>CM054377.1:163024344-163663614 GCA_028858755.1 Ara ararauna
TTGCAGCTCCCATACCCTTATGAATGTTTCTGAGACCTACTTTGTCTTAAGTGCTTCTTCCTTCTTATATATCTTATCTCCTCAATGTCTATCAGGACCCCTCACTGGTCTCCCACACTCCTGCAGAGCTATAGTAAGAGGGGTAAGGCACATGCAAGACAAAGTTATCTTACGTATTTCTACCTGGCATAATCAAAGAATATAATGAATGTAAGCTACGCAAATGGAGGAAGAAGCCCTCCTTTCACCCATCAGCAGGGCACCCCTGTGTATGGAGCAGCAGAACCAGGAAAAGGTTCAGAGCCAAACCACAGAGGCTCTTAACCGGATACTGCGCCTCCATGACTTCCCTTTGGGCAATGGATCCTTTTCCTGCTGAAACAAAGTGGCCGTTAGGCATAGTCCATGTAACACAGCGCTCAGCAATAAGAAGGGCGAGGGGTGGATTTTAGGGGCCTTAATTAACCATCTTTTGCTCAGGAGCTGTTACATCAGTCTGCCTCTGGGAGGTCGTGAGTTATTGCCTTTGCATCACTTTGCTTGCTTGCTTTCTCTCTTCTACTTATCATTACAGTATCTTCTTTACTTATTGAACTATAACATTCAGTTCCTTTTTTATCTTAAAGCCCGAGTTTGCTTGCTTTTACTCTCCTTTTCCTCTTCCCTCATCTCACTGTGGGGGAGAAGAAGCAAGCAAGCGGCTCTGTGATGCTTAGCTCCCAAGCAGAGTTAACCCACAACAGGAGGCCCCTCATAAAAAAGGCATACATCTGTCTCTTTTCAGCAGGAAGAAGAGTTACGCTGAGGGAGGTTTCTGTATCACTTCCAATTTGGCAATAACACTGAGGGACTAAGACACATAGCATCATTTTGATAAGGTCTTTTTTAGCTAACAGTGTGGAAGAGCAGCAAAGGACACGGTGCTTTCGGTTACCTGACGTGATATCCTGTTGGCATCCTCCTCTTCTGCAGGAACAACGACACACTGGCTTCCATGACTACACCCAAAGAGATGCTCTCCAACGTGATGCAGGCGCTGCAATACCTGGACACCCGTCTTCCAAACGGCAGCCACGTGATTTTAACAGGCTTGGTGGATGGGCGCTTCCTCTGGGATAACCTGCATGACAGATACCATCCCCTAGGTAAATACGAGCTCCTGTGAGGTGGTTATCCTCCCTCCCGTTCTTATTTGTATCTGGGTAAAGGATTCTTTTTTGCATCTAAGCAAGCGGAAAGTTGTTGTCATCTTAGTTCTCATCAGCAGAGACAGAAGCTAAATCATGTCACTGAAACGGTACATTACATCTTCACATGCTTTTGGGAACCACTGCTACTAGAGCTTTCAGCAGACTCTGGTATCGCAAAGGCTCCCCGGTCACTGCCCCTGTCTCCACAGCTTCTGTGTTATCTACCATGAGTTATTTGCCCCCGCAGAAGTACCTGCCTCTTTTCAGGAAGCCTGAGCTCTCTGCTTCTATTTCTGCCACCTTGTTATATTTGTCTCTATTAAGCACTGCACTGCTACCCATGAAAACAGTAAAACAGACAGAAACATCTCATCCCTTTCAGGGAGCCTCTGATCGTTATCTTTAGTAACATAAACACATTTCTTTCCTTGAGTGCATGTTTATCGCAGGGACAGTTCCACTGGTTATCTACTTATCACAGCCAACATGAAGCACTTTTTGGCACGAGCCAGATCAGGACTGATTAGCTATGAGACTGCTTGGAAATGCTTTAGAAGGGCTGATTTGCCTTGGAAGGGCCCAATTAATCCTAAGCAACATGAGATCACTTCCGGCACATCCTCTGATGGGTTGTAAGCAGGTTTCCCCGCTTGGATGCAGTCAGAAGGTCTCGCCTTCTGCTGAGCCCCTGATCTCACTGATAGCCCGTCCCAGCACCCAGTGCCTTTAGGCCACATGGGTCTGGGACATCCCCAGTATCTGGGAGTGATATTAGACCTTTGAGCTCCCCGTCTTTTGCTCCCCAGGCAGCTGATACCAGTGCTGGGTGATGGGCATCTATGGAATGATAGGCAGGAATCACATCTCTATCAGAGCACCACTGCAAAGCAACCTGAGGAGCTGGTTTTACTCAGCAGAGATCACACTTTGCACAGTTCAGCACTGCAGAACCAGTGAAGCCTGATGGGATGATCAGTGTGCTACACACTCAAAGAACTGAATGGCCATTCAATTTCCATCTTGGTTGTAGCTAAGAAGGAAAATAGGTGGAGAAAATGGGTGATTTTCTTGGCAAGGCAGGCTATTGCATAGCACAGTGTCAGCTCTGTGTTTGACTTGCTGTTTGAATTTGCTCACCCACACAAGCATATCCACTTCCTTCCATGACAGCAAAATTGTTCCTCCCTGAGGCAAATGCGAGACTCAGAGTACATACAGCACCTCCAATCTTCCCTTCGGCTTCACAACCCCTGCGCTTCTTAAGAGGATCAGAGACATGTTAATGGGTAGAATATCAGTCACGCACTTCGGGCACTGGCACGGGCCGTGATGAGTAACCCTGTATGCGAGACGGATCACCCGTGTCAGGCTGCAGGGGATGTGGGAGCATCCCGGACGCTGTGGGGACGTGGGTACCTTTAGCAGGAAGGATGCATCGGTGGGATGCAGTTGGTGCATGGGAACGGACAGACCTGCGTTTGGCCATCAGGCACATGATGTTTCCCTCTCTGTGCTTTGCAGGGCAGCTGAACAGGGATATCACATACAGCCAACTGTATTCTTTCCTCGACTGCCTCCAGGTAAGGTCTTTGGCTGTCGCTTATGAGCCCACTTTCCCCTCGACCCACTGCTCAAGCCCTGCTCCTTGTGCCTGGCAGATGAGCCCCTGCAGGGGCTGGATGACTCCCAATGAGACCCTCAGGAATTTGACCTCAGAGGTAAGTCTCAGTGAAGCCCTCTTGCACGGACGCTCCTGTGCCTGAGGATATAAGCCTAATATCACAAAGGCAAGATGTCAGCACACTTTTTTCTCCCAAAGGTGGGGAGAAGATGGGGAAACATCGGTACCCATCCTTTCAAATGCCTCTAAGGCTCTGGGAGGCAGCACTGTTAATGGATTCATGAATGTATTCCCTTTCCAACCTCTCAGCTGCCCAAATTCATTCCTAAAGCATGTGATCTCCCTCAGAGAAAACTGAGTTGATGTTCTTTCAGGAGAAAACGTACCTGATAAGAAAGAGAAGGGTTGTGGGTCGTATAGCTGTGACTATGAAAAGCCAACTGCATAGATTTTGCTGGCAGAGGGAGTAGGCCCCTAGGGCAAGAGTCTTAGGCTATCTTCATTCAGGATTTGTGCTAATCTGCCTCAGACACATCTCTGTGGACTTAACGACCAGATGGTGTGACCGAGGAGCATCCAGGCTCAGCGCGGGAATGGGAACAGACGGAACAGAAATGTCTTAAAACTCACCCTACAAATCTGGCTGCGGAAGTGAATGTCACGGAATAGCAGCCGCTTATTCCCTTACAATACAGCTGGTTTTTAACCCCAGCACCCCCTGCAACCCTGTAAAAGGCCCAGCAACCAAATACGGCATCTCTGTGTATAGTTATATTAATGTCTGCATTCACTAAACAAAAAATACGGCCTTAATTTCACCAAGGCTTACATATGCGCTTCATTTAATGGCCTCTCTTGACTTCAGAGAGGCAATTAAGCACATCTCTAAATCTTTGCAGGATTGCAGCTTATAAATTCATACCAACAATCCAGAACATGTAACCTCTGTCCATGAACAATGCGTACGTCTGCAGGGCATGAATTAATCTTCTTTCTGAGCCCCTGTCTGAAACTAATTGTCTATGTTATTATCCAAACGGCCCAGCTTAAATATTTAGGAGATCCTGATCTCTGTTACAGCTGTAGGAATCACACTGGATATATCACTCAGTTAGAGGTTCAATAGAGGTCATTTACTCTACTGAAAGTAAGGGCAGGATTTGGCATTAGCATCCACAACACAGCAGCAGTAAGGATAATGGGAAAGGAAAGCATTCTTCCTGTACAAGCATCAGTTTTCTCTAAAAGCAATGAACACGACTGGGCTGCCACTCATCAACAGACCTCCAACACAGAGAAATTCAGAATATTGAAGTAGGCTTAGAGACATATGCTGTCCTAGCTTATTGTAGCTTACCTCAGCTGAGGCCTCAGTGCAACCTGCGGTGATGGACTGCATGGTGAACCGCGTAGGCCAACAGCTGATGGTGCTTATGCAAGTCTATATTATGATGAAGAGCCCCATTCCACCTCCTTTCCTCCAGCTAAAAGGGCAACATTAGCTTTCAAATTTTCCTGACTGCACATCAGTGACAAAAGCTGAAGCCATGCAAAGCAGCGTGAGTAGCAATGAATCATCATTAAATCACTTGATTTTTGCAGAGAGCTTTACAACTTTCCAATGTCCTGAAAGAAATAGCGAGATCTGAGAAATTTGCCAACTTTGATATTTTCTACATGGATTTCCCACTGAGACAAAGTAAGTAGCTTTTTTTTCCTGACTTCCTCACAAAGCATTCAGTGAAATGTTGGGCTGCGGAGATGCTCTCCTGCTTTAGCTCTGTACTGAGGGGAGGGCAGCAGAGCCAGCCAGCCTTGGTGACCCTGCTGGTAGGACTGGGGTAAGGAGGGACACTTAATGCCATCTCCTGGTTGGCATGACCCCACCACCAGCCTAGGGACCATAACCTCCACAGTGCTCCTTGCTGTGCAGCACGCTGGCTGGCAGGGGTGTTAGTGGTGAGGCTGGAAATAGCACATCTGCAGTGGTGAAGGTGGTCTTCATGCGCTGTAGTTACTATATCACTGACCATATTGCATTCTCTGGGATGAGCAGTGCCTCAGGCCTTCTTTCCTATGCTTCCTTAAGCACCCATATGCTACTGTGACTTTTGACTTGGAGAGCTTACAAAACTCATCCTTTTGTGCTCTTAAGTGACATTAGGTAAGCTCATTACCTAAATCACTTCCTTCCGTACTGACACTTAAAGAAAACCCACAAAAGAACCAGAAACCTTTTCTTCTTATGAAATGGACAGTGTCCTTGTGCGGCTGGGGACAGACGCTTGCCCCTGGATCCCTCTCAGCTCCATTTCCCTTGCAAGATGTACTTGGGTCCATTTTGAGGCATCGCTCAGCATCAGCCCGGCTGCATTGCAAAGAGAAACACACTCGCTCTTCCTATTTGAAAATAGAATCAGCATGAGGTGAGGGATTGAGTTCATATTCACATGGAGAGGTAGTTCTGTGTCAAGTTCGGTACTGCAGCACAGAGTTTCAGGATGTCCAAGCCTCTTTGCAGCTTTTGCCCCAGCTACTTAATATTTTACAAGTCATTAGCATTTGGATCAAACTACCTGCTGGGAAGGCAAATTGCTTTAATAAGCTAAATGACTAACTTTAGGTAATTTATTTGCTTTCACATAAAGAAACATCTTAATATAATTTGCTGTTCTTGATTACATCGCACTAAATGAACGAGGTAAACAACATTTCACATGCACATACAAACATCAGCGCCGAAAGACACTTTGCAAAGTTGCCTGAAGCCCTGGAGCCAATGATTGGAGCTTGCCGTAAGGAAAGCTGTCGCTTTGTGAGCGCTCCAAAGGCAGCTGAGGCTGCTGACCTACTTTTCTGGCCTCTTTCTGAAGCAAGTGCAAATCCTCCCCTAAACTCTCTAGACATCAAATATTTAGCAGTGGTTGCTCACTGTGATGTGCACATTGATTTCGGGCTGGCCCAGGCATATATATATACATACATATATATCAGCCCCCAGCTTTCTTGGAGTAAAATTTGGGTATACTAGTATTGATCCTAGATTTAGATGGACGGTCAGGATCAGATGTTGGGTGGTGAGACACTGGCACAGCAGAGAAGCTGTGGCTGCCCCATCCCTGGCAGTGTTCAAGGCCAGGTGGGACACAGGGGCTTTCAGCAACCTGCTCTAGTGGAAGGTGTCCCTGCCAGTGGCAGAGGTTGAAATTGGATGAGTTTTAAGGTCCTGTCCAAGCCAACTATTCCATGATTCTGTGTTGACTTTGGATGAAGAACTTCGTGGGTCCTTTAACAAGCAGTGCAATAAATAGGGTATGGGGCGGTTGTTTTAGCTTTTTCCCAGTGTGGATGGGAACAAGCTCTAATCTAGCCAAGGCAATAGGCACTTTTCAGACGAACTCTTGGCATAGTTTGTGGGTATTTGTTCAACTGCTCTAGGATTTTTGCAGGTCAAGTATAATGGTCTAAATTGACCTACCTTGATATAAGCCTTACTTCTCTCACTCCTCTGCTGTTTCTGACACTGGAATAGTCATCCCTTTGCAAAGTAAAACACAACACATAGTCCTGTATCATATATAAGGAATTAGGCAAGCTCATTCTGTGCATCTATATGTGCACTCCATGGTGTAATCTAAGGTGAACCTTCTGTGCCCAACGTACATTTTGAAACAAAGCTCCAAGCCCTGTGTCTTGAAACAGGTTACTTTGGCTGTTGACTAAAGCATCTCAAATAGGTTTCTATAGGCAAAGTGGGAATATCACCCTTGTGTGAATTCAGAGTTAGTCTGAGGACCCAAATGTCACTTTTTGGCAGGGTCCATCAAACAGCAGTGAGTCTATGTCAAAACCATGGTGCTTGAACAGAGAACATTTTCCTCCTGACAGGATGCCCTCATAATGCTATTAAGAATTCTTAGTCTGTCATTATGAAACAAATCATTGAGTTTACAGTCTGTTAATGCCATATCCACTAGTCCTATGCTTATTCACTCCACAGCCCTTTTGAAGAGAGAAAGACTTTTACTTCTCTAATGGCTCTGGGGCTTACAGTGCAGCATCATTTGCATTGACTGTCATGCATCTGTAATTCAAAAGGTTATTTTGTTGGAGCTGAAAAAGGCTGCTCAGAAGTAACTGAAAATGACAGCCTATTCCTGCAGACATCAGCCCATGTGAATACTGTGCTGCCATCTCTGTCTCTGAAAAGCACTGTTTCCTTTATCTCCCTAGGGTTTTTTTGCACTGCTGAAGATGCAACTGAAATGGGAAATGCAAAAGTAGTAAATCAGTGTTAAATAATTTACAGCTTTACTCACTACAGCATCCATCTTGCTTGGGAGGGAAAGTGAATTGATTTACGATCATTTATATTCAAAGCACTTCCTTGCCTAAATATGGCAGAGGAAAAAAATCAAATAATAAAGGCTTAAATACTGCCCCGAGCAGAGAGGATTGCACAAGGTGTGGCTCTGGGCAACTCTGTATGAGTTATCACAATCTGCATGCAGAGCCGTCTGTGCTTTCAGGGAAGGGGTACGTGTCTGTGCAGGTGCCTGTGTGCTCACCGGTGGGAACCCCTCTGCTTACACTGTTTGCAGCAGCTGAGAAGTGGCGCAGGATGGGAGGTGAGCCCTGGCAGCTGATCGAACCAGTTGATGGCTTCCACCCCAGCCAGGTAAATCCCACCTCAGGAGATGGGTGGGAGGAGGCGGGAGTGGGCAGCAGCACCACAGGGACCGGGTCTGGGGCATTCTCCTCCTGTTCTCTGCTCTGAGGAGCTCCCCTGCAGTCCTGGTCCAGCTCTGGGGCAACAACGCAAGAGGGACCTGGAGCTGCTGAGCGAGCCCAGAGGAGGCCACGGAGCTGCTGCGAGGGCTGGAGCAGCTCTGCTCTGGAGCCAGGCTGAGAGAGCTGGGCTGGGGCAGCCTGGAGAAGAGAAGGCTCCTGAAGGGGAGACCTTAGAGCAGCTCCAGTGCCTAAAGGGGCTGCAGGAAACCTGGAGAGGGGCTTTGGACAAGGGATGTAGGGACAGGACAGGGGAATGGCTTTAACCTGCCAGAGGGGAGACTGAGATGAGCTCTTAGGCAGAAGCTCTTCCCTGTGAGGGTGCTGAGGCGCTGGCACAGGGTGCCCAGAGAAGCTGTGGCTGCCCCATCCCTGGCAGTGTTCAAGGCCAGGTTGGACACAAAGGCTTGGAGCAAGCTGCTCCAGTGGAAGGTGTCCCTGCCCGTGCCAGGGGGTTGGGACTGGATGAGCTTTAAGGTCCCTTCCAACTCAAACCAGGCTGGGGTTCTACGATATTCACTTCAAACTGTTATTTCCTGAACTCTGTAAGAGGCATACAGAGAGCATGCTCTGCCATCAGCTACAAACAAAGCCAGTCTTCTGCACACTAGCCTCAGACCTGGAACACATACACAGAGCAAAGCAGCAGCCAGTCTTCCCCATACTGCTCTGAGAAAAACTTTGCACAAGCTGAAGCCCTGTGTAGCAGCGACAGCTCTCACCACCAGCAGCAGCTGCTCTCTATCCCATTTACTTAGCAATGGCTCCAGAAGTATCTTGCTACCTGCTGCTATGAGGGAAATGCGCCCTCCAAGCAGCCAGCTCCATTCGCAACATCCCAACATCCCTGCCCAAAGACACAAGTCCAGGTGGCAGCCAGGAGAAGGAGGAGTAACAATACTCAGTGGTGTTTTTGTGGTGCATGGTACCAGCTCTGTGCCGTGGCAAGGGGAGTTTGGAGAAAGCTCTTCCACTCCATTCCAACCAAGCCGTGCAAGTGAACCCCACCACGCTGCCCAGCCCCTGGCAGTGCTGCTTGCCTTGAGCTTCCCCTGCTCAAAAGCACAGGGTGAATTCATGGACTGGTGTTATGATGTGAGCCAACACCCCATATCTATTGACTCCCACACCCCCATCACCAAATAACCTGATGGGATGCTGTCTTGCACGCCGGGAAGGAGCAGTGCGTGGAGAAGCACTTTAATGGGCATGCAGTGCAAACACTGATGGATTCCAACATTTCGGCAGCTTCTCCTTTGACTCTGCTGTCAGTTAAGCTAGGGAAGTCCTGCAGGCAAAACTCAAAGGCAAAAGATGTGCTTTAGTTGCTATCTTTTAGGCTCGTGCTGGTCAGCTGGAGCTGCAGCGTGGCTTGCTTAGCCTTGCCATGTCAAAAGAGCCTCCTGCTTGAAGAAGGGGCTGCTTCATAGCAGAAGTTCCCACCTGGCTACCATACAGTACCAGGAGATAGATGCATGGCAGTCTGAGCTTGCAGCCTGGGGAGGTGGAGGAAGCCTGTCTGGATTTCCCTGCTGCAGGCCTTTTGCAAGGAACCAATTAGAGAAAACTTGGCAACTGAAGCGAGAGTGAGAACAGTGATGAAATGAACCCCATTCCCAACCCTGCCATCTGTGCGATACCAGGAGTGAGGACTGAAGAAGAAAAGGTCTCTGTTTCGCATTCATCTCTTACCTTGAGGCTGGCCTGAGGCTTCTTATAACCCCCATCAACAGGCTGCTGTGGAAGCCAAGCTCAATGGATCACAGCGTTTTACCCAGGCTCTTGCCCACATCCCTCATACCCCCCCTGCAGCTGGAAGGAGGCACGTAGAGCTGAAGGCAGTGAGTATTTATCTGAAAGGGATCCTGCCTAAGCCAAAAGCAAATGACAAAAGGGCACTGAAGGACCCTGCACACCTACACACAGCCCCCTGAGTGCCGCACTGCAAGATGAGGCGGAGCACTGCTGTATTTCACTCCCCCTGGACCTGGCATCCTGCAGTGGTTCTCATCTCCCCCTCCTGCTGTTAGGATGACGTTAAAGCTTTTATAGGTACATTTTCCTTTACAGCCAAGGTGCCAGCTGTAGATATGCCTCAGTCCAAGTGAGTTACTGCCCTCCTGGGATTTATTAATTAGCCTTATCCAAACATCCAGTGCTTTAAATCCGTTTTTCCTTTCCTGCTAGTATATCTGAGCCTGTTATCAACACACCACAATTTGGACAGAGACATAGCACTCTGCTCTGAAAGAGTGGTTCTCTTAATAAAGAGAGGGGGAAGTGAGAGCAGAGAGTGATATTTAAGAGTACACTTGAGAGAGATGATAGGCAACTCACTCCTCAAACTAGTTTCAAAGTTCTGCTTTCTACCAAAGTGAATGCCTCTGGCTGGGTAGAGCTTTCATACCGTATATATGCCTTGTGGGAGAAGATTGATGCTGTGCAGCTTGTCAAGTGCAGGGGGCACTTACTTCAATCTTTGCAGCTATTCGTGTGCCTCAGGTACAGCTTGACAAATAAATACAACAGATAAGACCCAGCCTGGGTATTTCTACTGCATTTCCTCCCTGAAGATCTCAAAGCACTTGACAAATATTCTCCAGTTGTTGCACTGAGCAGCAGCACTCCAAGGAAAGCATTAACATTTTAGCTCTTGTCACATGTGGGGAGACTTTGGGACACAAGAACCACAGTGCCAAGGATGAGCTGGAAGTGTACTGTGATCCCCAGGCAGGATAAGCCAGTGGCTGATGTGTCCCCTGGATTTCACCTGCCATTTACTTGCTCTCCCTGTGATTAAAACACACTCATCTGCAGGTATAACCATGGCAGAAGCATATGTCAGCAGGTATATCTGGTAGTCACTTCCACCATGCAGAAGGGATAGGGGAAGGAATTGAACCTTCCTATCTGAGGCTCCTCATTGCAAGGAAAAAGGAAAAAAGATAAGAAAGAAAGAAATATAAGGATAAAGAAAGAAAAAGGTAAGAAAAAAGCAATGCTCGTTTGTTTAGCCTGGCCCAGAACCACTTTCCCTCACTGAAAATGTAGTGGAGAGGAAGGGGGTTTCCTGCATGTTTTTATTAAGTTGCAAACAAAACACTCATTCCTGGCATAACTGCATTCCTCTTCAGTGTCAAAGCTAAAATAGGGCTCCATGAGGTGCTTTTCTACAACACCCAGCTCAGGTGGAGGGAATTCACACCGTTTACTTTTGGCACCTAAAAGCAAAGCGCATCACTCAGTCCTTCTCCGTCGCCTCTAGAGCTCCCTTTGAGACACCACTCCCCAAAGTCCAGCTCAGTTGTCCTTGGAAGAAATCTTTCTCTTCCCATTGACTACAGAAGGAGCCCAGGGGTTTGTTTTTTCCAGCATCTCTTCCTTACTACAACATTTCACTGCAAATCCTTGTGAATACCAGATGGTCTCAAGGACATCGCTTCTCTCTAGAACAGGTTTGGATGACAGGGCCATGCGTTTCAACAGCATCCTGCATAAACAGCTTCAGTTCTTGCTTCTATGAAGTTAACAGGGAGAACACAAAAACCCTGAGCAGCACAAACTGGAACCTGAGCTGCCTGTAAGATTCTTAATGATTATATACAGGCAGGAAAGCACAGCTTGAGCGTGCTTAGCTTCTCCCTTTGCTTTGCTGAGAAGCATGCCTATCACCAGTTGGGTGCAGCAGGAGAAAACAGCTAGCCAGAAGCTGCTGAAACGGCTCGGCCACCTCCCAGTGGCAGTCATCTGAAGTTCAGAGAGGAATGGGTAATGTTGCCTTTTGAAAGAATCACTTCATCTTCACCAAAAATTAATTGCAAAACCCATATGAGTTATAGCAGCTCACAGAGCACAGGAGCTCTGGAAGTTAAAAACAAGCTATAAGGTAAGTGATTTCCAGAATCATGAATTCTTCTCTGTGCCACATTACTCATCCAGAGTAAATAACCAAATTCACCAGGACCACATGAAATGATGTCCAAGCAGGACCTACAGAATTTAGGGCAGTCTAAGCCTTCAAGTGCAGTCACCAGGACTGTGAACACTGTAGAACACAGCTCCAGTGATGCCTTTGCAGAGGCTGCACTGTGCACAGACAGCAGGATTTATAAACAAGCAAAACATCCAACCCCCCCTGCTACAAAACGTATGGAGGCTTAGGGACTTGTGAAAGAGGTTTGGAGACTACCATGCCAGAATGGACCCCTCTGACAGAGATGGGTCTCAGCCCTCTGGCAGCCATAGTGTGTCCTAGAATAACCGTGATCAGGAGAAAACACCCTATTGCACAACCTCCTCTGTCCCTATTCCTCCAGGAGCTTACCGAGACCCCAAGCGACCAGAGCCTAAGAGCTTCCACCCCACACGTGTACATGAGCTCTGAACAGAGCAAAGTGATTGTCTCCCAGCCCATCTTTACAGTTTCTCTCAAAGCACAGGACTTATAAAGAAGCATTTAAAAGTTCCTCAAAGGCTCCAGTCTGCTCCCAAACTCCAAACAACAGGGTTCAGTTTGATTCCATAAACCCACCTCCACCTTCAAAACAAAGGCAGGCATTGCTAGCCCTATTTAAGCCTCATAATCACAATCAAAGTCAGAGTGAGTTTTAGGGTTGAAAATAAAGTTACCATATAAGCAAAATGTAATTGTGGGTCAGAAGCTAAAACAAAAAATGCATTAGTAGGGTGTGAAAACTTGGTTCAAGGAGAATCAGGCTGTTGTCTCTTCCCCTTTCTGCTACATCCCCTGATGTTTTTCACCCTGGCAATACAGCACATACAATTTCTCTTTGTTGCATAACTTATAGGGCAAAACAAAGCTCTAAAAGACAACCAAGCAGAAAGCACAAACTTAGAGCATCAGAGCTGGGTAGTTTTGAACCTAGATATAATTGGGCCCCTTTCTCAGCACCCGTGGTTTCTTTACAGGATAATATTTGCTAGAAGTATCACAGGCATTTAGAAGCATGAATGCCTTTGGGCTTGCAAAAGTTTTAAACCTTATATTCAAGTGATGCTTTAAAATACTGTCAAAATGCTTGGGAGTAGAAAACCAAATAAAATCAGACTCTAGGCCTTTGAATATACGTTTATGGACCAGACATCATAGGCATCAGGAAGCAGTTGAGGACTACTGACCAAACAACTGGTCAAGGAGGTGCAGATATTTAGTCCTCACCTTATTTTGACTGTTCAGAAGGATTTCCTGGTCAAGCAGCTGGAATGGGGCGTCTTCTCTGATTAGAGGTTATGGTCCATCATATTGCTGTACATAGCAGTCGTCTTTACGGTGGGGTCTCCTAAATGCTGCCAAGAAAGAACTGCACTGTACAGGCACAAGAAGTTGACAGTATGCGTGCTGTTTGCAGATTGCTGCAGCCCTCGGAACAAGCATTACCTGGCAGAAGGCACTGCAGGAATGGCCTCAGGTGCTTGGAAAGGAGAATCCATTCAATGATGAGATCGAAGCTATATTCAAAGATCAAGGTGGACACTGACTTCAGAGGGCCGGAGCTCTGACGTGGTTTATGGTGATGCTTTCCAGTGCATGCCACGAAACCAGATGATTGAAGACACACACACACAAAAAGGGAGAGGGCAAGTTGTAAGAGCCAGTAGCAGTGGACATAACACAACAGCATTCTTTTCAGTCTGTATCTCACCTGCACAAGTAGGCTACGCTATGCAAAAATAAAAGTCAAAGGATACCTGCCAGCTATACCACTTGTACTGGTTTGCAATTCCAGATGGGATTTTAATTCCATACATAGCAAACTTCTAATCCTACCTCCTTTTTTCCCCCCCTGCAGAACGTTACTCTTAGGCTTGCCATTTATGCTGTTACAACAGTTAATCTGATCCCAAAAGGAAGGGGTGGGGAGGAAAACCCCAAACTCATGATACTGCTCTAAATTGCATGGAATTGCCCTGAGTGTCACTACATTATTTAGGTGCTGTTTGCTTATTAATATGTGCCAGGAATAACAAGGTGCTGGAATTTGGATTTGCCTGGCACCATTAGTGCAGGCTGAGCACAAGTTCTCTTCCCCCCCATTATTAAAAAAGCAGCAACTTGACAACCCTTTGTGTCTTTAAAACATGTTGCCTTTTCAACCTTTAATAAACCTTTACTCTTTTTCTTCCTATCAAGTCTGATATACCCAGTCCTGGAGCTTTTGCAGGTATGACCCAGGGAATCATTGAAGAGACTGCACAGCCCTTACCTGCGTGGCTTCATGCACAGACTAGAAGGTTGGGAGCCACTAGTAGGATTTCTACAAACTTCTCCAATAGCAAAATCAACAAACACAACAAAATTAGAGGCAGCTCTCCCCTGCTCGCAACCTTAGTGGTGATGAAGGGATCAGACAACACAGAACAGCAGCACAGTCAACACCGCGGCTTTGAAGATAGACATTCCTCTGGGACAACTGCTAACATTGAAGTAAATATTCATGTCACTTACTTTAGGAAACCAATAGGGATTACATTCCTTAATTGAATGATACTTACTAATAAGGCCCAAAATCCACTGAAGGCGTTTAATGTTACCAGAACACGCACTCTCCCAAGAAACTGTTTCAGCTCCGCAGAGGCATGCCTGAGGAAGGCTAGTTAGCGTTAGAAGGAAAAGGAAACCTACCTGCTTTCCATACAAAGTCTCTCCACCAAACATTTGCAGCACACTGGCCGGGTAGAACTCCTCTAAGTATCTTTTATTACCTGTTCAGGCTTCCTATATCTTCCATTAAAAACAAGAGGGTAGAAGGAACAAGTGCATCCACATGGTTTTACTATAGACCAAGTACAGCACAGGCAATTAGAGAATATCAGATAATTGCCTCGACGCCAAAATACAGAAGCATAGCAATTAAAAGGGGGAAGGGAACAGTATGTGTTTAGAAGCCCAATTTCCAAGCAATCTCATTGCAAATTATTGTGTTTCATTTGAGGTTGGGATTTAATAACACCAATTAGGAGTTTTACAAGCTAGTAAGACTGAAATTTCCTTAGCTAAAATAAGCTTCATTGCCCAGAGCAAAGCATTTTCCATTTATAGACTTATTAGTGAACATCTTGAATTTGTGAACAATGGGGAAAAAAAGCTTTCTTGTAAAACTAAAACAGCATCTTCTCAAAGATGACCTGAAACCCAAAGTAAAGCTCTTGGATCTGCCCAGTGTAATTGCTCTGTGCTTGGCAAAGGGTGTCTTAGGGACATTATGAAATAACAGGCTTGCCACTGGCCAAAGGAACACAGAGCACTGTATATCCTCACACCTTGGAGGCAAGCTCTGCAGGAGCTTGACTTACTAATGCAGGAACTATGCACAAATAAAGATGAATTTTGGGCATATTAAGCCATCAGCTTTTACAACCATGACATCTCTCTAGTGCCTGAAGGGGCCTGCAGGAAACCTGGAGAGGGGCTTTGGACAAGGGCCTGCAGGGACAGGCCAAGGGGAATGGCTTTAACCTGCCAGAGGGGAGGCTGAGATGAGCTCTTAGGCAGAAGCTCTTCCCTGTGAGGGTGCTGAGGCCCTGGCCCAGGGTGCCCAGAGAAGCTGTGGCTGCCCCATCCCTGGCAGTGGTCAAGACCAGGTTGGACACAGGGGCTTGGAGGAAACTGCTCTAGTGGAAGGTGCCCCTGCCTGTGGCAGGGGAGTGGAACTGGATGAGTTTTGAGGTGCCTTCCAACTTACGTATTTTAAGTCACCTTTAACTTACTATTCAGGATTACAAAATGTTCAGCTATTCTACAGGACAGTCAGGAGTCCAATCAGTTTAAAAGAAATTAGAAACTGATTTTGAAACATCTGTGTTGTGTGATTCTATGATTCTATTTCAAAGAAAATAGAATTCAGCTGCAAAGACCGACTGAACTTCTGCACCACAGCCATCAATTGCATCCCAGTACCACTCTAAAAATATAAGTCCTATATTTAAAGAAATGCTTCCAAAAAAGCTTATTATTATCAAAAGCAGTATCAAGCTATGAATCCTGGTCTATGCCATTAGTTTTAAACGGCTCCTGGTGCTTAGACTGGTTGAAGTCAAACAATGTTTCATGAAATTCAAACATTGGAGCAGTACACATTTGTAGAAGGGCCTTTCAGTTAGAGCAGGCAAATATGAGAGGGATTATATCACTGGCTGGGTCCAACACACTGCAAAGAGGAGGGTTGTTTTTATGCCATTCTGCTCATAAACTCTTTTCCCAAACTGAAAGCTTGGTTTGAAATCACACCCTAGGAACTATTTTTGAGGTACTGAGCATCTATAGGCACCTGAATCTATTTGAATTCATGCAGTATGGTCTCTTTGAAGCCTCCACATGGAAGTTTAAGTGGACAGTCTACCCTGTGTCCACTGTCCATGTTGTATTGCTACTCCCAAGGCATCACATTTCCTTCCCCAATCAAGCAGTATTCTGAGTTTCACATTCTGAATGGAACAATCCTCTCTTAAACATTGGTTGGAGCCCAGCTGTTCTTATTCAGCCTACAAACTGGTATCTCAAATGCACAGAGGACACGATGAACCAAGGAGAAAGTGTCTTCTTTATTTTAAATGAATAAAATAAATCTCAATACATAGGTTGGAAATATTTAAAGACATAAGAAAAAGAAAACTAGATGTAAAAGAAATGACATAAGTGGAAGGATGAAAACAGTATAAGCTAACAGAATTTAGTGTTTCGAGTGTGAATACATGACAGCAATAGCAATTATAAGTATTCCACTATTGCATTTGCAATTAATGAGCTGGTATTTCACTAAGCCCAGTGAAAAGCTGTGAAAATTGTAAGTTTTAACTGAGAAGTTTTGTTATTTTATGGATGGCTCTGAAGTACTGCTGTTACTTGCATTTATGGATGTGTCTATGAGGGGGGAGAAGAGCCATACTTCCAGCCACTAGAGCATTAGCTGGTACATAGCAGCTTTGTAGTGTCTTATATTAAGAGAAAGCACTTGTACAACCTACTCCTGGTTCTCAAATGGAGAATTCTAACTTGTACAAACCATAAGTCCCAGGGAATACTGACATATACAACCCTAATATTATTTTTCTCTCTTTTTTTAATATAGCAGTCCTAACAAAAATAATCAAGACCTTTCATCTCTATCAAAGTGCAATATAATGCATACATAATTCCACACCTGTAAACCACATAGTATACATGCCATGCACTTATCCATACCAGTTGGTATGAGAAATGGCAAAAAAAAGTATGAATATATTGTGCATGTGTTTTGTTCTGGCTGCAAGGACACCGTGCAAGCAAGAAATACCTATAATGCATGTTGTAGAACATAACTTCTATGCCTGATCATTACAAAAACAACCTGACAAACCCTCCAATTGTAAATGTTCTTCAGCATCATCCTTGTTAGGAAACTCTGAGCTATTGTTTCTTTCAGGGAGCACAGTTATGTAGGAAGTTTGTTTTTTCACTAGCTTGCCCTCCTTCCTCCCCTGAAGTGTGATTTCCTGCAATAATTTAGTTGTTTAAAGAAAAGCGTGTACTTGGCTAAAAAAGACTTCCAAAAAAAGGGAGTTATTTAGCATATTTAGCAAACAGCTAATTGCTTCCATCATACTCAAAAGCTAGGAAGTAAAAAAGCTTTAGAATTCTCAACAGGGAAATAAAAATACTGCATAATATACTCCTGTATAATGTTAAATACTCTCTGAAATTTAAAGCATAAGTGACCCAGAAGACGTCCCACATTTCCATCTAAGTTCCTTTTTTTTTTTGGGTAGTTCATGCAGGTTTTGTATACATATTTTCTTTGCATTTCCCTTCCAGAGTTTAAAGCTTTCCAATTGGTTTATAGCAGGCATCAGGCTGCCACATGCGAAGGTCAACAAGGACTTGGTTGAGCTTTTGCATCCAAAGATTACGCTCTTCTTTAGTATCAGCAGACAGCCAGTTCCTAAAAGGCAAAGAACCCAAAGGATTAGGTATGTCTTTCCCTGCCTCTACTTAGTTCTTCCAAAAAATGTCAAGATGATAATCCACGGACCACTAAATAGCATTTAATCTATCTACTCACTTTGTAACACAGAGGGTGTCTCTGCATTGGCTGACAAGAGTCTCTCTGTCATCTTCCCTCTGAGGTCGGACAGTTATTAGTTCAAAAGTGTTGGGACGGGCACAGAACTCCCTGTTGGCAGGTTCAATCTGATGATTTGTGCAGTTAGCCAAGTTTATCCGGCCCAAAGGATGCTGAAAGTGAAGTTCGTCAGTCAAGAATTCTGCAGTCAAGAGTAGTTCTGACTAATACATGCTTTGAACAGGTTTTGCCACATTAAGTGACACCCCCCAAATCGATGACTCCATACAAAAAGAGGGATTCCCTTATTGGTGTTTAAGAGCCATAGCAGAAGCAAGATAATTGACAATGGAACATTCCCTGCTCAGCCACGTGCCATACAGCTAACAAATCCATCCCTTACCAAAGGCTCTAGAAAGATATATCTGCCCTTTTCTTTATTCCTTTAAAAAGCTCTAACTCTCCAATTCAAGACAATTTCATAATAAAATCCAAACTGATAGAATAAACCTTGTCAAAGCCTACAGAAAACAAGCACTTTAGAGACGCTTGCATCATTCTTGTCAAAGCCTATAAGCACATGGATTCATCTTCAAACGTTCAATATGGAAGGCACCTTAAGTGCCAAGTCTGGCTGTTTTAGCTCCCTTTGGACATCCTCTTTGGATGGGTCTAGCACTGATTAGAATTTCAAGGCAGTTCTCTCTTTCTGCTGACTATAGGCAGAGGCTCAGCTGTATGCCTAAAGTTAGTTACAGACCTTGGCTCCGATTCTTTACACCTACAGAATACCTCATCGGGGAATCATAAGCTGCTCTTGGCTTGGAGAAAAGCTTGCTGTTCATTGGGCATGCTCCCAGTATTACTCCACAGATAAATAGAATACCTAAGTTACACGGAAAAGGACAGCTCCATTTCAGGGAGCATTAAGAAACAGGTTGCTGATATATATATATATATATATATATATATATATATATATATGTATACATGCAGCCAAGGGAAATTTATTAACAAAAACATTTCACAATTTAAAGCAATCATTGCCCACTAGTGATATTTCTGATATCTCGATTGGCATAGAAGACCCAAAGGGACCAGAGTTTGCAACAGGGTTTGGGAAAGCAAGTGTTCTGCCAACAAACAAGCGTTTAGTGGTAAATCACCGAAGTGAGTCAGAAAAGCCCTCTTGAAATCAGTTTGTGAAAGGACCTGGAAATATTTCAGCACACGCTGTAAGAACAGGCTAAGGAGACAAGGTTCACCTCATGACAGATGAGACTCTGATTTGCCTCATTAGCCAGACAATAACTTAGGTTTCCATGAGAACCATTTAAAAAGTACCAGTTTCAGCAGTACAGAAGGATTGCCCACTCTAGTTCTTTACCATATTAAGTGCTAGAGTCATTATTTTGTCTAAAACTTTAGGCAACTAGATACAGTCTGCTTATGAAGCTGTACAAGTCTGATCAATTTCAATTAGTCATGTAACAAGCACAGTGGAAAGTCTTAAGGCTAAAGAGGAAATTAAATATGGACCTTCCTCCACTTTTGCCCTTTGTCACTAGATAAAGCAGTAAGTTTCTAAGTTTGCCCTGACTGAGGTCAGATCTATGAAGGTCCCTCCATGCCCCAAGGACACGTTATAAGCTTGAATCTCAGGCTTTGTATATACCTCGTTTTAAGCCTAAACTGCCATTAAAAAGGACCAGCTAATTGTGTAGGGTACTAAAGAACTTGGGACTTGAGCTTTAGAAAACAGCATTACCTTCCGTTTTTCATCATCTGGGTATGTCCAGTAAGATATACAGTTTCCAGACAGCACACACCAGCGCCTATGCCATGCTCCAAATCCACTAACATCTTCAAACATAGTCTTAAAAAAAACCAATTAAAATCAATGAGGTACCATTATACCTTGACTGTACTCAAGTATTTTTTCTACCAGATAGTTCTGCAAGTACAATCCTTCACAGGAGGAAACATAACTGAAGGAAAAAATATATACACTGGGAGAGACTTCTGTTAATACAGAACATTTATTTTCCAGATAGCATAGAAAAGAAGCTTACACTATTCATTCTCAAGTTTGCAGACTTTTGTTCAAGATGCAACAATTTCTGCCCTTTCAAAACACCAGGTTTTCATGTTGACAGTGGTTCATTCTGTTATTTTAAGATGATGGAGGGTTACTTATAGCAGATACAGGATGAATGGTTCACAAACCATGATTAGGATAACACAATTTATTATGGTAAGTCATCCAGTACCTAAAGGGGCCCACAAAAAAGTTGGAGAGGGACTTTTACAAGGGCCTGTAGGGACAGGACAAGGGGAATGGCTTTTAACTGACAGAGGGGAAATTGAGATTAGATATTAGGAAGAAGTTCTTCCCTGTGAGGGTGCTGGCACAGGGTGCTAGCACAGAGCCCAGCTGTGGCTGCCCCATCCCTGGCAGTGTTCAAGGCCAGGTTGGACAGGCCTTGAAGCAAACTGCTCTAGCGTAAGTTGTCCCTGCTCACAGCAGGGGTTGGAACTGGAAGAGCTTTAAGGTCCCTTTCAACCCTAACCACTTAGATACCCAAGTCACCTTCGACTTACTGTTCAGAATTACAAAATGTTTAGCTAATCAACAGGACAATCAGCAGTCCGATCAGTTTCAAAGAAATTTGAAATTGCTTTTTAAATGCTTGTGTTGGCAATCATTTTAATGGATGCAGGATTATGCCAATTTCAAGCCCCATTTCTTTAGTACTGAAATGGAAAGTTTAGTATACGACTTCTATTCCTGATCCCTTTTGAACACGTACAGAATTCCGCCCCCGATCAATGTGTTATGTTTTTCACTCTTCACAATTCAGATTCTAATTTTTATTGTGTAGGGAGTTTCCAAACCCTTACTCTGAAAAAAACTGAACATGTATGGGCAACATTCTTCAGGTTTTACATATTGGATAGTAAACAAGGACTTTGTTAAATAGTACACAAAACCATGGGATAGCAAATACCATAAGCACATGAAATGTCTTCATCTAATGAAATCTGTTCAACTTCAATGAAGAGTAAGGAGACAGAAAGAACTGCTTGAAGAGTTTAAAAAAATTCTAAACCCACCAAAATAAGAGAGTGTTAATGTTTTGCTGCAGTATTTTCACAGCACATTTACTGCCATCTCCTGGACATGATCTCAACAGCTCCATCTATTAGGCCCAAGTACAGCTCCAGTTTTACAGAGAGAACTGCTCAAAATGTTTCTCCAAAAAATACTGTTGCTTCCAAAGGTTGTGCACACGACGTGTGTGTGCGTGTGTGTGTGCGTGTGTGTGCGTGTGTGTGTGTGTAACTTTTCTAGGGAGAATTCGGTTTTACTTCCAGCAGAGGAGTTCGGATCTCATCTCGCATAACAAATTATAGCAAGAGAAGGTTAACTGAAATTCATAATAAGAAATGAACAGTGTTCAGAAGAATGAGAAAAATATAGCTTTAATTCAGGCATGTTTAGAAGATAAACTAGGAAAGGTTTGAGGTCTGGTTCAGAGAGGGGCAGGGAAAAAAATGAGCTAGTTTTAAGCTTTACAACCACTACAAATACATGTGTGAAGTTAAAGAAGTAACTACATTTTATAGGACCTGTAATTTCCATGGAAGCAACTTGAAGTAAGTATCTTACCAAAAATCCTTTCTCTTCCACAGAGGAGTCCACTTGGCATTTTAACTTCAGATATATATGACCTTCCAAAGGAGACAAAAAGGGAACCTGCAGAAAGTAAAGCAGTTAGTCATTTAATTTGGACATCTCTCAAGTCTACCAGTTGAAGCAAGACACCTGCACCAGGATGTTGGCAGTCTTGTTCTTAGGATCTTTAGCCAGAAAGAAGTGGTCATTCTAAAGCAAGACTTAATAATCACTTTTTGTTTCAAGTTTATTCAGAAGCTTTTCAAGATTTGTTTGCTTATTAGTTTGCTCAGGACATGTGCACAAACATGCTTCTATCTACAAAAACAAGCACTCCAAGCATGGTTAAAACAACACACAGCACCAGTCTACATTCTGCAAGCTTCTGTCTCAGTTTGACATTAAGCTGCTTGGAAAATATCTCAGTGGGCTTAAACAGGATTGGTACTTGGATGCCATAAGCATTTTTGGCAGATACTGATGTAGTAGTGCCTACTCAGAGAAATATTTGTATGAGACCTGTAAGTGGAAAACGTAATGAGAGCAGTTCCCAACTGGCACTCAAGGTGTTAAAGACCAGCTTAAGCAGAGTACCAGAGGGTGGTTAAGTGGTTATTTGATAGTGATATTTGATATTGATTTGATACTTTGAAGACGAACATGCAATAAAGCCTGCCTATTGACTTCCCCAATCCCTCCACACATGTTGATCAAGTTTTGCTAGCAGTTCACATGAACAAGAGTAACCCTAATAGCTAAAAGTGTACATCTGTAGGCCTCGGTGAACAATGCAATAGATCTTGCAGTT
The DNA here is from genome assembly GCA_028858755.1 of Ara ararauna. Lineage (NCBI taxonomy): Eukaryota > Metazoa > Chordata > Aves > Psittaciformes > Psittacidae > Ara > Ara ararauna. The sequence continues at coordinate 163,046,486 of CM054377.1, forward strand.
AGAAACTGATCACCTTTGAGTTGGAGGCATACGGCAGCATCCTCCCAGACATGCCACACGTGTGCACAAGCAGGGGAGGAAATCATTATTATGCATTAGATCTACTCCACTAGACAGCATGCATGGCTTGCTCATGTACTTGGCCCTACAGTACAGCGCAGCAAATTTGTGAGCACCAGGTAGGAGTTTACATGACCATTTGACAATCAAAACCAGGAAAATGTTTCCACATAACAAGCTGCACCAGTCCTGGATTTTTATCAGCAAAGATAATTTATAGCCCTGAATGCTACACCAGGGAACAATGGGTTGTATCCTACTAGACCACAGTAAAATCCATTGCTGAATGAGGACCTCAAGTTTGTCCAGTTCCCCACTTCAAGTTTATTGATTTGCATTCCTTTCTGATTTAGGTCAGGTCAGATGAATCTACTTTGTAGATTAAAGAGTTCACCAGTGATGAGCTGCGTGACAGTAAAACAAAAAGGCTGTGCAACAAATGGAATGGGATCAGCTATTCAGAGCCTGCAACACTGCTACTAAAGCGGGTCTCAAATCACCCTTCTGTACAAGTAATGAGAAATTATTACAACCTAGTTAGCAACATCCCTTTCAAAGGCAAGTGGGGTGGAGGTGGTAGAAAGAAAGTTGCAACAAGTTAAACCAACATTTAGCCACCAATCATTTTTTCCCTGGTCTTGCATCAGCAGAGTAGCTCATTTTATGCCCTGCGCAGTTCATCAGAAGTTGGCTCAAATTTCCTGACTAGCAGTCTAAGAGACATGGATTTGTTTTGAAACAAGAATCCCCCCTCTAGTGCTCTAGGCAGACACATGCTAGGTAAGGAAAAACCCTTGGTAGCCTGAATCACGTTGAGTTCTAGCAGCATGCTTATTATTGTAAGAGACAGGGAGTAGAATTCTGCAAGTCTTAAAGGCTCCTAATATTTCATGGTTGGTTAGTAAATCTCTGTAAGCATTTAAATTCTGCAACCAGGCCAGGCAGATACGAGCAACATGCACAAGGAAGCAGTTTCCTATTAAAAGTTATAAACTAAAGGATCATAGCAACCTGGTCCTGGAACATATAGCCCAACAGTTCTTTTTCCACCCCTTCAAAATTTATCTAGGGAAAAAAGAAACATGCTCAATGCAATTAGTGTAGAGTTAAGATTTAATAAAAAAAGGACAGTTATATGTGAGTACGTTTTTGTCCTTTCCACCCTGTGCATAGAAGTGGGAGGAATGAAACTCAAAATATCCACTGTGGCAGCAGTTTGTTCCATATTAGAAATGCATGGAGCAAGTTAAAAAGAAGCTGTTTGGTACAGCCACAGGCCAAGTCCAAACTGAAGCCTTACAAAGATGATAACCTTTTTTAATTATTATTTTATCAAGTTACTTGACATAAAAGGGGAATTCTTATTCATTAATAACTGTTGAAGTCTGCACCTGGAAAAGTTAACCTGGTGATGATTTCCCAGGAATTCCATTAGAACCTTATGCTTGTGCTAGTTCACTAGTCCAGTCCAGTGTCCTGTCCTAATGAGTAAACCAAGAGTTTAAACCCACATTGCTAAACGTGACATAAAATGCAATTCCCGTAACTCCAAGAATAAAGGGTTTCCAATAACCAAGCCATACACAAAATGAGAATTCTACATGTAGTTCTGGTTAAGAACAACATTTATGCTGAAGAGCAAAGCAGGTACTTCTGAAGTTCATGCAGTCAAAAAGAGCAGTGCAATTCAACCAGTAAGTTCTGCAAACTGTTCCAGTAATAAAGTCTGCTTCTATACACAAAAAAGCAAAGCTTGTAAAAAAGCAAGTTGGGATTATTGTGATGTTTCTAATCTTATGCACAAACACAACCAATTCATTATATCTCATCACTCATCAAATGCTGTAATTGCAATACTACTATCATCACAATAAAACTTAACTAGCCAAGGAAAAAAAAGTTTATTCTTATGCTGCTGTTTGGATAAAGCTGTGCTTTAGTACCACCATAAGATGTGGTAGCTTCTGAATTTCAGTTAGCTTAGGATAGCTGCTGGCGTAAACACCTACTAAAATAGGTTTCAGGTACAAGATATTACACGGTCAGAGACTGTAATGGACATAAAATTGTATGTCTTTATAATTTCTGGTGGTAAAAGCCAATAAGCATTTTCTGTTTAGATAGGAACTAATGGTATAAAACTCAATAATAGCTCTCAAGAATTAAAATAATTTGCTTCTACAAATTGAATTAGGATATGAAAGGAAACTCTTACTCCTAAATACATTCAAATGGCAATTTTTAAGTCAATTTAATGCAGTCAATTTCAAATACTTCATTATCATTAAAATACAATGTCTTATTTAGGGGTAACTGCAAGACTAAGAGCAAGGAACAATGTGAAGACCACACAGAGAGATACCAACTGTATACAACAATTTTTCTTGTCAGTGAAAGAAAATCAGTAACTAAATGCCTTTTTTATCTTTGCATAACTATACCTTATGTGGAGCTACAGAAAGCTGGCATAATATATTATTTTTCTTTTGTATCTCAAAATTACATTTCAGTCATATGAAATGAAATATGAACAACTATACATAAATTTTATATATAAACATTTATATAAACTTATGTTTTGTTTCTAGGATGGTAATTTCATCTGAAAACAGTGAACTAGACTCATAGCTGTTATTCCAATAACATGCAATTACATTTGGATTAGTAGCCAATAATTTCCATTACCTTGTCCAGTGCAAATTTGGCATTTCCTACAGAAGACAATGACAGCTTGTGGGATCCAACAAGGATGAAATTAGTACTGCGTATAGCATTAGGGCCACCTGGACTGGCCATGGCTGTGGAGAAAGAAGTGACAACACAAGTCATAACACAACACACAAGCAGGATGCTGCAAGGCTTAAAAATGTTTTATTGGTTCTGCTTAGCACTCCAGGAGGAGCACTCTTTGCAGTGCGAGCCCCAGCAGCACATTCAGGCAGGAACTTGATGCACACCATTCCTCCTCAGTGCATCCCTTCTTTCAGGAAGCAGCTTTGACATATTCACAAATAGAGAAGACAAAGCATTTCAAGAGGTTTCAGAGGGACAGGCAGCACGCTAGGTCATGCTACAAAGTGCCTGTGCCCTGTGGTGGCAATGTGACTTTGAAATCTCGTAACCTCTTCTCATAGGACACGCTGCAGTCTTCCAGAATTTGTATGCAGAGGAATATAGGCACTTATACCAATAGAAACAAGCACTATAGCTCAGGCACAGGAATCTGACTAGTTGCAGCAGCATGGCAAACATTCCAGAGTTAATTTATGAGCTCCTTATTGGTGCAATCTGTACTTAAACTAGCTCAAGTATCTCCTATTGTAGAGAGATACAGACAAGTGTGTAACACATTTCTGTATAGTTAAAAAACACTCAGGAATGCTGTTCTTCTCCCCCAAGAGTCAGAAATACATAAACATGTTAAAAATACTACACATAAGCAAAACTTCAGAATCTGTTTGCATTTTCAAGTTTCTTCTGTATTATTTTTTGATGACATCAGATTCTGGTTTAAAATCTTAATGTTCATGTGGGTTTACCTTCTCAGGAAAAGCATGTCAACTACAGGCATCTGATATAAGATACTAAGTTTGATTTTGTGAAGAGATCTTCCATTAAACAGAATGATAACTCAGGTATAAACACAGCGCCAGTTTCTGAGCTGGCAAGCTGACATAATTCTGTATTTATTACTCCCAAATTATCATCTGTTGCAAGTATTATTTATTGATATACTGCTTTAGACAGCAAATGCCAAGATGAATAATCTACACAAGATGTTTAGATTTATACTTACCTGGAGTAAGAAGTGTGCTTTTCTAGAAGGAGAGAGAGAGAAATAAAAGCTCAGTGGAGGAAGTAATTTCTGCACATCTCTACACAAGACTAAGCAGGGTAGAAAACCCTCATCTGAGGTAGTTTAAAAAGTGAACACATCTTGAAAGAAAGTCCCAATAAGTAGGCAGCAACTGCATATTTCCAGCATTACATATTTAATGTAACGTTCCCTATTTCTTGAGCTGATGGCTGAAGAATTTAGCAGGAAGCTGGACAGTTACAGAGCCTTCGAGAGATAGAAAGAGCCTGCTATGGGCACAGCCTTATTCAGTGCGAGAATATGGCCTTTGGAAAAGGTCATAACCAGATCTTGTTACAATATTACATTCATACTTACAGAGGTAATAGATGTTAATAATCTCTTTGGAGTAATAACCTACGAAAGAATACAAGACGATAAATGCATTTTCTACTGAATTTGTTTATCACATTAGCGTAAAAATTAGTGAAACTACTGAAGGCTTATCTAAAGTTTTGAATGGATACTAGTTGTTGTAATGAGCAGGTCTTGGGTTTTTTTTATTAGATGTAACATTTCAGTGGAAGGAATGATATATATCAAAGAAATATCTACTGCAGAAAGATTTAAGTATGCATTAGTTTGGGATGGGCAGCATGCATTTGAAAAAACAACCTTAGGTGCTTATTAAAGGTAGGAGTTAACAATACAAATACAGACATGTTCAGTGTGCTACTGTTGTACATCATCTGTAGTTCCAAGTAAAAATATCAAAGTTTATGTGAGACTGCATATTAATATGAACTGGAATTATGTGCTCATCTAATCTTGAAGCTGAAATACAAGTTTAAGAAGCTTGTCAAAAAGCAGATACAATATGCCATCAGCAAACCTGTGACCCCACATCAGCAGCTTACCTACAGTGACACAAAACCACTAGGTTTTAAGTAAAGATTCCCCTAAACTACAGCACAGGAGAGAAAGAAACCCTGGACTTCAAACTGGTTTTATTGGGGGATAGGTGGAAGCATGCTTTTACTGTGCCAAATGAAAGTTAAGATGAAAAGAAATTCCTATCTCTGTTTGCAGAGACAGGATTTAAGTACTCATTACAGCTGTTCTAAAAGACACTGAAGTTTCTTGGTTTTATTAAGCTGTCATCTCCAGGAAGCCCCTGGATAGTTTGGGGTCACAAAGCCTTAATAAAGCACAAACACTTGACATGTGCACCCTGTCTGAGCCGAAAAGTTTTAATAACTCTTTGGACATAAAAGTTTGCTTAAAAAACCCCACCAATATCTAGTGTTTTTCCTTAAGGCTGGAAGAAAGACAGATGTGTTGCAATTGATCAACAGAACCTTTAAGACAAATCAAACTGCAAGGTAGGGCATACTGACTGATGGTGTTTAAGTAAAGTGAAGAATACAGGCACTAAATCACAAGCAGAAGCACCATACCCAATAGAAGTTTGCAAAGCATATAATTTTGCTGAACTAGTGAGACATCTCCTTCCCCTCCAATACATTTTAGACTCAAGCAAGTGCTGCAGGTCCAATCTACAAAAAGCTGCAGGACTCCATCATCCATCTGTCATTGCAGATGTTCCAATAAATAACAAGAAGAGTAAAAGCAAGCAACAGATTGTCTAAGACCATTAGTCAGTTCTCCCTGGGCACTGCAGCCTTCCTAGTGTACCTGCTGTGGAAATACAACATGCTGATTTTGTTGTTTCATTTACCTTAGATTTGTTTGCCTTTTTCCTTTTATCAGTGCCCGGAACTTCTTTTCTCTGTACCTATACGGCAAGAAGATATTAAGAAAGTACACCCCCTCATTCTCCTTTACACATCTTCTTAGCAAGAGCTGATACATACCAAACTGTAAACTTCTATATTTATTTCAAAGTCATTTGACACATCGTGCCTAAAAGGGAGAAGAAGGGAAAAATGACTTGAACAGACTGAGGCAAAGAAGTGGTCCTTTTAAAAGATACTCTTTACTTCTTCCCTCTTCCTACTCCTTAAAACAGGGAGCAAACAGATTCTACACAAGAGAATTTATTTGTCTCACTTCTACAGTAATAGACTTCAGGGCAAGCAGCACTGCTGTTTTTAAGACTTGAGTGTATTAATATTTCAAGATACTTTCTAGAACTCAAAGATCAAACGGGGACAGAAGGACAAGGGGCAGATAGAGTGCATTGACCATTTCTCAGTTTACACCCTTCAGTCCAGTGCTGGCACACATTTCTATCAACAGAGATTGGGTGGTTTGTTTTGAATAAATATCTTTAAGTGAAAATTCCAGTTAGGCTGGATTTTAAAAAAGGAGCTCGTTTCTTTATTTTAGAAGACTTTTGCTAAAAACCAGCTATTTGAACTCACGACACCTTTTAGCTAACATATGAGAGTTGAAGTTTTAAGAGTACTACTTTTTTCCAAAATACTTAAACCAAATAGCTATATAAAATGTTAGCTGCTGAAAAAGGGAAAAACACACATTATCCATCTGTCATTGCAGGTGTTCCCTGGAGACAACACAAGTAGAAAAACCAAGAGATAACTTAGCTGATGGATGGTGGAATAAGTCTAGATTGCTCTTTTGAGAGGAGCACATTCCAGCTATTTCTTCAGGTGGGAAATAGCAATACCACGAGATGTCACCATATTTGTTGGCAAAATATGACATCCTTATATGAAGCTTTTATACAGTTTTATGCATGCTCCATCATCAGAGTTGAAACTGGTTTGAAAAAAGTTCCTGTATACTCACATAGTAAATGTCGTAGTAAAAGTAAGTGCATCTCCATTCAGGGAGCTGGCAGTACTCGCTAATGGTGTTGCAACCATGTTTTCTGCTCCAGACCTCAGTATTATTACATAGTAGTAATTTGCTGCTTCTGTAAATAGAAATCAGATAGGTTTGTTAGCCAGAGGCATCCAAGTACCTAAAAAACAAACAAACAAAAAAACCCTCAAAAACTGCAAACATCTCTGCTTCACCTCCGCTTGAACACTTGGTTACAATCAACATTTGCTTATGAACTTACTCTTAAAACAAGTTTTAACTTGCAACCACTACTGTCTCCACAGGATTCACAACTACCTGGCATCTCAGGCCAGACCTACACTACCCAGTGTGTGAAAGGGGAGAGAAGAACTTTCAGGCAGATGCAGCAGTTCATTTTAGTTTCTTATACTCTGGTTGTTATTCTCTAGGCCTGCCAGCTTAACCATACATCAGCATTGCTACTGCCTGTTCTCATATGCATTTCACTCCTGTGAAGGAACTGGTAATTCAGGCAACTCATTTCCCTAACTTTTCACGCAAGGGAGGAAAACCATATCTCAACAGTGGCAGGAGATAATCTGGAGTTTGTGCAGCAAACTGCTAAACAGTAAAAGCAAATATCATACCACATTACACAAACAATCATCAACCCCCCAAGCCCTTTTGAGTCACAACTTTCAGAACAACTGTTGAAGACTCCAGTAAGCACTGACTCATACTCTTCTCTGAAGAAAACATCAAATATAAAAGTGATTATTAGAGCTTCTAGTGCACAATGTATAGCAAATGTTGAACTTTCAGAATCAAGTTTTGATGACAAGTAGTTCATAGTTGTCTGTTCAGACAATTTGGTTTTGAGAATTACTGATGGAAACTAAACTTACACTACTGTCACCAGAGATGCTTTTCCGTAACTAAGATGAAGCATCTCATGCAACAAGAAAGTGTAACATGTTGGGAGTGGAAAAGAGGTGGTACATTAGGTCAGATATTTACTTTTATATTCATGGCTGTGGTTTTATTTGAAGATGTAAAAAGAACCACTTTGTATTTCGTTGGACAGTTAATCAAGGAAACAAGAAAGGCTACATATTAATTGATTAAAAGTTTTCCAACCAGTATGAAACACAATTTTGTCCAATGTCTTTTGTCCTCAAGTTTTACTTGAGGCAAAAAGTAGGAAACCATCCAGCTACAATCATATTTGGTAGCATTATATAAAATAACAACTGGCTTGCAGATTCTTTAAACAGCCACATTAACAGAAGCTTACTATATTCCAGGGTAAGTCTAGACCTACAGAGAGATATTGCCAGATATTCTTCTGGAACAAAAGAAGAAATAAATTCACATTTTAACTTTAAAGTTAAAAAAAAATTAACTTTAAAGTCAACTTTAATGACATAATATTTAAAATGACAGACTAATGGAAGACTAGCCTTTGTAAATGAAGTACTGTGGGATGTTAACAGAAAGACTGAAAAAAATTAGAGGCTTAATGAGTCTGTCAGGATTTATGTAATGATATTTAGGCACGACACTTGCACCCATCAATAAAATTCCAGGGCAGCAAGAGAGTACAACCCAAGATACAAAACTGTACTTCTTCTCCAACAGGCTACACAGGACCATAAAGATCTTTAAGACTGGCTGGAAAGGTCTTGATAAGTTTCTTGAACCTTACAAGCCAGAACAGGATGAAACTAAAAGCACCATGAAAATACTGAAAACTTAACCAAAAAGCAGATCAATTAAAAGCAAATGCTAGATTTTCATTGCCCCCTGATCTATGAGAAACACCAATGCAGAAGACAAAAAAAAACAACCCAGGGGTATGAACCAGAAATATGTGTAGGGAGGATGGGGAAGGGGGAGGAAAGGCGTGAAGTTTTCAGTTGCTGGTTTTACCTGGCTTTTGAACTGTACCACATACAAAGTCTGCTTTCAGAGGTAGACGCATTTCTGAAATGGAAACTGATCCCCTGGATGGAGCATATTCGGTGGATATAGAAGCAGCTTTATTTCTTTTACTATGAGGTCCCTCACTCTTCAGTCTATTCAGTTCTTCCAATAAAGCAGTTCTCTTCTCAGCTGCATAGAGAAATTATAGTTGTAACAGAGGAAAAAGTAGTACTGAACGTTCTTTTCTTCCCCCCCATAAGCATGTAAAATGCAATGTAAATGTTAATGATCTTCAAGAATAGTAGGAATATTAAAGGCAAGAATGATACCAAAAATATCCTCTTCCCCATAGAAGTGAGACAGAACAGGTATTACCCTGTTTTCCAGGTGAAGAACTATAAATATGCAGCTACAAAGTAGCATAATAAATGCATTGCCAGTCTTGTTCCTGCTTCTTCCCAAAGTGTTCATGACAAAGAATTAAACTTGGGTCTAAAAACCTACTTGCTAAGAGAAGAAGTCTCTCTGCTTCTGCTTCTTCTTGTGACCCTTTCCCATGCTCCTCATCAAAACAGCAGTTCAGAGCTTGACTGGCTTGATAAATCACTGTCTGCTGCATGTTGATCTCATTATTGAGCTCCTAGAGTAAACCAGTAGTTAAAATAATTAGCAAGAAGAGAAAGATTTAGATTCACCCATGGAAATGTCTTGAGATGAGCATTTTGAGGGCTATGATTTGGAGAAATTGAACTACTTAGATAGTAAACTACAATGATCTTGCAGTTTACAGTTACTTCTGCAAAAGAATACCGCAGCACCATTTTTTTTTTGACCTCAGAAATCATTTAAATAATGGGAGTGATTGACTTCAATATCTGTATGCACTATATCCAGGCTGGTCTGCCCTTCACTAGGGGAAGCAGCAGTTAACCAGAAATTCAATGTTGTAGGTGAAAGAGGCACCACTAAATATCAGAATATTGCCTTCTGTAATTATGCAGTTATGAATCCTGCCTAATTCAAAGGCAGTAAAAAGATAAAGGTTCCCCATTCCCTTCTCAAAATGACAGCTTGTTCTCTCTAGACTTACTCTATAGCTGGAGCTTTTCAAGAGATGCATTGAACTGTCCAGCTTATGCAGTATCATTCTCTACCACTGGATATTTATGCTAAACAACCTAATTCTGCAGTTCAAAGCAGTGTATTTAAGTCCTGGCCATTCTCAAGGGAAATGAAGCAATGAAATAGGAAATTAGAAGAAGGATTTTAAGTAGTACATTGCATACCTGCATTTTCTTTTTGACACTGACTTGATCAGATGGGCCATTATGTTTCATTTCTAGCTTGGAAGCAACATCTTCTTTGCGAACAATAATTTGCTTTATTGAAGGACGATCAGTTTCTTTAAATCTTTGAGATCTGTATGCATCAATGCTTTCAAAAGAGGAAAGCCCATTAAATCTTTCACAGCTGTAACAATGTTTTGGGTTGTTTTTTTCCATATACATACATACGTATCACTTATTGATGTTTTTCAACTTGCTTAAACCACTTTAAAACACATTTCCTCATTTTAAGTTTAAGCATCATACATGAAGACTACATGTGGACTATCTTTGATAAAGGCTGAAATTTTTGAAGAAAAAGCTTTTTTTGAAGTTTAAGCAGTATGCTTCATTAGAAGAGCTAAAAAAATCCACTGTCGTAAATTTGCCCACTTACAGAATTAAGGGTGGGGTTTTGCATTTATTACCTATAGGGAAGGTTGCGATCATCTGATATAGAGCCAATGCTGTCTCCAGATTCTGCCCTGGGGACTCTAGTCCTTTGGAACTTGTCAGACTTCAGACTTACATCACTGATACTGCTGCCTTCACCAGTTGACTTAGAAGGAGAAACAAAGGCCTGGGGAGAAGAAAAGGTTATAAAGATATCTGGCCACAATAACCATTATCTGCTTTCTCTCACATTTACTAGGTCTTGCATATAAACAGTAAATAGTATTAAGCAGCCTCCAAACTTCACACACATTTTACAAGTATTTTCTAGGACATAGAGCGAGCAAATTTTTTATTTTAAAGGCACCAACAGGTCATTGAACTCAAGGAGATTTCACCCTTAGTTTCCTAACTAGTACAGCAACAGTTTCTTCTCCTCAGATTTTCATCAGTGACCAGTTCATTGAATGTATGTACACCACTGGAAGTTAAACCACTTGTTTAGCAGAGCTTCCAACATGCTCAGCGATTTTCAGAAGATAACTTTACATTATTATGCTTTCATTAGCAATAATGTTTTTTGTAGCTTCTTTATTTGCCCATGTATCACAACACAACAAAATACTATTGACACAATCAAGTTCCACCTCTCCGTGATAAACCAGCCTTTACCCATCTCTTAGGAACCCTCACCTCTGGACCAACAGATTCCACTAAAGGGGTTAACAAAGACATTGACGAAATATTAAGTGACTCTTCCTGCTCATCCTCATCACTTTCACCTTCCAGGCTCATACTCATTTCTTTCTTCAGCTTTTCTATGTCTGGACCATCTTCTTCAAGAACTTCAAAAATCTCATTTATCACTTTTGAGCTGTTCATCTCATCATCCACACTCATTTCGATTTCATATACTTCATCTAAAAAGTGATATTTAAAAAGTATTAGTAGCATCAGGACTAATCTCTTCATTCTCATTAAATGAGCAGAAAGATGTTAAAGGATAATGCAACTATTTTTGCATTTCAGGTAAGCTTGAGTAGAAAAAGACTTAGGCATAAGGTATAGTCATATATATGAAGTATATATATAGTCATATACATAAAGTATACTTTAGTCAGTCCTAAAGTATACTTCCATCCTTATTTTAATACACTGTTATCACATATACTGCATAACTGACACAGAAAGAGAATACAAAGCAATACAAGTTTCAAGATTCTAGCTCAGCTATGAAACTTAACTGCAAGCCCCACAGTAGAGCAGTCTATCTTTTCCCAATAAACTTTTTAATATAAGCATTTTAATATATCTTGAAGATTTGACTGTCAAGAGAGAAGGATTATGATGAAAGAAGACTCCCAATTCATTTTATATAAACCTCATTACAAAACACACAAGTGTCAGATGTGTGGTGAACTCATTGTCCAGACTTGAAGGATATTGACACAGTGCTGGACAAGTGGCAACAGACAGTGAAGTGCATTAATATACATCTACTCAATACAAACCTTTAAGTTTCTCAGCAGACTGCTCAAGTTTTGAGACAGACATTGCTTTTACAGGGCTCTTTGGCTTATCGATCTTCAGAGGACTGGGTTTCTGAGTCTCTTCACATTTAGAAGCATCTAAATAGTTTATAAAGAAGATGTCACTGAGGATTATGTCTAACCTTTGAATTTTATTGTAAGTTTGGATTTTCTTTGGCAGTCTGATAATATAAGTGACAACTGACAAAAAGCCCACTAGATTAAGTTAGCTTCCTGTAAAATAAAAAAATCATTAGAATACATACCCTCCACAACCTGTGCAACTTTTTATCTTAGAAAGCTGATAGCACAAAAAGCAATGCTGAAACCATAGTAGAGTACACTCAGAGCAAAGAGGGAAATTTTAAAAAACAAGCAAGCAAAAAAACCCACTACACAAAACCCACCACAGCCAAATCCAAGCTAAAAGCAGGATCTCATCCTGGTTTTCTAGAAGCACATTTGATAGCCTGTTTGCCCATAATGTCTAAAAGAAGTAGTAAATAAGTTGACTTTTTTCAGAGAACTGGAGGCTTTTCCACTCCAGAAGCACCAGAAAGGATATCACAAGCCTCTCTGAATTCTTTTCATGTTCTGTACAATAAGAATTAATAGCATAAAAGGCTACTGACAAGAGAAGAGTTCCCTCCTATTAGATTATTGTGGAAATTTGGATACTGAGGTACAGTATAGGTTAAATCTATAATTGACAATTTTCATTTGCTCTCCTTACACTTAACATACATGAAAGTATGAAAAATAGGTTAAAAAAAATCAAAGGCAGTTTTTCCTACCCATCTTTCAAGTGGCATAAGAGTGCAGAACATTATTATCTTACAAAAAGATTTAGGCAGGTCAGTAACTATATAAGAGGTCCAGTTATATATATATATATATCAGTGCTACCAGCCTCTTTATCTGTTCATGAACATCAAGGGCATTGCTTCAGTCCAGCATTAGCCACAAGCAAACAGCAACAATTCTCACCTGAAGACTCCACGCTGGGAGACTCTGCTGGCCTATCACTTGCTGGTGTGACTTCTGCTGATGCAAAAGCAGTGGCATCGGAACAAGGAGAACGCTTTGGACTAGCCCGAGATTGGTTTTCCTGGCAAAAATAAAAACATAGTACATTTAGGAGGTAATGGCTGAAGGGACTAAAATGCTAGAAGGAAACACATTTTAATACCTGCTAGGAAAAAAAGGCTGCTGATCCAATCTCAAGAAGGATCCTATTTATTTATGTAAGAAATTTAGCTGAGGTACTAAACACTGTGTGAGGAGCTTTCTTTTGCTTTTAAAGTTATAGAATACTAAACCCCGCACTTAGAAAAACCATGGATAAGCTAATTGGCTCAAAGCTGTATCACTTGTCTCCTTTAATGATTCTGCAGGAGGAAAAAATATCTCTACTCATTTGTTAATAATCATACAAGCCACTTGACAAGCAGTCTGGCACAGCCTGAGCACTGGCTTTATCTTTTATTTACAGTTGCACATCTGTCCTGTGTTCAGAACATGTTAAAGCAGTTCATTTGCTTTAACAAAAGACTATCATCTTTCGATAAATGGCAGTCCCACATTACCATTTTAGCTTCTGGAAGTTTTCTCTTCGGACTTCCGTTTTCCTTGGCACTCCACAGATTGCCCCTATCAAAACGGCCACGAAGACATGCAAGTTCTCGTTCACGTTCCTAAGCAAATAAAGGGCAACAGGGGGAAAAGTTAACAGCTTTAAGATGTCAAAACATTTCAAGTTCCTCAGGCAGGTGCAGAACAGTATCTTCCCCAAGAGTATAATCAAACTATGAATGTAGCAAAGTCATTACCTGCTTAAGCTGAAGTGCTAAACTGGCAGTAGAGGAATTTTCATTTTGTTTAAGAAGCCTTTCCTGGATTGTCCTAGTATTTGGGGTAACAATGGGTGTTCTGCACCCCGGAGTATTCGTAGCAGGACTCTGTGCACTACGCTCTTGACAGCGCTCCCCAAAGCGTTCCAGGAAGGGTTTAATTCCTGATCCCCCTACAAGAATAATTGTTTTGCCTTGAAAGAGACTCAAAACCAAAGAAATCACTGCATCCTGTTGAAGCCTCTCAATGAAGCAATTAATCTGTCTCCTTTACAGCTCTTTAACATGAACTAAACCTGAAGTGCAAATCACCACAGTAAAAGAACACTGAAGTTAATAAAGCAGCAAATCAGAGCAAATAGATGTCATCCTCTTGCTAAAGTCCACGTGATCCACCAGTTAAACTGGTTTGCTTTTTCAAACACTTTCTATAGAGCCAGCCTCACTTGCATCCTTCCTGTAAATGAGCATTCTAGTACATAAGGTGGATACATTGTTTTGCATCCTCACTCTGTCTTTTATTGACAGCATATCTAGAAGCACACACAGGCTCTACTGGCCACCTTCAAGGAATTCAAGCTATTAGTCCAAATCTCTGATCCAACAAGCAGTTGCATTTAAAATTGGAGATGATTGCTTGTTTCAACATCAATGCTACCACTGTAAAGACTGCAAAGTTGGAGCATCTATGTGACATTTAGCTTTGATTTCTTCTAACATAAGCAGACTTTTTACCTTATATTGTTTGGAAACACACAGAATCCAACAACTTGCAAGAAGCTTTGAATAGTCTCAATTAACTGATGTTAGCAGGGTACATTTTCATATAGAGAAAAATTTTGCTGTCAGGAGTTACTAAAAGTCTGTCCAAGAAAATATCCTTGCAAAATATGGAAACTGTACAATTTATGATAATTATCATAGAACTCTTCAGGACTTCAGTCAAGTTACAGAAGGAAATAGGCATTATCTGATACATTACCATAAAGTCTTAATTAGTATGTAGTTTTCAAGTGAGGACACACAAGCCGAATTTAAATAAACATTTACTGAAACTGAAAAAACAGCTTACCTGGTGTTGTGGGTTTACCCTTAGGTTCAGGTTGCACATGTGTTCCTTTGACTGGCTCTTCTTTGGACTGAACTGGTTGAGGCAAAGTTGATTTTGCTGTTTGTGTACCCTTTTCAGTTTTCCAAGGGCTGCAGGGATTCTCTCTTAGCGGCTGTTGTACTGCAGATTCTTTAGAACAGGGAACAGCGACTCTTGAGAATCGTGTTAAATTGTTTGGATCCTTAACAAGGGGGAAAAAGGAAAACATTAAAATGAGACTGTACATTCTCATCCTTTCAAGAGGAAAAGGAAAGCATTCTGCACAGCATACTATAACATAACACACTTATTCTGCCAACAACAAAACCTGAGAACAAGTGTTAGAAGCTCTTTGTAGATTTTTTTCTATCCAGTATTTCAAACTGTTTCAGCATTTGATTCCAGGCGCTTTTCCCAACTACTTTAGGTATCTTCCCACATGTCCCTAAACAAGACTGTGCATTGCAGATACCGTTATTTCATAAATGGCATAAGTTCAACATAGGTATCTGGCACTACTAATTTCAGCATTCTAATTCAATTTTCATACAACAATAACATTTAAGTCAATCAGCCATAGGAAGCTACCAAGTGAAACCCAGTATCTCTGCAAAAAGCTCCCTTCTGACAGTCAAGAACAGCCACGAACTACTTCAACATCAATTTTTACAAGACTTAGAAATATTATGTTCAACCAAGTCTCAATAAAAGAGATCCTAAGCTGTTTCAGGTCTGCTATTAAAAACAGGCATGTGGGATTGCAATAAAGCAAAAGTTGTAAATAGACTCAGATGGCTCACACCGGATCTTTAACTGTAGATTAAACAGTTATGAGTTAATATTTATGTCGCCCCCCAATACTCAAATCGATTTTTAATCAGCAGCTAAATCAGGCACTCACCGCTACCTTCGAGTTTGCTGGTTTATTAATAGAAGCCTCAACAAGCCTTTGAGAACAGGATGCAGCTTCCTGCTTGACACTGCTACTATTGATTCCAGCAGATGCTCCACTTGTAGTGGACAATTTGGATAAACAAGTAGTGCCAGGCTGTTCTTGTGCATTGTTTTGCTTTGCAGATGGATGACTTAGGTCATCTTCCCAGGAACCAATTGTAGCAGCAAGGTTAGCTAAACGGCCTCTTCTCCCAATAGGGGTATCACTTGCCAGGGCATTAGATGCCTGCTTAGGTGGAGAAACAGGCAGATCCTTTGACTGGAGGGGATACACAGGAACATATTCAGAGGGATCTGGAAAAAAAAAAAAAAAAACACCACATTTATTTTGCTAATATAATGAAATATATTTGCATCTTTTACATTTTGCTAAATATTGAGTTTATCAACAGCTAAATATTCTCACCATTAACAGAATCAAGCTACTAGCTCTGAAGGCATTGAGACTAATCAAGTTAAAGCTTATTACAAAGCAAATAAATTTGTAACCAAGAAGTTTACTAGGCTTATGCCACTGTTGTGATGAGCAAGGCATCACACTAGTGTGGGGGGTGGGGGAAATAAAAGTATAAAATTAAGTTGCAGTCAGGTTTCATTATTTTAGGCCTTTCCCCAGTGCTACACAAGAATTCTTTAAGAAAACATTAGTATTCATCCACACAAAATTATCTTCTGCTAGCAAACAATCATAGAATCACAGAATAGTTAGGGTTGGAAAGGACCTTAAAGTCATCTACTTCCAACACCCCTGCCATGGGCGCCTCACACTAGACCATGTCACCCAAGACCCTGTCCAACCTGGCCAGAGTCATTAATGGAAACACTGAACACCACCAGTGCTGCTTAGTAAATGAAGCATACCCTCGCTATCCCAGCAGCGTCGCTGTTCTGCCAGCCTCTGCATACGTGTTTTGACTGAAAGAGCTGCAGGAACTGCAGGAGTTTCTGTTTCAGTGTTTGTTTTTCCTTTCTCAAGGGGCTGAAGCAATGAAGCTCTGTTAGAAGCAGTTATGTGCAACTCTGAAGTCATCTCAGGAGAACGCTGGCTTGTGGAACTTGAAGAAACTGGCTGCATGTTCTCTGAACTGGAAGCTTGAGTCTCCACATCGTCAGGGCAGAGCCTCTTTGATGGTGAGGGCTTTGTGTCAGGTTTCACTGTACAGGTCAGAGTACTCAAACATATTAATATTCAAAGAATCCTCAGTATTTTTTTAGACAATACAAAATTGTAATGCAAATAAAGTTATGACTTAGAAGTAACCTGGTATGCCTCCAAGAAAACTGCCCTTCCCAAAACTATCAAGCACAAGGCAATATCTTTGGCAATATACATTTTTTAATAGCTAAATAATTACTTAAAGCATCTGCTCTCAAGTTAAGCTAAATGTTAGCCATATTCAGTCCTAGCAGTCAGGTAACTTCATCCGTCACAATGTAAGATAAACACTAAGGGTTTTCACTGGCCTTTATAAAAACAGGAGATAGACTTGTAGAAAAAGAAAATCTTGTTGCAAAATACCTTCTTCTGCAGGAAGAGGCACCTGGTTCCCAGTTTCTAACAAAGGCTCTCTGACCCTCTTGGTCTGCATTGTTGGTCTCGCTCCCATCTTGGGCCGCTCAGCCATTTTCTTCTGCAGGTTCTCTCGTCTGGCACGGGTTCTTTCAAGGAGTTTCTGAGTAGTCAATAAATCATGTGTTACTACTATAGACTGCAATAGGTGTGTTAACTAGTAATAGCTCAAATTAAAAATGTTTGAATTTTATATAGCATACACCAAGATCCACAAGACCAGAAATTTATAGTTAAGGCTACATTAAGACAAATGCTGCTCTTGGATTTTGCCAACTGATCTACTGTGGAACAACGTGATAGAAACATTCAAAGTCTGTTTTCCTGTCTGGTTATCCCCACCTGCAAGCAGAACGAACAAAATAGTTTTTCTACACTGCCAGCTACCTGTTTTTTCTGTCTACCTCCCTTTTCCTCACTGTGATAACCCCATATCTTCACACTTCGATTTCACCATGGCAATACCCACAGCCTCTCCTGTTTTCAGCAAATACCTGTTAGATAAAAGGTAGCTCACAATGCAGCACATTCCAAGCTACCTTCTTGCTATCTGGCCAGTCAGTACAGGTTTGCAAGTTATTTGAAGTCTGGCCTACCAGACAACAGGCTGCAGCATTTTCTTCACAGAGGCAAGAGTTTGGGTCTTTCCACCTAGCAACAAACTCCCATGAAAACTGAAGAAGCAGTGAAGTTTGAGATACTTACTCATTTAGTAAGAGGTGAAGCCAGCTAGTAGGTTCCAAAGCTCCTGTCATAAAATCAACTAGTGTCTCACATTAGCTTGGCTTTCAAAGGAAACCAGGCTAAAGTGACACAAAACTAAATAAAGTGATACAAAACTAAATAAAGAGAGCCTGAAGTAGTCAATCTTGAACTGTCAAGTCTTGCTAGTGGGTTATTTTGACACACTGCTAAAGTATATGGTCAAGTCACCTGATTGACACTAACCCTGTAACAAAATAAACAACATTCGAGTGGTTGCCAAGTGGTCATAAAAAGAGTCATTAAATTAGAACTGTGGCTGTAAAAAAAAAAAAGTTGCTATTAATGCCGTCTACATCAAGAGGTGAATTTCTCTTCCTCAATCTTAAATTTTTATAGAAACATTAAAAATTATAACTAGCTTTCTTAATAAACAGGCTATTTATCATAATACATCTGTGTATAGAAGAACATATAAAGTGATACCAATTAAGCTACCCAACAACATTCTCTTTCATTCCCTATTCATTTGATATTTGAGTGCTATGATCATACACAAAATAGCAGGTTTACAAAACATACCACACTAGTAGAAACTGATTCCTTATAGCACCAAGTTTGAAATAGATTGTTGTGGGGTTTTTTTGCCTTTGTTTGTTTTGGGGTGGGTGGGTGGGGAGGGTGCTGTTTGTTTTAAATTCTGCATTCACAAATCATTATCACTTAGTTTGATCACATCTAAAGGATAATTAATTACTCCTTTGATCTAGGTTTTAAGGTATTTTGAGACAAGAAATTGAGTGAATCAATGGTCTTTTTGAAGGGAAGAATATAAACTGCACTTGTTTGGTAGGGCGTAAATTATTTTGAGAACTGTGCCAGCCATTATCTGTCCTGTTGCACAGCAATTAAATCCACATTTCACATTTTTAACTGTCTAAGGCTGAAGTCTTCAACAATGTTCCATTGTAGGGCAACACAGGACAAATGGAATGTCAATCTCAACAGCTCTTTGTGACCTTCTATAGAAGAGGAGGATTTTGGAGAGAGGAAAAAAAAAGGGGGAAGAGGGGGGAAAAGGGGACTGATGGCAGGCATGAAATGCCAAGAGTGCCTTGAATTCAATTTTTATGCTAGTTGTCTCCGCAAGTCCCCTTTCCTTGTTTCAGCCTCCAAAAGACAGAGCTACAAACTGCAGGCAACCCCCACTGCAATAAAAATCTTACAGGCTATATACATTAACCATTCTTCTTGTGCAAAGCTAAGTATATATCCCACAACACTATTCATACAGTTCTATTCAAATGCAGTCACACATTCCTGTTTTGTTAGTTCAGTAAAATGGAGTTTCAGTTGCTACGAATAGGATGTCACTTCCCAAGAATGCACGCCTCTGTTGTTGAACTCCAGCTCCTATTGGCTTTTGGTATCTCAAGTTTTCCATGCAACTGCCATAATTCAAACTCTGCTATTACACATGATGAGTAAGCCAGTCACCAGAACTCGAGACTTACTTTTCAGGTTCATCAACAGGGTATTTGCTACAAGCACTTTCTCTAAGTGTTCTGAAACTCTGGCTGTCATCAGATTAGGACATATCTATTTCTTTACATCTGCAAGACTAAGAACTACCTAGTGGAAGTTAGAGGATCTTATTTTATATTGCAAAAACACCTGCTAAAAATCAGAAGAGGCTTTTCCATTTCAAATGTTGATGGACAATCTTTGTATTAAAAATGTATGTTTCAAAGAGCATATTTTGCAGCATTAGAAAAGATACTCAGGCCCCAGTGTGATTACCAGAATTTTTTCTGCCTTGCCTTATGAGAAGAATGCAGCAAAGGGAGCAAATTTAGCCATGACATTGAAGGAACAATTAACTTCAAACTTCACATATTCAAATTTTCCCCTGAGCAACTGCATCACTTATTTCTTTTTGGCCATCCTCCATGCTAGGAAACCACATTCTGCTTTATGAATGTTAGTAAGTACTTCCAAGTACAAAATAACCCAGACTATCTCTAACATTCTGGAGTAACAAAGCCTTTTGTGCAAGAAAGGTGAATTATACAATCAGCTATAAACTGAAAGCCACGAATAGTATGTACATCATGATTCTCAAAAAGAATCCACTGCACCATCTCCTCTGTGCATTCTGTATTAATAATCTGGTTAAATTCAGAAGGGTATTAGTTTTTGCTTGTAAACTGAATCAAAAGAAACATTATTAGAATTGTCTGATTTTAAAGCATTCGACTGAGTCTTAAAGCAAGATTTATTTGATCTTAAATTCAGTGAGACCAGGGCAAATTTTGTTACTGTAAAGTGATGAGCAAACACTGAATTAAGAGCATGCTTTGGCCAATTAAGGCTTGAATTACAATGCTTTACATGATCAGCACTCACAATACGCTAATATCAGTTAGATTTTTACACAGCAGTGGAATGTCCTCCACAGCATACCCAACACTCTTGATAAGGCAACATTCTAGGCACTCTGCAATGCTAGCTAACATTTGAATGAAGTTTACTCTAAGGAGTGGCCTCACAGTTGGTCATTGCTTCTCCAAGTCAGTTACCTACAAGAAGGGTGTGCTGAGGGTGGAATATCTCCCAGCGCGCCAAACCACTTTGAATTTGATTCAGTCATCTGGACTTGAAGTTTATTTAAGACAAGTTGGATCATGTCACCCACTACCAATTAAGGAAGGAGGCTTCAGACGTTTATACTTGGCAAGCCTTTACACGGGGGTAGGGTAAATCTGCCTTATTTAGTTAATATGTTCAGATCAATACCTTATGTTCAGCTTTTTAAACCATATCTGTGCAGTCACCTTTTTTGGACACTGTTTATTTAAAGCTTGATATACAGCTTGTTTTCAAGGGGAGGAGAGAGTATTTCACCAAGCTACTTCATCAGGGGTTATTTTTAAAAGCAGTTTGGGTTTTTCCTTAGGTAGGCTGCTGATCGAAAGCTAACATTTCTGCGACATTTCTCAAAGAAGTCACAAGACAGCTCTGCAAAGCGTCACAGACGTGTGACATATCAAATCAGGGCACAGCACAGCATCTTTAAGAAACCTCCAACCTTTACACAGACAGAAACTGGTCAATTCCATTCATTTTATTACAACTTACCCTCTATATAACCCAAACACACACACACAGATCCACTCAAATGTCAACTTCGTTTCCTTTTTTAAACAAAAGAGGGCCTGCGACTGCCAAAGAACATGACCAGTGGCAATTCTAACAGGACGCATTTTTAACCAGATGAAGTTCCTGCTTCGGGCAAACTTCATGCTCAACCTTTAGATGTGGCAGGCACAATGAGAGTCAACACCACCCCCATCAGCTTCCAGGGTCCCTTGTTTCAGCCCAGCATCTTATCTGCCAGACACACATGAAAAGCAAACACCGAAGTGCCAGGAAACGCGGTCAAGTGTCCGTTCAGAAAAGGGCCTCTCCCTCGCAAGCCCGTGCATGCACAGCCCCCTCTCCCCTCCTGGAGGAGACCTGACGCCCCACGAGCAGCAGCAAGACGAGGGGGCTGCAGGGAGCGAGCCCCACAAGCCCCCCTCCCCCCGGAGTTACGCAAGCGGGGATGAGGGGCGCTGACAGAGCTCACTCGGGAGCCGGGGCTGGGAGAAGCTCTACCACAAGAAGCTCTTGCGGCCGCGCTCTCACCTCAGTGAAGGGGTCCATGGCCGCTGCCGCCGCGCTCCACCGGACCGCCCGCAAGCACCGAAACCTCCGCCCCAACCGCTGCCCGCGTTTGAATTTCAGCGCCCGCCGCAACCGCGCATGCGTGAGGCGGCGGCGCACCGCCCCTCCCCCCAGTCACCTTGATTGACAGGAGCGCCAGCCAATCAGGCAGCAGCTCGCCTCGTCTCCCCCCGCCGCTGGGTGCGCGGCCCGTGAGGGAGAGCGCGGGCGGCGGCAGCGGCGCGGTCCCGCAGCCCAGGGCCGATCCGGGCCGGGCCGGGCCGGGGTTCCCCTGCCCCGCTCTGGGAGCTTCACGGACCGCAGCGCCGGGCTCTGGTCCGACCCCTGCTTGCGGTCCTCTGCTGCGTGCAGGGGGTGCGTCGTGCCGTAGCGGCCGCGGCGCCTTCCCATCCTCCTCGTCACCTCAGCTGGGCAGAAGCTCTGGGTTCATGGAACGGTTTGGGTTGGAAGAGACCTTCAAAAGTCATCTACTGCAACCCCTCTGCACTGAGCAGGGACATCTTCATCTAGACCAGGGTGTCCAGAACCGCATCCAGACTGGCCTTCAGCGTCTCCAGGGATGGGGCATCCATTACCTCTCTGGGCAAACTGTGCCAGTGCTCTATCACCCTCATTGTAAAGGATTTCTTCCTCATGTCCAGCCTGAATCTCCCATCTTTTAGTTTAAAACTATAACCTCTTACCTTGTCACAACAGCTCTTTATAAACAGAAACCAGAGGCTTTTACCTCTACAAGTAGAGCATCACTGCCAGGTTGAACCCCCAGTTGCTCAGGAGCGATGACAACCAACATGATTATCCTTATGGCTCCAAAGAACCAAAGAAAGTCAGTCCTTTTCAGGAATGGTGCTATATAATGGCTACAAGATTCATTGTCTGCATAATGGTGGGGGTATAGCCTGTAGCAGTGGAATTTCCAGTGAGGGGTCTTCTTAATGAAAAGTATTTGCAACTTATGCAATAAAAAATAAAAAAGATAAAAAAATCAGCTAATGCTTCACCACGTGAAGGCATAAGGAAAAAGAGGCAAAGAAAGGAATGCCATGTTGAAACCAGCAGAACAATGGCCCGGCTCTGCCTGCGGAACAGCATTATATGTTATGCCAGCCTTTTGCACTCAAACATTATGAATCGCCCCCTTCACTGTCTCCTTACCCCATGTGATGTGGTTTAACATTGCTTTTTGCCAGGGGTAAGCTAATGAAAAGTATTCCCTTTTGGAACAATAAATAACACAATACAGAGTACTTGGGGAATGGGTTTTGCTTGCTTGCAGTTTTCATGGGAATTGAGAGCATGGGCACAGAATGCAGTCGTTTGTCTTTTAACATGGCAAGAAAAACACTTTTGCTTCCCCAGGTTTTCCTTCAACAGTTTTTAAAGCATATTGACTGTTTTAAGGGGTGTATTTTAATTTTCAGAAGGTTGTAGAAGTTTGCATTAGCACTGTAATGAGAATGGATCAATTTTAACTAACAAGGAAAGGACTAGCCAAAGGTTTTGTAGCTCTGGCTTCCTTACGATACCAATACAATCACGAATGTAAAACACTGTAGGTGAAAATGCAGATTTTTGTGTGTTCCACTGTATAGATCCATTCTGGAATCCTCAGATAATATTTCCGAAAATGTTCTTTCTAATGAGAAATGGAGTTCATTAGAATAGTTAGGGTTGGAAAGGACCTTAAGATCATCCAGTTCCCACCCCCCTGCCAGGGGCAGGGACACTTCCCACTAAACCATGCCACCCAAGGCTCTGTCCAACCCAGCCTTGAACACCACCAGGGATGGAGCATTCACAACTTCCCTGGGCAACCCATTCCAGTGCCTCACCACCCTTACAGGAAAGAATTTCTTCCTCATATCCAATTATTCTGATTCCAAAGGAAAGATGAGCAAGATGCTTCCTTTAATTCACAGCAAAATCTCAGTAATACACTCAGAAAATACACTCTTCTGCTAATCACTTGCTGTCATGATTCTGATACTCATTTCAACACTAGTACTATGCATAGGATGCCATAGAGAGGAGAAGCAAATGTATAGGCTAGGATACAATGTTGTGCATCATTATTTCTGGTTTATAGTTTCATTAGCATTAATTCTTCCTAGTGACTTCAGACAAAGGCTTTAACCCTGGGAAAGAGGCAAAGAGAGCTTCTTGAGGCTGTGCCACCAGCACAGACATCATTTTCCCATAGCCCACCATCTTTTTGCCTCCAGTGAATCCTGGAGAATGTATGACAGGTCTGACTCTGTGTCTTGATGCCTAAGATGAAGCTGGGCTGTAAGAAACTCCCTTCTTCACAAGCCCTACACCGGCACCCCTGTATAAGGGAATCCTGCACTAAAGAAGAGCGGTAAGAACATAATATCCACCCTTTACTCATTCATTCTAACATGAAGATCAAACTGTGCTCTTGGATTGTCCTGAATATCCCCGCATCCAGAGACCTGGCCTGCAAAAAGGCAATGAACAGAATGGCTGGTCTATCTTATGGCAAAACACAGCAGTTTGGATTAATCTGTATTTTCTATTGCAAATACTACATAATCAGGAACATTTTGATGGACAGCATTTAGGACCTCTGTGCCAAAGCAAAGCTGATTATACTGCTTTTGTGTGCTCCTATGATAATCACAGAAGCAACATAGGCTGACATTATACAGTAAAGGAATATATTTATGTCAGGAATGACTGGTTTTATAAGTAATCCAATGTGTGATGTGGATTTAAACTAGCATTGCTCAGAGCACGTCTCTCTTCTAAGAGCCCCAATAGGAAACAGATGACCAGCTAAACCAGACTTAAAGAATGTAGCCACTACAAGCCTGACTTTCAGCTGAGACTGTGCTTTACTGCACCAAAAGGCTTCATTTATTACACTATCTTGGTAAGTGTAGTTGGGGGCAAAATCCTTTAAACTGGACATTTGCTAGGGGCAAATATGCTGCATTTTCAGAAAGTACAGGCTGAGTTTCAAATAGTGTGAATTTTATTTGTTCCCTCGCCTTTCATTTGTTAAATAAGGGAGGTTCTGAAGAAAATGCTGGCTCGATGAAGGCACCATTTATATTAAAGGTTGGAAAAGCACACTGAAATTTATATTTTACACTAAATTGCTGTCTGATGACATGGACGCATCAGTGTCAGCTGTTGTCAGAGCTGAAATGCACCACCTCATATGAGGACTGACTGAGGGAATCAGAAATCAAAGCACACAATGGGGAGAAAGAATGAAAAAAAAGAAGAGAGGATAACAAAAGAAGAGAAAATATGTTAAAATGGAAAAATCCTGAAACAAGGAATGAGACAAAACTCATATTTCATTAACAAGATATAGTTGTCAAGTGGACTCAGTTTCTGGGTGGTTGAACCCTGCTTTTTTACAAGGCTGTGGGAGTTAAGAAACATTTGCCTGTCATGCATGCTGAAAAGGTTTACTGAGTTCATAGTTTTCTTAGTGTAATATTGCATTTGTGTCACTAAATCACAGAAAGTTTCTCAGGACCTCTCCTGACTGATTTACACAAGAGATGGGGAATGAAACTTCCTTCTTTTGTGTTTCAGTTATAAAATGCCCCCTGTCCTTTCTTATCCATATGGTGCAGCTGTACCATTTGCTGACAGAATAATTCTGCACGGGAGCAAAGGGCCTGAGAGAACTTCAATGGCATTATGTTCATTTAGACCATGATGTTAATTTACAGTACCTGAGACTGGCAGCTCTGCAGCACAATGCACACGGATTAATCACATCATCACATCAGCAATTTCACCAGCCAAATTGTAGCACATTTTATATCCTCGAAATCATTTTCTGGACGATGGAAAAATGAGGAGATTGTTGAAAAAAACATTTTTCACCAAAGAAGTGTTCTACCAGCTCTAGTTCCTTTAGAACTTGCAGTTCCTGGAAGACTCATTATGCTGTAAGCTTCAAGCGGTGGTGATTTTCTGACCTCATTCTTACCATCTTCTTCTCAGATTTTAAATGGTTAAATGAAACTCTAGAACACAGGTAAAATAAATCATAAATCGTGCATAAGGATGTTACCTACGATATTACCTTAAAGTTTTTAAAACTAAAGTAGGTGCTCCAAGCACAGCCTATATGCTTTGGAAAGGAAAGAGCTAAGAAGTGCACGAAATGGGTTTTACATGAGTTCATGACATATTTTTCTTTACTTTCCGTGTTATTCCTCTGAAAAAAAGAAAATCCATCCAGGGAGAGGAAATCTTTTCTGCATCAGTAGCATGCTTACACTAGAGGGTGCTAGTTAGACAGGATTTGGGTCTTCTTAGGGGTTCGCTTTAGAAATCTCTTTCTTCACTATTTATGAGAAAAAAATGCACATCTGAAATAAGCAGTTGTTTTTAGAGAAAGAAATAATACTGAAATTGGAACAAACACAATTCAAATGTATCAGGGATATTTCCTATACACATACCCATGAGGGACACTGTCAGTATATAGAATCATAGAATAGTTAGGGCTGGAAAGGACCTTAAGATCATCCAGTCCCAACCCCCCTGCCAGGGGCAGGGACACCTCCCACTAAACCATGCCACCCAAGGCTATGTCCAACCCAGCCTTGAACACCGCCAGTGATGGAGCATTCACAACTTCCCTGGGCAACCCATTCTAGTGCCTCACCACCCTTACAGGAAAGAATTTCTTCCTCATATCCAATCTAAACTTCCCCTGTTTAAGTTTGAACCCATTACCCCTTTTCCTCTCACTACAGTCCCTAATGAAGAGTCCCTCCCCAGCATCCCTATAGGCCCCCTTCAGATATTGGAAGGCTGCTCTGAGGTCTCCACGCAGCCTTCTCTTCTCCAGGCTGAACAGCCCCAACTTTCTCATCCTATCTTCACACGGGAGGTGCTTCAGTCCCCTGATCATCCTCGTGGCCCTCCTTTGGACTTTTTCCAACAGTTCCATGTCCTTTTTATGTTGAGGACACCAGAACTGCACACAATACTCCAAGTGAGGTCTCACAAGAGCAGAGTAGAGGGGCAGGATCACCTCCCTCGACCTGCTGGTCATGCTCCTTTTGATGCAGCCCAGGATACGGTTGGCTTTCTGGGCTGCGAGCGCACACTGCAGCCGGCTCATGTTCATTTTCTCATTGACCAACACCCCCAAGTCCTTCTCCGCAGGGCTGCTCTGAATCTCTTCCCTGCCCAACCTGTAGCTGTGCCTGGGATTGCTCTGACCCAGGTGTAGGACCTTGCACTTGTCATGGTTAAACTTCATCAGGTTGGCATCAGCCCACCTCACAAGCGTGTCAAGGTCCCTCTGGATGGCATTCCTTCCCTCCAACATATCAACCGAACCACACAGCTTGGTGTAATTGGCAAATTTGCTGAGGGCGCACTCAATCGCATTGTCCATGTCACCGACAAAGATGTTGAACAAGACCGGTCCCAACGTATTTCATATGACCAGTCCCATATATTTCACTAGAGACTACATCTATAATTACACTGAAGCTGTGTTAAGAGATGAGTAAATATTTGTAATATTTCAGTCTGCTTTTGCTTAAAACTCTATTATGACATGGAAAATGGATTAACTAATGGAATATGAAAATAAGATCATGGCTGCTTGTTAATGAGAGGGACAGAAACAACCAATGGAATAAAAATAGTTTGTTGAAGCAGTGCATAGTACAAATACAGCATCACTGAACATCTGGTGTGATATGATGAAGGACTGCCTCACCTTGCAATAAAGCATGAAAGAAAGTAAAGGGAATGGAAATGGCCAAGAGGCTAGTTTAAGATGGTGTGTGCCCTGCACTGCCCCTCACTCAGGGACTCTGGAGCTCCATCTCTGGGACTCTATAAACACCCTGATAAAGTGGTACCCAGGGAATCTCCAAAACCAGACATGAGATGGAGGAGAATGAAAGGAATTCTGTCTTGGCTCGTGCTTCTCCCAGGCTTGAACACTATTTCCATCAGCTGGATTTGTCACTGCTACCAGACAGGTAAGAAACATAGCCCCAGCTGTTTTATAGTCCTGTCTAACCCCGCAGACTTTGCAGGAACCTGCAAGATACAGCTAGGTAGCAGTGCCAGGCATGTACTTGGAAACTGGAAAAAGAGAGTGGTCTTGCAACTTGGGTTCCTCTCCTCATCAAGTCCAGTGCTTCTCCTTGAAAAACAGGACTTACCAGAAGATCACCTTCTCCAGGCCTGGCAACCTGTCTGCTCTGCAGATCCTGTCCTGAGTGGGAGAATCTGGATGTCCCATGAAATGAAATGCTTTGATGAAAGAGTACATCATCGCTCCTTCCCTGGTGGGACTTTGCTACTGAGGTCAACTGTAGTGGGTCATCCTGCTCCCAGCACTGGTGCTCTACCTGACCCTGACATACCGGTGAGGCCTCTTTCTCCAAAGCACCATGTAGTCACACCTACTACTGCACAACTAGCTGCTAAGATGGTGCTTTGTGTTTCTTGGATATCCCTACTTCATTTTCTATGTCTGGTGTACAGCCCAGCCCAGCAAAAGATAGGGGATCAGGTAGATGGGGTGGAAGAGGAAGCAATAAGGAAATGAATGGCAATAGTGGAAGGAACACTGTGCTTTTCTCAGGTTAAGAAAAAAGTGAAGTCCCCACCTGATCATCCAAAAATCAAGTGACATATTATTGTGACCATTTATGTTCTTACACGAATATGAGAACATTTGCTTTTCAACTGATACTACCCCAGTACCACAAAAGAGTTGACAGACTTCAAAAGGCCCAAAGATAAAGTATGAACATTTGTGAAAATCTCATTATTTGGGGACAGATTGTCACTAGCCGCGTGCTGCCTGACTTGGCATTGTGTTGCCACAGCAAGGTATCTGTGACTTGTCTGCAGGGGTTTGCAGTTGGGCAGGCAGCCTCCTCCGCTCAGGCTGCCTGCCAGTCCTGCCTGCTCCTGCCGAAGGCAGTAGCCTGCCTTTCTCAGAAGGTCCCCTGTAGTGGCAAGGCATTGGTTAGAGGAGGAGAGGTCAAGAGGGTTATATGGGTCCATCAGTCCATGAGGAGGCACATGCTTTACCATGACTAATGTATTTATACAACCCAGTTCTCTGCCACAGAAAAGCAGCCTCTTTTTTTCTTACTAGGTGTAAGTGCATTTGTCAGTGTACAATAGACATCTCTGATTTTTTTCCCTGTATATCAATGGACAACAGTCAGCTACATTTGTAGGTTTGTATCATGAGGCTCTTACATTGCTTTCACTTCTCTGAACTTTACTGCAAGGCTTGCCTGTGTTTTGTTTCCCATTGTTGGCCTGGATTTACAGTATTGAGCCTCCTTAGCATAAAGTGGGAACAAATTCTGTGGATAAATCTGAATACTGGAGCTGTATCAAGTTGTGCTCTTCAAGGCATCTTAAAATAGCAGTCCCATTGAGTAAGACTATGAGCAAACAGCTCCCACAAGCATGTGCTGCCTTTGCTGCATACTAAAAACGTAGATCAGACAGCAATGTTAGACATCTCAGGAGTTTCTAAAAAGAACATGGCTGGAAGGATGGTCAGTTGGAGTCACTTGGTCAATGAAATTGTTCAGTCAGAGAATACTCAGCCAGCTAGTAGTCATGAAGTCAGGAAGGGGCGGCTAACCTTGCCACTCTGATGGTGCTGAAGCTCTGCCAAATTATGCAGAGTGAGGTAAGGACGCTCATCTTTCCTTCTTCTCAGGTCAGAGAAGCAGAAGAAAGATGTTGATGTGAATATGAGGGAGGAATGAAATAAAACTGGTGTTAAAATAAGTGTCTGTATATATATGTATACATGTACTTAAAACCCAAATGCACATATATGCATATATATGTCTGTTTGCTTGAATTGTGCAGTGTTAGCTTGTGACAGATGTAGAGATGTATCATTGCTCTTCCAGACTGTACATGTTGCAGAGCTTATTGATAATCGGGCACAGCAGGTGGTAGCTATAAAAATCATAGACCTTGAGGAAGCAGAAGATGAAATAGAAGATATACAGCAAGAGATAACTGTTTTGAGTGTGAGAGTCATTATGTAATTAAATACTACAGATCATATTTAAAGGGCACAAAACTATGGATAATAATGGACTACTTGGGTGAAGGGTCAGCTTTGGATCTTCTGCGTGCTGGACCATTTGATGAGTTCCAGATTGCTACTATGCTAAAGGAGATCTTGAAAGGTCTTGACTACCTACATTCAGAGAAGAAAATCCACAGGGATATAAAAGCTGCCACTGTCTTGTTATCAGAAGATTCCTAATAATATTCCTGTATTCCTATACTCTTCTGCATGCAAGACATTGCAGTATTTTTGACTGGGTGAATATGAAAGGCATGACCAGGTAAATCTGCAGTTATCTCTGTAAGTAATATTATGCTGAAGCTGAAGTACTGCCAGGTTTATTCTGTCTCCTAGCAATGGAAACATGATACAAAGATATAGATCCATTTGTATTATGGAACTGTGTTGCTTAAGCTGTATTCCACAGGGTGGCTCACCTAAACCTTACCGTTTGTCCTCATGTCCCCTCAGCTTGCTGCAATGGATCTGTGCCAGCTGCACTGATGGCCTCCAGGAATTTTTTCATGGCTGAGTAGCTCATCTTTTTCCCACTGTCCATCCAACAGACTTGCAAGCTAAGATGCCTTCTAGGTCAAAACTGCTAGATGTACATTAAATACATACATAGAATTCTTGTCATATTGAGATACTTTGTGATGTTTTTCTTGACTGAGCTTTCTACCTTATGCTTTTAATCAACAAACGTGACAAACCTTGCTCAGAGCCAAAGTAAAAAACAGGGGCAGGTGGCCTTTTAGCATCCCTCCTCTGTGCCTTCTGCTGCTGCCTTTGGCATCCTCCTGGTAGAGCCAGGAGGTAGCATGACCTAACAAAACCTTCAAGTCATTCTGCAAAGGAAAAATGCTAGTGGGAAAAGAAAATGGAAAGTGGGGGCAGCAGATTCAGTGGTGACTGAATGGAATGCACAAGTGTTCACTGAAAAAGGTCTCATTGACACCAGGGAAAAGTAGGCAGGATATAAGAAACACAGAGAGAAGGCACCCACTGGAGAGAGCAAGGAGGGGGAAGAGATGTATAAAATACACATCAAAAGCTGGAGATATTTGCTATGGCTTCCAAGCATGTATAAAGTTATCATCTCCAAGAAGGGAATTTAGGCTCTGTACAGCAAAACCAGAGGGGAGTTGTGGAAAGATGGTACCTGGGCTTTACGCTTTAGCAGCAATCTTTCATTCCTTCATCTGCTGTGCTGATTATTTGCAGTGCTTGAACTATTTTGGTTTGTTGGGGTTTGTGTGTGTGTGGAATTTGTACATATCACAAGCAGACTCCAACCCAGCACTGATCGCTTTCTCACTCTAAATTTAAAAGTGTTTATTCAGCTCCTGCACTTGGAGATTTGGAGACAAGCTTGCGGGTTCCAGATTCTACATTGTTAGCAAAGTACTTAAGAGGGTATTTTAGGTTAAACTGAGACATGTTGGGAGAGCATGTATCTTCTCTCTTCCTCAAAGAACTCAAGTTAAAAGGGACATCAAATTTGTCAGCTAGGTGGTAGAAGCCTGTTTCAGCACTAGGTCTTCATTAGCAGACTGAGTAAAATGACACCTCAGTCTTTTCATAACACACCTCAGTCTTAAGAGTGCCTGTCTTTGCGAGGCATCAATAAAGTGAAAATATGCACTTTAAACTCCTTTTTTTTTTTTTAGTTATTGCCTTTCAAGAGTGGTGTGAAAGCAGATAGAGCTCTCTGATCAGCATCCACTCACTGCCTATAGGAAGGATTCATGAAGTTCAGTAAATTTTCCAGGTAGGACACAGAAAGGAGTTCTCAGAAGTATCAGTGAGCTACAATCTGTGGAATTCCCATCTCTGCTACATGATAATATGGCCAGATCTTGTACCTTACAGAACAATGTTATAAAGAGAATGTATGTGAGCCGTCCATTGCAAGTATGAATTTACTGATGGGAGAGAAGGTGGCAGACATTTATGCTATTCAACCAAAGCAGCACACAACTCCCTGGCTCTCCTCTCCCTGGCAGATCACTACATTCACATAATGTATATTGAGCACTGTTATGCTGTTAGGTCACTTTCAGTTAAATTGCTTTCTCTATTAAGTGTTGACCATTCAGAAAAGTAAATGCGTGAACAGACTAAAATGTATTCTTGTGTAGTACGACAGCGATGCCCTTAAGTCTGCACGAAGAGTACAAATCTTGCTAGAGTACAAAATCTTCCTACACTGTGCCTACATTAACTGGTTACACAACTGTAACTGCTAAGACAGAATAACTCATTCCTATTTGATGTGCAACAGGCACTTCAAGACGCGCAGATTACATTTCAAGGAAGGGTTTCACAAGCAAAGCAACAGATTGCAAAACAAGTAGAGCAACAGATGGCCACAGTGTAAAGCCTATCTTCTGCTTTAAATTCTGTTGACTACTTACCAGTGTATGACAACCTTCTTCATTACTAAAACTGGTTATTGCCCCAAACTGTCGCTCTGGTGCAATTCCCCCGTTCTCCTTAGCAAGCAACAACAGGCACAAACCCTGCTGAGCGCCCCTGTCCCGTGCAGCGCTTTGCCTGCCAGCCTTAGGCTCAACAGACAATTACCAGTCAGACCAACTATCAGTCACAGTGATGATAGCCGATATTTATCAACGCATTGCAGCGCAGTCACTCAATTCAGTGCCAGCTGTACCTGCTGGACTCCAAGGATGGCATCAAGGGGTGAGCCCGCGACCCCTGCATGTCGCGACCCATCGCTGCACGCCGTGCCGGGTGGCAGCGGGGCTCTTAGGGCGGTGGACCGGGCGCAGCTCGGCGCCGCCGTCCCCCGCGGTTACCGCCCGTCCCCTGCACTACAACTCCCAGGATGCAGCTCGGCCGCGGCCCTGCGCACCGTCCCTGTCGGCCGGCGCAGGGGATGCCGGGAGTTGTAGTCTGCGGGCCTGGGCCGGCTCTCCGCTCGGCGCCCGCGGCTGCTGCCGGCCGGGCCGGGGCGGGCCGGGGCCAGCCGGGCTCAGTCGGCCTTGTAGCGGTGGGGCCGGGCCGCCTCCGGTGAGGCTCCGCCCGGCGCGGCTCGCCGGCTCCTTCCCCGCCTCTCCTCAGGGCTCCCCGCTCCTCCCCGCGCAGGGGGCGGGAGCCCGCCGCGCAGGGGGAAGGCAGCGGGGCAGAGCGGCGGCGCTGCCCGGCCGAGCACCATGCTGGAGTCCATCCGTGTCACCGGTGAGTACCGTCCCCGGGGGCACCCAGCCGGGCGGGACTGGGGCACCGGGCCAAGGGCTTTGCCGGCGGCGGGGCCGCGGGGGAGCGGCCCCTGTGGCAGGCAGCGAGCAGGGAACCGGTCCCTCACGGGACAAGACTCACCCGAGGACGCGCCGAGGGGTACCGGGAGCGAAGGGGAACTGCCGGCCCCGAGGGAGGGCGGCGAAGCGGGAGCCCCGCCGATAAGCACGGACTGCGGGGCGCCTCCCACCCGCTTCTCCGCCGGGCGAGGGGCAGGCGATGCGCATGAGGATGCTAATGAAGCTGTCGCTGGTCGTGTCAGGTGTCTCACACCGCTCTCCTTCCCGCCGTGCTGTCAGACAAGTTTACAGATCTTGATGGTGTGTGTATATGAAAACTTGTATTATAACTCTGTTATGGGTGACCTACTCTAGGTGGCCCTGCCTTGACGGGGGGGGGTTGGACTAAATGATCTCCAAAGGTCCCTTCCAACCTTAACGGTTCTGTGATTCTACATACATGGTATGTAGGAAAACCTTCAGTACCGTTGCTGCTGCAAAGAGTGTTTTCGCTCTGATTTTTTCCTTGTTTAAATTTGACATCATTTGCAAGCACAACTGCAGGTTGAGGAGACTGCAGTGAGAGCAGCCCTGAGTAGGTCTTGGGGGTGTTGGTTGATGAGAATCCCACCCTGCAGTGCACCCTTGAGCCCAGAACCCCCTGTGTGCTGGGCTGCACCCCCAGAGCGTGAGCAGCAGCTCAGGGAGGGGATCCTGCCCCTCTGCTGCGATCTGGGGAGACCCCCCCTGCAGTCCTGATCCAGCTCTGGGGCAGCAGCACAAGAGGGACCTGGAGCTGCTGGAGCGAGTCCAGAGGAGGCCATGGAGATGCTGTGAGGGCTGGAGCAGCTCTGCTCTGGAGCCAGGCTGAGAGAGCTGGGCTGGGGCAGATGGAGAAGAGAAGGCTCCTGAAGGGGAGACCTTAGAGCAGCTCCAGTGCCTAAAGGGGCTGCAGGAAACCTGGAGAGGGGCTTTGGACAAGGGCCTGTAGGGACAGGACAAGGGGAATGGCTTTAACCTGCCAGAGGGGAGGCTGAGATGAGCTCTTAGGCAGAAGCTCTTCCCTGTGAGGGTGCTGAGGCGCTGGCCCAGGGTGCCCAGAGAAGCTGTGGCTGCCCCATCCCTGGCAGTGTTCAAGGCCAGGTTGGACACAGGGGCTTGGAGCAAGCTGCTCTGGTGGAAGGTGTCCCTGCCTGTGGCAAGGATTTGTAACTGGATGAACTTTAAGGTCCCTTCAACTTAAACCATGCTGTGATTCTATGGTATTTGGGTGGGTGGGAGTATGACTTAGGTTAAATGTCCAAGTTCCCATCATCCTGCAGGCTCTAGTTAACTAACATGCTGTGAAAGTAGAAAACAGTTCAGCAGCAGCCTATGTATGGGGCTTACTGACTAATTCTACAGCTAACTCATTTTCAGTCATTATGGATAGACAGATCTTCCAGCGCTGTCAGATCAGTTTGCCTGACACTGTTCAAAGCTTGAGTGTTTGTAAACCTTAAAGGTGTTTGTAAACCTTAAAGGTGTTTGTAAACCTTAAAGGTGTTTGTAAACCTTAAAGGTGTTTGTAAACCTTAAAGGTGTTTGTAAACCTTAAAGGTGTTTGTAAACCTTAAAGGTGTTTGTAAACCTTAAAGGTGTTTATACAGGTGAGGAAATGCACTACCAGATTCTGGTCAGATTCTGTTGTGCCCCAAACAAGCCTGTGGTGGTTGAGAGGCAGTGGAACATTACAGATTCATATACAACACGCTCTGTTGCCTGTTTTTTTACAGAGTATTCTTTCTACAGCCCTCTGCACCCACAAACCACACAGTCTGGAGCTCATAAACTACAGGGAGTTGTTAATCTGTTTATATTAGGAGAATATTGACAAATATTTCTCTGTAATGTAATTGCACAGTTGAGACATGTCAGAGAAGGGATCTCGTCACATCCATACATTCTCTGCTCTCCGTCTCAAACTTCGCTGCTATTACTTGCAGACAGCTCCCATACATTATTTACAGTTCTGTCAGTCTGAAAAGTCAAGCTATTGGAAGCAGTTTCTAATTTTGAGCAACAAGAAATTGTGAGCTGAATAGTAATGGTGAGCTGAGAACCAAAAGCAGTGCTTGGACCGTTACATTCCTAGGATAGCAGGAACTGCTCCAAGAACATCTTTGCTAAGCACCTTAAGAATCATACCTGCAGTTTGGTAAGGATTTGTCCATTTTGCATATATAACCTGAGTGACAGCTGCTTGAAAACCACAGGAGCTCTCTACTCTTTTTAGAGCAAGGTTAGCTGGACAGAGAGAGGTCTGTGCCCACAGATATCTAGATTGACCTCGTGCCACCTTCGGAACAGGTATTTAAGAAGCTACCCTGTAGTGCAGAGGAAGATTTTTCTACGACACTCTCAAAGCCTGGAAAAAAATCTTACATTGTGATTTTACCACAATATTATTAACATGATAAGATTTGCTTAATTCAACAGTTTCCAAAGGATGGAGACAAATAACATAACCTAGCTCCCAAAAAGAACATAAAATCCAACACTTTTCCTAATGATCTAATCTCTGACAAGATTAGGCAGTGCCTGTGGTTACAAGATTCAAAGTTAATGTCACTGGGGTGCAACTTAGACATGGAGAGTGTTTCATTAGTCAGAATCATAATGAGATTTGTGATTCCCACATATCCTCTGTTAGCAGTCTTCTCCAGCACTCCTGTGACACCAGAATAGCTACATGTGTATAAATGAACTTACCTTATGGGGTAGCACAATCCAAACACAGTGGATCTGAAGAGGGACAGAGTTCTACTCTGGCCCAAGGCAGACAAAGTTTCTGTTGATCAGGAGGGTTTTCTGTCCTTTGGTACTCTAACAATGCCAAAAAGGGGACTGGCAGCTCTTCTGCCCCTCGTTCCTGCTTCCTCACATCATCACCGTACATGTTTCATTTAGCAATTCACCCGTCTCTAGGATCTATGTTTTTATTACTGTGTTGTTGCAGAGGAACTAAATAATCATTAAATGGAAGTACACATAATGGTAAATCTTTTGGGGAGAGACTATGCCTGTTTCATAGTGAATTTTTTTAACTGTTGAAGAATTTTGAGTGTTTGGAAGCAAGAGCAATGAAGGCAATCTTTGTACATACATGGCAGGTTTTGAGGGAGGTTCTCAAAGGTAACTGGAGGTTTGGGCATTTGTTCTTTGACAGTTTGCTCCTGCAAAATCTGAACTGTGTAAAGTCAGGAAGTTCAGATTTGTGGATGAGATACAAAAGATAGAACCTACATGATCTGTAGCATGATATGCAGGATAGTGTTATGCCATAGTACGGTGATGTTCATTTTCATCCCTTTTACAAGTAATCTGTTGATGTCTGTTCTGTGGCATCCAGATTTTACAAGCTGGAAATCACTGCTAGCCAATCTGTGTGATTAATGGAAGTTGATAATCCATTCTCCAACAGGCTGCTTTATAGCAGTACATTTTGAAACGCTGAAGCACATTTTCAGAACATGGGCTGTGTGAAGAATGGGGCTTCTTTTCAGAATACTAGACCTCTGTTTCAATAACCAGCCATTGCGGATCCTTGAAAACTCATGGATATAGTTTGGTAACTTGAGTTTCCTGTAAGACAGTGTGGTTTTAGTTTGGTTGACGTGTCTGACTGTTTAAAATGATCACTGTTACAGATTAAACTAATGTACTGGAGAAAGAACATTCAAATTTGCTGATTTCTAACATGATTTTGACATTGTCTTAATTGTTATTTTTTAGTTTACTTTGTAAAACAATGATGTGCACAGGACCAATCAAAAAACTGAGTTAAGTGACTTATGTGAAAAGTGCAGTGTTATTTAACATAATCTCTCAAATCCGATGGATTAGCATTGAGTCTAGGTTTCCAGCACAAATATGCATCAAACTGTATCCTACTTTAGTCCAAAGGAAATTAAGGACACGCTTAGTTTGGCAGCTGAAAAAACACTTTGCTATGAGATTGCACATACAAAGTAACTACAGAATTGGGGACAACTGTTTTTGATATCAGCCATGTGCCCATGAAACCTGCCAGTGCGTGTTCAGCACTTGATGACCGCTGATGACACTGATGGGAGAATTACATCACTGACTTGTGATACTCAATCACAAGAAATTATCTAGCTATAACTGCATTTATTACTGGCCAACTGCACTTCCGACCTCTGAAAGCTTACTATCATGAGATTTTGGTACTGAATCAACACAAGAGTTGGGGGATGGTAAGGTAATTTTGAGTTGTTTCTTTGAATTCTATTTTCTGTTTATCCCTTTTAGATACAAGTGTGGTATTAATTAAAATATTCCCTGTGCAGTAGCAATTTAATTGATTAGTAGAGAAGGTGAAGCACTACCACTGCCAGCATTATATTATTATCTTGCCTGATTTAAGAAATAGCTGTGATTTCCTGCTTCAATTTTGTCTACTGAAGCAGTCACATGCTCAGAAATTTAACGTTTCTGTGTTCAGCCGTTCTGGAAACCTTGCTTTTCATTTACCCTTCTTAAAAGCAAGGGTTCTCCTATGGTAATAGTTGGGAGAGGCCTGAAGTCCATCTCAAATCCTTGCCAAGAAATAATGTGAGAGCAGCCATCCTATTCTGTTGTCTCGTTTTAGGGTAGTTGTTTTGATATTGTGATGGGAACTGTGGTTTCTTACCACGACAGCTCATGGTAAAGCAGCATAAGCCGTGTAGGCAGGTGGTCACATATGTGATGAGAATGATCTGACAGAAGCTGAACAGGAATGCCAAGGACTACACCAAATAGAAAGAGAACACGCGAGCTTAGCTTGAAACAAAACTGACC
Source organism: Ara ararauna (assembly GCA_028858755.1). Lineage (NCBI taxonomy): Eukaryota > Metazoa > Chordata > Aves > Psittaciformes > Psittacidae > Ara > Ara ararauna. The sequence continues at coordinate 163,084,355 of CM054377.1, forward strand.
TTGCACAAGATGTGCATGCTTTAGTGAAAGAGAATAATCTAATGCTTCTACCTCTGTCTTCCCAGTGGAGGAAACACCCAGGCTGCAGATTTCCCATCGTATATCCATGCAAAAAGGACCTCAGTCTCTTTGCTTTTTAGGACAGCATCTTCATGGGAACTGAGGAATACAGATGGACATGAACACAGAACTGAGAGAGCTCCAACAGCATGAAATATGTTGTCATGGTGCTTCTGTTGGGAGCAGAGCCTAATTTTACTGGGAAAATAAAGCTGAAATTAAACTGCTATTGAGGTGTTTTTTTTCACCCTTGGAGGCATTAAATGATCTTTTGCTAATGTTCCATTCAGAGTATAATTACTGTATGTAAAGTAATTACAGCTCATCTATGTATAACTGTGGGCTGCAGCTCAAACCACTTTTGTGGGCTGTAATCAAACTCTGGCCATCTCTCCTGTTCTGGTAATCTGTTCATTTTAGGTGCACAAGTCAGAAGCATTTCTCTGTGGCAGGATTTGTTTGTGCCCTTACTTTCAGCTCACCTGGTGTTCTAGGGTGAGCAGATTGAGGAGAGAAGGGATGGTTAGAACCAGTGAAGAGAGATCACTTCTGTCTAACAAAGCAGCACAAATGTCAAGTGTAGTTTTAATCCTCAATGACTTTTCCATGCAGCTGCCCTGCACCAGCGACCTGTCTCCCCTGAAGGCTATGCCAGGGGTCAGAGCAAGAAAGGAAGATTCATTCATTAAAGGAACCTTATTCTCATCTTGTGCTCAGTTTGGTTTGCGGTGTTTCTTCTCAAGTGCTTTCTGAAAGTCAGCTGTCATTTTAGAACAACATTGAATAGATGAAACAACAGCATTGTCTTAAGGATTCTGAGGGGCGTGTTTGTAACTAGCTGGTCTCCTCTTTAAATATACCTTACTGTCTGTATTAAGAAGGTATACGTGAAACTGAAGTCTTTTAAACTTATACTGCTGTTTGTATGGTGGTGTAAATCATTCACAGTGGCTGGCCCTATGTTCCCATCCTTCCTCAGAGTAAATTCTGTGAATGAGATTTTGCAGCTAAGCCCACTCCAGACTGCTTATATCACAGCACAGATCCCTGTGGGACTTGTAAATACTGCTCACATACTCCTATACAGTTTCCTATTTTTAAAGCTACTCTTCAGCCATATGGAAAGTCTTCCTTGCGCGGTAAAGATCAAGCAGATTTTGACTGAAGAATGGTTAATGTAAGAGTAAATACTCAAAGTCCTGCCCAGAGCCTTGTTTTAAGTAAGTTTGTTCTTAGTTCCAAATAGTGCACTCGTACATGGAGATCCAAGCATAAAATACTTGTTTAGCTGGATCTTACAAATCCAAAAGTACACAATTCTCCCCTGTGTCAAGAAGTTAAGATTGACTTGATGTGATTGCAGTTAAAACAAGCCTCGTGTTTCGTTTGTGTTTCTGTTTCCAGTCCCTAAGATTAATATTGCTGCATGGAACAATTGAATTTGTCCTCAGTTTTATTCTTTTGCCCCCTCTTCAATGCAGAAAAACTTCACTGGCGTAAGACAGAGCTTTCTAAGAAATCGCTCCTGAGACCAGAAGAACATAAGCTGAACATTAATAATGAAAACAGCCTCCAGCACCCACCTTCAGGGATCCTCAAGGACATTTTCACAACCGGAACGAGTAGCTACAATGTCCTTCTGCAGAGCAAAGAGGAGAAAAAGCACCACACTCAGAAACAGTCATCTGTTCACCACAAGAAATACAGAAAGACTACAAAGTGTTCCACCACCTCCCGAAGCAACGAGCCCCACAAAATCAAGGTCCCGCTGCCCTTGCTCAGCCCTGGCTGGTACTGCACAAACAGACAGCCCTCCATCATCGTCACCAGCCCGGTGCCTACCAGTGTGAAGTTCACCAGCAGCGTTTCGGTTGCAGGGAGCAGCATAGGGCTGCCATCTCGACCCAAAAGTAGAACTAAGAGGCATTTGAGTCTAACAAAGCCAAAGCAATCCCAGTCCTCAAAAAGCCATGGTAAAGAAGGTGATGCCTCTGGCCGAAAGCTCTGTTTACTGACTGCTATCAAACCTTCCAACGTGGAGAAAGAGAAGATGAAATTCTTCAAGTCAGATTTTACATACAATCCTCAATTTGAATATGAAAACCCTGCTTTGCCAAACGTGCTAGCTAAGCACAGCCATGCATCCGACAGATTCCTTAAGCAGGTATAGTTACTTTCTTTCCTCCTTTCCCACTGATGATTTTTTCCTACACCCATTAAGGTGGTATTTGTCTTTGTAGCAAGTTGTTTCTCCTTAACATCCTCCCCTACTGTTTGAAAAATGCATCAAAGAATACAATAGTAGTGTATATAATATATAGTATATTAATAGTATAGTAATATATAGCATATTATATAATATATAGTAATACATATAATAATACTGAAAGAAAATATTTTTTATTAAAAAAGGAACCCCTTCCTAATATTTGCAGGATTCTCTAGTGTAAAAGCACAGTTCCTTTTAAATGGGTTTACATGAAACATGATTTAAGGCAAGAAAGTTTTTTAGGCAAGGAAGCAGAGTGTAATACAGGAAAAATGCAATACCTAAATATGCTTTAGTAAACAGGGGAAAAAAGGCAGTGTAGAAATCCTGCCAATCCTCTTGGTGCCACAAGGATTGGGAGGGGGTAACAGTTGTTTGAGGTCATGGTTATTGAATAAGCATATGTTGATGTTGCTTGTTTTAATCAAATTGGAAGGAATATTTACATATACATGAGGCTCAATCAAGCAGCAGACAAATTCCATTCCAGAGAGGGGTAAAATTTAAACAGACCTCTCTCCCCCCCCCCAGTACTATGCAACCACATTGGTAACAGCTACAGACATTCCTGTTCTGTGTTAGTACCTTGGCTTCCTACCTGACTTTGAGTTACAAACCCCCCAAAACCAAGAACAAGACCTTGCTTTCAACTTTGACCTAAGTGACAAAACCCAGTGCTTATCTATATAACAACAGAAGCAGTCCTCCTCCTGGTTTTGCCATTTTTAAATGGCTAATAAAGATCTGACTGAAGTCTGACAGTCTTTTCTAGAGAATCTCAAGTTTCTAGTGATTACTTGGGATAAGATCCTGCTGTTCCACGAGTTTCTCTTCTTTGTGGTGTAAATATTTCACTTAACCCCTCCCCAAAACACGTGGTGAAAAAGATATCTGAATTAAAGTACCATGGATTCTAATAACTGGCCGTGACTTGTGGAGAGTCCGACTTTTTCAAATCCAAGAACACATGTAGGTGTTACTACCCCTTGTATTGTAAGGCTTGGTCTGCGTTTTCACTCAGTAGCTGGGTTTTCTTTGTGAGAATAGCCTGTTCTGTACTTCAAATCAGCTTCCATATTTCTAAACAACCCACTAAATCGCACTGACACCAAATAAGGCTACTCCTTGACTAGAGCGTTTTACAAGTCTGCCTTTGATTTAGATAGCAATATTAGCAACAGTAATTGTATATAACAGGAAACCAGCAATAACCAATTTAGCAAACTGAATTTAATACAAATTATCCTGTTTAGTATGAGGTAGCAGAGCCTTAAAAATTATGTCATGCAAGATGATTTTATGGAACAGACCTATCATGAATTTACCCTCTTTTAAACCCCCACCCCCAAATAACGGATATTCTATTAATGAGTGATTCCTCAGTATTATTCTATTTCGTTACTCTATCTTTTTCCCTTTAAATACAAAGCACGGGAAAATAAAAGCTTTATAACAAGTATAAAAAGCAGTGAAGGATTTAATATTCAAGGAAGTATGATATTTCTGAGACTTGCTACAGAGGATGGAAATTGTTTCATAAGATGCAGTTTAAGTTACAGAAGTTCTTCCCAAGAAAGGCATTTATCTCTTAACAATACTGAACGAGCATCTTGCGCTTCATATGAATGACCAAAAAAGCAACTTTAACACAGCCCCAAGCCCAGCAGGTGGCACTCTCTCTTTTATCTCCGTCTCACTTGAGACATTCTCCATGCAAATTTTCTACCTGGAAAAAGCAGCATTCATCACCATTTTAAATCGGCAAATACTGCATGAGCACTTGCATTTCCTTAGGGTGATCCTTTCCAACCCCAACCATTCTATGATTCTATGCTTTTTCTTTTGCCATGCAGTTTTCATTTGGCAGAAGATACATAGAATCATAGAATAGTTAGGGTTGGAAAGGACCTTAAGATCATCCAGTTCCAATGGTGGTATCTTATAGGAAGTGATAACTCTGGCTGTGAAAAAAGTACTCACAGTGTCAGGAGTTGGGTCTGCAGTAAAACCAGAACTGTGTGCAGCCATCCTTTTCCCTGCAACAAGGACAAATTCAATTTTGGGGTTTATTGAAGCACTGTTGGCTTTCATTTGTTGCTGTACATATTTTAGGAAGCTTTGCTTCCCGTGGACAGAAACAGAATGATGCCTGTTTTACAGGAACCTATGAAGGGTGCTTACAGCAACTTAACACTTGCTGTTCTGTGACTATTATCTCTGTAAATCCAGCTTCTTACTGACAGAACTCACCAATTTTGGGGGGGGGGGGGGGGGGTTAGGATGCTTCAGTGAAATGAGCTCCAAAGGCGACATTTCACAGCTTTAGAGGATTTTTAATAACTTCAAAACCGCTTTTATCCCCAGCTATGCGTAGCCCACTAGGCCATGAAAATAGATTGTTTTCTTCCTGCCCTTTGTGCTTTTGTGCACACCCATGGAACTGGTTAGTGCAGAATTATTGCAACACGTCTGGAAGATGGATCACACCCTGCCCCAATTGTTGGGATTTTTTTTTAAGGCAAAGAATGCTATGGATTTGGAACCCATTAACACAGCAGTGCTGCAGTGGGGAGCACACAGGTTTGTAAGCACTCACCCTACCCCAGGCTTCTAGTCAGCTCAGTGGTGTTAAACCATGGGCACAGCCCAGCATGTTTATTGACTTCTCGTGGGCATAAACGCTTTTCATCAATCCATTTGAAAACAACATTTTAAATGTATCTCTTCCACTTTGTTCTGTTTATTTGTTTCTCTCCACTTTATCTTGTTTTCTTCATAGTAAGGCTCTTTCTTGAGTCACACAAGAGGGAAGAGGACTTGAGAATAAAAAATAGCATGCAGCCTTGCAGCTTTTCACGTTGACTGACATATCTAATAGTACAGAAATTAATTCTCTTGCTGCTGCATTTCAAGGTCAGTGCACCAGCTGTGTGCTCTAAGCGCTATGAATGTTTTCTTGTTAGCACTCCTTCTGGCTCAAACTGCCTGTGCTTTACTGTTAAGTTTTCTTAATACTTAATAGTGTTAAGGAACACTTGAAATGTTTGTTGTTTTTCCCACCGATGGGAGAGATGGCAATACTTAGCTAGAAGGAATTGTCTCAGTGTTTGCAGAGCAGATGACTTAACGGTTGCTATTTGCTTTAACCAGAATCAGCAGGGGAATTGCAGCTTCAAGTAACCTGGGTGTTAACACCTCCTTCTTTGAATTCTACATGAAGGCAGGAAATATATTTTTATATACACGTAGGTATTTAGAAAGGAAAAGAGTATCATTTGGTTGATTAATCCCCCTGTGGAAGAGTTGTACGTCTTTCCCCCTTGTACTCATCAAAATATAGTAGCTTTCAGTTGATAAATGTATCAGTTGTGTCCTATTGCAAGTGTTTGTATTACAGACCTTTTAAGCCATCAATGCAAATAGTCTAAATTAGCAAATTTATCAGATGTTGGAAAAATAGTTAGGTGGGGCTGGAAGGCTGAACAACATGGCTCTCAACACTGAGTAATCCTTTGCAACGTCCAGGTAATGTCACAGCTTTGGCATGTTGAAGATTCCAGAGCATGTCATTGGCTGTGAAAAGCACTTAGCTGTAGAACACCTCATTCTCCACTAGTGACAAATTCCCCCCTAAACTAAGATTTATAGCTGAGGTGTGTTAATATCTAACACAAAGCACATCAGGCCATCCAAGAGGCAAAAGTTCTTAGGGTTCTACAGAAACATCTCTCCTCTGCTACAAGAGACTGCAGATCATAGATTGCTTCTGGTGATACTATGGTAGGAGTATAGGTTTATTTCAGAACCCAGTCTCATACAAAAATCAAGTAAGTATTAATATTTAATTCCTTACAAAGTATTTGGAAAGCTTTTAATTAAAAACATTTCTACCAGCTCTAAATTACTCAAACATGCTCCCTATCACACTGAGAACAAGCACAGGAAAGACATTTTAAACACTGAATAAAACTCAAAATACTACAGCATGAAACATTGGCCTGAAAAACCCTGTTCTTACCTCTCTCCCTTATTTCCACTTAACCCAAAAGGGAGGGCAGCCACCTTTTTATGGCTGTTGATTAGATAGACAAGTTCCACCTGGTACCTCTTTGTGTTACGTAAAGACACACCTGGGAAGCTTTCTCCTCCAGCAGATAAGCTCTGCAAGGAGGAAAGGGATGGTGCCTGCAAGCCTTGTCTGTCCCACAAATCTTAACAGACTGCAGCCCTTTTGTAGCAGAGCTGCTCCTGAACATGGGACAAGCTGACAGTGTAAGGGCTGACTTCCACATCACAGAGTGCCTTTTCTAACCTCACTGCCTCAAGCGATCCATGAGCAGGTCTTATCAGTACGTGTATCTACAATAACTCAAGTAACTAAGCTGTGTTGCTGCATATGGGTGGCTTGGGATTCAGAGACCTACTTGGCTGTAAATGCTTGGTTTAAAAAAGCCAACACAACCACAACCTAAACCTGTCGGTTAAGCAGAGCCTTGTCTTGCTCGTTGGTGCTTCTGCATTGTTATTTTCTGGAGCATCAACAGAGTTTGCTGTGCAAGGGAATTTGTCTTGAGGCTGCTGCTTCTTTTGGTACTCTTCAGTAGCAATAAGAGGGATTAAACCAGACCTTTTAGATAATAATGAAAAGAACAGGAATTACTACTCCTAACCAGTAACCTGGCCCAGCCACATAGTCCTTTTTCTCCCTTTTTTTAACCTATTGCTGAAGGCTTTACAGTTTGGCCTTATGAACTGTGGCAATATCAGTATTCTGCTCCTCAAAGGCTGGAAAATAAGCTCACAGTTGGATGTTGGAATAGGCAAGAGCTGGCATGCCAGTCTGGATTTTCCCCTTTCCCAGCAAGTTCTTGCAACACCTGACTTTGAGTCATTTCATCTCAGAGAAAAATGAAGGGCTTGCTGTTGTATTCAGTGCCTGGGGTCCAAAAAATATCCCAAACCTTTTCCAGCATCACTAGGGACAGGGCCCATCTGTAGTGCTGGGGTGATGTGCCTCTCCCAGGTACCTGTGTGCTGGTGGCCATGTGTGTGTGTGATGGTTCTCCCTCTTGTTTCAGTGCTTCCAGAGCCACACCTGCCCACTTGGAAAGAATTATTCAGACTTCTGCTTAGCTTGAAACAAAGTCAAAGGAAAAGGTGATAGTAGTGAGCACCCTTATTAGTGCTTTCCTAACCAAGAGAATGTATGTTCAGCAATGAGGAGGCTTAAGCTTAATGACTTTCTCAATATGCATGGGTTCAAACTTGCACCATCTATCTGGGGATACTGCCAGGATGTAAGGTGGCACAGCATGGCACACAGGGGGGAGGAAGCATCCTTCAGTATCCCACCCTTCCTCTTGCAGTTGCAAACAGTGCACTGGGTTAATGTGGGAGAGGCTGTTGTGCCTGTGCTTCTTCAGTGGAACATAACTCTGAAGCACTGCTGTTCATATTGTGCTGCTGATTCAGGTGTCTCACAGCATTTTAGGGAAGGCCTTAAACAGCTCAGGAAGAGTTCAAGAGGGCCTCCTGACTCCAAAACTCATGCTGCCTCCCTTGGCCCACATAAGTCTCAGCTCCAGGGAGTTTGCTGTTGCAGACCTCCAAGCAGGAAGTTTAATGCACATTTACAGTGCTTGTTTTTCACTGTTTGTTGTGATGAGATAGCTTTAGAAAATACCTGCGTCTAAGGTAGGAGTCCTCTGAGATAACATCACCAAATGAATCTACACAACACTGCATCTCATGATAGTAACGTTTTTATAAACAGCATGAAAACAGAGAACTGGTTAATAAAGTTTTCAAGCTATTCTCAAACACCTGTATTTTTATGAGCTTTCAGGTTGAGAAGAAACTGTCCTTTTGCTTTCAGGTGGTTTTGTCAGTCCTCTGCTTCATCAGCTCTGCTCTCCTCCACCCATCTGTGACTTTGATCAGCACTTTAGATTTGTCCTGCTCTTTTCAGAAAGTATGTAAAATGTCTTTGCTATTCTTCAAGCCTTTTATCTTGTGCTATCTTTACTGGCTTCCTTCAGCCTGTGAGCCTCACCTGCCTGTTCTCCATACAAAGGCTTTGCCATCACATTGTTGGAAGAGATTTTATTCAGTGCTCGATATGAATCAGAACTGCATTTGATGTTTGCTTTGCTGAGAGGCAGGACGGGCATCAAGATGTAATGTCTGGAACCCAACAGCCACATGATCCTTTGGCTATGGCCAAGTGTTGATTGAGAGAGAAGTACTGCTTCATCTAAAGCAACACTGCCTGGGGGCCTACCAACCATTCAGCTCAATGGATGGGCCCCTTGCAGCACCTGAGCCAGTATTCTGACCTTGTTTGATTTACTAGTAGAAAGACATAGCCTGAGTGCTGGATACTTTCTGAAAGTTGCCTTAACATCCTTAAACAGGAAAGGACCAAATCCTGGTGCCTATTGAAAATAACCTCCATCGCTGCGTCAGTTCCTCCAGTGAATAACTTCCAGAGAATTTAAAGCCAAACCTTTCTGCCCACAGGTTCCACTGTGTTTTAAAATACATTACTGAAAACTTTTGAGGGTCGTGCCATTCTGCACAACCGTACATTTGAACATGGACTTATCACACACACGTAGTGTGTTTTGTTCAGAGAAACCAGATACACCGAACTAGTGGGTCACATAAGGATCTTAAGGTTCTGGCACCTCACAAAGGAAACTGAAGAACTGTTATGAATTACTCAGGCATAAACTTCCTGAGACAGGGGGCAGGAATTTTGGGGTTGCTTCCTTAGCCAGTGATTTTGTGTGAGGCAGGAAAATGCCTCAGTATTCACAGACACTGCAAAAATGGTGAAACAGCCAGTGTTTTTAGAAGGTAAAAATTAATTTGTAGTAAATTCATATGTAATTAAAACAGAATCCTTTGGGAAAATATACAAGCTATTAAACAAGATCTAGATTTTGCTCTGATTTGTTCTTTACATCTAGCCCTTGATCCTAAATTTTGCTAGAAGCAATTGTCATTAGTCTCCAGAAACACTAGGACTTGCATGAAGGATTCATGTGTTCCTTCACTTCATACTTACACACTAACCTTCCTTCATTTATCTGAGGTCATTTGTAAATAACAAGTGACGTTAAGATTTGGCACAAGAAAAGAATATTTACTGCCATAGGAAGACCTCTCATCTCTTACTAGATCTTTTAGGCCCTGCTGCACCTACATTACATTTGTGCAAGGCCTAATGGGAACTAAAATCTCATTTACCTCGTAGGTCACCAGTACAGATGCATATTTGTCTTTACTCATATTTCTGAGCAATAAGTTCATGGGAGTAACAGCAAAACTAACAGCACAACAGCACAATCTCTGTCAAATACCTGCAGCAGTGCGTCAGCAAAATGATGCCGGAGCTGCCCACTTTGCAACAGATGAGAGTGTATCTATCCTCTACTTTTAGTGCATCCATCTTTACAAATGTGACTTGTTTTGAAGTCACAGAAGGACTTTGCAGCCTTCCCAGCTGCAGTCCCATTGCCTCTTGTCTTCAGGAGCAGGAGGGTTTATTTTCTCTGCAAACAATCGAGCCAAAGGTCTGTGAGGTGCCTGTTGATTCTCTTGGGAGTTACCTGTTTCAGTGCTAAATGGGGCTGCTTAACCCACGCCATGGAGCTGTGCTGCCCTGTGTCATCATTGCAGTGTTGTCAAACCATTTGCAGTGGCTCAGGTGGTGGCCCAGCATTCCTCTTTTTAGGATACCTCTCTTCAGACATCCTGATGCCTGATCTGCTAAAGAAAACTTGAAAAGATAATGTGTTCCTCGTTGGTGCCTTTCTTCATAACATCCATTTCTTATTCATGCTGGCTCCAGGTCACAGCAGTGAGACAGTAGATAGATCCTTTGCTTCCAAATTGCTTAACCTCCCCAGATGACAGCCTTCTTAAGGCTAACACCCCCACCCCCCCCCCAACACAGCTTAATCTGTGCTAAGGGAGTAAATTATGCTGCTTTCTTCATCCTTGAAAAAGAAATTCAGATCTGACCAGGAGGCCCTTCAAGTTTAATAAATATTAGATGCAGACAAAGAAATACTAAGCATTAGGTGCAGTATTTCTTTGACATTCAGGTAAGTGATATTCCTCTCATCAAAGAGCCACAGGACTTAAAGTATACACCTAGCTAGCGTGTATGGCTTTCAGTAGCAGTTATTCAGGGTTACTTAGTTTCAACTTGAAAAAAACCCAGAATAGGATTGTTACTAGCTGTGAGATACAAAATGAATCCTATTTTCATGGACAATAAATCTGACAATGTCAGAATTCCATAGCTGGAAACAAGCAGCATGTTATCAGCTTCATGCATGGGGTTAAGTGTGCAACAAAAAGATTCCATCTGCAGAGTTTCCACCTTCATCGTTAGTGGTATTTTCTTAGCAAGAACATTAATTTTTTAAGGTAATGCCAGTAATACTTTTTTTCTCTATGAAATTCTTGGGAGCTTCTGCTATCAGGTCTATGGAAAAAGCCATTCCCTGTAGCTGGGCTCTTGCTGGGCAAGAAGTTATTTTCCTCATTTTCTTTCAAAGGTGTGAAATGAGATGTTGGGAAGTAGATTACTGGGCACAAGCATTTCACACCCTACCAGTAACACCTTCAATAAGCAGAGTTCTGATCACATTGTAAGCATCATTCTCTGCTCTTCACCCACAGGGGTCTTCCAGCAGCAAAAGGACTGTTGATATCACATTACTTGTCTAATTAAACATGCCTCCTTCATGTTGGGTGGTTATAAAGAAGTACTGTGATCTAAATTAAAGGTTTAAATCGTAGAATCCCAGCCTGGTTTGTGTTGGAAGGAACCGTTAAGCTCATCCAGTTCCAATCCCCTGCCATGGCAGGGACACCTTCCACTAGAGCTGGTTGCTCCAAGCCCTGTCCCACCTGGCCTTGAACATTGCCAGGGATGGGGCATTTACCACTCTTTTGGGCAGCCTGTGCCAGTGCCTCTCCACTCTCACAGTAAAGAACTTCTTATATCTAACCCTCTTTCAGTTTCAGCCTATCACACTTTGTCCTATCACTACACCCTCTGATGAAGTGTCCCTCTCCAGCATCCCTGTAGCCCCCTTCAGATATTGGAAGGCTGCTCTGAGGTCTCCACGTAGCTTCTCTTCTCCAGGCTGAACAACCCCAGTGTTCTCATCCTATCTTCATACAGGAGGTGCTCCACCACTCACCATCCTCGTGGCCTCCTCTGGACTTGTTCCAACAGTTCCATGTCCTTTTTATGTTGAGGACACCAGAACTGCACACTATACTCCAAGTGGGGTCTCACGAGAGCAGAGTAGAGGGGCAGGATCACTTCCTTCGACCTGCTGGTCATGCTCCTTTTGATGCAGCTCAGTATAGATTAAAAGGAGAGAGATTGAGAGGGAGAGAAAGAATACACAGTCCTACACAGGGGTCTTACTGCATTCATATTTGCTATGCTTTTGTATTTTATAGTCCATTAACATTATTGAGCGGACACTGCAGAAGTATGGAAGCTATGAGAAGTTTGAGCAGGCCACTGGAGGCAGCTTGCTGACCAAAAGTCGCATCTGGAATCATGTCAGGAAATACATGGTGAAAGAAGGCTGCCTTGGTGAGGTAAGTCACCCACTGGTCAGGAAAGAAACATTTATGTAGCTCTTAGAAATTACATATGGGTGGGCCCAAGAGACCATTTGGGAGAACTTTCCTCCATAATGAAAAGAATATTCCTTACATCCTATTTTTGTCATGGCTGTGCCCAGTCTAATTGTTGAACAATTGAAATTATGCAAATTCCTTGTGAATGCTTCAGCTGTCTCTGAGCCTGTTTCCTCATTCATCTGTGCTTGTTCTTAAATTCACCTCTTTGGGGAGTACCCCAGAATGACACCCTTCCTTCCCTTTTTTCAGCTCCTTGGAGACTAGTACATTTCCATTTATTCATCAGTTCTGCCGTCCGTTCTCTTGTATCAAACTGTTTGCACCAAAAGAAAGAGTTAAGAAAAGGCCAAGAAAAATAAGCAGCAGTCCAGGAGACTGATTTATAAGAAGCAAGACAAAGGAAAGTGACATAAGTGAATAAAAATGTCTGAAAGAGGTTGGCTTGTTCAGTTGGTTTGAGTGCCTGACTTTAACCATCTAATTTTTAGAGCCCTATGCAAAAAACACTTATTTCCACCATTCTGGATGTCAAAAGTCCAGTTTGACTGAGTTATGCAGAATTGCTTGGAAAAGTCAGATGAAACTGAATATTTAAAGAGAGAACTACTCCAAATGAAAGCACCAGCTGACACAGCCCAAGACTTGGATGAGATCACTGGCAGTGAGCGACTGGAGTCTGGAACAGGAGCTCAAGAGACAAAAATCTGTTTCCTAGAAACTAGGTTTCATTTATAAACATAGTGTTATTAGGAGGAACTGTTAAACTCATGACACCTTTTGGGGAGACTCCAATTGGGCACTGTTACCAGACTGTAGCTGTTTCTAAGATTTAGGTTATAAAACTATAGTTGAGAGCAAGTAGAAAAAAAATCACATTTTTAGTCTTCGCTATGCTTTTATCTCCCTTTGCGTTCACTTTTCTCTTGTAAGAAGTAGGACCCTACACCCTCATCAAACATCCCACATCCTTCTCCATGAAATGCTTTACTTTTTCTGCAAAAGCAGGGTTAATTCATCACACTTAGCATGGTCTAAAATATTCTGAAAATACTCTCTCAAGTTGAAGAGGTGTTAAAGTGAAGTGGTACCTGTGCTTTAAATCAAAATCCTTCCTGCCTCTTAAGTACAGGATTGATGGGACTGATTGTTTGCTGTTGAACTTGAAGCTGAGTGATGGGGCTTGAAAACAGGGAAGTGTCATGTTTATGCCATTGATCCCTGGGTCCTTTTCTGTTAACTTTGATATTAAAAAATTCTCTCTCTTGTAGGTACTCTCTCCTGTACTCCTCTAAGCAGTACTGTTTAGGCATTACATGAAGAGGGAAAGATGCTTAGTCTTCAGCAAAGAGGTTTCCTTCTTCCTCCCATTCACTTGTTTAAAAAGTCTTTTTAAACTCAAAAATAACAAAAGGCATCAATTTGCATTAATTTCCTTCTCTGGCAGCTTTTGTTTTGATTACCAATTTTCCATTGGTAATCAGAAAGTAAGAACTAAATGGTATATAAATATATACACACCATTTATATACATACCAAATATATGTATGGGATATATATTTGTTTTCCTGGTATAAAACAAACCAATGCCAGTATTTTAATAATATTTCAATTCTGCATCATGTAGCAGGAAATAAAATACACAGTGCTTCCCCCTCTTATTTCTATGGCTTTAGAATTGCAACTAAGAAGATTTCAGACAGGTGTATAGATACCTAGTTTAATTATATGTGCTTATCTAATATTTTTCAGTTCTCAATAATACCAAGATATTTAGAAACAGTTCAGAAAATCAGACGTGTATCTTAATGCACATGCTGAGACCTGAGGTTTTGTCAGCAGCACAGGTAGCTCAGTGGAGTCAGAAGTGTCTCTCATACTTGATTCCTGGTAGCAAAGAATAGCTGTGAAGGTCAAGGGACCAAACAGAAATGCAATAACAGGAGGGTCAAAGGAAAAAGCAGGACCAGGAGCAAGAAGAGAGCTCTTTGCTACCTGAACTCTCTCATCTTTAGATTGTGGTCCATCTCACGGAGGACCTGCTATCTCGAGCCTCAATGACAGTGGTGAATGGCCGCCCCACTCTCACTATCAATATCTCCACTGCGCGAGAGCACTGGCTGGAAGGGATGCTGAGACATGAAATTGGTATGAGCATGACATCAGTTCTCCATGCAAAGGGGAGTACTTGCATGCCTTCTTACTTCTTTTGCAATGATGGCCAGGCACTGTACATATACAGAAGGAACATCCCTATCTAAAAATCTGTGCTGTAGATTAAAGGGAGGGAGAAGCCTATTTATCACTGCAGCATGCACTAAAAGGATTCCTAGGGTTCATGTGCACCTGCATTTTAGGTTAGATCAGGAGTGAGCTTTTGCAGTGAGCCTGCCAGCTATCCCACTTACTGCACTGAGGTTCACATGCCAAAGGAATCTTGGAGCAGGCAAAGTGTAATCCTCCAGATGATGCTAGCTGAGAGGCTCTGCTCCAGGGCATACCTTCTGTGTTGTCACTGCTCAGGGTCATTTTGCTCATGAGATCAATTTAGAGCTAGTCTGGAGTTAAAAAAAAACCAAAAGGAAACAAAAAGATGTGACTCTTCAACCTCAGCACCAGCCGTTTCACTGGATAAATCTGCTTCCATTATGCTGCATTGCTTGCAAACGTAGGCATGCTTTAGGTGTGACAAATTTACCCAGTGCCCCCTAAAATGGTGTAAGATTGCCTCGATTTTGCATTACACAACCTTGGCCCAACCCTGTGGAAGGTTTCTGTAAAGTTTTCAGTGACTTATTCAAATTAAGTACATCAAAACTGGATAACCTTGGCTAGTGCCTGAATTTCAGCTGAAGACTCATGTTACTTACATTGTAAGCGGACACAGCCTCTTCCAATGCAATGGCAGGGCTGTTAAATCACCTTCAAGAGGCAACATTTCTGCCCCTTGACTTTCATTTTCCTTCCTTCTGTCCATTGCAGTGCCTAGCCTATGACAGAGGCATTCAGCATGTAAGATGCTTTTGAAAATACCTTTCCATGGATTTGAGAACTCAGGTCCCTGCTGACATTTGTTTTCCTTAGGTATTTGTGGGAGTCCCATTTGCAGTCGGCAGGTGAATAATTGCACCATGTAGCTACATCGGACAAAATTCTCAATTGTAGACACGTGCCCGTCCTACCAGTACTGAAATGGGCATCTCCTTCCATATTTTGTATATATATATTTAATCATTAGATGCTACTGTTCTAAGTCCCATATTCCTTTCTTTTCAGGAACACATTACTTTCGGGGTTTTAACAACAACAGCCAGCCTTGGTGCAACTGGAATGGACGTAGAAAACATGGGCTAAAACCAGTCAACCCTACAGAAGAGGGGCTAGCAAGCATCCACAGCGTCCTGTTCCGCAAAGACCCTCTCCTTTGGAGAGCTGCACTGCTGTACTACACAGTGTATCAGGCAAGCCAGATGTCCTTCAGTCAGCTTTTCCAGGACTTGGCGAAATTTGTCAAGGACCCCAATACTAGGTGGGATTACTGCGTACGAGCCAAGAGAGGGTGGACCGACACATCACAACCAGGTGGGTTCCCTCTTTGTCTTCTCTACTGTTGTACCTCAGGGAGGCTTTCTTCATGTCACACACTAAAACCTTTTCAAAACAGAGCCATTGGACTCTGCACTTTCTGAAATGAGGCAGCAGGATTTCTGCTATTGAAAACAAGGTTGAAAATGTGCCTCTGTGAGGCTTTCAGACCGAATGCAGCAATGGGTGGGTTTTGTTCTTGCAAGTGGGAGTGTAAACCGTGAAGAGTTCATACAGTTTGACCTCCTTTCATGTTTATTACGAGAGATGTAATGTTGCTGTGGGTTTTCAGAGGCACCGTCTTCTGTGTTTGATTTCTTTCTCTGCCTAGTGGGTTTAGCCTTCTACTTTGTTTTTGGGAAGGTTTTCTAAGCCTGGGATAGAAACATCTAATTTTTTAAAATACAGTTGTGCTGCTCATGATGGCTCCTGGGAACACGCCTTGAACAAACTCTGACAGTGTACAATGTCCCCTGCTTCCTTTTAGGCTGTTTCAATAAGGATCAGGTGTACTTGGACGGCATCCTCCGAATCCTGCGATATAGGGAGTCCATTGATTTCTACCTTCTGACAGCCCTTGGAAAGGTGTGTGGACTCATTCTTACCACAGGGTACAGCTGTATCATTTCAGCAAAGCTACATGTAAAGAGCTGTGAGTCATTGTGCTCTGCTTTTCTTTAATCTCTGTTCTGTACAGCACCTTGTATTACACAGTGCAAGTTACAAATATTTTGAGGTCCCAACAAATTTCTACCAGCTTTTCCTCATTCCTCACTTATCAGATTTAAGATCTTATGGGCATATTTCTCAGACTTTCCCTTTACAGGCTACTATTTGACTTGCAGTACAATGGACTGCCTTGGGCAACTAGTGCTAGATAAGGTGGTGGTCCTGGTAGAAAGCAAAATGAACCATTTGATGCTAACATATCCCCATCCACAACAAGGAGTTTTGCATTTAAAATTTCTCTCACTGATGGCACCTGTAATGATTTTTAAAAATCAGTTGCTTTTGTTTCTTTTCCCCAAGAATACATATTATTTTTACATTCACAGAACAGATTGTGTCATTTGAACTGCCATTGCTTGTTTGTTGTCAAAATCATACAAAGTAGTGCAGACACTTCGTACTCTTCCTGAACCAAATCTTTGGATTGCTGAGTTTCCACAGTTCATAAAGCAGGGCTCATGCTCACATAAACCAGGATTCAAATTGATGGTGTTATGCTTGAATTTAAAGCTGGTACACCAACTTCTCTGCCTACTTGGCAATCAGTGGGCAATAAGGGAAAGCGGCATATTATGATAGAGGGTTTTGGTCTGCATGTTTTGCCTGTAAGTGTCAGAAATACCCATATTGGTGAGCAGAGCTATTCAGGTAACTGAACCAAGTTAAGAAGCTCTGAAAAGAAAATTGCACTATGAAATAAGTCTCTGCAGCTTTCATCTCTGAAACTTCCTTTTGCTTTAAGCCTGCTTAACTCCACACAACTTCCTCCTGCTAAACTCAGTAGTTTAGCAGGCAGCAGTGCTCCTGCACTGCTTTATGCCTTTCTCTCTTCAGGGAGTCTGCAGGATTGTCAAGCCACTTCAGAAACATACTAAGTCATTAGTCATACGATTACAGATTCCACTATAATCCACATGGCAAGGCATTCACATTAAAGGTCTACAAGCAATTTAATTCTAGCAGTATGATAATTTATAAGTGCTTGACCTTACAACTTCTCAAATCTAAAGAGGGATCTAAAAGACTACTCTAAATGTTTTTGCTGCGCTCATCTTTTGCAGTCCAGCTGGAAATTTGTGCGTAAGAGCCGTGCCTGCTCCCAGCATCACAGAACCACAGAGGTCTGCAGGGACCTCTCAGGATAAGCTAGTCTGACCCCCATGCTTAAGCAGGGTCAGCTAGGGAAGGTTGCCCAGGACCATGTCCACTTGGGCTTTGAATATCTCTATTGATGGAGATTCTACAACCTCTCTGGGCAGCCTGTCCCTCACCATAAAAAAGTGGTTTGTGTTCAGATGAAATTTTGTGCATTTTAACCCATTGCCTCTTGCCCTGCCAGTGGGCACTGCTGAGAAGAGCCCAAATCCCTTGTCATTCCCTCCCATCAGGTGTTCATATGTCCCGATAGAATCCACCTGAGCCTTCTCCAGGCTGAACAGTCCCAGCTCTCTCAGCCTTTCCTCATAGGACAGATGCTCCAGTGCATTCATCTTACTGACACTTACTGGTCCTGCTTCAATATCTCCATATACTTACAGGAAAAACAAGTTCTGTGAGCATAGAGAAATACAGAACTTGCACTGAGATCTAGGCTGTGGTTATTCTGAGTTTATCACTGTTCCAAAGGGTGATGTATTTGTTTGTTTAGGGTGGAATAGGAGGATCAGGTTGTTCCAAAGGGAGTGTTGAGCATGGCTGGCGTGTCTTCCAGGTTAGTTGAAAAAGCAGAGGATTTAAATATAGGGAAGCCCAGCATTTACTGCGAAAATTTTCATTGCCTTTGGAAGATTCTCAGTGTTGTATCATAACAAACGAGCTCGTCTTTCTCAGCATGACTACCTTGGGTGTATTTTCATTGCAAATACAATAAAGATATGAACATAATAGGAAACTAAAGCAGTCAACTAGAGTGCTGACAACAAATAGCTTCTGTGCTTTAGTAGCTAGTTAATACAGTAGTAAAAACAAATCACTGCTTTCTCAGTGAATGTATTGAAGACAGGGCCATGCTGAAGTTTGTGTGTCTTCTGTTTTCATTTGAGTGCTAAAGATCTGCTGATGGAGGCAGCCATGCCTTCCTGATGCTTCTGACATTACTTACAGTGTAATAGAGAGCAGTGTGTGGAAACAGAACACTTGGAAGCTGTCCAGCATACCTGAAAGTGACTAAGGAAAGAGCTTGAAGCCTGAGCAAATATACTTTTTAGAAGGAGCAGTAGGATAAAATCATGGTTTTGATGTCCTCAGGATGTCAAATTCTTTCAGCAATTGCAAGGACTGGGGAAGTACATCCTGTTCAAACCATACCTCAGATCAGATACTTGTTTCTTGGTTGCAGCAGTAACAGAAACCCTGACCATCAATGGGGAAAGTGCCCATAACAGGCTCAAACTTAAACAGGGGAAGTTTAGATTGGATATGAGGAAGAAATTCTTCACTATGAGGGTGGTGAGGCACTGGAATGGGTTGCCCAGGGAAGTTGTGAATGCTCCGTCGCTGGCGGTGTTCAAGGCTGGGTTGGACAGAGCCTTGGGTGGCATGGTTTAGTGGGAGGTGTCCCTGCCCATGGCAGGGGGGTTGGAACTGGATGATCTTAAGGTCCTTTCCAACCCTGTTCTATGATTCTATGAAATGAGGTAGAATTTTAAGTTGGGATGGGAAGGAAAGCCAGTATTTAGTCTCATTTACTGCTGTGTCTCCAGACTGAGAGGAGATGGTATGATTTCATATAGCTCTTCTGTATCTACTTCTAATCAGGTGTAGTGCCACACCATCTTCAAACAGAAGTATCACAGTGACTTGAGGAAACCTGGGCATGGGTGTAGGTTTGGCTTTTTAATCAGGGTGTATCTTGATCCTGTAGCTAGGAAAGCACAGGTGTGCACTCAGCTACAAATTCACTCTCCTTGCAGACTTTGTTCCCGTTATCATCACTGAGATATGCAGCTATCTCTGACCGCCTACATGAATCAGGCGTAGTATTCTGGATTACACCATCCTATCTTTCCAGAGAGGCCTTCCATGCCCCTTATACATTGGTGGATCATTCTTGCTCACTTTTATCTTTTCTGAATAGAAACCACCACCTGCTAAGAGGCCAAACTGTTTTCAGGGAATCCTGACTGTGCAGTGCTCAGTTCCATAGAAAAAACACAGGGTGAAAAGGTTGGAAGGCTCCACTCTCAAGCCACCCCGCACAAATCTGCTGTGAGGAAATAGGATGTGCCAGTTAGTAAGCACAGCCAGGCTTGGGGGTTTTGCCCATACATATGCTTCTGTGTACAGGGTGCCCAGAGCACACAGGTTTAGATAAGGCAGCAGCCACATAGATTTCATCACACTGGATGGCTGCCCAAGGAGCCCAGTCCTGTGCTTGCCAGGGAGCTTGTGTAGCTGTTGTACAGCTAAAGCATTCGTCCTTCCTGGACCATCATTCACAGCACCTTGAGCTACTGTGAGCTCAAGACTTGAAGCCTTAGCTTGTAGAATCATGAGACTATGGAGAAAAATCGCAGCTTTCATTAGAAAAAAAGGTAGTATGTCCTGTAGTAGCTGGAAAACATTTGGAAGTGTCACACCTATACCCAGAAAGCTCTGGTCTGCGATGGCCAAGTGGCAAACCCAGTCTCTGCTCTGCTATTAAATGGGAAAAACCACAAACTGGAATACTTAAGGTTGCCCATACTATAATAAGTTACTAGAGGTGCCTTTTAATTTAGCTTTGCATAAGCACATTTGCTAGTGAAAATGAAAACATCAGAGTTCAGGTCAGCTGCCACCATGCCTTTCGTAAAGCTGGAGCCTCCCTGCTTCCTATAGCATGCTGTCCTGCACTCCCTTTCTAGTTCCTCAGTCTTTGGCACAGTGTTTCTGCCATTCTCATGTCAACCTTTCCACCTCTTTGAGAAGAGACTCCAAGACTCATATGTGCTCCATTGTTTCCCTCTCAGTTCCTGCAGCTGCTGTAGGTCATTCTCATCCAGGTTGCTACAAGTGTATTCACTGATGGAATCAAAAGCAGAATCAGGTAGTGTGGTATTTGCTAAAATGATATGGATTTTTTTGCATCTTCCACTGAGGCACACTGTTACTCATAGAATCACAGAATGGTTTGGGTTGGAAAGGACCTTAGAGCTCATCTAGTTCCAGCCCCACTCATGTTTTCAAAGGAGTCTCACAAGCTTTTAAATCCCTGCTCCAGAATATTTTCTCACATACGAGAGAGAATTTAGAATAAGTAACAGGACTACAGTGTGAAGTTAAACCATGTCCTTCCTTGCAGATCTCATATGAAGATGTGGACCGCCTGAAAGGATTAGCCGTGATTGAGAACATGAGGGTACCACACTTTCTGCAAGATCATGCCCGGTATATGGAGCACTTGGAAAAGATCATGCAAGTCAATAAGCTGACTGATGAGGAGCTCCAGGATCTCATAAATTAACAGCATTAGCCCACCATTCACATACTCTGTGAGGATGTGGAACTGGACTTCCAAGAGCTTGCAAAAATGGAGTTATGAGAGGTGGGGTGGGAAGGGTAGCCAGATTATGTGGAATTGGGAAAAAGCCACCTTATGTTCCTCTTGCATTGTGATTGTATCCTGATCATTTTTTAAAGGGTTTGTGCATTGTTTTACATTTGGCTTAGAAATTCCTTTGCAATGATCTGTTTAATCATCTGCTCTGTTTTATATGCTTGGTATAGTGGTTGACACTGTCTTTTGTAATATACTGCCTTTTCCCACCCAGGTTTAGAGGTGAAGGAAATGAGAAAGAGGAGAAATTCCCCCTTAGTTCACTTGCATTTGCCCTGTCTTTGGTCATAGTTTTCATGGTTCACAGCAACAGAACTTCTGTACATTAATGCTACGTCACCATCTGCAGAACTCTTTACCATTTGGTCACCATTGCAATGAAAAAAGAGAGTTTAAAAAGACAGTGCACAGAAGCAGGTCTTTATGCCATAGGATCAAAGCTTTGTAATGCTAGAAAAGATTTGTTTGCTTGTTTGTTTTTAAATGGGAGACTTAGCATTTAAAAAGAACCTATTGCTGGTTTAATCCCAGACTGGTTTGGGTTAGAAGGGACCTTAAAGCTCATCCAGTTCCAACCCCCTGCCATGGGCAGGGACAACTTCCACTAGAGCAGCTTGCTCCAAGCCCCATCCAGCCTGGCCTTGAACACTGCCAGGGATGCTTATGACTGGAAGCAGGTAGCAAAGTTACTCCCCTTCATCGCCTCAAAGATTTACACTGTTCCACATCTTTTTCTATATAATACATGTTTCAGGAAGCTGAATTCCTGAATGATTCTCCCTCCTTTGAGGACAAGCATAGCCTGTCTAGGATGTTCAATGTGGCAGTGTTTTGGAAGAAGGATCAGGCAGAACTGTGATTTCATGTCTTACGTGTTTTAAATACATTCAGGAACACAGGGACAAGATTCAGCACCTCAGGCAACACCCACCTGGGTCGCCAGAGCTACAGATGGTGAAATCAGCTTTTCGAGCAGTACTTTCATATTACAGCAAGCTGCAGCTTGTCAGGCTTCTGGAAGAAACAAGATGCGAATGGGGGAAAAGAAGAGTCACAAGTGCCCTATTCCTGTGTTCCAGCAGAAGTGCTGGACCACTCTGAAGCAACCTTACCTCTGTTTTAACTGCTGGTGCTATATCCAGAACCAAAAGGAGAAAGCATCTTTCTGTAAGGCATGGGCAGGCCCATGATAAATAGCTTAGATGATGCAGGAGGACTTGTTACATAAACTACATTTTCTGTTTCCAAAGTATTATGGTATTACCAAGGGGAATAGAATTTTGCACCTATAAGCATTCTGGCAAAGGCCTTTGTTTTAGTAGACAGCATTTTACCAGGGCTCCTCTGAACTCCTGGGAAGCAGCTGTGATAGGAGAGACTGGATAGGAGCTAGTGAGAGTCTTGGACAAGGTGTCTGCCATTTCTTCCCCTTCAGCCGTGGCACACTGGTAATAGGCCTGGCATTGGATAAGGCAAGTAGATGAAGGCAAGTTTCCTCCCCACCACATGTGTATGGTGTCCCTCCCTTCCCATTTATCCCGGTCTTTAATGAAACAGGATGGAATAAGCTTTTAACCTTATTTTACACTCAGGTCATTACCACCCATGACAACAAAGCCTTGAGAACACGTTTTTGTGATCCATGGTAAAACGTGAGAAAAAGCTCTCAGTTGGCCAAGAGGTCTGCAGGTTTTCGAATGATCCCATAAAAGCAGCAGCCTCTCCAGTAGCATTGCAGGTGCTGTTGCAGCAGCTGCCTGGCTGCTTCAGAAAAGAAAACACACTCAACAATCATAAATTTACTAAATTTGGTTGTTTTCGAGGCAGGGACCAAGAACTGCTCACAGTAGCCTTAATTTTTTATTGTCAGTATTTAGGAGCTGGAAGACTTCAGCCTCTGTATGAAATAAAAGCCCTTCTTTTCTCCTTCCCCCCTCCAGGCTGTGTAGTTGGATCACTGGTGACTTCTCTTTAAAGAGCTGTGCAGAGCAGATGGGATTGCAGTGATATAGAACGATCTGCAGTCACGCACCCATGGGCTCCAGGTTTGGGCTCCTTTGCCAGGAGCAGCAGGAAAGCTACACATGGCTGAGGTCGAGCCAAAGAGTGCAGTCAAAAGATGTCTTTTGAGTAAATTGGGCAGAGACCATTTGAGCTACCCCATGGAAGAATCTGGCTCACTTTGCTGGGGTAAGCCAAAGGGACAGTCCTTTGTGAAAGGGACCATTTTGAACTGTTCTTTTCCTTACAGAAACAATCCCTGCCTTCCTCCAGTGACTTCTGCATAAGCAAAGTGCTCTTCCCTCTTCCCCAGTAGTAATGTATTATAGTCTAAGTGTATGTACATAATGTCCTTGAAACCAGGAGGCTGTGCTAGTTACCCTTCTGTGCCACAGAACACCATGCCTACAGTCCTCCCACTAACAGCCAGCTGACTCTCTTGCCACTCTGTAGCCCTAAAGACTACTACAGGCTTTTTGCTTTGCTCAAAAACCTGCATCACATTCCTCCAAAGCCATAGGTGCCATTAAACTTCTTTCCTTTGTTATTCTAGGGTTAGATTTGCCTTGTGCAAGGTTGGAGCCTGGAATTGCTCAGTATCAAAATAATACCATAGCAATAGATGAAGCTGTCAGCTCCTTTTGACAAGGTTTGTCCTTCCTCCTTTGTAACAGCATTCCAAGTTTTGCAGTGTAGCTTTTGTAAGTTTTCCTGAAGTTTCTTCTTCCCCTGGGAAGAGGCTGATTACTCAGTCATGGTACTGAAGCTATGTAACAAAGCACGTGGACAGCAGAGCACGTGAGCTCATGTCACTACACTGTGATGGTATCCATGATGTGCTGACAGCCTCTCCTAGCAGCCTGGTGCAGTTGCTTTGCTGTGTATCTACGTTTTACTACTTTGGCATTACTCCTATACAGAAACCTGGTCAACATTGGAAAAGCCTCCCTGTTTCGTCAGGCCAATTTTAAAGTACATTTTATACAACTTGTAAATAAAGATAAATGAAAGAATGGCTGAGGTGAGAGTATTGAAGTGTTACCTTGTGTTGGGTGAGCTTGTTACTCTCTTTTGACAGCATTGGCTCTATGGCTACTTGAACATCCCATAATAATGATGTTATTCCCAGCATCCTTGCTCAAACATTTCTCTACCCTTCCTGGGGCCCTCCATGCTGCAGCTATGTCCTAGATGTGCATCACTTCTGGGAGCCCCAACACAGTTTCTGTCTGTCCATTGGCATGCTCCTGCTATCCCCCCACGTTTGCAGTCTCTCACACGTCTCCTCCACCACCCCATGACTCTTTGAGGCTCCTTCATGGATCCTTGTCTGTCCCAAGAGCAAAAGAAATCTCCTTCCTTCTGTTCTGAAGTGAAGGACATGGTTAAGTGTACCTCTGGTTACACCTTCCCAACCTACAGCCCTGCCCATTACACTGCTACCTTCCTCCTGCAGACAGAACGGAGCAACAGTGGATCCCCAGCCTGCTGGGACAGGCTTATTTCTGAGCATAAAGCAAAGCATGTTGCTACAGGCAGACATCCTACTCTCTGCATCCCAGAGGTGATAGGCAGGGAAAAGCAAGGTACGTATCAGCTGATCAGTATTGCCACCCTTTGGGTCTCCGCATGTGCCTCCATGCATCCCTCCAGGCATAGGGCAGAAGGCAGGAAGGAAACCTAGCACAAGCCCTTCCCCCCAGCACCTTCCTGACCCAAGGGAGCACCTGGGTGCATGAGGACAGGGGGAAAGGTCCCTTTAAAGCAGGTGAGGAAGCCTCCCATGCAAAGGGGAAGAGCAGCATGACCACAAAATGACTAGGAAAACAAATAGTCCTACAGTGGGAAGCATCAGGTTAGGGTTCCCCCCAATGAGTGTATACAAGAGTGCTGAGGTGCCCAGCCAAGCACATACTGTGAGTGATCTTCATGGGAGCAGGCTGATAACCTCAAGCAGTAAGAGAAAGGGGACATAAAACAACCTCATGACTACTACATGACTACCAGCATGCCAAGGGACGAAGGAGCTCTGAAGGGATGGTGTGGAGAGGGAAGAGCTTCCTTGAAGACCGCTCCCTAAAAGCTGGTGAGAAAGTACTGCAGGAGCTTGGTGCTGGTGCTCCTTGCAGCACATGAAGTTTGAGCAATTCAGGTGTGTGCACATGCCATGTTATTTTCTTCTTCAACAAGGACTGTGCTTTCACACTGCTGATGAAGGAACACCTTTGGACATCCCTCAGGCTGGGAACATCCCATTACACAGGGTTAAGAGATGGCCAGAAGGATAAGTCATCAACAGGTCACCCAGCCACATGTTTCCTAAGCATCCACATAACCTGTGTATACTCTGGAGTAAGCCCTTTCAGCTGCTTTGATTAGAGCTGCTGTGATTAGAGGCAGGAGCTTTTTTACCTCCAGATACGAAGGTAACTCTGCAATCAGGTGCCTCTTCCTAGGGGCCGTATGTATAAAGGACAATACATATATATAATTATATATGTAATATAAAGGACAATCTATAACATAAAGACACATGCATGTTCAAGCAGATCCTTGTCTCATTAGGTTATAGCGTGAGATTTTCTTTAAAGTCTTTATTTTTACCTCCATATCTGAAATAAGCTGCTGCAGGCGCAGTCTCCATGGAAACCCGGCTTCACTGCCAGTGCCACTCCTCACATGGGGGAGAACTGAATGAACAGAAGTTCCTCAGCTCCTCAAAGTTTTTCCCATCTAGAACTTGTATATGGAAGTATGGAACCTGGGAAGTCAAAGGCTGGGAAATGCCTGCGTGCCTTGGTCTTGCTTCCTACAGGCAAGGAAAAGCTCGTTGAGTGCTTTACCTTCCAACCTGAAGTCGTCCAGGGAACAGCAGCTCCTGCCCATGGCCCACGTGCTCCTTCAAGAAACCCATTTAGAACCAAACATTAACTCATTCTTAAAAGAAGCCATTTAAATGTCTAGGCCAACCTTGGAATCCCGAGCTGACCCTTTGCTAGGCGTGCTGAGCACCGATTCCCACAAGGGCCAAGACCAAGGCTGGTGTGATCAAGCTTCCCCCACTGCTACACCAAGATCCATTCAACCTGCTGCAGCCACAACCTGGTTCTTGGAAGTTCAGTCCCAGGACAGTATTTAGCTGTGTTTGCTCGTCAGAGGTGTTGAGCATCTCTCATTATTCCTCCTGTATCAAAACCCCTTTACTTTTAGCTGGCTTGCAGCACTGCTTGGTGCAGCGACACTGCAAAGCCAGGAGACCAAATGGATGCTTGCCAAATAAATCCTCCTAAAAAGCCCACAGGATAAAGCAGAGGCTTTGCCCCACAGCAAACAGGTTGGAGCAGATGGGAAAGAAGAGTAAATTTGGGGGTGAATTCTTTAAGAGCAGCAGGTTCAAAAAAGTCATAACTCAACTTGAAAACCTGCAAGCATGATTCACTGCTTCTGTGCCACCTGCCTGGTGCTGCCAGGGCAATACAGCCACCGAACACTGGGCTGGCCTAGCTGCTACCATCATCTTGGAGTAACTGCTATTGCTATTCAGGTCTGCTCCCACCACTTCAGCTTCTGAACCACCATAACATGACCAATGCTCTCGGGACCTCCAGAATCCTTACAACCACCTCATCAGCCTCCAAGGATGTCACACACAAAAGGCAAAGCAAGCTTTTTGAACCTAGTGACACTATCAAGACAGAGGCACTGCTGATTGCCAGCATGAAGTAGCCAGGTACATACCTCGTACTGATGCTCCGTGCACGGCAGACCTCCACTTGTTGGTACCAAACTCCTCTGTCCTCCTCCCTCTGACCACGTAGGACCCATCTTACTCCAAGGCATCTTCCTAGTCACCAAATAATCACCTTTCCACAGCTCCCCATTTCTCCCAGCAGTCTGGGCTGACTCTGAGCTATAGACCAGCCCTATTAATCCTCCCAACAGCTCACACATGGGTTATGAAAGTGGCTCTGCTCATTCCCCCCACCATCAGCCCATGCAAATTGGCAGCTCGTCAGCCACAGCAAAGTCCCCTCCTACAGCAGTGAGTGCTGCTGCTTTGCAGACCATCACCCTGCATTTATTTACACCTGCAGCAAGTTAAACTGATCTGGCCCTTACAAGTTTTGTTTCTAGAGCCATAAAGTCATTCCAGCCTTCAAACACACATATGTAAGGGAAAAGGACAAAGCAGCAGCAAGGATCCAGAACGAAAGCTGGAGCTAAGTTCACCAGCTGGCTTAATGAGCAGGGACAAATGCCTGCACCTCCCATTTTCAACAGGGAATGCTGAGCAAGTAATTTGGTCTGGTAACTCTGAGTCATTCACTTAACCTCTTGAAATGCCAGTGACACCTCCCTCAGTCTCAGTCACACCCAGACTATTTCACCTTCATCCAGGCTTAGTTTTGTTCCAGTCAGAAAAGCTGTTTGAAATCTCCAACTGTGTGTGTTTGCACGTGAGCTTATTCAGCTCTTGCTACCTGAAATGAGACAGTAGTTTAGAAAGTCAAGAAAACACTGCAAGAATATGGTCCTGTTTTGCTCTAAACCTCTCAGTTACATCTCCTTTGGTATAGCAGTGCTGCCAGGAGCAGTTTTCCCTTTGTAGTCAAAGGAGCTGTGCCCCAGAGCTTTCCTTTCTGCTCAGCAGCATCATGCGTGGCCATCTGCAGCCTGGAGCAGCAGGCACCGGGCTAGTGGGCAGCTCAGCACATCTCACACTCAACCTGTTTCTTTTGCAGGTGCTGAATTGTTTTTCCTTATACTTTTCCCTTCTAGGTCACTGCTTCTTGATCGTTGCTACTGAAAACTCCTATGAAGGTGGCAAATGTGATGCTCCATCCCATGGCAGCTTGCTGACTGCAGTCTTCGCCACCCAGGGCATGCGCAGCAACGAAGCTCCTTAGAAGCAGACCCCATCCCTGCCATGTGCACAGTGGCCATACACTGTATTCAGACTCGCCGTTGTGGTGCCTGGACTTACACAGCAACGAAGCTCAGGAGAGTGATGATCCAGAGGGAGAAATTGAACACCCCTAAACCAATCGATGGGTAAAGGTCGGTACAACACGTGCATCAGCCTCTGCAGCGACCACGTGAATGTGAGCCCATCTATAGACCCTCCCACTGATGTACCACCTATTTGTCCCCAGTGCAGAGTCCTGCTCAGAACACCAACTCCTGGGCTAAGACCCAGGGTTACATCTCCTCCCTGATGCCCGCTGCAGGACCAGAGGACAAGGAACAGACAATTTCCCCCCTCACCCTCACCACGAAGCCCCACTCGGCTGCGCTGCAGCAGAGACCCTGCACAGTATTAAAAGTACACTTTATTTCCTGTACAATTCTCATCCCAGTCTCCAGGTGTGGGAAATGTCCTCTGTGTCCCCAGAAAGCGCTGCCATGGGGCACCCCACGACTGTCCAGGAGGGGCAACAAAGCCCTGGCCACCAAAATCAAGTGCTTATGCTCCCCAGGCATGGGGAGGAGAGCGGGAAGGAAGGAGAAGGGGAGGCAGCCTCCGCCTGCTCCCTTGGGAGCAGAAGGCACCCTCAAGTTCACGTCATCGTTCGTGCTTAGCATGGGAGTCGTTGCGTTCCACCGTCACCCCATTCCCGTTCCGTGTCACCTCCTTCCTGCTCCAGTCCTTTTCCAGGTAGAACTCAGCGAGCACGGGGCAGTGTTCCGAGGCCACCCCACCCCAGGACCAGTTATCAGGGATCCATGGGTTTGTGAGACCTTCGCGCACCACAGCCCAATGGCCTGCATGGAAAAGAATCACAGAGACAAAGGTATGGCCCACGACTGCCACGTGTCACTCACTAAAGGTTCCACGACCTCCCGAAAAAGCAGCTCTACCTGTGAAAAGCTTTTTCAAGCTCCGGCTGATCCAGATGTTATCCAGCGACTTGGATCCTTGTGGGTTCTTTGTGCTGATGTTGGTGAAGGTGCTGGAAGGGACCAGGTGATGGAACTTCTCCTTCCTCAGTATGTCATGGTCGCTTGTGTCTGGGGCCTGGTTAAAATCTCCCAGGATGATCACGTCTTTTTCTCCTAGAAAACAGGAAAACCAGGGATGAATGGGAGGACTGGGCATCCATTGCTGAAGCACAAAAGGGAGGGAGGATAAATGGGAGGAGGAAAAACACAAATGCTGAGTAGCAAAGCTGATTTTACCCTGACCTCCTGGCAGAGATGCTGTTTAAAGGCTTTTTCATTGGCTGTTTACCCCGGCTCGCTCGGCTGTTCCTAGCGCTCAGGGATAAACCTCCCAGCCTGGGGCTGTTGCTGTGGAAGTAGCCAGGAGAGGGAGCGCAAGTTCAACAACAAAACCTATCCCACTCCCGCTTTGCACTGCGTGTGACAGATGAGTTGAGGCTGGGGAGCAGCGAGATTGACAACGTCTGATTTCCAAACCCAAATACTTCAAACCATGCTGCTTGCTAAGAAACGAAAAGAGAGCGAAGCTATTTGTGTTTCCTCTGCCCTCTGCAAGCCACAAATCAGACTGGAAATGACATGAGGTTTAAGCATTAATTTGCTGCCAAGGTCCTTCCCACAGACTGTCCCACAGGGACCCAGAGCACCCATCTGGTGGGACACGGTGGCATATTTCTCCAGATGTGATTGTACATTGCCTGCTAAGAGGCTCCCTACAGCCTCTCAAAGGTCTTATAACCCTAGTGCCCGATGCATGGGTAACCCATCAAATATGGCCAGGTTGAATGGGAGAACACCCTGGTCCCTGGCTTCAAGCACAAGCTGCACATCTGGAATAGCATCTGTGTGCTGCATGCACTGAAGACAAACTGATGCTGCAAAGAGTTAGCTATGAGCGACCAACAGCCACCACATCCTTCCAGCAGTGATGAAAGGAAAGAACTAGGTGGAAAAAGGAGCCAGGACTCTGGTCTGATGGGAGAAATATGGGAACATTAGTGTTCTACATTACAGGAGGCTGTGGACAGTAACCGGATTTCCTTAGATGCTCCTGTGCCTCTTAGTAAGAATGAAAGAGAACAGAGTAGGCATCTGTTAGCAAATTTACTGCAGTACCCACAGATAAATCAGTTCTTATTACCCGTATTTTATGGATTGATTTGGAAGAAGCTGAAGGATGATGGTAATCTGAAACAGGGCATTCTTTTTGGCAGGGTAATTCAGTACTTCAAAGTAACAAGTGTGCACTGCCATTCGTTTAGGAAACAAGACCTGCACCCCACAGGTTTGGAGGAATCAGAATCTCATTTGTGAAAGACTAAGCCAAGAACAAGTACTGTCCCACCACAGGGAAGTAAACACACGAACTGAAAAGAAGCCCTAACGCTGTCAGTCTCAATTTAGGAGCAGTGGAAATGCAACTCTGTTGACTTCAGAAGAGCTACACATTTATGTGTGCCCCAGTTCAGCCTCTGGGGTTTTAACAAATGATCCCTTTGTTTACCTTCATCCTTTCCACTTTCAAGGTATGTGGACAAATACTTTAAACCAGCAGCACTTAAAACCAGCTCTGACTTCTTGCAGCTCAAAAGGAACAAAACCCACACACACATAAAGGACAAACACCTCCTGTGTTATACACGAGGGATATTCATGCTTCCAAGTGACCAACCTTGCTAAACTGGTCCAAGCTGAAAATCATCATGCACAGAACCTGGTAACCCTCTTGCATCTTTGTCAAGCAGTAACTGAAGGGCTAGGTTTTTCTATTCCTATAGCAAGATCAGCAACATTCAGAACCTGAACCGCGCTGCTCTGCTTCAGAGGAAACTGTATGTCATTTGCAAGCTTCTAAGTAAGAAGCAAATTCCCAGAAGTGAGGTAAAGAAATGCAGCTGCCTCCTATGCTGCTCAAGTTCAGCTCTAAACTCCGGTGTCCCTCACCCTGCTGTAAAACCAGAGCAGCTGATTATTTACTACCAACAACATTACCCTGCGCATCAGACCAAAAAAGCAGGTACCAAAGCAGGATTTGGCCTCTTTTTTTTCATCGGCACTGAGTTTTCCAAAATGCTTCCAGTTATCCATAAAGTGAGTAAATAGAACCTATTTATTTGGGGGAAAAAAGCCATTAAGCTTTGCTCTGATACCAGGTGTGTCATTTCCACAAAGCACTTAAAATAGGGTCTTAACCCTGGTATCTTTTGGGTTTTTTTGGCTGAACCTGCTCTTACACTAGCATAAAATCAGAAGGAATTCCATTTGAAAAGATGCTCTCAAAGCCAGTAGGATCCCCTGTGCTGTTTGTGTTAATGAGGAAAGACTTCAAGACAATGAGGAAGAGGAAATCACATTTGCCACACTGCGCACCACTGAAGCACATGTACTGGTAAAGGCAACTCTGAGGCTGATGAGGATCACAGAATCCCAGACTGGTTTGGGTTGGAAAGGACCTTAAGCTCATTCAGTTCTACCCCCTGCCGTGGGCAGGGGCACCTCACACTAAACCATGTCACTGGCCCTGAACACTGCCAGGGGTGTTTGTGAAGCTCACGCTGAAACAGGCTTCACCGTATGTATTTAAATCCCTTTTGGTGCGAGAGCCGCGTGCGCGTGAGACCCCGCAGGACTGAGCCCGGCCCCACCTTTCAGTGTCTCCTGCAGAGTCTGTGCAAAGGCTGCCAGTTTGTGGCTGTCGTGGTTCTTCCTGGTGCTCTCACCCCCCGGCAAGGCCAGGTGAAGGTTAACCAGCGTTAGATCATTCATCCCAACCTGGGGGAGGAAGGAAGGAGGAGAAATCAGTGCCATGCACACCAGGCACACAAGGTCGCAAAGCCAAACCACACGCCTGTTCCCAGTGCATTTGGGTGATGAGGACTCGCTCAGCGATGTGCGTGGTGTGGTTTGGTTTATCTTGGTCTTGGCAGGATGAGGGGGAAGGCATTTTGCAGCTTTGTTTGCACTAACCTGATCCCCTCCTGGCTCTGGAGAAACTGGCTTGCATGAGCATGAGCAAACAGCTTCTCTCCATCACAGCTGCAGAAAGAAGCCAGCTGCTTATGGAAATCAGTTGATGCAAACCCAGTTGTTAATAAGCTACAAATAACTCTGTGGTCATTACATGGGCTAATTACTACTCATGATTAGCCCTGGTCTATCACAGAGACTAACCAAGAAACTTAATGTACCTTGAATGGAGCAGTTGGCTCCAAGCAATTTTCTGCTTACCTTGGGGGACTGACCTGGCATGAGTAATCCTTACTCCTAATAGTGACCTATTAACATTATTAATTAATATTATTGTTAATAATTTATTTACTAATAATTATTTTACTAATGCTTCTCTCAGAGCATTACCAGAGATGTTAAGTTCCCCAAAATGGACCCCTCCATTACAGCCTGTGTAGAGATGGGCTCTCTCTGCTTGGATGTTCACTCGAATATACAGAATCCCAGACTGGTTTGGGTTGAAGGGACCTTAAAGCTCCTCCAGCTCCAACCCCCTGCCATGGGCAGGGACACCTTCCACTAGAGCAGCTTGCTCCAAGCCCCTGTGTCCAACCTGGCCTTGAACACTGCCAGGGATGGGGCAGCCACAGCTTCTCTGGGCACCCTGTGCCAGCGCCTCAGCACCCTCACAGGGAAGAATTCCTTCCTAATATTTAACTTAAAGGTACCCTTTTTCAGCTCGAAGCCAGAGCACATGTATGAGAACAACTTCCCAAAGGCACGATGTTCTTTTAGATGGGCTCAGCCTAGTGAAACAGCTTTAAAATGGAAGCTCTGCAGTATGCCAGCAACATAAGCCTGAGACTCTCAGGAGCACTGTGCCTTCTGTACTTATGTATCTATATATCGAGATAGCTATATCTATCTCCATTCTGCCTACACCTACCCCTCTCCACCTGTCTCTAACCAATCCACGAGACAGTGCTGAAACGATGAGTTAGAGCCTTGCGCAGGTATTTATCTCTTAGAAGACTGTGTCTCTTTCCACCCTTCCCAAATGTTTTAACCAATGCTAAACAAGGATCCCTTGGCACAGCAGCAGTTACCTTGAAATGTGCAAGATAAGGGTGAGGATATGAGTGCTTGCCATTGCCATTAGTCTGTGGACTCTCCTGAGATGAGGCGTCTTTCAGTTCGATGCCGGCTGTAGTATCCCAGAGGAAGCCAGAATATTCAACTCCCTGGAATTACAAACAAAAAAGAGAGTGAAAAAAGCGAGCAGTAAGAAGGCAAACCCAAACTGTTTGTCTAAGCCTGAGCTCAGTGCCTCGTGGTCTCACTGGGTGCTGCTGGGGCTTCGGAAGATGATGCTGCATGCAGTTGTTCCTTCTCCCCACGCCATATGCCATCTCACAGGCTTCTATCACCCACAAACTAAAAGCATCCAGGCTCCTTCAGTCTCTTGGTGTGTAATCTGGTCTAGACCACTCAGCTCTGTCAATCTGCTCTGTCTCTTTTCCAGCTCTCCAATCCTTTCAGCTCTCTTTCTACCATTCTGCACGGGGTTTTGGTTTTGATAACTTCAGGATGTGAAACTGGCATCTCACTCTGGTTACAGCAGCAGCAGTAGCTAAAGCACAGCCCGTCAGCCTGTCCTCCCATCACCCAGACACCATCTTCTTTGGTATCAATCAAACCCACTTCACCCAGTTAATCACAGTTAAATCCAGCACAAAGAGGATTCTTTTCCATTTCAGCTGCAATAAACAAGTGTTATCTGCTCTGCTGACATCCCATGAGCCTTGAAGGAAAGTATTAAGGTGGCTGAAACCCTCTGGTAGCTACTTTAGATAACTCACCTCTAAAACACTGACAAAATTATTCCACCAGTCACAAGTCTAAGGTCTGAAAACTGCTATAGGAAAAGATGGGGAAGAATAAAACTGCTGACAATTGCTCTTTGCTATTTCCTATCTCCAGATTTCACATCAACACGGTGGTCAAAGTCAATCCGTGGTTGAAGGCATGTGGAAGCAAACCCTATAAAGTGTCCTGATACCAGCCTTGCGCTCAGGGTTACACTATTACTTCATGGCACTGCATCTGCATACACACTGTTCCAACCTGAGGGACTCATTAACTAACCCAAGGGGTAGAAGAGGCTTTCTCTGAGTGGAACAAGCCCCACCTCCAGCACAGCCCGGGTTTCTGTCAGAACAGCCAAAAGGAAGAGTCAGTGGAGAACATTCCTATTCTTAGCTTGGCCACAGGCTTCTCACATAATTCATTCTTACATCCCTACCAGTAAAACAAGGTAGATGATGGGTTTTATTCACTCAGCCCATGGTCAAAGCTTTCACTGTTATCCTTGGAAAAAGAGCTCAAGAAAGAAGGGACCAAAGGCTCTGGATTTCACATGGAAACCGTGAAACAACTGCTAACAGTTCTTGGAAAAAAGAAAAAGCAGAGGGAACAACTTTGACAACTGTGCATGACTTTTTAAATCCAGTGCTTTAAACCTGGCCTAACAAGAGATCCCAAAGGAAAACTCAGCCAGGAATAAAAATGTGTTGAAGGGAATATGCACTCTGCATCGGAATTAAGTGCGAATTGTGGTAAACCTTGGACACATTCAGACCCTCCACGCTTTGCAAGGCAGGTAGAGCCCAATCCTTGTACTGCTCAGGTGGTGGGTTTTGGTTAGGCTTTTGTTTGGGATTTTTTCCCCTCGTGTTTGGGTTTTCCTCCGAAGGGCAATGAAAGGAAGCGCGCCTCCCAAAACATCAGCCCAAAACCAACGAACAGTGGCGCAACCTGATTTGGAAAGGCCAAACTAAGGAAATGTGAATTCAGAGCAGCGTGATTACGGTATACAACTGCAGCTACGTACTTGATAACGCTCAGAAGAGATGAAGACAACCCCGTGTACTACTGAGTTATGTGACAGGTCTTGGTTCCTGCTTCCACCCCGCAACAACATCCACACTGCAATAACTGCATCATGAGAATGAAGCCATTCAGCAGCAACAGGCTCCAGCCCCAGGAGGATCTTGCTCTGAAAACTCATTAGCACCCTTAAAGGAAAGGAATATTTTCCCTTGGGAAAGGCTGTTTTTGGGCACCGTTAGTGGTGTACCCAGGGTAGCTATACCTTGACCACTGTCACATGTAGCAGGTGCAGCTGTCACCACCTTCTAAATGAGTACCTCACTGCAGTACATATATATATTCCCACAGCAGAAGATGCTGCAGGGAGAAACACAGTGCAGACTGCCAGGGGCAAAACCAAGGACTCTTACCTTGTCCTAATGTGTAGCCTTTCTTCTCCATTTCTGCACCATTTTTACCCACCATACCTCCCCCCAACACACACACCTTCCTCCTTATAACTGCCACAGGCTGAGGAAAACAAGTCCTCCACACGGGTGAATCAAAAGCCCTAGGAACAGCCAGCTTAAAACACAGGAGGTGCAAACCTTGCCAAAACAGATTTGCACAATGTTTTGCCTTAAACATCCAAAACATGTCCTTGGTTAGAGGGGAAAAGGAGCAAAGGCAAAGTTCAGACTTGGGGATTAATGTACCTTGTGTAGCTGGCCTGAGGGCTTTTCGGAAACAACACCCTTCCAACATCCTCTAGGGCCCTTCCACTTGCGGATATTTGGCAGCGTCGGCTGGTTCAGCTCCATACAAAACTGGAGAGAGGAAAGGGAAAAGGGAAAAAATAAAAGAGATCAGCTTTGTAGGGCTTGGAATAAAACCTGCAAAATAAGGCATGGGTAAGACATGGACAGGCTGTGCTCCCTGCCCTCCCTGAAGGCTCGCAAAGGAGGTGGGACACATCCCAGGCTGACTCATGCCAGGGACCTGACTTGGAGATAAATAACAATGACAATAACTCAGTGCAAGTGGTGCAAATGGAACGTTTTTCCCTCAGACCCTCTTTTATTCCCCTCCAAAGCTGCTTGTTTGGCTGGAGTGAGGTTTCCTCTGTGCCACCTCCGGAGATGCTGCCTGGACCGTATCCCACCCCTCGAGGGGCTTCACACATGGCTGCTGAACTCTCCCCAGGGCAGGAAGCCCCCATAGCGTGGCTGGCTCCTCTCCAACACTAAGGCTGCCAGCACAACACAAGAGGAAGAGTGTTGGCCAAGCTCAATAGCTGGCATTTAGGGGATTTTACACCAGGGATGGCACATTGAGACTCCCTGAGCATGAAGGAATCAGCTTGCACGCAGATCCAGCAGATCCGTCTGATCTCCCTGGAGTATTCATTTTCCTGGATACTGCCTTACAGCCACAGCACTTGGACACCTTTGCATGTCCAAACACGCGGTTGGAGCTATAGGAGCTCTGTCCTAATGCCCAGCAGATCAGGGATGCTGTAACTGTGACACCATGGAAAGCCCCCAGGTGCTTTTGATTGAAGATTGAAGTTATCCAGAATGTCCCTCCTAATTTAACAGAGAAAGATTTTCAAGGCAAACAATAACCTCCGGTCCACAGCGACCCTTTGCAGTGGTAAAGCCAAACACAGTTCAGAGAGGTCCAGTGATAAACTGTGCAGATGTGTTTCCTATGTGAGTATCAGCAGAACAGTGGGACAGCTATTCTCATCTTTATCTTGATTCAAAAATGAAATTAACCCCCTGCTCTCTCACTGACTGCCTTGTCTGCAATTTCAGCATCACAGAGGCTAAAGCTGTAAGTGTTGACTTCTGAGGTACATGCAACCCAGCAACCCTTTCTTGCCTCAGAAGGCTGAAGGTCATTTTGGTCACACACCCAAAGCAAAAATGCTTGGCACACCTTTTAAAAGAGTCTTCTGAAATGCAGAGATTGGCTGGGGCTTCTCATTCAAGATGCCACATTAACATAGAATGGTCTGGGTTGAAGGGACATTAAAGCTCCTCCAGTTCCAACCCCTGCCATGCACAGGGACACCTTCCACTGGAGCAGCTTGCTCCAAGCCCCTGTGTCCAACCTGGCCTTGAACACTGCCAGGGATGGGGCAGCCACAGCTTCTCTGGGCACCCTGGGCCAGCGCCTCAGCACCCTCACATTCTTGCTAATACCTAAGCTAAATATGACCTCTTTCAGCTTCAAACCATTTCCTCTTGTCCCACCACCCTTGTGAAAAACATATGGCGGCATTGTCTGTTATATGCCATCAAGCAGGAAAGGTCGACATTAGAAGTTCAACTGTAACTCAAGAAAAGAGGTAACTTATCCCTGGGTTGCAGCTGCCTCGGAAGTCCAACCAGCACAAAGTATACGGCGGGACTGAATAAAGCCTACAGACCCCATCACCAGTTTGAACATTTTGTTTCCTCTGCATTGATTTGGTTTTTAAGGCCTTGATTTAACTTTGCTCAAACAAAAAAATGACAAAGATGATGATGCAGTTTGTTCAGACAAAAAGCCACCCGTCTGTCCTGGCCATGGTGGCAGCAATGGAGAGCTTGGAGGCATACAGATGTTGAAGCTGTGACAGAGCACTTGTTCAGGTCATGGCTTCTTGCTGAAGTGAGAAGGGCATTTCTCAAATCATCTGCCCACAAAACCCAATGTCAGGCAATATTCTGCTTTCCCTCTGGCAGCAAAAATACGCAGATGAGCTCCTAGCCCGCATTGGGAAGGAAAAAAATGCCCTTCCTCCTTTGAAAAGCTAAGTTAGAGCTATGCCAGTCCTTTAGAGGAGCAGCTCTCCTAGTGGGAAAGGAAAATCAGAATGAGAATCAGAACATTTTTTTCCCCAAAAAGCCCTTCTAAGGAAAAAAGTTCGTTTTGGCTTTTTCTAGAGCCTTTCGGGCTGCAAATTGTTAAAGATTAAGTAACCTGCTTCTTTAAACCCTACACATACAGAGCCAAAACTCACACGTGCCATAACACCAACAGCATCAGGGTTTAGTCACAAGCATGCCCTGTATCACACCTATGCCGCCATGGTCGCACTTGCAGCTGAGTGCTGGGTTGTGTGGGATAAGCAGTGCTTCCAGGGAGCAGGAACACCGCAGCACCAGGCTCCAGGTATGCCCCTAGCAAAGACCAGCCTGTGCTCTTGAGCAGCCAACCTCCTCGTGCCATGTACCTGCCCATTGCCCCCATCTGGTGTGCCAGGTGCCAACACCGGCCACCAGCCCAGGAACCGGGACAAGCCCTGTTGCCTTTGCTCGTCAGCAACAAGTCATTTTTCCTAAGGAGGGAGGATCCAAAGACATAATCGCTCTTTGTCCACCCTGATAGAAAGCCAGTGTCTGTTGCTCCGACCCCCTCCAGAAGCAGAGGTGGGTACAGGAATGAGCTTATGACTTACACTGGAAGAACAGAGGGCAGTTGGAAGAAGCTGAGGAAACACACATTTGAGGAGGGACTGAGGAGCGGAAACCAAGGGGTCTTGTACTAATCTGGGAGCAGGGAGAACAACATCTTCTGGGCTGGATATCCTAAGGGAGTTGCACACTCCCTAACACACCTACCTGCCTCCCTAAGACACCCCAAGCACTGCCAGCAAGAGCATCCAATTTGTACATTAAGTTAAATCTCCTCCAAAGCAGTAACTGCCCAATAGGACCCACTGCCAGCCAGCACCCTTCAGTAGCCCACAGGCTGATCTCACCTCCTCTTGCTCAGGATGACCTGGTTAATCTTGGTCTTTTTTTGAGGGTGCTATTTGTGCAGCCAGCCCAGAGCAGGCACTGCAGGGCCATCTTCAGATGAAGACACCATTCCATGTGGAACATCTCTGCTCATCAAGTGTTCCTCCTTGCAATACCAGCACTGAGGACCACTCTGAGCCAGCGATCTCCCTTGCGGTGAGCATATTTTGCTAGAAAAAGAGGGTGTGCTACTCCTAAAGTAAATGTGGCGCAGGAAAACAACGTCTTGGGGCTTAATCAATTGCACATTTCTAATTAGCCAGTGATTCCTCCTTGGAGGACGCTTTCATTGCAGATCTGGTGTCAGAGAAGAGGCAGTGAGGAGGGCAAGAGAAGGAACAGTGAAAAGCAGCTGCCGGGGTGAGCCTGCTGTTATGGCATGGTACATCTCAGTGCAGCAAAAGGCACGCAAAGCAACTAACTGCCTGTTTTGGCTAATTACCACAGCAGCTTTCAGGCCAAACGTGAAGGTAAACAGCAACTCAGTTCATCAAAGCAAAGGTTCCTCTTAAACAAGAAGAAAGAGAACAAGAGGATGAATATTCCACTTCTTGGTGTCACATATACACGGGTCCTTTATCTTTGACACTAGAGGGAGCAGCTTTAATGAGTAGTGGAGGTGGAGATGAAACTTCTTTCAATTCCTTATTTCAGCTATGTTCAGGTGCCGTATTAGTAAAGATTTGACATCATCATGGTGAAAGAGCCTTGGGGTTTGAGTGTGAGAGCTGGAAACAGCTGAAAAGGAGACCCTGACCAGGGTAATGTTAAACTAAAAGGTCAAAATTCACCTCCTTTTTCGAATTACAGATCCTGGATAAATCTTGAAGTAAAAATCTGTACCTGAGCAGGCAAAATGTAAGTCTTCTGGGATGGGCTCGCTTTCATGTTACGTTTGAGGGACAGTTTATGAACTGCAGATGCTTCCTATCTGCAGGGATAGGAAACACCAAGTTAAAGACTTTTCTGAGCTCCAGAGCATCTTCTAGTGCTGGACTTGATGCTTTAGGAATAGGTAAACACAAAAGCTCTTTGATATATACCCTGTACATTGTGCAGTGGTGCTTGAGGAGAAGCCCCCCCAGTGTAACACCCGTTCTGAAACATGATTAATGTATTTCTAATGAAGACAGAACAAAATTGTCATACGACCATCTGGCACTGCTCTTTTTTAACCCATCTTTTAATACAAATACACCTTCTCTGCTCCATCACTGGGTATTGTAAAAGCTAAAAACCATGGTCCTGGGATGCCCAGCATGCTTCTGCAGCTGACCAACACAGCGTCAGCTTCCCACAGGCAGGAAGAACTCAGTGAGGGGACATGGAGGAGCATCAGGCCCTTGATTACATCTGGATTCTTCTATAACCAAATGTAACACTGGGGAAGGAAGCGTTATTATGGCTAAAGCATGAAACAGAGACTCAGCACTGGATCCCATTTCCCACTGACGACAGTGCTGTCCTAGGCCTTCATCGCTTGTTTGCCTTTCCCTCAGGTGTATATCCCTTTCCTGTTTGCAGAAGTAGCCAAAGACCACACACACAAGAAATAGATGCATCCGGTGGTGGGGGGGATGCACTCACAAACTCCATTCAGAGGAAGCCTATCAATAACGTAAGAGAAAACCAGGGTGGCCCTATGTTAAGACAGAACATTTTTCACATGCCCATTCAACTACTCCCTTCTAGGAAGACTTCATTAAAGATTGCATAATATTTGTTTCTTGTGCTGTTCAAGTATAGGTATTACATAACGGCAAATAAAACTTGGCAGGCAGATGGGGGTTGGACAGACAGATAATTGTGAGTGTTTTCAAAGGAGAACAGCCCCCTGCCAGGGAATCAGGTTCACTCTCAGCCATAACGATACATTTATGTTGGAAAAGGTTTTCTACTTCTCCCTCTTGTACATAATTCTACAATGAAGTTAGAGCTGAAGAACTAAATATAGAGATATATACATATAACTTATGGGAAGGTTTAGATGGAGCTGAGGAACAATTGCTTCCCCAAAGGGTGCTCAGGCACTGGAACAGGCTGCCCAGGGCAGTGCTGGAATCACTGGCCCTGCAAGTGTTCACACACCATGGAGACGAGGCCCTCAGTGCCATGGGTTAGTGGTGGCCTTGGCAGTCTGGGACAATGGTTGGACTTGGTGATCTTAAAGGTCTTTTCCAACCGAGTTGATTCTATGATCTACAGGCACTGCCATCACCTCCAAGTGCCTTTACATGCTTTGGACATACAAAGCTCATTTGCTGGGATGACATGCATGCGCATTGCGGGCTCAAGTCCTGGTCCATCTGAAGGCACCTATGGCTTTTTTCAGGGCTCATTTTTTCCTGGAAAATGTGCTGCTGCTGCTCCTTAAAGAGCATCCTCGTAATTCAGACTCACAGGGTTTCCTTCCTCTGAGGATCAGATGCTCACTCGGCTGCTAAATGACTGCTCCAGGCACCATGTTATGGACTGGAGAGCAAATATTTACCATGCTGCAGCCTCGCTGCCTGGCAGCCACACGGTGACCCCAATCCATGGCTTTGACGTGAAGACCGCTTCTAAGCTTAATGCTTTAAAAAGGAAACCTCCAGGACTGGGCTTCTCAGAGGAGAT
Source organism: Ara ararauna (assembly GCA_028858755.1). Lineage (NCBI taxonomy): Eukaryota > Metazoa > Chordata > Aves > Psittaciformes > Psittacidae > Ara > Ara ararauna. Next base: position 163,125,375 of record CM054377.1, read on the forward strand.
AGGATGAGGAGGGCTCATTTTTCAAGCCCAACTATACAAAGACTAGAAACTAAGCTGTTCAAGTGCACTCTGCGTGCATCAAATGGGGGTAATCCTGGATCTGCAGAGAGGTACCACTGCTCACTTAAGAGCAAGCAAACAAAGCATCAGGGCCTCTGTCATTCAGGCACCCCTGGGGTTATGTAGCAGTCAAATGATGCCTGGCAAGACTGGAAAGCTTTTCAAACTGAAGGCATCATTTCCCATATCGGGTATCAGCCCCTCCATGAGCTTCGCTGTGTTTTGAACCAGCCCATGGATGTGAATCCAGCTGGACACACACCTCTCCTGCCACTGCTGTGTTCCTCACCCATTGTGCTTCATGAACGTGCGGGAAACAATTCTGCTGATAAGCTTAACATTATCTCAATTATCAAAAGTGTGTAATGATTTGTTTCCATACACAAACCTGTCTGAATCAATTCAGAGGAGGGGTTTTGAGCCAGCCATTACAGGATGAGCTGGGGAGTGGTAGGAGCATAAGTCTGCACTTCCAAGTTATTTGCTTTCCTTTTTAAGTACTTATGTTGGAAAAATTAAGCAGTGAGTTCCTACACTGCCCTCCCAGATGAATTACAGCTCAGCACAGACACCCAACTGCTTAATCCTTTGTAATAGCTAAAAGGAAATTACTTGATCATTGAATATATGGTTAGAAAAAACCAGACTGCAGCCCACAAAACCAGTCCTTTGCTCGCCTGTAATCATGGTGTTCCCGGGACAGCAATGCGGAGCATTCCCTGGCATGTTCTCCCACCTTCATCCTAAATAAAGCGGTTATTTGTATAAACAATGTCTTTTTATAGCTCTTCAAGAGGAAGACATTGAAACCTTCGGTGCAGAGCAGCAAAACAACAACTGGAAGAGGCAGCACAATAACTCCCTTCACACACTTTAAGTGCTGGAGCCACTACTGAGGAATTATGGGATGCTCAACTACCTATTGTCAAAACAGGATATATAACGTCTTTCAGCCAGTTTGCCATTTAAAGGGAAGCTGTCCTCACAGATGCTTGGTGGAAGTCTATAGTGCCCTTTCCATATGGAAGAGATCACCTGTATTTGCCATCCTCCATGTAGGAGAAGTCTTGTGCGGTTTTAATTTCTCATGCTTCTGGTCACAAGCTGAGCTTTCTCCTGGACTTCATGACACAGACTAATACTGCAGAAGACATTTCCTGACTACTTCTTTTCCTACTCTTGAGGGGTTTTTTAAACATTATACAGGAATTCAGGCTCAAGAGGATGACCACAATCTGTGCAATTTACTCTTGAAGCCTTTTCGAGAGAATGATTTCTTCTGCATAAGCAAGCAGTATAATCATTAACAGCCACAATGGCACGCTAAGGGACCTGGTGTGCTGTAAAGAAGGAGAAAAAGAAGCCCTCATGACTATGGGACTACCTTTTTCATCAAGCTGCTTTTATGAGAAGCAAGCAGTTGAGTTCAAACACTTTTGTTACATTCATAAACCAGCCTGCTCAGCCGGTTAGCTGTGCTAAAATCTGCCGCCCCATGACTGAATCATTTGCTTGTTACTGTGCTGTCTGCTGCAAGTATTCCAGTGCTTTTCCAAGTTTCCCCTCTCCAATTCATTATTTCCAAAGGAAGGCGACAAGATTCCTTCTGCTGCCACTTTTACAAGGGCCTGTAGGGACAGGACAAGGGGAATGGCTTTAAACTGCCAGAGGGGAGACTGAGATGAGCTCTTAGGCAGAAGCTCTTCCCTGGGAGGGTGCTGAGGCGCTGGCACAGGGTGCCCAGAGAAGCTGTGGCTGCCCCATCCCTGGCAGTGTTCAAGGCCAGGCTGGACACAGGAGCTTGGAGCAAGCTGCTCTAGTGGAAGGTGTCCCTGTGCGTGGCAGGGGTTGGAACTGGAGGAGCTTTAAGGTCCCTTCCAACATAAACCAGGCTGTGATTTATGATTCTGCCAGCAGAAATACCCCTCTCCAGGAATACGTCTGTATGCTTAGGGAAGGTATCACTGAGATTAGCAGGACAATGCAGCAAGCAGGAATCAGTGGCTTGCTGGGAACCCCTCTTCTTTTTCATTTCATTTTTGTTTATTCCCTGGGGTGATTCCTTCCTCATGAAACATGAAACTCAGAAATCGAGTTCTGCGGCGGGATGTACAACCAAACCACTGTGAGTATAACCTGCTTCACCCAGTAACTACACAAAGGGAAAATCAGTTTATCAGAACCTAGCCTTTAATATGGAAAGCAAACAGAAAACCATCCTATGAACCACGAGACCTGAAAGTGCTGAGAAATAGTTTCTGGTGCACCATTAAAACATACCCCAAAGAATAAAAACCCAACAAACCAGCGAGCTACATTGATTTGCCATGATCTGAGTCTCCTTACATGCACATTGCCTTTGCTCAGAGGAAAAGAGGAGGTGAAAGAAAGTGTACTAATACAAAAGAAGAACAGAAAGGGAACAGGGAACCCACAGTTGTGAATGTTATTAATCAAGGAAAGCTGCTTAAGCGCATAGCATAACAGGGTCTCTCTCCATTCCCAGGATAGAAATGCACTTATTTCCAGAGCTGTAAGCAAGTGAGTTGGGGATTTCATTTAAAAGATTGTGTCCTTCTGGCATATACCTGGTGGTAAAGACTTACAGGACTGTCCTGATGTGCAGGATGAGAAGGAATAAAAGCAGTATGTTAAGAACAGGTGTGACACAAGAAAAAGGCACAGCCCTGACTACTACAAGGTCACAGTTTGGCCATCTTGACAGAGACTTCCATCAAAAACAGTTGTTCACTGGGCATTCTACTTCCATTCATTTCTTTCCCTCTGTTACTGTTTTCCCCAACTGATTTTCATCTCTGCTTAGAGCAAACATTCTTTCCCATGGTAAGAACACAAAAATAAGGAAGAGAAAAATATATAATATGACTCACAACCACTGCCAGCCTCAAATATTTACTCTTCCTTCAGGCATTGATTACGCCACCATCCAGAACACTGTGCCACCTTCTGTAGAGTTACTTCAGTCTGTTTCACATCCCATTCCATTTGGTTTTGGGGGTGGATGCTTATTAGTAGGAGAATCTCTTCAGTTTCTGGCACTAGGACATGTTATTTCACCTTTTATAAAAACATCTCATACACTTTTTATACTCTTTTTCACACCTCTAAATTTAAATTTAAAAAGCCCAATTTGACACTGATTCCTCTCTGAAATAGCACGTTCTTTATTTATAGGTTAGCATAAGTAATAGATGGTTTTATGCCGCCAGTCACTAGCACGCTCTCCACAGAGCCTATCGGTCTGTTCTCCAACCCTGACCAAGGTTCTGCTCTAACAGATGCAATGGACTCTGGTTCCCCATAGAGAACATATGTATCACTTAACCCATATAAACGACCAATTATTTGGGCTGAAATTAAAACACTCTTACTGCTATGTCAATCCATTAAAAAGGAAAAAAAAAACCACAAACCACAAACCACCCTTGCCCAAAATTGCTGACTATCCAAAACTGGTCCTGTTCTATGAACTTACTTTGTCCTCTGCCATCCTAGACTCATAGAATGGTTAGGGTTGGAAAGGACCTTAAAGCCCATCTAGTTCAACCCCTCTGCCATGGGCAGGGACACCTCACGCTAGGCCATGTCACCCAAAGCTCTGTCCAACCTGGCCTTGAACACCGTCAGGGATGGAGCATTCACCACTTCTTTGAGCAGCCTGTGCCAGGGCCTCACCACCCTCCCAGTAGAGAACTTCTTCCTTCTATCTAACCTGAACTTCCTTATTTACGTTTAAGCCCATCACCCCTTGTCGTACCACCACAGTCCCTAATGAAGAGTCCCTTCTAGAAGAAAGCCATCTAGATGAAAGAAAAAAAGGACTAAGGACCTCTATCAATTCTACTACCCACAAACAAAACTTAAACACATGCCAGCAACATGTTTTCTGTTCCTCCTTGTTCTGGGAGTACAGAAAATGATTTTACTGACGGGTAAAGCTTGGTGTCTGGTTCAGAGATAAGACTAGGTGCCTCACAAGAGAAGCTTGTATGACAAGCAATCTCCATACCACCACCTCTCAGAGGCACAGCCATGTTCTGCAGCAGAAGAGGGTACCTCCTCAAGGACAGCATTTCAAGTGCACCCCGTGTTTTCTGTGGCTCCCTGTGAAGTCAATAGAGTTTTGTTTATTGAAGTCCACTGATCATCAGAAAATAGGTTGGCAATGCAACTAAAGAGGAAAGAAATCCAGCCAAGATCAAACACACCAGAGATACTAACGGATGAGAGCCTCTGCTTCCAATCCTGCCGACCACTTGACAATACCTTGCAGCAGAGGGGCTTGGAAAGAAAATGCAGTCATAAGTCCCCTGCAGAGAGCAACTGAAACCACCATTGATCTGGCCAAACGGTGAGACTTGACCCCACCTCTCCTCTCTGGAAATGGGGAACAGGAAAATGAAGCAGCAACAGGGCTGGAAGAGAGTGATCAAAGGGCCTAAGTCATTGGCCAAGTCTACATCTCCTTTTCCAGTTCTCTAAAAGCCAGGCTGCTGTTCCTTATTTGACTTTAGAGGAAATCCAAATGTACTTAAGTTTCAAAGGGGTCTACCTCTTTCAGGAAAGGATAATTCTAAGAACAGGCAGTAAATACAACTCATTTATAGCAACTAATTCGTTGCTAAGTGCCTTGTAATCTTTTTTAACCAACAGCTCTGAAGTGAAGCAAGATTGCAAGATGGGGCTTGCACTGTATTATCACATCTAAAAACATGCTCCCAAAGACTCAGTCCTGAACTAACTGCATTTCTGGGGTACATGTTTGCTGCAGTAAAAACAATCTGCATCAAAGAGGAAGGGTTGTCTTGGCTCCAGGAGAGTGCCTGGGACTCAGGAGACTGAGGTTTACTTCCCAGCTCTATTCAGAGTCAGTTATCTTGGGTAACTCTGCCAAAACTGTGATTTCCTTGTTCCCGCACACCTCCATAAATCAGGGATAACAACCATTCTTCCCCACCTCCCTGGGAGAGCTGCGTGATCGCACTCTCCGAACAACTGAACCACAGCAACAGGACACGACATTTTGGCTGGGCAGGCAACAGATACATTCCAGGTGATCCAATCCCAGCAGCTGCAGAGCTCAGACAGCTGTGGTAGACCCTCACCCTGCACGCAGTGATGTCAAAAACCCTTCCCTATTCTTTCTTCAGGAGACACTGATGGTAGCTCCCATGCCAGTGCCTGCTTATACCCAGCGAATAAGGTTTGCTTGCGAGGGCAGCATTTACTTGTGACCAGCTACTTGGTGCTTTCACCAAGGAAATAGTGATGGGCCGAACAAATGCCCTCTGGTGACCAGCTGCTCCATGTCAAGGCACGTTACAGCTCACGTCCAACTGCCCTAGCAAGTGCACAGAAACATATTTATATCCACACAAATATATTTATACCCACACAAGCAAGAAGCGACGTGCCTATGCTTACCCCTGAAATGGAGAATGCAACCTCTTTCAAACACCAAAAAAGCTTCTAGGGATAACCTTTCACAAATAAACAACCTGCTCTGCTCCGAGAGGGATTTTAGAAAGAACAGAGATTACAATGGGCTTAATCATGATTAAACACTGATCTGGCTCAATCTACTCAAAAGCAGACCAAAGATAAATAAAAACCTGCAGCAGATGCATTTCATACTGGCAATTCTGGAACTTCGATTGACGTCAGTTTTTATGTTCAGATAATATCTGGAGGAAACAGATCAAGAAAACAAAAGCAAATTTGTGTTAAAATTCTCTGTGTGCTGTGTAGAAAGAAGGCAGCTGCAGCAAGGCATGCACAGGGCAGCTCAGCATTTCACAGACCTGGTTTAGACTGCAGCTGAAGTGGCACTATTAGAGCGATGCCACTACAGAGGACCAAATATTCCCTTTTGTCCTCATCTTCGGGGTCTTACCCTGTAAAAGTAGGTAACATTAGTCACTGCATTTCCCCTCAGACAGAAGCTGCTTCTGATCAGTGACAAGCAGTGATTTTCTTGTACTAAAACAATGTCACCTGCTCAGTATCTACTGCAGTTGGGGTTCACTGATTCCTCAGGCATAACATGAAAGTTCTGCATGATGGGAAGGGGTTGCCTTGAGTGCACATCTCTCAAATACAGACATCTGGTCTTTCCTATGGGTAAGGAAACCCAGGAAACAGATTCCACATCACAGGAGACAACTCCAGCCACTAGTACTGCTGAGGAAGGTGGGAAAAATAAAGCAATGAGCACAGATCATAGGGACTGCTTGCTTACAGCACTAGTTTTCCATTGCATTCTACAGGGTAAAGATATTGTCTTTGAAGAGAGAGAAATACCTTTTCAAATGAGGGGGGAATCTATGTGGAGGAGAAAGCTGATTAGTTATCTCATTCTATCATTTCAACTCTTCATGTCCACATAAGCCCAGTGATGACCACATAACGTCTGGCCAACAGATGGGAGATCCCTTCCTGTACTGAGACAGCTAGAAGCTAATCGCTACCTCTCTGGTGCCTATGGAATGTATCCTGTGCTTCACAGCTACAGGACCTCCACTTCCAAACACCAGGTGAAAGACTTTCCAACCCCTTTTTATTTGTGACCTCCAAATCTTCTCCAGTGAAGGTGACAATCCCCATACAGACAATGTAAGCCTACTGATAATTACTTTGCTCTTCTCACTTGCTTTTCACTGACCTACTGGACATAGCTTACAGTGCACAAATTTGGCACCACGGGCACAAACAGACCTTGACAGTGAAGCCTATCTTACTTACCCCATTTTTTCAGGCTGCAAATTATCACCTACTTCAAGAACAAAACCACAATTTTCATCCCAGCTCCTACCACACTTCGGCCCACCCATTGTATCTCTCACGCCAGTCTAGATGGATCACCTTCAGCTTCAAGCAGAACAATCATCACTTTGCAGTTGAATTCCACACTTGCACAAACTGCAGATGATGCAGGGGTACACGATTTGCACTTCTTAGATGAGAAGCCACCAAACTCCTGTCTGTGGAATCAAGTGGATAGTCCTTCCTCATCGACAGTAACAAGGGATGCACTTGCTTATTAACACACAAATAGGAAAATCATAGTTTCCTGTTGCTTTTACCCCAAAAAAACCTTCTCAAATCAGAAAGCTGTCAGGGGGTTACTAAATATAAGGCTGTTGCACAGATTACTTAAAATTGCTCAATAACCTACTTCTGAAGGAGAAATGAGTCCAAGAGCTCTGAAACACCTGAAAGGCACAGGGGGAACACTTGACAGAATGCAGAGTATTTTTATATTCATCTTAAATGGGTGACTCCTCCTGCACATCCTACTGGCATCAAGCACCAATGCCAACAAAGGTTTTGGCACACCTGTTGCCTATGGAAAAGGACTACAGAGTTAACCATCAGAACAGCAAACAATGTGAAATGTCACCTGGCCAGGCGGTTCCATCTGTTACTTGCACAGATTTCTTTTTAAGCTATAAAGACAGCATGTTCCTCAGGAGAATTATTTTGTTCCCCTTCCCAAAATAGATACCATTAACACTTGCCAAGGAGAATTCTTCATCTGCAATTAAGGACTTCCCAAACCTAGAAATAACACCCTAAACTGAGTAAAATACTCGAAAACACCCTGGGGCAAGAGTTCCTGGGGAGCTCTCCCAGAGCTGCGCCCCTTCCCCAGGAAAAACCAATCTTGCAGTTAATATCAAAATATTATTATTTAATAATAGTCTGTATTCCTGCAATACAATGCAGGGAATAACGATACAAATACAAAGCTCAGCGTGTGCCCTCCAAACCTGACTCTGCAAGCAGGCAGGATGCAGGATTTTGTTCTTGTCTACTTCCCCCAACCCCCTCCTGTATTTAAAACCTAAAGACAGCAAATTTATCTGAACTTACATAACGCCACCCTGGTATTCTCCAGAGGGCTAATCTGGCCTTTTACATTCTTTAAGCTTGGCATTGTATGAAAGCAGATATCAAATATTCAGAGAGCTCAATTTAGAAAGATCCCTTTTCTGAGGCTGAGCTTTTCTGAAGACCTTCCTGTAGAGCTCCAGCCAATGCCTCAATCAGCCATTCCCACTAGGCTAAGGGCACTCACCCTTCCCAAGTACGTTTTAGGAAGTGTTGGGCCAAAAGAAGGTGCAGGCCTGACACAGAGGTGAGAATTGTACAGGGTGTGAGGTGCCAGAGAAATTGACTGCTGTGAACAATGACAATGTGTGAATATTAACCTGTTTTGCACAACAAGTGGTTGAGAACCATGTCTTTGCATGCAAGAAACTACACCATCATCTGCCTAGTCATCATCTGTCACTGCCTTTCAACAAAATCCACCCCTTTGGGTCAAAATCAGAGCTCACAAAAGCCAATGAAGAGATGCCCCTCTTGAATTAACAGGGCTGTACATCAGGCCTCAGTGAAACACCAACCCAGCCAAGGCTGAAGCACCCGCTGCTGCTTTTCATCCTACCAAGTATTTCTAGAGTACCTAGCAGATGCAGCCTTAACCCAGTGCTGCAGGACCTTCTTCACAGAGGCAGGATGCACTCAAGGCAGGAGGAGGTTTCCTTCCTTCCTTGCCATGTCACTCATAGGGGCTACTTGTGTTAGCACCAGCTCACTACCTGCCACAAAAGCAGCAGTTTTCCCAGCAGGGCTCTGAGTCCAGGGGTTTTCTTTGAATCCTACCAAGTCTCTGATATTTCCATGCTGCCTCACAGCTGGCTCCTTGGTCTTCTAGATGAAGGTGCAGAATGTGAAGGGAACCCACCAGTCCCAGCATAGATACTGGCAGTACAATCCCACCCTCCAAGCCAGCAAAATCATAGACGGGTAAGAAATACACTCGGTTCTTCACGCAGAAGGAAATGATCTGGTTTGCAACACCAGCTTTCATTTACAAACCCTCCAGCCTTTTGCAGCTGCTGGTTTTGCTGTATCTCTGCAGGTGGGACCTCAGGCTGCTGAGACACCTTGGTTAAGCTAATGGGAACCCTTAGGCGCTGGACCAGGTGGATGCACCTGGATGCAGGGGGATGAACAGGACCACATCGCTTGGATGCAGGAAGCCATCAGCTCCACACAGTTCCTCCTCTCTGTCCCCTCCTCCTCAGCCATGCACAGGCTGTTTGCAAACCTCACCACCTCTGGGACAGTGATGGATGGCACATTCCTCAGCTCCCTGGAAGGCCAGGCATAAAGGCAGGCCTATCCCTGCACACGGCAGACGGGGAGAGCTGAAGCTAATAGACACCATATACTCGGCTGGTGCTGGTAGGACCAATGTGGAATAGTTGGCTGCTTTGACCTCCTTATCACTAAATTAAACCATACTCTTGCCAAGGCACTTCCTGCCATTCTTCTGAGCTAGATGTTCGAAAGGGACTCCTCAGCCACTCATTCTGCTTCAAGCATTCATCTTTGTTGGTTCAAATCATCTACTTATCTCAGCTGTTAGCAAGGAACTGATTTCAGGAAAGCTAATAGGAGCAGGCTGGAGGCATTGTTCACCCCAAGCCCATTGCAGAATCAAGAAAGCACCAAAAGCATGCCATCAACTTGGATGAAACAACATCCCTCTGACCTCGCATACTACATAGCTAGGTGGATGTCCTATTTTATGCTGCATGATTTTCCATAAACCTGGAAGCACAGCTAAAACAGAGGACTTTAAGAGCTTAAACGTATTAGAACAATTAGGTATGTTTTAAAATACCTTTTCCAGCGCTTCTCTATCGACCAGCTCTTGTACAGCCAAAAGCTTGATACTGTAAGAAAAAATAGAGAGAAAGAGAATGAATCACTCCATTACAAGCATTACAGAAACACTCTCTTTTTACCCTTCCGCTTCACAAAGCAGTCTGCAGAAGTAGCAAACAAGATTTTCTGGTTTCCAACTTAAAAGCATGTCTGAATTCACCTTACAGAGAGTGCATGAACCATTACATTTTCAATACCTTAAATGAACAATTAAGGATCTTCTGAATGATAAACACAAAGGAAGACTCTCAACATTTCTACTGGGTTTAGTCAGCTTTGTTCTTCAGCAGCAACAGGTTTCTCTGGGTCCCATAACAGTCATTCCCGGGGATTTACAACATCATATATTAAGTACAGTAACTAAGACAACCCACCTCAAGAAACTTGAGGGAGATATGAGGGAAATGTGCATAACTGCTTGAAAGTAGGGTGAAAAGATAATCCATAATCATTATTCTTGTAATGCCATTTGCTAATCAAAACCAGACTTTTTCACCTACCGGATCTTTTCTAAATTCACCTCTAGGAGCTAAATCCTGCACGTTGAATTTTCTTCACCTCAAAAAGACTGAGAGTTACCCAAGCAGGATTTTGCCCTGTAAGATGAGTGAAATCACAGCTAAATCAAAGTATGCAATAGAACCATGTCAAACACCTGTACTTTCAAAATCAGTTTAATGAGCAATTAGAAATTATCCATCCTTCAACTTCAGTTACTTGTACACATCCCCATGTACTGCAAAAGCCCCATCCTTCGCACAGTAAGGAATTTCAGGAAAATCTCGTTGCATCCCCACCAAGCTGCAGGGCTCACAGGGAAGGTATGAACCCGAAAAGTCCTGGCAAAGCATTGCCAACAGGTTGAAGGAGGTGATCTTTCCCCTCTATGCAGCACTGGTGAGGCCACGTTACGCCTCCCCATTCCTGGCACTCACAGCAGTTACCTTAGCCAGGGAGTAGAAGGGATCAGCAACACATCCACTTATGGAGCCAGGCATCTACTTTAAGATGACACAGTTGATATTCAGCCCACCTAAGCTCTAGCTCTTCATAGCTTTGGTGCCTACTTCAAGCTTTAGATTGACTATATGGTTAATGTAATGAGAGAGGAACTTCACTTTCCCGGGGCAGTTCAAGCCACCTACCAAGTCTGCCAAAGGACATAATTGGCCATGTACTACAAGAAGTTTTATCCATCTTTCAAAACCTCAGAGCAATGCTGCATAATTCTTGAACATCCACTGACATCTTATACATTAATCATGTAAATCCATCCTGTAACAGCAGCTGGCAAAACAGAGCTTTAGTCCTGTCCTTCTACTGTGTTACAATGCTTTCCACTACAGGTATTCACAGCCTGAGCCCTATCACAAATGTGCTTTTACTTTAATGTACTTCTAGCTTTCAGATGCCTTTAAAGCATCCTCAAAAGCCAATGAATTATAAAACAGCTCCATACATTTCCAGCCTGTAGAGGGCATTATGACTGAGAGAGGGTGGAGACAGTTCAGAAAACAACAGGATAATCAGGAAATTGTATTCCATTAAAGCCCAAGCACTACAGTAGCAGGGGGCATACAATTTTCTGTTACCATTTGTGCCGCACACAAGCATTCAGCTGAACTGGAAGGTGCATAGAAAATCCTGCATTTTGCCATTCCCTTCTGCAAGCTATACATCAAGGGGTTTGTTATACAAATTGCTTTTGTTTTTTTCCTTTTGAGACCAGAAACTTTTTGATCATGAAAAGGTAGAATTTATCAATCAAGGCTGCTTCTGCCAATTGACTGATTCATTTCTAGGACATTAATTGTGGATTATCTGACACTCAATAGCTGCAGAAGAAAGAGAGAGACTGCCACAAATGCAAGTACTGTTCTCATTAGAGATCTTACTGTACAAACTTACCCCCCTTCCCATGTGCACTCGTAAAGCCCCACAAGAACTCCTTCAACTGGCACGTTTCTATTTAAAACAAAGAATACCAAGGTACACAGAAGCAAGCAAGAAAACCAGGGGGCAGGAATCTTATTTTATCTCACTGTATTCACAGGGGTGCTGTACTCTTGTTTAGAGGTGAAAAACCCACAGAAAACATTTGCATCCTGCAGAGACACTGCATACGCAAGGCCAGAAGCAAATCCGAATTCAGTGTTATGTGATTTGCAACAATACTGGTTTAACTCTTGGTGAAAAAAAGCCTTCCCTCTCCTGTTATCAACGTACAGAGATCAGTGTCTGTCCAGTACTTCACTCTTTGAAGTATTTTTTTGGGGTCAAAAGCAATCAGTAAATGTAAATATCAGCCTTCATACAATCTGCTGCAAGATGCTTCTTTCCTTGAAGTTCTCTGCTCATTGCATTACAGTCCAACACCTGGAAAACTGCTCGACATCTAGTTATGTACTGCTATTTCTTCCAGCAATTCCAACCAACATTAGTATGTGCTACTTTATGCAGCGTTGGCTTAGAAATGCAGCTTCTTTCAAGGCTGCTGCTTTGGGGGCTTTATGCTTTGAAAAGACATCAGGCCACTTATTTAGGCACTACATCAGCAATCCTACAAACTCTGAAAGCAACTCACAACTACGTCTGCTGTTTGTAGCTTCTGTGTTCACCAGTGATTTCAAAACACACAGGAATACAATCAGCAACTGAGAGGGAGAGATGATCTCTAATAAAGCAGAAATGCAAAGACAGCCACCAAAAGCCAGTGCTGAAGCTCAAGATCTTGCTGTCTATAATACTTAACTTTAGTACTCTGTTTATGTACTGTGGTGTCATTTCTTCTTCATCTGTGCCATGCAAACAGCACCCCATGAATGAAGTCATATTAAAATCATATCTCCTGAAGAAACCTTTCGGATCCTGGAGCACCTGCTCTAATGTACCAGCCTTAAAGCATACTGTTGAGAAAGCTGCAATGCAAGTAACTATACGAACTTGACAAAGATGGCCTTGCTTGTATCTGAAACTGTTAAAACCACTGCCTGACTCCATTACTTACATGATCTATTTAACCAAAGCTACTGAATTTAATAACCTGGCACCTCCGGCACACTCAAAATACTTGAAAATATGCAGGGATAAGGATGAAGGACTCTCCTCCAGCTGTAAAAATATGCAACCATGATGTGCTGTCAGGGAAACACGACTCCCTCTTTTTTTGGCAAGGGGTGACGCACAGCATTCTCCTCTAAGGGAATTCCTTTTGGTTTCCAGAAGATTAGTCACAGTGCTAAGCAAACGCCTATAGCTACAGCACATTTCTGTTCCTTGGGGCAGCATTGCAATCCTTCCCTCAAGGTCTTCTTATTTAAAAACACATAGCACTGGGTTCCTCTCTCTAATCCCATGTACCCAGGAATAATGTGAGCCTTTTTAGCAACCTTTTGCAATACTACAAACTTGTCAATAGGTCCCTTGCTGGTTGGTGCATTCCTATTCACCACGAGCCACTGTTTGATTTGCATTGACCTTCACTTCCCAGCTTGAGTTCACACTGCCCATAAAACCCCATCTGCTCTTGCAATGGGGATGTCAGGGACTTCCTAAGAACCAACTCAGGGTCCTCTGCCTGCAATCCAATGAAGCTGTGGCTCTGCAGCAAGACAGATGGGATAGACACAAACTACCATGCAAGTCAGATGCAAGAACCATTCATGCAGAATGCACTTGAGGAAGAGAAGCTGCTTCCTCCAAAACCACTTTGAAGGATGCCCTAGTATATAGCGGTAGAGAGGATTTAGGATTACAGCCAGCTTCTGGACCACCCCTGCACAGCACTAGAATTGCAACCATTAGGGACACAGGTCACTTGACTGTCCGTATTAAAGGAGAAGATCTCCAGACCTCTGTGACCTGCATCTGCTGAGCTGATCCCAGAGTGGAGCTGAGGCTCCCATTCAGTGTAGAACGGGAATTCTGAGAAAAATGGGAAGAGAAGTGAGGAAAATATGAAGCATTAAGTTCAGTGATCAGAACCAGTGAAGCATTGAAGCATCATGGTGGCATCCTACAGAAGCTGCTAGGCACCGGGATGCAGGGCGGCTGCAAAAGCAGAGCACAAGGTCCCAGATGGAAGCTAGCACTCCCAGTGCCTGCATCTTGGCTCTCTGTGCCGTATTAGCCCGCAGAGGGCTGGTGCACAGGGAGTCTCCAGGCATATCAGAACAGCCACGTTTACTGCCACTTTGCTTATACTGCCTGGCACACAGAAGGGCAGAGCTCCTTGGGCAGCCAGCACCGCCTGTCCCCCATAGATCGGGACAGCACATCATCTCCAACCCAGGTTTGTCACCTAGCAGCGATGTGAACTGAGGATCGGCCTCAATTTGCTTTGCAAGCTCATACATCTTTGCCTGGGGCCCGAGGTTTTTCCAAAACCCTCATGCTTTCTATGAGTCAGTGCATGAGCCTGACTGAAGTTAACAACATCAAGAAATGCCATTTGACTTCTCTTAGTTTTCTGGCTCCTTATTCAGCAGACAGCTGTGCCGAATCATGCTTCAGCTAGGCTCACAGACATGATCATAAACAGCCTGTACAAAAACCACTCAACCCCAAACTGTTGTTCTGAGCATCATTAAATCATTCCCCTCCTCCCTCCCTTTCAGTCCATAAACTTTTCCCTTTGTTCTTGCGATGAGATACTGTAACAATGTCGTGGCCCACGGTGAACATTTTATGGATGACTTACATAAGCAAAGAGAAGAGCACGGATGCACGTAACAGAAGTGCTTGATGACAGACTTATGTTTGGGTTAGTTAACAAAAAGAACAGTACAAAACCCCTTGGGTCACTGAATTTGTGTTCTAAAATGGTATTCGTATATCTGCATAAACTGGCCTCACTCCTAAATCAGTTCTGCTCTAAGAGATGGGCATGAAACATGAGAGTTGGAAAAACAAAACGCAGCTGAGCCGGGCTGACAGCCCTTGGTACCTGGGAGGGAGCCCTCCCCATCAGCTGCCTGCTCTCCCCATACCTGACCTCAGTCTCCAGCTCTCCTGCCCAAATGGCATGCTCTGTTTCCTCACCATTCACATCACAGCCGTTTTTCCTTTGGTGGTTGGTGAGTTAACAAGAAGGGTGGGGAAGTGACCGTCACAGGGTTTGTACAGCCTTTACAGTGAAGGAGTAACATTAAAAGATGTTCATCAATGCAAGTACTGGGAAAAACCAGCTCATTTTTGCTGGCATATCCCATTTAAAAAGTTGTCTTTCCCCCCAAGACCCTGTTTACTCAAACTGCAGTAAAACCAAAAGGAGACAGAAGAAAGAATAAAAACACGTTTAATGGCTTTCAGCCTCATAAGCTTCCTCCATCATCCCCTACGAAGTCTGGCAAGGAAATAAAAACGGTTTCTCCTTTTCCGCTAAAAGCATCTGCATCTTCTCAATCACCCCTTAAAGGAAAGGGAAAAACCTCGTCCGCTGCCACATCTTAACAGCTGCTGGAAGTCATCAGAAAGCTTATGAAGCAAACTGATGGGCCTGGATGAGAATAGCATGCCATCTGAAGTCCCAGCTTTGGGACTGGCTGCCAGATAATGACACCACAAAATGATCTGGGAGATTCTCAGGAGAAAATATAGCTACAGGAAATAGAAATTAGAATAAAATCAGGGAGTTGGATTTCCTTTAAAGAAAACATTATATATACTTACTTTATGAATATCTATATTATCATGTGTATTGAAAGACATTATATATTCATATTATATGTTAAATAGCTATTAAAAATTATATATAAATTTATGAACATAATCTTGATATATAACAATACATACATGTAAATCTATTTAGAGCCAATTTTTGCAGTTCGGATGTGTTCTTTGCTGTCTAGTCACCATTGATTTGCCTGCAGAATGGTTTGAAACTCAAAAGCAGATCAAGGCACTGTAGCTGGGAAGGGAACCAGGACTAAATGGAAGGAGCAGAGAAGTTGAAATCCATCAAGCAAATTGCCATACAAACACTGTTCCCCCAATGTTTGCATCCGTGGATCCTATTACATCGTGTGAGTGATTGAAGTATTTGTCATGGGGAGAAAGAAAACTGTAATGGAACTAAAAGGGGGAAAACATGCATTATTGATGGTTACTACTGAGCCTTTAAGGGGGGGAATAGCAGCATTACCCAAGCTAACAGGCAGGAGGCAACTGAAACAGTTCACTCCTTTCTTTTTCCATTTGAGCAGTTCCCTGGGTCCAGGGATGCTCTTTCAATCCCCTCCAACACACAGCTCTCTCCTTGCTGTTCTCTTTCCTACACCTGCATCAAAGCCATCACTTTGCAGGACCTATAAACTTAGCATTGAGGGGCTGATTTATGTCCATGTGATGCCGTGGCTTCAGCACAGCTATATCACTGCAGGGAAGGAACAATGATTCATAAACCCTGGACATTGTGTGTTCCCAATGCACAAGTGCAAAACCAAAAAGAGAGGTTGCCAGAACTTCTTCCTAGCACTCTGGAAGGCAGTAACACATGCTCACAAAATGACCCAACCCACAACTGGAGACAGAAAGCATGAGAGTCCCCATGTTATATATGAGACCTGGAAGCCTTCTTGACCACCTCCTTGGGAGCACCCATTCCAAGCCCTTTCCAAAGGGATGAAATCCATGCTGCTGTGCATACAGACATTTCCTACATCAGTGAGCAGAGCAGGTCATCCACAGTGAAATTAAGAGGGGAGCTGCTCAAAACTCCCAGACACTCTGTGACACTAAGCAGACATCATCCTTTTCTTGTCCATTTACACAGAAAAGGTGTCTCCTGAGCAGTGAGGCACTGATGCTCAGCAGGACACTTCTGCTAATTCAGCAGGGCTCTGTCACAGAGAGGATTAAGAGCAGAAGGGAAGCATCCTATTCACCTTCTCCTCCACGTATAGGATCATGTCTCAAAGCCTAATTCCTTCTTTTTCAGCTAAGGGGAGAGGAGGCAGGACATCATCTGCTTGCTTCCACCTGTACAAAAGCTCCCTTTCTGAAGATTCCATTCAAACTTTTAAATCAGAGGAAGTCACAAAAGAGGCATCCTTTCGGGCGCATGCAGCGCACGCATAAACAGTTTCATTCATTATGTCCATAAAGATCTGCTAACCCATCTCCGTTTGGGATGCACAGTACTGAAAACATAAGCCCTGAGCTAGATGCACTTTTTAGAAACACTTGCTAAGTTACAGACCATCCTATGGCCTTTTCTCTTGCTGTCCTCTTATTAGCCTTACCTATTCTTCTCCAACGCTGTCCCTGCACGCTGGTGCAATGCCAAGAGCGGCGGCAGTTGGAGAAGTAAAAGTCATGGAACATTTCCAAGGTCCTCAGAAGAAATGTTGGTTATTAAGGACTGGGATACACTGCACTTGACTGAACAGAACCAAAGCCGATTCCTGAGGGGCAAAGGTTAATTAGGCAAATGGCTCAGAGGATCAACCTGTTCTAAGTCATAATTTGTTGATTTTTTTGTTTTTAGATGAGTTTAAGCTAGACGGGGCAGTTGAAAATAATCCCCAAATTCCCAGACTCATGAGATGAAAACGCGGGAGGACTGAGGCTGCCAATAACATAACGATTACAGAGTAGTAGCTAATGAATGAAGCCGCAGCAAATCAAATACCTAGATTAAATTATACTGAAAGCAGCAATCTTGCCTGCATGTATCTACTAATGGGGACCAGGTACAGGCAGTGGCAAAATGCAGATTAACTTCCACCATCGTTCAGACCTCAGGGTGACAATCCAGAAGGCTTCTCTGTCACTAATTCCACTTACTCCTTCACTGGTTACTCCTGTGCCAAACACTTCACTAGACAATAATTCAGGCAGCAGAACAGAATACTACTGCAAGTGTGGGGGGAACAGTCTGATGACAGTTACATTTACTCACAAAAACCACACAACTTGTTTCAACTCACTCGTGACACACAGCAAACCAAAAACCGTTGCCTGTGTTAAAAAAGGGGGGGAGTTGGCTTTTGGTTTAATTTATAACACAATAAAATGTGTTTTCCTTCTTCTGCATTGCATTTTTTACTATATTTCTTACTCACTCATAACATCTCCCTTCAAACCGGTTCACCCTATGCCCAGAGGCTCTGAAATGAGGGGGAAATGCTCTGTGTAATGTTCACAGCCTTTGGATTCCTTTTTATTCATTTCTTAATTCTTCAGAGGACGCCCGTTTCCTTGTAATTCTGCAGGAAGAGAGAGGCCCACAAAGAGCGCTGTGTTTGCAGCGACATTGATTTCTTCTGAGTCATTAAAACTGGACATGGGCAAGTTATTTACCTTGCACTGAATTATTCAAATCTGCCCAATGAGGGAGGAGACCAAGGTTGAAACCAAAAAATGTAGAAGCTCATAAAAAACGAAAGGTGACAGAGCCTCCAAATACAGGCATTATGTTACAGTGTGAGTGGTCTCTGGTACGTGGCTCTTTTTCCAGATTTTCTGAATCATTCCCTGCTGGAGTGAAGCTTCTTAGTTCCAGAAACAGCACCTCCTCCAAGCCAACCCGGCCCTACTGCAGCATGGAAAAACTGAGTAGTCCTTCATTACATCAGATGGGCATACTGGGGCAAGGCCACACCACCGCACCATCGTTCTGCCATGAAGAACACAGTTACCCCAAAATTATAGGACCTTGGGAGGCAAAGAGATTCATAAGGACTCCGCCTGGAGAATTTACCTCTCTGTCCCAGCAAAACAGATTTGAACTTGGAAAGCAATAAAACGTGATGTGAAATAGTTTGGTCCCCTTTCTCTGTCTGATATGTGAACCCTATGCCATCAAGTTCTTATATGAAACCCCCTCATATCCCCTTATTCACTCCCAGAAACTTAATGCAATATTACCTTGTCCTACATGCACACCCTCCTCTCAGAGGAATGGGTTTGCCCAGTTAAAAGCCTTACTGTGGAAACCAGCTCATTTTGTTAAATATAGGCCCAAGAGCAATGCCACAGTTTGATGGCAGAACCAGCCTGGCAGTATGCAAAGAGTATTGAAGCTTCCTGGCTGCACCCGTATACAGAATTTCAAAGCCTTTTATAGTATGCTCTGAACAAAGAGATTTAACCTCAAAAGTTGGCTCCTACTCTGAAGAGGCTGGCAGAGCGCCACAGCAATTGTGTGCTTCATATGGGCACCTTCTGCAGAAAACTTCATGCCAAAGTGGAATGGTTCTAAAGGTGGAAGTGGCCAGACACCTGGGATTAACACAGGAGAACATACACAAGAGGTGCTCAGAGAGACGCCAACGAAATCCCTGAGGAGAGGCACCGTGACGAGGGGAAAGGAGCAGTGCAGAAATCAAGCGCAGTTCTTTGGTCAAGTGTACTTTTCTTTACAGCTCGTTCATGAGCAGCTTATGTTGTCTTACAGTGTCAGGACCCACTGCCAACAACTGGGCTGTTCTCTTTATAGCATCTGGACCATGTGGAAAAGGAAAGGCTGCAGATGAGACTTCCTCAAAACCGGCACTTGGCTAGCACACTTAGAGATTACAAAACCCAGAACAATTTGGTACCCAAGCTTTGAAGGAATACAAACATACACCCATCTGCCTAAAACTGAGCTCAACTGCACATTCCAAAATGTGACGAAAGAAATGGAAAACTGAGGAAAAAAAGTGAGCCAGAGAGAGCAAAGGCTGAAAACCTGAGTTTGGTATTCCAGTGAAGACGGCACTCCTCTGTCTTGAGTACACCCAACTGCCAGGAACGACACTGAAAACAACCAGGTAAAGCTACTCGCAAGTGGAGTTAATGTCAAGCCATAATGAACTTTGCTTATGCTGATGCTATATTCTCAGGTCACCAGAAACACAAAGAATGCCGTAGTCAGAAAATAACATTGTCACATCTGCAAGAGCTCACAGAAAGCACAGATTAGATAAGAAAAAAGTGTGTCACGTAAGGGTAAGAAGTTAGAAGCCTCCTTTCCAAGAGCGAATTACAAAAGTATCATGAAATCCCAGACTGGTTTGTGTTGGGAGGGAGCTTAAAACTCACCCAGCTCCAACCCCTGCCATGCACAGGGACGCCTTCCACTGGAGCAGCTTGCTCCAAGCCCCTGTGTCCAACCTGGCCTTGAGCACTGCCAGGGATGGGGCAACCACAGCTTCTCTGGGCACCCTGTGCCAGCACCTCAGCACCCTCACAGGGAAGAGCTTCTGCCTAAGAGCTCATCTCAGTCTCCCCTCTGGCAGGTTAAAGCCATTCCCCTTGTCCTGTCCCTACAGGCCCTTGTCCAAAGCCCCTCTCCAGGTTTCTTATAGGCCCCCTTTAGGCACTGGAAGACTGGTATCCTACCAGCTTCATCTATAACATCACATGATACTGCGTTAGAATAGGGAATTCAGCCTATGATGGAGCATTTGGAGTGACACTTAGAATCATAGAATCATAGAATCGTTAGGGTTGGAAAGGACCTTAAGATCATCCAGTTCCGACCCCCCTGCCATGGGCAGGGACACCTCACACTTACAGAACTTTAACCCAAACAGCAGGCCAGATGGTCTTTCTATCACTCCAGTTGTTTTTTACTTTATTAATGTCTTTCAAGTGTGACAGGGGCTACATGAAGGTTAAGCCTCTGGTTAGCCAAAAGTCACAACCTCATAGAGCCTTTGCTCTGAGTATCAGAGTAACAGAGAGAGGTTTTGATTTAAACCTCCAGGGATGCATCACATAGCTGGAACTCTAATCCGGGAGAGAATGTAATCCCTTCCTCAGTTCTCAAAGTCAGAAAAACTGGCTGAGATGGCACCATCCCAACCAACTTCTGTCTTCAAACCAGCCTCTGCTCAGTGTGTTGCCAGCTTTCCAGCAGAGATATACTAAGCAAAAGGGATAGACTGGTCAAAAGGAACATGTGCAACAACCAGAGCAGACTATAGCCTATTTCCACAGGCTGCTACCATTCACTTTTTCTAGTGCATCCCAGAATATTCCTGGAAACTGCATGATAAAGAGGAGAACCCTCCACCAACCAAACCAAATCCTGGGTGTCTGTCTATAGGGGTGCTGCAGAACCACAAACACAGAAATGTTGGTCAAAAGAGGTCATCTGATGCAACCACCCCCTCAACATGGGACTATCATGATGTTAGCTGCAGCTTCACCCAACTCAGTCTTGAAAACCTCCAAAACACTTAAAACTCCATGGCCTCAAGATCACCTCTTCCAGTGCTGCACTAACTTCAGAGTGAGGCAGCTTCTTCTAACGCCTGTTCTGAAGATCCCAAACCAGCCAGTTGCCACTTGTACTAAAGCAAGGGGTTATTTTACCTGCAGTGCTAGGCTATGTGCTTCCTTTCGAACCCCATAAAGCTTCTGTTGACCTAGCCAAGTTTCTCCAGGATCTTACGGACTACTAAGTGCTACCAACTTCTACTGCAGCCACTCCCTCAAACTACGCACTGTTAAACAGCATTAACAATTTAGTACCAATCATAAAGGGTAATTAGCCTGTGAAGCAAATACATACTATCCCAACAGTCTTTGTTGACATAGGAATAGGTTTATCTGACTAGACACATGGGTCAGGTAATGTTCTCTTTCTCTCACCCCAAGAAGAGCTTGTGCCAGATTCTTTAGAGGACAAGGCAGCAAACAGCTTCTCTGCTTTCCTCCCCCTGCTCTCACCTCACATAACGGGATGCCACTATTCTCCATGTAAGCGTCTCATTTGGTGGCTCCCAAGCTTCCTGGGCTGTGAGCTGCTGTCAGGATTAAAGCTGCTCTCCATAAAGGATTACTCATTGTTGTGAAACATCCAACCAAAAGATACTGCAGAAGAGATCTCACCCATCATGAAACCACAGTCATGTCAGTCCCATCTCTGGAACAGGGGAAGAAGAGGGTGACTAATTCTTTATTTGAGCTTCTCTGGACTCCTAACCCAGTGTGGCATTTTCTGGCATAGGGATATTAATGTGCTACGTTAAAAAAATCCCTTGAAGCAAGCAGCACAGCGCTTGTTCTAATATGTGCTTAGAAAACAGCACAATTGAGCTATTTTATATTCATTTATCACAGCAGTATTTTGTTCTAGTATCTCATGACCGAGATCAGAACAAACCTCATCAGTAAGGAATTTAATTAAAACTCATCTATTTCTTCTATAAGAGAGGAGAATATGAAGATTGTGGAAAATATCAATGAAAATTATGAATTGTGAAATACTTCTATGTGGAATAACAGGTTTTAGATCATGAGTGTCATATGGGTACACACACAGCAGCTTATGTCACTAGCAAAACCAGGTATTGTTTTTTTCCTTCTGGCAGTTTAAAGCCATTCCCCCTGTCCTGTCCCTACAGGCCCTTGTCCAAAGCCCCTCTCCAGGTTTCCTGCAGCCCCTTTAGGCACTGGAGCTGCTCTAAGGTCTCCCCTTCAGGAGCCTTCTCTTCTCCAGGCTGCCCCAGCCCAGCTCTCTCAGCCTGGCTCCAGAGCAGAGCTGCTCCAGCCCTCGCAGCATCTCTGTGGCCTCCTCTGGACTCGCTCCAACAGCTCCAGGTCCCTCTTGTGCTGCTGCCCCAGAGCTGGATCAGGACTGCAGGGGGGGTCTCACCAGAGTGGAGTAGAGGGGGAGAGTCCCCTCCTGTGACCTGCTGGCCATGCTCCTTTCAACGCAGTCATCAGTCAATGCTCTCCCACTTCCTTATGACAAATACAACCGGCATTTGTCAGAGTAATAAAGAAACCATTAACAAAACAAACAAAGTAGTGCCAGTCTCAGAGAGCTCCGATTTGATAAGGAATATTGCACCATGGTGGAACGCTGTCAGGCAGAGCAGCATCGCACTGAAACACAACAGCACTACTGGCACCACAACCATGGCATCTACATCTACCCTCCTGGGAGGGCCACGTGGCGCAGAACCATCTCCCCTGATGGGCAGCAGTGCTGAGCAGATGCCAGAGGTGACCATGATGGCTACAGTCATGGGACACAGTCTTCTTCTCTTCATCAGAATCAACCAGATTCAAAAAGACCTTTAAGATTATCAAGTCCAACCGTTACTTCTTAGACCACCTCACTTCTTAATGCCTCATTTAGACATTTTAGGGTGCATGAAAGCATTATATAAGTGCTAATTATATAGTGTCAAGGGCTGCTACCTCAGATTTAAGAAAAGCATTCATGCATTATTCATTACTTCACCATTTACTCTTTTCTATTTGGATCATTGCTCTGATTTTTGGAGCACACACCGGTGTTTTCTTATTTTTCTGATTTGTCCACAAAATAGTTCGGGTTGGAAGGAACCTTCAAAGGCCATCTAGTGCAACACCCCTGCAATGAGCAGGGACATCTTCAACTAGATCAGGTTGCCCAGAGCCACATCCAGCCTGGCCTTGAACAGCTCCCAGCTCTCATTTTGATTGCCCTTTGCAAGCGCTGGTTTCTGGAGGATTAATTCTGATGGTAGCAGCAGAAGAAACACGGTGGATATAGCCAGTGGTGGTCCAGAAGCACGGGACAGAAACGGGAAGCATCGTGGTTTTCTTCTCAGCAGGACTCCATCAAGCAGCACAAGTTTCAGGCTGCCTCTTCCTCAAAGCTTGTCAAATAAATCCCCCAACACTGAAGAGCTGCAGCTTACAGCTTAGGCTTAAAAGGGCATATGCTATTTAAAGTAATAATTAAGAAAATCAAATAAAGATTCAAACCAAATGTGAGCACCTGAGGAATCTCCAGGCTGGGAGGATGGGAAGGGAGATTCATTTCATTAGACAGCTCTCATTAAACACAGACGGCTAAAAACTGTCACAGGCACAGTCAGCACAGAGGTACATCGTCACTTATTATAGAAAGTTATAGAAATGACCATTACATAAATTGCAGAGCTATAAATCATCTATAGAGAGATTTTCTTTAGCCAGCTTCCTAGTATCTACTAAGCTCTAAAGCAAAGTTGAAGGTCTAAAGCAAGACTTTGTCACATCTGATTCACCAGATGTCTAACAGGGGACAATAAATATGATTCTGCTGCGTCAGCTGGCACCAAAGGTTTTCCTTTAGAGAGGAGAGAGGTAAACTTAAAAGTAACCCCCCAAATCCTTCTGTTTCGAAGAGGCTGTGAGTTTGTTGGAGATTAAAGAAAAAGCCCTAAAAATATCCTTTTAAAGCCTTTCAGCGAGCCAAGAAAGGAGATTTTGTTCCGCACATGATGCTTGCCATCTCCTTATTTGTGCTACACAGCGTGAATAGGGCAAAGATTTAAGGTGCTTTTGCCTGTGAGTGGATGCACCGTGAATTCCCTGAACACAAGTAACCCTGTGCAGGCAGGGATCCAGGCAGACGTCTTAGGGGTTATTAGGATTCACGCTTGAAGAGGAGGAACACAGACTCTCTCTCTCCACAATAAAGATAAAAATTGCCAAAGGCAGATGTCTCCACATGCTTGAAGTCAACTCAGTGTGGTTGGGATTGCGTTGCCACAGGATTTAATAAGAGGAAGTTGTCTTATCTCCCTTGGCTAGGCAAAAACAGAATGCCTTTTTTGGTTTATAAAGAAAAAGGGAAAACAGCACCCACCACATGGCTTAAGAGGGGAAAAAAAGTTGCTGACATTACGCAAGTGCTAGCAGTGTAGGAAAGGTTAATGTAGTTTATTAGACTTCTAATAGGGCATAAATGTAGCATAACTTCACAGCCTCAAAAAGGTGATTTTTTTGCATCAAAAAGGTGATTTCATATCTTTTCTTGCTTATTTCTTCACGACAAAACTCCTTTGCCTCTAAGCCCATTCTCCTTTCTGAAATGACATTCACCTCAGCCAAGCAGAGCTGTGCAGCACACATAAGGGTACTGAAGCTTCCAGACATGGCACCACATAAATTTCTCCAGTGGGACTGATTCTGGTTCGCAGTCCAGGTGGCCAGGATATCCAGCCAGAAGAAAAGCCCTCACACCTTCTCCTGATGGAGTCCATGGAGCAGCATTTCAGAAGGGACCTGTCCTACCATCAGGCTGGCTGCTCTCCCAGTGGCTTCCAGAACATGGCAGCAGCCTTGACCTACAACAGACCTGACTATGGCCCTTTGGATGCTCAACAATCTGTCACTAGTTTAAGCAATCAAATACTATTCAAATGATAACTCTACTATGGCATATACATCAAAGATAATAAAGAAAATCATGGCCCCCCGTGCCTCAAACCCCAACACTCAGCAAGAGGTGAGCCATGTCACAGATGATGAAAATAAGGCAGGAACAGCAGCATTCACCAGCACTTCCCTGAAGAAAAAACCTGAGCTGAAGATTACAATTTGGCATCTCGCCCTCAATAAGGTCACTGTGAAGCAGCACCATCCTCAGGGGAAGGAGCTCAGGGAAGGAAAAGCGAGTCCTAATGGAGTGGAAGGGTATGGTAGGTCACTGGGCAGACACTGCAGGGCACAGCCAACCCATTACTGAGCCCATAGGATACTCAGCAAGGCAATGAGGGCAAGCTGGGGTGGCTCTTCTTGGGGCAATGCCACATGTGCATATGACAGTGTAGGGACACAGGAGGATGAGAAAAGTGGGACCCACGGGGAGGAAAGGCTACAAACAAGAGGAGGCAGCAGTCATGCCTTCCTCTTTTTAGGAGAGCACAGGAAGGCGATGACAGCATATGTAGCACCTCATGACACAACCACACAATAAAACGCTAAGGGCAGCTTTCCCAGAAAAGCAGGGTAGAAGAAAGGAGCGGAAAGAAGAATTTCAAAGTTCCCTTCTCCTCTTCAGAGGAAAGCACAAATAGTTCAGGCAGAAACTTCACTGTCAGGGCTGAAGCACAATTTAACCGTCAGGATGGACAGAAAAATGAGGCTAGGCAATCACTGCAGCAGCTCCTCAGAAGAGATGCTCCTCCCTTCACTGCAAAGGGAGAGTCCTAGGGTGGATGGCAGGGTCCTCTCTCCCCATACCACATGCAGGCAGTTAGCAGTAAACAGCATCATTTCTGCCTATGCAAAGAAACCCAGTTGTCTAATACCAGTTGCTACTTTATGAAAGACAAATGAGAACGCAGCTTTTTTCCAGCCCTCTAAGAAGCCGTTACCTGTGTACATGCACAGTAATATCAGTGGCAGTTTTGCTCAGTCAGAAAGCACCCAAACAAACGCACGCTGCACTGACACATAGGGAGAAGCCAGCAGCAGGGAAACAACCTCTTCTGATGAGTAAGCAGGGGTGATGCACGTGTGTGCAGACACAAAGTATGCAAAGGAAGTTTGGTAACACCACGAGGTGAGCCAATAC
Organism: Ara ararauna; assembly: GCA_028858755.1. NCBI lineage: Eukaryota > Metazoa > Chordata > Aves > Psittaciformes > Psittacidae > Ara > Ara ararauna. The sequence continues at coordinate 163,151,467 of CM054377.1, forward strand.
TTTGCTGGGATTAACCCCCCCCAACAGGAATATTACGAATGAGTCAACAGCACCACAAAACCTCTCAACCCCCCCAGCAGCTCCGTGTGGAAGAAAGCTCTCACGTGGCAGGCAAACCATCTGATTTGCTCAGCCAACAGAGCCAGGGTGTTGAGCTTTTGCCTTCCTCTGTCCCCCACCCCCATCCCAAAACACAATAATGCTCTAAAACACTCTTTGAAGAAGGGAAACACCCACCATGCTTACAGGATGTGAGAGGTGAAAGGGATGTGGGTTAGCTGGAGGACGTGCAGCAACACTCCTCCAACTGCCGTGCCCTCCAAGTCATACCAGGACATGCCCCACAGCTCCCAGCGGTCAGCAGCAGGCCATGGGTATCATCGTGTGACCTTGCTTTGAAGCATCCTACCCACCTCCCAGCTTAGCTTTCCATTCTCTGGGGCACGCAGCCTTATCCACATGGCACAGCTCTGTGGGATGGATGCAAAAGGTGCGAGGTTATGGATCACAACAGTCTGCAAATGTGTGATAGTGCAGCCCTGAATTAATTCTGCTATTTTTTTAGAGACTATCCTCACCATTTTTGAGCCTTCAGAACAGGCAACACTTGAACATTAGGGCCTGAACCTGCAAAGGGGTCTTCTACATCTATCCATCATTGATTTAGGGATCAATGGCTGGTGCCATTGATCAAATGCTAGCTGGTGCTCATGGGTAAAGCTGCTTACAGGCTCTCACAATTAGAAGGAGCCACCCTGAAGAAAAAACAAGCCATCAAACTGTGCATGAGCTCCTCCAGCACACCTCTGCACACCGCTTTCATTCTACCCCAGCTTCCTCTTTCTCAAACCAACCCCTTCAGCATCCCAACACCCACCACTAGTAATACCAGCAGAGCTAACAGCAGCACAGCCAGGTGCACCAGAAGATCTCAATTCAACCAGGCTCCTGACCTGCTAGAAGCAGGAAAAGGTGAAACAGCTTAGCAGGAATAAATTGCCTTTTCTTCCTTTGTTTGCTCTTTCTCCTCAGGCCTGCAAGTGCCTCAAGAGGCGTGCAGTCTTCAGGAGCAGCACCTTCATGTGTCAGGTGGGCTGACCTCAAGGCTACCACCTTACAAATGATGCAATCCAAACCTCCAAGGTCAAATCCCTGCACTGAAAGATGTCCTCACAAAGACATTTGAATATATCTATCTATTCATTACCTTGTTCTCTCTCTCTCCTTGTGCCTGGGTTTAGGAAGAAAAAAGGCTGGTTCAGTAGAAAGCACCCTCCTCCCTGTCCCATTAACCTGCTTTTATTTCCCCCGGCTACCTGCACACAGAAAGAAACTGCAAACCAGTACCAAATCACCCCTGAGAGACTGCAATCAGGGTCAAGAGAGAGGCATCATTTCTTCCTGCTGCAACCCCAGACCCCACCACGCTGAATATCTGTGCTTCCTGATGGCAGGCCAGCAAGCAGATAAGTGAAGCCACACCATAAGCCAGCCCAGCTGGTCATAGCAGCCATAGAGCTAGCCACAGAGCCAAGCACTCATACCACCATCACCCCATATAGCAGCCCTCTGCCTTGGCTCATCGCTAATTCGGGGTTACCTTATTCCCATGAACCGCCGCTTGTGTTCCCGCGTGGAAAGCCAACAAAGGAACATGCAAGCCTCCCAAAAAACCATGCTTTGCAAGGAGGAGGGGGTTAGGAGGGAACAAAGTCAGAGTGTCTTCAGTGAGCTGGAAGCAATCCCAGCTTCCAACAGCACAATGACATGCAGGAAGGAGTTTTGAAAGCTTCCCAGTCACAGAGTACCCCTGCGTGCCAGGCTCAGGGATGTCTGGACCTAAGAATGGCCTTTAAAGCATAAGGATGCAAAAGGACTGCAGAGCCCTGCGCACAGACTGGCCCTGGCAAAGCTGGGAACAGTGGCTTGAGCTTAGCTTTTATGTTTTTTCTTCTTGCTGGCACTGGATGCTAATTGTGTAGTCCAGCTCCTTAACCTTATTTAGGTCAGAAGCTTCAGCACAAAACAGTCTTAGAAATACCAGTCTTCTGTGGGAATGAGAAGCCTGCTTGTCCAGACTCAGACCTCTCCAAACATTAGAGCTGAAGTGCAATCATATGTTAGAAAGGTATGACACGAGGAGATGGCCTTTGATGCGCTGCACACAGTGGTGCAAAGTTATGCCTCATACAGCTTTTGACATGATTTGTGCGTCTATATCAAGCTCCAAGGCAGATAAAGCAGCTCCTAATGGACTATGTGCAGGGCATGAAACAGGATCGTGAGGATGCTCACAAAGACGCTCCCTATCGCTTCACCCTGATGCCCTGCCAGCCACCACAATGCCATGCTTTCCTCTGCTCTGCCACAGATCTTCTACACCTTGAAGAGGTGACAGCCGCACAAAACCGGTGTCAATGTGGGCATCCCAGGGAGCAAGAGCAAAAGCATTGCATGCTGAGCCCCAGCGACTATTTTATTGGGTTCAATATTGGACATAAAGCACATAGAGGGCTCCAGTGATTCTTCTCAACAGTGCTCATGCACTTAGAGGCCTACAAAGTCCAAGCAGCAGAAATTATAACCCTGTCACAGCACTGATCTCATACCATTTCTTGGTTATTCCAAGGATCAAGTAATCATTGCTCCATGGAGAGCATTTCAGATTATTTGAAGAGGTGTGTCTCACACAGGTTTTGTTAGCTTGACTTGCTCCTAAAGCTGTGCCATAGGAGCAATCTATAAAAACAACTAAACCAATGATTTAATACCTATAGGCAGAGATACAGTATCAAAATATCAAGCTTGCCATTCATTGCTCCCATGAACCAAAATGTTAGTATGAAAAATAGGATGCAAAACCAGGGGAACATGCACAGGTGTGTACCTGGATGCAGCATCCAGGAGGTGGAAACCAGGAATAAGCAAATTGTCCAAAATTTAACCACAAACTCAATGGGAATAAACTTTTGGATTTGGCAGCATTTCCAGGAGCACCCGGGTTTGAGGAGCACACCTGGGAGGCGAAACTTGAATCAAGCACTAGGAATAATAAAAATGGAAGCAACAATCTCTGTGCTTTGGATGGTAGATTTAAGTTGCTGTATGACCTTCCTAATAACATGAAATTGCCCTGCAGCAGATAAACACACAGCTCGTGGGTGGTTTGGTTTGGAAGGGAACTTAAGATCATTCAGTTCCAATCCTTTGCCACGGGCAGGAACATCTTCCACTACAGCAGGTTGTTCCGAGCCCCATCCAACCTGGCCTTGAGCACTGCCAGGGATGGAGACTGGAATGACAGTATGGTCATCTGGCAAATCTCTGCTCCAGAAGTACTGGAGTTTTCAGAAGATCTTACTTACATTGCTAGCTGAAAATACCCTTATGTACTAAGAGAGGACCCACACTTAGCGCTGATCTGGCTGTAGACTCCAAACAATCCCCCAGAATGTACCAATAAATAGTTTAAAAGCTGGGGCACAGCAAGTCTTGCATGGGCAATTCAGTTCTCCTACAAATACCAGGGTTTAGCAAATCAAGCTGTTCCTAGACCCTAAAGACAAGCACCACCGCCGTAACAAGGCTGATATTCCTCGAGTACTTTCTATTTTTGAGAGAAACGCTGAACAGCACACTGTGTTGAAGAGCTGCTAGACCAAAAGACTCTTCTCATATAAATTCATCAGCCTCTCCCCACAGAGCTGACGTCTCTAGACACTATCTTTAGGAAGACAAGATGCATATGGAAGAGGAATCGTAAACTGTGGGTGCAGCATCCAACCGTGCAGCATAATCAGATAGGCTCAACTGAAGATAGCAACAAGAATGTTGAGCACTTGTGCTGCCAAGCTCCTAACACACATACAAACTGCTTTAAACAACTGCTCTAGCAAGTTAAAAATAATCCCATGTCCAGCACATCAGGAAGTGAACAAGGTGTTCTCCTGCAGAGCTTTAAGGACCTCTGAGGAACAGAAATCAAAATCAGAAATGCTTTTTTCCTCTAAAGCAATGGTACAGGAGCCTCCTCTGTTTACAAGGATTTGTAACTCCCCTGACATAAAAGGCAAGGCTGCAGTTTTTAAGCAGGTTTTGTCTGAAACTTGAGCTATCTTAAAAGGTAGTGATTTTCAAACTGCCTGGCAAGAGGCTCCAGTGGAGGAGAAGGAAATACTGCAGCACATCTTGGAACAAGAAGAGAGCGTTAGAATGATTTGGGGGAAAATACTATGGATGATCCAAGGGAACTGAAGTCCTCAGACCTGTAGGTAGGCGATGATACTGTTCAACCCTTGTGGTGTGACACCAAAGGCTTAATCAAGAAGCACTTCCAATAACTGAAGGTGTGGAAGACAGTTTAAAAGCCAAGGGATGCCAGTGGAAAGGCTTTAGTTTCAGTGGGAGTGGAAAGAGGGCAAGGAAGGGGGTCATGTTCAGGTTACAAGAGCAAGCTTCAAAACTCAGGTCAATGACAGAGGCAGGTTTATGAGGCAGTTTCCCCTCAGTCTGTGGACAATCAGTGTACAGGAATCTGCCCAACTCCCTACTTCCACTTCCTTTCTGCCAAATCCAAGTGCACAGCTGGGCAACAGAGAGCATCACCATCATCGCTGCACCCAGCTCCTCAAAAACACTGCTGTACTCTACACACACACACACAGAAGCAGTCAAGAACGGATGGAGAAGCAAGTCAAACCACAGACAAGTCCAAATGGTCTCAGTTTAAAACTGGAATGGGAAACACCACAAGCTTAGAGGTGGCTTTTGCTTGTGCAGCATAACCTTCAGCTACTGGCAACACATCCACAGATTTCACTGCCAACAGCTCTGCACGGAAATTGAACAAATATCTGTTAAACCCAGGAGCTGCTGACAGAGGAGTGCTCAATCCCTGAGCCTTCATCTTGTCCTTTAAGCCGTGATTTCCTTTTTGCACCAGTGAACTCAGACACAATTGAAACAAGAAATCACGGTGGGTTTTTTGGTAACCAAAGGGTAATATTTACCAAGAGACCCATCTGAGGCATGCTGGAAACCAACCCCTTCGCCCTCACCCAGGCCACATGCTGTTCATTGCTCAATGCCATGTGTCCGGGCAGGCGGCCAGCGCAGAGGACACATGGCAGCAGTGCTGGTAGTGCCGTCTCCCCTGATTATGAAAGGCGAGCGTAAACACAGTAAGAGATAAGGGAAGGAGCTGTACAAAGGACTAGCAGGAAGACACAGAGAGATAGAGAGCCAAAACTTGCATTGACAAAATCATGGGTAAACTTGGGCTGGTCAGTATAAAGGTTGCAAATGGCAGCCAGGGACCACTACAGCAGTTTCCTGCCAATAGCATTTATTTTAACACTTAATTCAGCAGTGGCTCTGATGTTTTGGACATGTTGGGGATCTCCTGCACAGTGTACTTCCTCTCCCCTGCGTTGTGTTGCTGGTATGTGCCTCACCACCACCAGCCCCGCACACCATGAGAGGGGAACAAGTCCATGACCTCCCTAAGGTGGTCTGCATGTGGCACCCCATCATCTGCCTATGATAGCTTAAGGAAAGCTGCTGCCTTGTTTAAAAGGCAAACTGGTTAAATCGAGTAATAGGGGTCCTTCCCAACTTAGACTGTGAATCCCCATCACAGAGGATACTTTTCCATGCTTCCATCTGCTTAGGAAGACAAAAGGAGAGGAGCAAGGTAGTAATTTTAAATGCTAAAAGGAGGCTTGACAGCAAACCTATGGAACTGACCTTGCATGCAGAAACGCACCAAACCTGTCTATTATACAGTTCATTTTTCAATCCCAAACTAGAGCTGCTTCTGCCACAACACCCTGCAATTCAGGGGCACTGAGCTGGAGCCGCCCTTAGTCCTACTTGCTTAAATAAAGAAACCAGGCACAAGGTTTCTCAGTTAACATCCCATGCATACCCAACAGCACACTGCTTCCAGTTTGGGAGAGAGCTGGCTAACCTTCACACCAGCCAAGCCTGGGTGAGGGAGGGAGGGAGGGAAGGAGGGCACTGACTGGAAATGACCCTGAGCAAGGCTGGAGCAAGCCTCCAACTTGCTGAAGTCAGAAGGATGTCTGAAAGCAACAGCTTCTTTGTGCCATAGCCGGGAGAGGTTTGTGCTTTGCATCCCCCTTGTTAAGCAAAGGGCAGGGTGTTTTTGCAGGACAAGGGATTTAGGGCAGGAAGGCTGCCACCAAAATGCACAGGAAAAGCCTTGTTGAGCAGTTCAGTAACGCATTAAATCCCCGTTCAGCTCTGAACGCCTCAGACAGCTGTCGTGGCTAAATTTGCAGAGGAGCCTATAAAAACAGGTCAGAAAACAGCCATGGAGAAGGAAAGGACATTTCCTATTTCCCCCTCCGTATCTGTAAGCCTATGGCATGAGCCATAGGAATAGCTTTGCCCTGTGGGATGTTCCCCACAAAGTGCAGGATGCCATTACTGCGTGCTCCCCCCACTCTGTGACAGACACAGGGACAGGACAGGCTGCATAGCCATGTGGCTCCATTCCAGATAGCAGAGGGACTCCAACCCGCTCTGCACAAGCTGGCTGCATCCATTCCACTGCAAACACAGCATTCCTAGCTATCCTTAGCATAAGCGACAATATAATCCCAAATGTATTTTTTCCATAGGGATTATTCTAATTCTATTTCTATGCACACTTCAGCTTCTGGAACATGCACACGCATTGTGCACGAGCAGGGTAAGTGCATCTCCTACTCACTGGCCTCCAATAATTTAACCACAGGCACTGAAAATAACATCTTGGCACTGATGTGAGGCTCCTGCATGCACAACCCCCCCAGAAGCAGGGATGGCAAAGGAGGTCAGCAGCACTGATCCTCCCCGATGGTGATTGAGCAGTTTAAAACCACCATTTGGAAAACGTCAAACTGTCTTGATCAAGACATGGCAATGGTGCATGTTCTGAGGGCGAGACGAAAAGGTTTCTCAACAGAAAACACCCTTTTTACCGCAGTTACTTATTCCCTTCACTATTTATCTGCTGTTGATATGATGCCTACCCCACTCTCAGCACCTTATAGCGCATTTCAGAACCTGTCATGAACCAGAGACAAGGGAGGGGACCAGACCAAAGCCTTGTGGAGAGCACATCCACACCTCTAACATAACAAAGGACGTCATTAATAGGTCTCACCCTCCACTTAGCAAAGCCTTTGCACTTTTATTCCAATAAATCAGTTATTATTCAAACAAAACAAAGCTGTGAATATAATCAAGTAATAAATAAAAAAAATCTGGAAATGAAGCAGCAATAGGGTTCCTATTTTTAAAGCACTGTTTTTAATAATGTGCCACGGTTCTTGTCTCCATCACCGCACCGTATAATAGTGTTGAGAAATTACTGCAGCCTATTGCAATTATTTCAGTAAGGACACCGTGCCTCCATCTGTCAGCTTACACCTGCATCACCATGCAGAACAATGCCACTTCACAATAAGTTACAGGCACACTGTAATTTGCGTCCTATCAACTTTTCTCTGCTCATCCGGCCAAGCCTTGAAATCATTATTTGGGCAAGACTCCCAGAGAAATGTTAATTACAGCCTGAAGCAGCAGGGCCCTCCTAACAACGCAGCTGTAGGAAACACACTGAAGCCCAACTCCATCAAGAAGGACCCAGCCAAATCTGTAAAACCAGATTCTCTTAAATGTCCCTGTTTAACACAGCTGCAGAGCTGTGTTCACAGTGAGCCAGACCAGCACTCGGCTGCAGAGACAGTGTTTTCCTCTAGTTAAGTACTGACCAAGTTTCTGCATCCACCTTCTCAAAAACTTGGGGCTATTGAATTCCTCTGCTTATAGTTCCTTGGTCTTTTTTCCTGGTAAGAACAGCAGCAGCATCTTCTGCCTTTAAAAACAGTCCTATTGCACTTTTTAATGCCAAAGCTAGAAGAACAGCCTTCCTGCAGCTGTACCATGAGCCTTCAAAGTGCAGAATCCCAGATTAAAGGTTTCTGTGCATAAATACTGGCCTGTCTTCTACAGTCATGTGGCACAAGCTTTTTGAAAAGTCTAGCAGGATGAGGTTATAGTTCTGTGGCCTGTGCTTATGATTCAGGAGCAGGCCATGTAGCATCGCCAAAGTCTCCAATTTAGTACCATAAATCACGGATCAGTTTGGGTTGAAGGGACCTTAAAGCTCCCCCAGCTCCAATCCCTGCCATGTAGAGGGACACCTTCCACTGGAGCAGCTTGCTCCAAGCCCCTGTGTCCAACCTGGCCTTGAGCACTGCCAGGGATGGGGCAGCCACAGCTTCTCTGGGCACCCTGTGCCAGCGCCTCAGCACCCTCACAGGGAAGAATTCTCTGTATTCCTTATATCTAACCTAAATCCCTCCTCTGGCAGGTTAAAGCCATTCCCCTTGGCCTGTCCCTACAGGCCCTTGTCCAAAGCCTCTCTCCAAGTTTCTTGTAGCCCCTTCAAGGAACTGGAAGCTGCTTTAAGGTCTCCCTAAAGCCTTCTCTTCTCTTATCAATGAGCCCATTTAATCTTTGCCACATGGAATACAGCAAACCCTGCAAGAACAAGTAAACTAGCAGCCCTGCTTTACCAGAATACCTGTCATGTGCAACATGAATCCAGTGACATGAAATAAATGTCCAGAATAACCTAGCAGGCATGGATTGAAACTATGCAGCCACTAAGTGCTGCCAGATATATCAAGTACACACGTTAGGAGAAAAAGAATAATACACAAACAAATGCTTGCCCCACTGATCTATTCTATTTTAGTCAAGCCTTATGGCACAGGTGACAGCAGCAGGGTACGATTATAGTTTTAAAATAAGGTTTATTTTATATGGATAAACTGGCCTTTAACTACAGCATTTTTCCAGCCGAATTCTCAACTTTGAAGCAGATGGAAATGGCTTGTTGGATACAGCCCCTCAGATGTCCAAGGAGTACACCGAGGCCGCTGTTCAAAGTCAACAAGATGCCCAGATGTCCTTTCAAAAGCGAAAAGCCTGTCCTACATCCCTGTGTCCTGTCCAAGGCAGCAAAGCTGTGGGAGCTGCAGCAAACCCACCAGATCCACAGCAATCAACAGAGACCAAGCAGGAACAGGCAGCTCAGTGCATCCATCCCTATGAGCTTCTGTGCAACCCATGGCTCCAGATTCCTCCTCTGGTAGGCTGGACACGGGGATGGGGTACAGCCTTCATGATCTTGCTGCAAGTCCACCCACTGCTTTTGATCTCTTCTGTAAAAGACTTGAGCAAGTGACCCACCTCTTTCCTACTGGAGGAGCAGGCAATGCCCATATAGAAGATCTCAGTACTACATCCATAGAAAGTAGAGGTTTGGAAATAGAATTCAAGTCATTGAATTTAAATCATTGACATTCCCCCAGCAGCAGTCCTAAAAGGGGCTGGGATCCCTACCCAAGGTGGAAGCAGTACCGCAAAGGAGCCCTTACTCCCCAGGAGATGGTCATGCTTTTCAGCACTGAGCTCCGCAGCCTTCATGTGATTCAACAGAGAATGTGCCAAATCCTGAACAAGACTGAATCGGTGGAGTTTCATTTCACTGGAAGACAGTGTAACTCCGGGTCTAACCTCAGAATATCTTGCTGCTTGCCCCTGCCAGACTGCATGCAGAAGGCAACTTCAGTTTCCCACTAGTCTCCAGCAAGGAAAATATTGTTAACCTCATATAGGTCTAGCCAAAAAACAAGCCCAAAGAAAAATACAGTAACAAAAGCCAACACCACAACCCACAAACGCAACAGCTCTTCCATCACCCCATTTTTTTTGCCCTTAGAGGTATTAGAAAGTACAAATTAATGGTGGCTTTTCATACATCTGTATTTCTATTGCTCATAAAAACCCCTCTGCGAAGTGCACATAGAAGATACCATCTACCAATTCCTTTTTTCTCAAGTTTTCCCTGAAGTTGCAGGATTTCCTCCCTATTACATAAGGAGAAAAGGGTGTATTTGTTCTTTTGCCATTTAAGACTTATTAGCACGGTCAGGTTATTCCAGCCAGGCCCTCTTGCCTGATCTTTTCTTGCAGGGGAATTATTCTTGGCAAGGCTCCAGCCTAGTATTAACCCAATGGACAAAAACCAAGCGGCTGTCTAAAGGAAGAGACATAAACCAGACACACCTCGGGGCTTTGTCAGGCCACCGAGAGCCGCAGTGACAGAGCTGAAATAACAAGTACAAGCTGGTGTTGAGCCCCTGAAGGATACAAGTACAACCATCACTACTACTACCACTACTAAGATACACTACTACGATGTCTGTTTTGAGTGAGGAAACGCAGCTCCAAGCCAGCAGGCAGGGTACCACACTGCACACCTTCCCAAACAAAGCATCAAGCCCCACTAGTATATAATTGTGCCTTGGAATGATCCCACCACTCGGTCCTAAGAGATTGAAGAGAAAAAACAACCCCATCAACCCATTATTTAATGCAAGGGAGCAAGGGGAAAGTGGTTCCTCCCTCCAGCACCTAGTGCAGGGACAAGATGTCTTTTTCCTCGTGTCTTAATAGAAAAAGCATGGTTCAGGAGCTTGCCTTGGGTTTAGGTGTTGAGAGGACGTGCTTAGGGTGACCGCTCCCCTGGGACACCTACCTGGGGTAGGCAGAACAAGGAGAAAGAGCTTCTGACCATGGTGGCACAGTGAGGGTTACCCAGGGACTGCCTGTCCACCCACTGCCCCACAGGAGGCTGAGGTTTACATTCCCTTCCCCAGGGGGAACACCAGTTTGGGTCTCTGAGTTAACTGAGGTTAACTTCTTACCTGTAAGCTCCTATGTAACCAAAGTAAAAACAGCTAACCAGTTACAAAGCTAGAGGAGGAAGAGGCGCGGGCATGTTCCTAAAGGGTAGGCATGGAGGCTTGCTGTCCAAGCAAGAAACTAAGCCAAGGAGAAAAACCAAAACAAAAACCCAATCAATCACTGGAACAACCTTCCCAGGGAGGCAGGAAAGCCCCCAACACTGGTGTTTTCAAGACACAACTGGACAGGCTGCTAGATCATCTCATCTAGGCTCCCTTCGCTACAAAAGGCATCGAGAGAATACAAATTATGGCTTTCAGACCCTCCATCGATGTCATTTACTCAACTGCAAGTGTGCTTACAAGAAAAAAGTCATTATTATTTAGAGGTCTTCACAAAGCTACTGCTCAGTTTTATAAGGCATAACAAAAACCAGCAGGAAAACACCCACTGCAAACCATGCTGGGAAAGGTGCACAAGTGATCACTGCCCTTGGCTACTAGCAAGCAATTAAACTAGAGGACGCACCTTTAGCACACTCTCCACTGATCTCCACTAGAGGCAACATCTCCACTGGGGCTACTCTTCCTCCCCATTAAAACACTTTGACCTGAACTTGCTCCCCCCCTCAATCATGCTACACTGACCCTTATTTTGCTGAGAAGCTGTTGGTTTCTCCATCCACCAAGAACAGGGAAGACACTAAGGTCTGCAGAGGGGATGACCTGCATACCCAGATCAGCTCTGATCCCCTGCCAGCAAATCCCAGATTTGCCAAGCCACGTCTGCAAGAAACACTGCAGGTTTGGGCAAATTCACCCCACATTTGATACTTCAATTACACATCACGCCTCCACATTCATCATGTTAATCTCTGCTAAAATTACCCTCTGGTCCTCTGAATGAAAAACCCTCGTTCCTCCACTCCAGACACTGTGATAAACATAGAAGCTTGTAATATGAGAAAGAGGGTAAGGACCTTGCTGTGATTTATTATTTTTGTACTGCAGCGATGAGTTTCAAACTGGCTGAGCAGTAGTCGCCATGCTGCTGATTTGGGACCTATCCCCTTTGCTGCTCTTCAGAAACACAGCACTTCTGGGCTCAGGTGTGAACGTTTTGGGTTGAATTTTTCCTTCCCCACTTCAGCAGATTACATGATCACATCTTCTTGCTTTTTGTTTTGCATGAAGGCATGGCCCTCTTTCCCCCCTGCACAACTGGTCCCTCAATGCAGAGGCTATGGAGGGCTGGAAGGCAGGAGAATCTTCATCTTCTAACTTCACCTGTGAATAAGCAGTAACCTTCCCCATTGTCAATGCCTGAAAGAACAAGCTCAAGGGGTCTCAAAGCTATTTGCTGTGAACTGGTCATAAGAAAAAAAACCACCAGACAACAAAACACACCCCAAACCAGCCTTTCAACTGGCATGAAAGTCCCTGAGATGGCCAATTAAGATTCTTTTCCACTCTTCACACAGTTTCAATAGAGTCTTCTGGACTTGCTGTGCTTTATTCCCTGACTTCAAAAGCTAAGTGAGGAAAGTCCTCCAATAAGAGTACTGCAACAAGGCACTAGTCCAGCTCCTGTGACCACCCCAGACTATTAGGGACCTGCATGCAGGAGCATGCTTGCGTACATGAAGGCATCTGTGCGCCAAGTGCATCAGTAAGCAGGTGCCCCTCAGCATAGCTCATGAGAGCATCTGCCTTCTGCTGGACCAAATACCCTTTAGATCCACCTGGGAACAGCTTGGGTCCTAGCTGGAGACTTCAGCAACCCCATGTGGAACATCCGCTGACCACACAATGTGCCTTCAAAACACACCACATGAGTTTGACAAGGCAGAAGCGCTAGTGAGCCCCGTGCAGCAGCGTGCTCTGGCTTGCAGAAACAAGAGATTAATGTTCCCAGCTGATTATCAACTGAAGTTCATTTACCTGGGCAAAGATTAGTTTGCAAGGCATTTTATCAGTTGCCATGGTACATGGTCACTGCTAGGAGGGAGACCATGGATTTCACACACAGAAAGAAGGCAGGTTCTGACCTCAGCTGAGGCTGTTTTACAACTGCAAAGCTCCACTGACCTCAGCAATGCCAGCACAAGCAAGAGGAAATTCCTCCCCAAGGTGCTGAGTAGGACTTTTCCCAGCTTATACTTTTTTCCTGCGCTGTGTTGATTTTTTTCTGATCCCGCATCTATTTTCCCAGCAAGGTTCTGCAGGCTCGCCTGTAGAACGTGCACAATGTGGATGCACATTGCTCCAGCGTCTCACACTGTCACAAACAGGATTAAGCACATACAACAATTGCATCACATTCTCCCTGGGTGATGGATGGCACATCTACATGTACTAAAACAGAACAAAACCATGTGCTAGTATCAGGCTCCTTTTAAGCTTCAAGGTATCACAGAGATCTTTCACACCACCACGCGCAATCAAGTACGTTTGCTAAGCTGGATGGAAACAAAGTACCATGCATTTAAGAGCTGAACTAAGATGCCAAAGTGACAGCACCTTACTGGATGAGGTCCTTAAAAAAAACCATTACATATATATATAGATATTTACATACGTATGTATGTATACATGCTGTCACTGTCTGTCTCGCATGCCTGACCTCTGCAACCACACCAACAAGAGCCATTATTCAGCGTATGACCAGAAAAAGACAGAGCCCTCAGCACTTCCAGAACTTAACAGCACTTCCCCTCCCCACAACATCCGTTTTGCAGAAGTCCAAGACTCCCCTGCCCCCATTCATTTCCAGCTGGAAGCTTGAAAGGCAGCCAGAGAGAAAAGTTAAGTTTCCCAATACTAAATGCCGTATCAGCTGGGACAGATTTCACACATGGAAAGGAAAGGGCAGGAGTTGTTTCAAAACCCTTATTGCATCCTTACATTTGCGTTTCAAGCAGAAAGTTTAGCAAGAGAGACACCCCCAGCACTGTTGCCTGATTACCTTAGCAAAGCAAGTAAATAAATAGATAAATTACAGCTCTCAGCTTCTCAGCCACTAACACCAGAAGTACCATCCCACTCAACACACCACAAACAGACCTTGCCCCGTGCCCACTAGCTCAATTAGATCAGGCACAGGGACAGCACAATCCCATGTCTCACATCCCCAGGGATGAGTGGTCCCTGCAGCTCAGCAGATGCCCCATGACCACACATTAATAAGCCATGTCACCCTTGCGGGATGAGCCATGTCATTCCGCGCTTGTTACACAGCCCAAACCATCCTGACTGTGCTCCAAAGCCCTTTTTGATTTGAGGAGCTGATGCGAGGAAGAACGGGCTACAGCCCTAATGCTGACGTTAAGGAGGTCACCACCCAAACAAGACATTCTGGAGAAAAGGCACTGGCAGATCTCAGCTTGGCAGCTCTGGCAGAGGCGGATGTAGTGCTGCATCCCGCCTCCCACGGCAGCAGTAAGATGCTCGGGGAAACACCACATGAAACAGGGTACACACAACACAGCCCTTCCTCTGCTATTCCTCCCCAGCTTCTGGCAGGAAAAACAGTCCTCTACTACTTGTTCAAATGGCTCTTGACAGGGAAACAATCCCATTAACAGACCCAGTTGGCTGACCATAACAGCTCAGTCTTCCCCACACAGCTGTGTGTATGCACAAACCTCCTCAGGAGGTGCACCACCACCTTTCAAGGAGCGTGAGGCTTTATCAAGGGTCATTCCAGCATTAGACTCGACCAGAGTTCGATGCAAGAAACGGGAAGCATTTGGCAATCCTGGGAAGGGGCAGTCCCACTAGGATGACAACAGGATTCTAAAGTGCCCAAACCCCAAAGGCATTAACCTCTAATCCTGCACACACAGGTCGGGCGCTGCCTCTTACCTGTTCTCCAGCAGCGTCATGCACACCACCTCCCGCACTCCTGGGTTGTTGGCTTTCTCGATGGAGCAGCTTTGCAGGTTCCAGGTAGCCACCCTCAGGACGGGTCTGCCGTCCCTCACCCCCATAAACATCTCCACAGAGGGGCGAGTGGATATGATCTGTGTCGGACCCCCAGGAGGGAAGTCCAAGTCCTCGCTCTGGAGGCTCAGAGAGGTGGGGCTGGGGTGAGGCTTGGCGGTGAAGTTGAGGCCACCATTGGTGTTCGTCGAAGGGGGCCGGGAACGCTCCGCAAAAATCTGATGCCTGATTTTGTCCAGAAAGGAGGAATTGATGCAGTCCATCCTCACCAGGTCCTCGATGCTTTTGAAGGGGCCGTGCTCTTTGCGGTAGTCCACGATGCTGTTGGCAATCTTCTCGGTGATGCCGCGGATGCTCATGAGCTGCGCCGGGGTGGCTGTGTTAATGTTGATCTTGGTGGCGGAGAGGTGATGCTCAGCAGGCAGGTCCTTGCGCAGGGAGCTGGGCGAGTGCTGCACAGAGCTGCCCTTGCTGCTCACGCAGATCTCAAACTTCACTTGCTCCAGCTTGGCAGCCCCGACCCCGCTCACCAGCGCCAGGTCCTCCACTTTCTTGAAGCCGCCGATGTACTCGCGGTACTCCACGATGTTCTGGGCCACCACGCGGGTGACGCCGGGCAGGGTCATGAGCTCCTCCTCGGTGGCCGTGTTGATGTTGAGCCGCTCCTGGTTCACCAGGATGTTGCTGAAGTTGCACGCCGCGCTGAACTTGCGGCTGTGGCACAGGTCGGCCGGGTCGCGGGGGATGGAGCGGTGGCAGCCCAGGCTCCCCCCCATCTCACCGACCAGCGGGCGAGGGGCGCTGCCCGCCCGGCACTCATGGGCCCCCGAGGGAGGCCGGCGACGGGCGGACCGCGGCGGCTGCGGGCAGGCACGAATCGACACGGCTCGGTCAGGCGGACCCCGCGCCCCTCTCCTCCTTCCCCCCCTTCCTCCTCCTCCTCCTGCTCCCGCGGGCGGCAGCCGCCGCTCCGGCCCCCGGCGCACAGCAGCCGCGCCGCTGCCCCGCGGCACTAAGTAGTGGCTCTGCCGGAGCTCCCGCCCCCCGGCCCGGCGAGGCGGGGCCGGGCGCCTCCAGCACAAACCCCCGCCCCGGAGGCGTCACGGCCGCCGCCCCGCCTGGGTCTGGCTGCGTGCCGGGGGGTGGGGAGCTCATCCCCGCGCTGCGCAGCACCCCCGAAGGGACCACGGGGGCCGCCGTGGCCTCACTGTGCCTTTAGGGGCAGGCGCCCCCTCGTCCTCCCGGTGATGGGAGCCGGGTGCTCAGATGCTCTCTGCGGCATTCCCATCACTGGAGTTCTTTGCGATCGCCTCTCCGCAGCTGGCACGGCACCAGTGCGTTTATAAACAGCATGAAAGCTTCATCAGTCACCTTCAGTGGCTCTTTTTCTTGCTGTGGCAGGCACTGTACTCTCATACAACTGAGTTCCATTTTTCCCCCCATCTCAAGCAAACGTGAGTGCTCTGCAAAGATCATAGAATCACAGCATGGTTTGGGTTGGAAGGGAAATGAAAGCTCCTCCAGTTCCAACCCCTGCCACGCGCAGGGACACCTTCCATAGAGCAGCTTGCTCCAAGCCCCTGTGTCCAACCTGGCCTTGAACACTGCCAGGGATGGGGCAGCCACAGCTTCTCTGGGCACCCTGGGCCAGCGCCTCAGCACCCTCACAGGGAAGAGCTTCTGCCTAAGAGTTCATCTCAGTCTCCCCTCTGGCAGCTTAAAGCCATTCCCCTGTCCTGTCCCTACAGGCCCTTGTCCAAAGCCCCTCTCCAGGTTTCCTGCAGCCCCTTCAGGCACTGGAGCTGCTCTAAGGTCTCCCCTTCAGGAGCCTTCTCTTCTCCATCTGCCCCAGCCCAGCTCTCTCAGCCTGGCTCCAGAGCAGAGCTGCTCCAGCCCTCGCAGCAGCTCCATGGCCTCCTCCGGCCTCTCTCCAGCAGCTCCAGGTCCCTCCTGTGCTGTGGCCCCAGAGCTGGATCAGGACTGCAGGGGGGGTCTCACTAGAGCAGAGAGGGAGAATCCCCTCCCTTGACCTGCTGCTCACACTGTAGGGATGCAGCCCAGGACAAGGGTGGTTTCTGGGCTCAAGCACACACTGATGGGTCACAGGGAGCTTCTCATCAACCAACACTCCCAAGTCCATCTCTTCAGGGATGCTTTTGAACATATTAGGTCTGCACACTAGGTCTGTCTCAGCCCATGTCCCTGGTGTACTGCATGCCCCACCTTTCCCCAGGACAGAGCATTCTGCACTGAAATCCTGGTTGAGCATCACCTGTGTGCCTGAGCTGCTTGACCGTAGTTCACTCATGCCCTGAGAGCTGCAGCTGCCCACCACAGCCCGTGTAGGTAAAGCCACTGGAGTATTTACCCAGCTTCTACTGCACTGAGCCCCGTGCTGTGCTGCCTGCAGTGCTATCTGTAGCCAAATTAGCTCATTTGAAACAAGCTTGACTGTGCCCACACAGGAGTGACTGCAATGTCAATGAATCCAAAATATAATTGGGGTGTGTAATTGAAAGGATGGGGGAGGAAAACCTAAAGAAACCTAAAGAAACCTAAAGAGCAAGCAGCGTATGCCTGCAGTGCTAGATACTCACCCTGATGCTGCCTGGTGCTGGCACCCTACATAGATTTCTTTTAGCTGGTTAGAGTATGACCCATGTATATTTTCAATATCAAGACTGTTGGTTGGCCCTCTAATGAAAATTAAACAGTTTGTAATAGCAATTTATGCATGGCAAGTCAATGGAAGTTATTTGGGTTCACCTAGAAGAAAAGGTTGAACTTGTGCAGGTTCTTGGGGAAGGAGGATGTGACGCACATAAGGGAGTGCAGGGAGATTTCAGGCTGCCCAGGACACTGCTGCTTTAACATTTGCACTGGCTATTCTGCTGTGGATCATGCATTTCTCTCCTGTTTGCCTGAGCAATAGAGTTAGCAAATTACCATTACGGGAATGGGCACTGGCTGCATTAGGGCACTGGCTCTGCTGACTGCTGGAGTGGAGAAAGTGCTCGCTTAGGTGATTAAAAGCTTCCACGTCTACTGGAAAGTGCTTGTGCACTGTGATAACAGCAGCCAATGCAGCAAAAATCCTGCTGGGCCTAATCCTGCTGGGATGAAACCAGCACAGAGCTGCAAACAATTAACCATTGAAACAATTATTCTTTACCAGGCAATATTATTATGGTAATAGCTCCACAAGCTGTTATCTCAATGGAGAACATACTCTTCTACTTTCTACGGCAGGTTCCTTCAAATTGATCCAGGCTCATTAAAGAAGTTGGAAAGCTGAAAAGCACCAAAAGCCATCTGAGGCATCATCTATGTTGCAGGCAGCACTGGGTTATCTGAGTTTCAAAGAGAAGGCAGGAGCATCTCCAGAAAGAAAATAACAGATGTCCCTCTCATCCAGCACTTCCTATTGTCAGCAAATACTCTCTATTTTTTAGTCTGCAGCACCAAGATAACTGGTGCAGCTGAGGAAGTGGAGCTTGGAGGTGTGCAGTGAATGTCCCATCATCTAATCTAGAGTATGACCTGTGATACTGTAATGTGAGCTGCAGGGGGGAGAAAGGGAGTTATCACTCCATTAGCCCCTTACCTTATTGTTTGCCAACATTACAGAAGTGACAGTTACAGGGAGCTGACTGAGCTCTGAGTCAACTTTTGACACATCTGGGTGTTTGGAGAAAGTCCCAAAAGATGGAAAAAGGTACAGGACTGGTTTCTATTTAAAAGAAAAAACAGAGTCAGCTTGACATCAGTGTTAGGCAACACGTTAACATGAGGAAGCTAAAAACAGGGTGCAGTCAGTAAATGATTAAGAAAACAATGGTGAAATTATTGACAGCCGGCGTAGGCCACAGAGAACACATCTTGCAAAACCCAGGTAGGGACTAGATTTTATCTTCGAGCCAATCCCAAGCTCAGTGCATTTAAATGTAGTCAAGTGATTGATGGTGGCCTGCTGGTGCTCACTGGCTGGCAGGTAGCTTGGTACCTAATGTGGGAAGTGGCCAGAAATCTGGCTGAACACCTCGCGCCCTGTCCCCTTGAGCAGGTAGTGAAACAGGTTCCTGGGCAGCAGAGTGGCACCAGGACAAGCAGGACGCCATGCGAGAAATGCAGGGGTAAGGTAGTGTCATCTGCTTGCCAGTTCTGGAGATCTCAAGGTCCTCTTCCCTGCAGGAATTGTTCAAAGAGGAAAGAACAAAACTAAACTGTTTTCCATTGGAAGGAGGTTCTGCAGCACTTAAAGACTTTAAACATAATGCTTAAGGAGGAAAGGAGCTCTTCCCCGTGAGGGTGCTGAGGCGCTGGCCCAGGGTGCCCAGAGAAGCTGTGGCTGCCCCATCCCTGGCAGTGTTCAAGGCCAGGTTGGACACAGGGGCTTGGAGCAAGCTGCTCCAGTGGAAGGTGTCCCTGCGTGTGGCAGGGGTTGGAGCTGGATGATCTTAAGCTCCCTTCCAACCCGAACTTTTCTATGATTCTATGATATGGGATTGCTTGAACCCATAACGATGGAGTGGGTGCAGATACTGCTGAGCAATGCCTTTTGGCTTCATTTGTGCAAAGAATCAGCCTACAGGCAACTACATTTTAAAGGCTTTAACTTCTCGGCACTTTAAGGTGGTTGTAAAAAAATGTATTAATTTATTTTCACATTTTTTTCCAAAATACACCATCTACATTGCAGAGACTGTGAACAAATAAACTCTGTTTCATGATGAGGGTTAGAAGGAGCCAGGAGATGTTGCTCAACAGAATACCACAGAATTTGCCCTCAGTCTTCAGGCAGCAACTGCAATCCCTACCAACACTCCATGTGACAGCAGTGCCTTTTCACTTACATGGTGTTAGGGGGCAGGGGGCTTGGCACTGAGGAGCAGTAATGCTCCCCAGGACTATGTTTTCAGACCTGCTGCACTGGGCCCTTAACAGGCAAGGGCTCAAAAAGGCAGCTGATTAACTGGAGTGCCTGTATCTTTATTTAAAGGAGCTATTAAAATAATTGTTTTCCTTCTGAGGGGACATCTTCAGTAACACTTGTGACAGATGCTGAAGGCAGAAGACAGGCAGTGTATTTATGAAGACAAGTAATAACAAGTAGGAGTTAGCAATTTCATGAGCAGTGGGACTTAAGTCTGATTTCTGATGGCTCTTTCCTCTGTTGTCTTGCTGATGTGCAGGCATAACACTGAGTATCCATTAGTCTCTCAGTGGGGTCACTAATTTGAATGTCTCTGTTCTACATGGCTGTCGGTTTTTGTGGCACTCATAGGAACTCTGTACTTTTGAGACATTTTACCTCTATCAAATGTGTTTGAAATTAGCCCACAATCTAATAAAATCCCTGCGGAGGGGATAACGAGCAGAATAGCTGAGCACACAATCACATGAGTTTTGTCTTAGGAAGCCAGTGTCTATGCTATGAGCTCTTGTTCCTGTAACGCATTTTACATGGCTGCCAAACTTGTTGCAAGAAGATAAAGTGATGTCACTGGTGCTGAGTTGCCAAGTTACAAGTGTCACATCCTACAGAGAAATACAGTCAGAAGGGTGAGCAGAAGTGACTCATCCTTATACCTGGATCAGGGCTTCATTTGGGTTGGTGTTAGGTCTGAAACCCAGAGCTCTCCCTCCCACAGGAAATCCCAACCACTGGTGCACCATTCTGTCTTGTCAGCACATGGTGGGAAGGCTCATCCTGGAGAGGAATGAGAGGAACCCTTGCTAAGGAAGATGTTCTCCAGTAGAGCTTGGGATGTGGTTTCCAGTTGCCTTATTTATTCAGATATCCCTTGAGGCACAGGTATGGAAAGGAAGTAAGAAATCTAGTCCTTCCTTCACTCCAGGCAGAGTCACAGTGGTGACATCTCCAAAACTTCCCAGATGAGAAGCATGGGATACAGTGGACCTGTGTCACAACTAACGTTTCCTATGAGGCCTAGTCTGGCAAGCCTTTAGTAAAAATGCCCACAAATCACTCCCTTGCGAATCTGGCAGGGGGAAGTGTCAGAATCTGACTTGTGAGGTAGGTGTCTAAGCTCTCACCATGGGCAAGCTTTCTGTGGTTCCATCCAGAAGCAAGCATCAAGTTGATTTTAGGCATCAAATGATTTTAGGCACCTCAAGAACCAAGCAAGAGGAGAGGGAAGATCAACCAGCCAGCATGCCAGAAAGGGACATCCAGTATATTGTCCAGCACTTCACACAGTGCCTTGGTTATCAACAGGAGGACAGCCAGCCTCTCAAGCATCGCCTCTCACGTAGACCTCTTACTCTTCAAGAGTCTTTAAGCGATGCCTCTGGGTGGCAGATAGGGATTTAAGATGCCAGTAAGCCAGCTTGCGAATTTATAGTGAGCTATGGGCTTCACAGGGAGGGTGTTCCATTCCTAAACATGTGCATTTCAAAAGCAGCATTACTTGTTGATTTAAGTGCCAGAAATTATGATAAATATTAAGGCCAATCTCCTCATTATGTTAACTTATGCATAGGGCTTTTTAACTCAGAGTGGCTCTGCAGTTACTGTAGCAGCCAATGCAATTCTGCCCAGACTTAGAACTTCTGCTATTTGGGAGTTTTGCGTTTGGGTATTTTTTGGTATGAAAGCTTAAGAGCTCAGTCTCTACTTCTCATTCACATAGACACTCTTGTTTCAGAACCTGAAATTATTCAGGGAGATGAAATCTGGACTCTTAAGTCCTCATTTTCCCAGATGTAAGGGGAGGTAAGTCAGGTCTCTGTGTTGTTTATTTGTGCTAAGAGTCATTTGTTTCCTATCTTTGCATTTTCATGTGTAAACTTCTATTCATTAGGAAGGAAACCAACTGCAGAGTTTTCCCTGAGCCCCAAATTCTCAGAGGGGATCTGCAGAGAACAGAGCTGCAGTATAAAGCCAGAGCTGTGCTGATGATCAGGTCATCGGTTTACGAAACAGTAAAGGCTTTGTTTCAGATTTCTCACACAAAACGCAGCATCTTGCATAAATGAGCATCTCTGCACTGGTCTCTTGAGAAAGTCTGTCTCACATTTCAAGCCCTGCACCAACAATTAGAATGGTTTCACTACCTCAACCACTCCCGGCAGACCTTGAACCTCTCTGAGGAGCCTCCCTGGCAAGCGACACCTAGCTGCCTAGTTATTACAGCATCTTCTGGGAAGCTTTGATTCAATTCCCATAAAGACAGGATGCCCAGCATGATTTCAAAGGGTGCTTTTCCCATTTACATGAGCAGACTGACCTGTGCTGTTGATGGAATTGATTCATGTGCTTCTACACCTAAAAGCCAGGTGTTTTCAAATGAAAGCACAAGGGAGGTAGGAAAGCGGGACAGAATAGAGGCCTTCCTCTACAGGTTCTGTAGGATGGCTGCTGGGAGAAGACAGGCGAGCTCAGGTCAGCAGCGTCTGGCAATACTGGGCCAGTGGAGGACAAGCAAGTCCCTAAGCACCTGGAGGTGAGCAGCACTGAGCTGTTTAAACCCAAAAATGAAGGACCCATTAAGCTGAGCTTCAGTCCCTGGAAAGACCCTGGCATAAGTAAGGATTTTAAGTTCTGGAAGGTAACTAGGTGTTCAACAAAGCCACCAGCATGGCTTTACCTAACTCATTTTTCCCTTTGATGGGGCAACTGACTTGATGGGTAGGACAGAAACAGCCCGGTAGGGACAGAGAGGGTGGAAGAGAGTATACTTACAGAGCTGTGGGTGGCACTGAGCTTGCGAGCACTTGGGCAGGTGGGATCAAAATTCAGAGGAGTTTTCACAGATCAAAAGGGTGTTCCGAAACTGACAAGATGAGTTTTTGTAGAGACCCAGGGAGGAGAAATCCGCAGCTTCTGTACAAACTGAGGACTAGCTGAGCCACGGACGGAGCAGGAAAGGCTCCATGACATAAAGCGGAATCAGCAGGATGGCCCATTAGGTAGATACTAAAGGCTGTTTCTGGCTGATCTCATGAATGCTACCATGATTAGGAAGATAGCTATGCAGTGATGCAGTTGCAGTCAAGAGCATAATGCTTAGAGCCACCATACCAAAGTACTGATGAATTACTGCCAGATGTTGGAGGACTTGCACAAACCAAACAGTTCCCCCAAACCAAAACCCACAGCCCTGGAGCTTTTATTGTTTTAAGCCTAGATCCTGGTCCTATATGCCAAGTAATATATATGCTGATAAACAGTCTAACTGGAGTCACAGGTGCTGTTGGAAAGAAATAAAGCTTGCATAGCCTGGGGTGAGGAATTTGCTGCCTAAATAAGGGCTTAAATTACATGAGATGTCAGTGTTCTTTTTGCTGTATATACGGCTGAGGTCACGTCCACAGCTCCAAACCTTGTTCTAGCCAAGTATCATCTGCCTTGGAGATGCTTTTGCAAAGCTTGGGGAATTGCTGCCACCATCCTACACGAGCTTCTCTGTTATGTCAGCAGCACGAGGTCCCCACACTCTGCAGAACGTTCATTCCTTATTCACCTGATGGATTTGTTAGCATGACTCAACATGAAAACAACACAGCAATTGTCTGGCTGCTATTTCAATGCCAGCATTGCTCTCAATACCGTGGGACTTCTCTTTCTCCTGTGATGGATTTTCTGACTTTACTGTCATTTCAGGAATGGCTCCCGGCACCTCCTGCTTCAAAACCAACCTCACTACCCGTCCCAAAATCAGGTTTTAATCCTTCTCCCAAGTGTCTCAAAGCATGCAGTTGATTAGCCATGCTTCTATACCACAGATTGCCATGTCACACACACAGGCACCCTTGCCACCCGGTACACGAGCCACATTCGTCCCACATTAGTCATGGAGAATGTCTGCCTTTAACCTACCCAGTGGCAGACAATTATGGGACACACACATGGAGTGCTCCTCCCATGACTCAGGAGACATTCTTGTCTCCTGACACTACAGGGTGCCTGCCATCCCTATCCTGCCACCTACCAAGTGACATCAGGGGATGCTGGAATCTCACCAGCATGACCCCTAAGATGAGACAGAAGGAAGGCAAGACACTCATCATGGACAATAAGCTCAGAGAAATGGTTGGGTCAATGACTCATTTAAGCTGACTAAGGCCCCATCACAAAGGTGCCAGGTGCTGAATCTGGCTGTTCCTCATGCACACACACAGAAGCTGTGGCAGTCAAACACCTTCAGGAAGACAAATGCTGCACCTGCAATATACATAAGATACTGCCACCCCAAACTGGATGTGAACTTAATATAGGGCTGACTGCATGGTGACTTTTGTGCCTTGGGCTTCAGGGTGCCAGGTGCCTCTTTTGGATATGCTGATTCCCTTGGCCTGCACGATATGTAGCACTCCTGGCTAAGGTTGTCAAGCTGCCGACAGTTTACCTCTCAGACCACTAGATTTGACAGGTATCAATTATGCAAACTAAGCAAGCAGTTGCTACTAGGTGCACTATTGCCTTCATGCTGCACAGCGGTGGGGAAGCTGAAGGCCAGGCTGTACAAGGCTTGGAGCAATCTTCTCTAGTAGAAAGTGTCCCTGCCTGTGGCAGGGGCTTGGAACTGGATGAGCTTTAAGGTCCGTTTCAATCCAAACCAGTCTGGAATTCTGTGATTTTCAGCAAACCAAATCATTGTTCATGCTGTTTATTTTTTCCCCTGAAGCATTTTCCGTTGAATTTCACTGCTTGCAGACATTACTTCTAATAGCATAGGACAGTAGGGGTTTAGAAAGGCAGGTCAAAAGAAAACCCAGAATGGTCTCCATTTATTTTAAGAGAACTTCAGTATTGACTTTACCTATCATATCAATATGGGTTTGCAGGTTGCTAATGGCTGCTGGCCCAGTTCTGCCATGTCTTTGGATCTGAGCCTGCCCCTGCTTGCTAAGCATGAGGATCTGCCATCTGCACTGCGCTCTTTGAATCCAGCTTTCTCCAGCATGATGGAGAGTAGGGGATTGACCAACATGAGGAAGGGGATCAGCATGTGGCCTTCACAGGGTGTGTTTGAGATAGGCTGCAATCATGCCAACAGTTGGGGACACTGAATTGCCTTCACATCAATCCATCTTGATTCCATCTGGTTTTGAAAGGGCTAATTTTACCCCGGACAAGGACTCAAGGGTTCTCACTATCTCTGAGGTAGGTTGAAAAGAAATGGGGAAGGAGTTTTTTTCCATCTGTATTCTTTTGACCTCCCTGCATTTAGATAAGGCAATGCAAATCTGCAGATTCCCTTTGGATTTAAGCACAATGATGACTGTATCACAAGAACAGATCACAAATGAAACACTGTGAGAGAAGAAACTCCTCGAATCAGGGAATACACTGTATTTTCTCCTTCATTAAACTCTGAATTCCCTTTGGTTTTGCTGGACAGAGGTTCAGGCAAGTGTAATGTGGGATGCACTGCCCAGCAGAAGCATCCCACCAATTTACTGAAGGATCTCAAGCCCAAGTCAATACTCAAGGGCAAGTTCTCTGAGGTGTCTGCAAGTCCCGCAGCAGTGGCAAGGGAATGCTTCCCCTTTGATCTCAGGAAGGGTTAGAGATTCCCAGGAGATCAGGGCAGGCACAGAACATGGAAACAAAAAGGCAAGACAAGAACTGGCGTTACCTTAAGTCAAGTGGAGAAAAAAAAACCCAACCAGCCAACAATAAAAATCACCACCTGGTTATGTAAAGGCTGAAAGAAGGCTCTTTCCCATGCTCCAGGATGTTCTCAGTGCATTCTCTAACTCCCATTTTTAAATCAAAACATTCAAAGAGATCCTATCAAGTAGTTTCACTTTCCAGAGCTGGAACATTCAATAGGAAGTCAACCATAGTCTTGATTTTAAGAATTGAATTAAGCTTTAGAAAGAAAATCTTAGAAAAATGGAATATTCCAACATCATTTCCTTGATTAGAAAAGGCCCTTTTGCTGAAAGCTCTGGACATTTGTGATGTCAAACAAATGTTCCAAGCTTACTGTTGAAAACAAAACTAAACAACCCCCAGATTTTTAAGGATTTGTTTTCCAAACAGGCTTGAAAAATCTGTCATATTTGACTGATCTACGTTGTTAAAGGAGCCAGGTGTAATGGGGTTCACCTTAACATACTTCTGTCACTTTACAGGGTCAGATATTTAATGCTCACATATTTTAATCTTTGGATAGAGAACAGGGGCTGCCCGCAGATAAGATATCCAGCATTCTCCATGCTGTCTTCTAAATTGCCTACAGCTTCACTTAACAGCTCCCTGACTCATATGAGACCACTGAGAAGCATTTAAGATCCAGGAGCAAATTATCCAGGAGAAGCTATTTTCTTTTCTTCCTGCTTTCTGTACCACCCACTTGTCTTTCTCTTGGCATCCACTCCTGCTCTTTAAAGCTGTTTATGACTTGCAGCTAGCAGTGGCAGAGAGAAAATCTGTCACTCCTAACCATGGCCTAGTTATTATTAAGATGAATAAATCTAATTTTAATAATATTAAACTGTTGAAACGAACTCAGCAAAATTGACCAACTTTCCCCAACCCAGATATCCCCATGACAGTGATGCAGGCCTGGGACAGGAGTCCAGGGAAGCTGAGGAATCACCATCCTTGGAGATACTTGAAACCCCACTGTACATGGTCCTGAGCAGCTTTGACCAGGAGGCCTGTCTATGTGATCTCCCTTCCAACCTGAAATATTCTGCAGCTTTATAGAAGGCGTTGGTCTTGGCCTTGTTGCCTTGGTAAATAGGAGCTGGGGAAGGATTTGGTGAGCTGCAAACAGCAAGGCTATGAGAGGGAGAGGAAGGGAATAGAGGATGGGTAGTATGGGACTGGTAGTTATCCATGCTTGGAAGTTCCCTGGGGATAACCATCCCATTTTGAAGTGTTGAAGTAGCTTACGGTTGTGTATTATTTTTGACAGCTCAAGGGGACACGTGAACTAAACTGTATTAAGAGATAATTACAAAGTCCTCATCCATCTGCTCCCAAATAATTCAGATTTTTTCTGATTCTGCAAGAAGGGACGTGGTGGTTTGTTAACACTGTACAGGTAAATCCATGAGGTATGAGTCAAAGCTCTGCTGAAACGGTCCAACAAAGAGACTCCCTAGCCCAGGAGAGGTGCCTTCTCTGGCAAAGAGGGGGATCAAGGCAGCCTTCAAGCAGCAACATAACAGAGCTTTTATTCTGCTGTCGCTCTGCATGATATTTGGGGTTAATTTTAAGAGGGAAAAAAAATGGCAAGCTTTTCTTTCTGCTGCTTTTTGCCAAATAGGGAAAAGTTCGATCATTTCAGAACAATGGAAGCAATGAGAACTCCAGGGAATTATTCATCTCGTAAATGGAATTTGATTTTCTAATGCAAAGAGCAGGCTTTAATTACAGCAAATTGAAACAATAGAACATTTCCTTACTGAAACTTGGAGGGTATTTGCTGCTATGATTACTATGTGAAGGGGATGCCTGTTCTTAGGAGCACTAGCAATGATAGTAGGGTTTAACATCAGCCAACTGTTCTATAAAAATGACCATAATTGACAAGAGGAATGTTTTCCATTAACTTCTCTTAAGGACCATGATGTGTGCATAGTCACTGCATGACATACTACATTGGCACAACAAGGGGCAATTACCTCTGCTTCAGGAAAGGGGCCCTTTCTTCACTTGAGAGTGAGGCCCTGAAGAGACCTCCTTCAAGGTCTTTTGAAGGTCTCCCAGAAGAGACAAATGGACCTCCATCTCCCACATTGAGTAGGACCTGCCATCCCTTGGGGGAAAGATATCAAATACCAAAGTCACGTTAAGATTCTGCTCTGCACTGGATGAAACAGTCCTTGCTAGATTGCAGTCATCATCTTTAGTTGGATTATGACCAATAGCATTAATGAGACAGCCCAGGGATCACAGCACATGACACCATATATCACTCTGGCCAGGATTTCAGGTTTAAAATGTCCACAATTTTTTTTCCATAGCTACACTTCTTCACTTTCATGGTCCCACCAGGAGCTGGGGACACATGTACTGGTTCCTGGCACCACTTTTGGAAGCAGAGGTTCCAAAACTTGGGGAAACGGAAGGAAAAGAAGTAAACTCCCACACTCCTGTGATGCTTTCTGAGTATGAAATGAATGCATGCTGTGTTTCTTACAGGCTGCAGTCAAATTAGCATTTAATTACATTAACATTTAATGCTTAAAAATGTCAGGGAAGGACTGGGGTGAGGAAAATAAGTCAGAACTGAGAACAGAGACAGATGAGATGCATACAAGTTTAAAGGCCTGATTTGGTTTCCCAGTGAAGAGCCATCTCCATTGCCTCATGCCATCCTGTAAATAAAAGTTTAGTGTGTTCAATCTTAAAATGCTCCCTCCTCCAGCTTTCTAAACTAGTTGAAGCTAATAAAATTTAACTATCACTTCCAACTGATTTTGTTCCCTGGAATGTGTTTTGATAGTGAAAATCGTGATGGAGATAAAACAGATCATGTTCTTCGGAGGCCTCAGGACTATCAACCATGCTCCATTTAAGCTTAGCACTCATCTGAGTAGGAGTAGATGAACTCAGAGCTGATGCAGCCACCAGCGCTGTGCCTGCACAACAAGGAGCAACTCTAGTGAGCTGGTGCTTATGTTCAGCACCTTGTTTCTTGAGCCACATAACAAAGAAGCTTGCACCTTTGGGAGACTACTGATCTGTCAGACTGAGATTAGACATAAAGTCAGTGCATCCAGATGGGGGAAAAAAAGTATTACATGCATATTACATACATGGTACATGAACAGACCCCTATAACAAAGTCCCATGCTGTCATCCTTTTAACCATCAGATTTCTCCAAGCAGCAACTATACAGAAGACTCTGGTCCTGGTTATCTCCTACAGAAAGGCCAGATGGAGTATTTTTCAAGGCTATTCTTGAGGATTTGGGGATTTTTTTAAATGATTATTATCCCCTCAAATATCAATGGAGATTCCTACAACGTATAAGCTGTGCAGTCCTAAAGTCCAATAAAAGCCTGTGCCTTGGGGTCGCTTGGGGAAAGATACTCCAGCAGAATCACATTGCTGAGAACTTGGGATTTCACAGCCAGGTGAACTTACACATGGAAGAGAACATTCATAACATACAGTCATTTTTAATGAAGACATTAAAAACTCAGAGCTTTGTCTTTTCCCTCCTGTGCCCAGCCTACTGCCTCTGTAATGAGCTCACTAGCCTTGGAAGAACCGTCTCTGCTAGAGAGACTTCAGGGTTTTGGTCTCTTCACTGAAGAAAATATTTGACTCTAATGGTTTATAATGAAACCAAACTGCCTGGAAGATTTGATAACAAATGAGTAGGACCAAGGGCTGTATGGCCTTGAGTCTTCTCACCATCCAGAAAGCTCCAAGAAGGATCTCTCGCACACTGTGGTAAGCAGGGCAGTGGCCAGAGGGCCAAGGCAAACAAAGCAAGGGATGAGGGGTTTCTGGGCCAGAGGAGTTAAGATAGCATCACAAAAAAGCATTTCATCTCCTCCCCTTTCTCTTAACGGTAAGGTTCAGAACAAATACATGCCTTCTGCACTTCCAGGACAGCGCATGCAGAGAGGAAACCCTTTGGGAAAACTCAAGTGAGGGTACTTCCCTAGAGAACTGTGGTGATCCAAGGTCACAGAACAACAAAGCTCAGAGGTACTTGCCCTGCCACACTGCAAAAGAAGCAGGTCTGAAAAATGATAAACTAACAAAACTAACAACGTGGGATTGGAATTCATCTGCTGAGGCCCTTTCCACAGTGTTTCTAATCAAGGCACCTCAGCAACATCACTGAAATCTTTTCTCATAGCTTCTTTGTTACAGCTGGAAGTGCCATTAACCTCTTTTTACAACTGAAAAACTAGAGACTAAGATGAAATGCCTAAAAGCACAGAATCAACCATGTTGGAAAAGACCTTTAAGGTCATCAAGTCCAGCCATTAGCCCAGGACTGCCAAGACTAAACCAGAGCCTGATCTGTCTCAGGCTTTCTCCTCACCCCTGGAACTACTCCATCGCACACGCAAGATAAAGACAATCTTGCATTAGTCAAGCCAGACAGGACAGATTTGTTTTAAGGAACATCACCCAGACACTGCATTCATCCTACATAAGTCAAAACAAATATTTTCTTCCTTCAGTACCCTCTACTGTCAGCTCTCCCATTTCCCAAAGTAATATCCATAGACTGGAATTTCTGTATGGAAATGAAAATGAAATATTACTGTACTGCAGTGGCTTCTGGCATGGACATGTACTGCTTTTGAGTCATTGCTCATGGTGGCTTTATTTCTGAACTGTGAAATCTTGGCCACCTGACTCTTAGATTAATGCATTAACAAGATAAATCTATAGACCACAGGCTTCTTAAAGTTTAGCTATGCAGCGGCTTCCTATTATCCTTCCCTATGTCAGAATGAATTTTAACATCTAACTCTTGAGCTAAAAATCCTATCAATACTTAATGCTCAACAGATAAAGCAGTATTTTGGAGTTTAAGTTTAGATGAGGTGACATGTGACAATGGAGCACAGACACTGGAAAACAGTCTCCTGCAGTGTGATAAATGACAGAGTACAGCTGAGAAACACAGAGGCAATTAGAAAAGGAATATACACTGGAAGCTGGCACCCCATAACCCCATGACTAAGCAGCCAAGCAACCAAGTGAGTGCCAACATCCTCAGCTATGTTTAGGCAGCACGTTCCTCACATCTAACCATACTGAGGGGGCAGTCCAAATGAGAACTTTGGTGCACTTCTGTGACAGTGGTTATTTTCCTGCACAGTGCAAAGGGACCCTATACACCAGCCCTCCTCTCCTATGCCATTATCCATTAAATCACTCAAGATCATCCAGTGCAGCTAAGTTGGAAGGACCTCCTCTGAGATGAGACTCTTCATGCAGTAAAGCTTTAAAGCGGGTACTCATCTGGCAGCATGGGCATAGTCCCATTGGCTTTACTGGCTCAGTGGTCCTGCATGCACGTTTGCATTTCTTCTGCTGGAAGAAGCTCTCCTCAGATACCTCCATCTGCCTGGCTTTTAAGAGGGTGCATGACCTCAGCAACATGACCCACTGAGAGGAGCTGGGATTTTCACCAGTGTACTTTAAGCCAAGCAGTGCATGCAACAAGGCGTTGGCGCTGTCCTCTGGGAGAAATGGTCTGCAGCTACAGAAGGCAGTGAGAACTAAGGGTCAGATGGATTAAAAGAAGTAAACAGTAATTTGGAAATGGCCATGACGACAGAGCAGGCACAATGTTAAATCTCCTCCTAGCTTAGACTGCAGGGTGGAAAAGACGTTTGGCAAAGTCCGTTTCAGAAACACACAGAGATGAAGAGCTAAGATAGGCCTAACTCCAAGTTCCGCATCTGTTACCAAGGCATTGTATAGTCTGAATTGTGACAGCATCTAAGTTATCACACCAAGGCACTGAAATTAGTCATCCAACAGAGCACTATAATTCATACTGTCAAAGCTATTTTTGTTCATGTGGAGCTGTTTTTAAAGACTGACATAATTGGACAACAGGTATGACAAGCCTTAACTGTGATGTTATCTTCTCTGAGCCAGAGACCTTTGTTGTAGAAAAGGATGAAAACCAGGGCTGTGGCAAACAACACAGCATGAAGAAAGTTTACCTTGCCTGGGAAAATCAGGAGTTTCTTCTTCTCTGAAGCAAATACCAGTCCCACCAAAGCTATCTCATTGTAAGGCTCAAGAGCTGTAGTGATGTTTTATGCTGGCAATTTCCTACTAACCAGTTATAAAGAGATAACATAATAGGATACACTCATCCCTTTACCTTATCACCAGAGCCCACACAGCTCATCTCTACTGAGCTAAGCAATACCCCAGTAATAACTTTTTCATAGTGCTTCACCCATCTTTCAAACAGACTGACTTCTTGTGTTGCCCTACTCATGGATATGGATAACATTCAGGCACATCTCACCGAGTGGGCAGTTCTCACAGAGAAATTAAGCTAATGCTCTGTGGCCACACAAAGCTGCCAGTTCTGCTGCATGGCAAAATAGGCTGTGTCCCAGTAAAGCAGAACCTACACGAGCACAAAACAACCAAAACAAAACGAAGTATTTACCACCTCCTCCTGACTTCAACCTGGTCTGTGCTAAGAAAGCCTTTGCAAACCACTCCCAGCGTTGCTCAAAAGCAGCTGAGGCTTAAACCCCACATTGGTTAGAGACAGCACACACTGAGTTAGAAAACCTGGTGCTTCAAAAAGGCAGCAAGTAGCTATCATCCCATATCACTGGGAGATGTTTTCCCCATAGCTCCTAACCAGCCTGCACAGCATTGGCTTTCAGTGGGAGCTCCTCACTTGCTGATCTTGCCTGACAGGCTTCCCCAAGCACAGGCTACTCCTTTGTCATCCTTCCTGTGGTGTTTACTCCCGACTAGGAATAACTGAGGCTACCACAGCATGAATAAAATGGTATAAAAAGCCCCCTGTGCTGCTGACACAGGAGAGCCCTTTGCCCTGTGGCAAACAAGGCAATCGTAATGCCTCCAGTCTTGATGAGGATCATCAAAATGTCAAGGCCGGTAGCTGCCCTTTCTCTCCTGACGTGATAGTTAGCCCCTGGGAAGGAAATAAATTACTGAGCCACTTAACACCTCATTAGGAGTTAAACCTATATATTCAGCATGCCCAAGTAGATCTTTAAAGCACCTTGGGTGTTCAACAGCAAGCTGTGAAGTATACACTGATGGTATACAGCACTATTTCCTTAAGGAAAGCTTTTCCTTTAAATGGCTCCAAATCTCTGTCAAGTAACTGTTTCCATTCTCCCTGCTTAGCTGCCCCGGTTTGGGTTGTATGGCCTGTCTCTATTTATAAATAACCCACTTTGTTTACCAATTCTTTTAAGTATTTTCAGGAAAGGGAAGGAAGAAAATTCTGGGAATATTGCAATTGCCTGCCTGCCCTCATTAGCCCAGTAATGATTTCACTGTAACTCAATTGTTTCTTGTACTAGGCTCAGGATAAAAAGAGTGCAGCGGCAATAACTGCTGAAGAAGTTCCTCTTCTCTTTTTCACTCATCCCCAAGACAGTTCATCCCTGCCTCTGCGTCATTCCTCCCTCCCAGTTATGATATCTGGGGGGCTTGCTTTTGGGTATTGAATCAGAGCTAAAAATACTCACCTTCCTTTCTTATATGTAGGTTTTGATTGTTTCTAAACCCAGATTGGTCGGCATTTACGTGGTGCGTACATTGAGAAAGCTAAATAAGACTTATCTTCTTCTATTCAAGTTAATAAAATCTGCAAACATTGTGTGACCTATTACTGAAAAGTAAGATACTTTAATACCCAAATCTGCAAAGACTCAAGACTGTGTCAAAGCAAATGCTTTGAACTGCACTGAACAGCTTTTGATGCTCTTTACAAGCTCCCTGGCTCTAGAGGGTGTCATTTGTCCCCCATTCAGCTTCACTGGCAAGTTGCATCCTCTCCAAAGACCGAGTGTCTCCCAGTTCTCTTGCTAAGAGGGTATCTTTTGCTGACAGATCCAAGAACAGACTTGGGTAGAAGAAAGGTGACTATCCTGCTACTAGGAAGGGGTAATGGAGGGCGTGTATTTAAACACAGCTCTTCCTATTTCAGAAAGCAAGTCCCAGTCAAAACTTGCTTGATGCAATTTCCTCAGCAAGGATATGCTGGACCAAACTGGTTTAGAATTGTCTTACTTCTGTTGTAAAACTAAAATGATCTATTCTTCCACTGCTTGCACCAGAACTGCACTTCAGAGCTTAAGAAGCTTTTCATGCATTGGGAAGAGTGTTTCACTTACACCTTATCAGAGCAACAGCATGGAGCTGCTGTTCCAGAATCTTCCTTTTCCAACCAGATAGCAGCTACCATCCTTCCTCTGCTTGATGTTCAAGTCTGTGTCACTTACATTATCCTTTGGCAAGCTCCAGTGACCTCTGTGCATGCCTGAGCCCACCATAACAGCCAAATGCCAAGAATCAATCTGCAGAGGGTGATGCCCCAGAGGAGATAGAGCATCACGGTCTGTGGACCAGGCCAAAACCAGCTCTGGCTTCCCCCAGACTAGCTGTATGTAAGGAGCTATGAAGTTTGCTCAAGTTTCTCAAGATGACCATGCATTTATCTCGTTCATCAGCGTGGCCCT
The DNA here is from genome assembly GCA_028858755.1 of Ara ararauna. NCBI lineage: Eukaryota > Metazoa > Chordata > Aves > Psittaciformes > Psittacidae > Ara > Ara ararauna. The sequence goes on from CM054377.1 coordinate 163,185,331, forward strand.
ACTCAGAGAAGCCAGGATGTTCTGGAAACTGAGCAAGAAGGGGAAACTTCCTGTCTGATCTCACTGATGTCTCCTGCATAGGAACAACATGCACTTTGGTAGCACATCAAGGCTTCCTGATTTGCCTCACTTCTCATAAACACTCCAAATCCAAACAGGTGGAGAAAGAAGACGAGGAAAACATGAGGAAAAATTGGGGGGAAAAAAGACTGTGAAGCCTCTCCAGCTCCCAAGAGCACACACGTGTCTTACTGCTGCATTTGCTTTGGGTGCAATATGAAGCTCTCCTTACTGCTACGTATTCTTTCCAAGGGAAGGACTGGACCTTGTTGGTATATTGCAATTGTCCTTTGACACTGGGTTTCCAGCAGGATGTTTCCAGTACATCCACCATCAGGAGTGGGAAGGAACAAGAGGGGCAAGCACTCGCTAATGTCCTTGACAGGGGGAAGTCTGTGTTTTTCAGCTCCTTTAGTCCTACCTTAGCAACAGGGAAGGAAATTATTCTTCATGTTCTGAAATGTCCACTTAGTTTTTCCTTCATGCTTGGTGGCAATCACTGGGGCCAGGTGTGCAGAAGTGAAACTAGTTCCAATGTGAGCTGCCTATGCCTTCAAATCAGGGAAAGCTGCTTCTCCCCTTCAGTCACTGATGACTTTCTGAGTGCCCTTGGCACGCAGCAGTGTGACAACCATTAGGACCTGGGTGACTGCTTTGTTGTAGCAATGTTCTATCCAGATTTACCACAAGGAAATGGGACAACTCTGACATTGCATCCTTCCCAGAGAGGGGATGGCTAAACCATGCCCCCCAGCAGCAGGATTGTTTCTGATTTTCCCATGCATGGACTGTCTCCATTTAATATGTCCCCAGTTCTTGTCTCAGTCCTTCAAGCAGACCTCCACCTGCAGTACATCCAGTGATATTGTAGAGCGGGGTTACCCCTGGTATGGGTGAACATGTCTGACCTCATTTCAGATACCCTCAGGTTTGATGGAAAGTTCCACTTGAATTCATGCATTTCTAGGTACGGAATAAAAACAAGTAACAGGAGAGAAGAACACAGGGTGAAATGGTACTCAGCCTGTGGAGCAAACAAGACAAAAGTGATCATGAAATTAGGAGCCAAAAGGGGAAAGAGAAACAGTCTAACAAATCCCTAACAGCCTGTGCCTTGTGGAAAACTTATTAGCTCTCAGAAGGAAAAAGGAAGGTTATTTCATCCCTAGATCATCATGCGTCCTCTAGCTAGAGCAGACTTTCAATCTAGATTAATGGCCCAGCATCGAAACCCTAAAATATAGTATTTTGAAAGCTAAATAGATTTGCAAGCCTCTTCAAAAAGCATGTTGAGCAGCCTGTAAAGCCCTGCATGCTCCTAAATACCTACTTTCAGTGCCAGTACTTGAGGAAACCACAGCAGATGAAACCATGCTGTAACCATAGAAGACTTACTCCTTTTATTTAATGTTATATTTTAATCAGCCTTCCTGAGACTATTCCCCTGTAACATCTGCAGTCCGGGGCCATCCTGCTTCCCCGTGGTGTCCTGAGGCAGGGCTGCTCTGGCTGTTCTCCCGTCACAGGTTCTATCTGGGCAAGTTCTTCACTGCACCCGGGGGATGCAAAACTCAGGCAGCTTTTGCAGGTGGAAAACTGACATATTGGGGAAGGGATAACACTTGCCTGAAGATACACAGCTGATCAGGAACAGAACTGGATGAATGCCCAGGCTTTTCAAGTCCAGGTCAGTGCTTTTTGCTCTGAAATGCTTCAGGTGAGCCAACCACAAGCATCCTTCTGCTTGGGACCCTTCAGCTAAGACACTGTGGAACACAGGCCTTCCCATCTCACACCAACCCCAGGGCTGCACAGGGACAGAGGGGGACCTCAGAAATGCCTCTTTCTCCAAAGTCACCATCTAGTCCCCAGTGACACCCTCAAGTCCCTCTCATCTGCTGGGGTGGAGAAGAAATGTGTTATTTTATGTTCCTGGATAGCAGGAAATTCTACTGCCAAAAATCACCAGATTTTGGTGATCACCAGTGTGATAGAGCACCAGCTAAGCAGGCAGCTAACTCCTGTCATGGGAGATGCTTCATGGCCATAGTGGGATATGCTGTTCAGGACTTCATGATGACTTTGGCAGGGCTGCGGTGATAGGCTTCAGCAGTTCCCCAAAGCTCCTCCTCTGAGGACCAAAGGAAAGAAACCCGTTCTTTCTGTTCAAAGGCATCCATTAAATTCCCATTTGAAAGTGTCTTTGGAAGTAATTCAGCATTATCTGTAAACACGGATTACTGACTTTGTGAATATTTCATGATTTCTATTAGTCATCTGTATTTTTAGAAACATGGGCCATCAAAAATTGAAGTCATTCTGCTTCAGTTCTGCCGTGCCAGAAATCTTTTTCTCCCAAATGTGTTGCTAGAGCCATGTACATGATGAAAGACATAGGAGTGAAGGGACTAAAAGGGGTTTCTGGCTGGTCTCTAGCGCTTGCCTGAAATATGGGTCTACCGGGCACATGGCAGCACACAAGGTTTCATTAGGCAGGTGGGGAATTCTCCTCGCCACATCCCCTCCCAGCACTGACTGTCCAAAATACCTTCTGTTTCACCCAGTTAATTTTCCCAGGGTTTACCCCTTTCCTAGATAAAACCATACCTTTTAATTTTAAGCCATACATTTGTGCTCCATTATATTTAAAGCCCTACTTGCTTTTCTCATGACCCATGGTGTTCTGATGGCTAAATCCTCCTGCAGCCACACATAGCTTTATGCTTGGCTTGAGGGCTCCTAATGCTGCTCTAGCTCCAGAGATGGAGTGGGACCAAAGGTTGCCTTCCTCCTGTGTGGGCACAATGCCCAGCAGCTCCTACAGGGAGTCCAAGAAGCCAACCTGCTTCTGGCTACAGGCTCTGGGCCTGATAGGGGTTGCGATGTGACTTGGGGAGCTCAGCAAGGATCCAAAGATCAGGACTCGTCTCTCTGGGGCTGGGGTGACCTATTAACACATCTCTCTCAAGCACCCAGTGACCCAGATTTTGATGATGAGCTCTGAGCAAAAGGATGACCTGTGGCTGTTGGGATTTGGGTCAGATATGCAGATAATGCAGTCTAAGAAGTGCAAGCAGCACTAAAGCTGGAGATGAGGGCACAGCATCCCGCTGTGAAAGCCCTGGGGGTGAGCTGTGTTTGAGCTCTATTTAACATCCTCAACAACAGAAACGTTCACTTCACAATAGGTAAAACAAAGCCCTGCATTATCCACGGCTGGCAGCCAGATGGGATTGGAACTGATGATGTCCATTACTTGCTCCAATAGGAGTGGGGAGGCAGGAGGGCACAGAAGTAGGAGCAGAGGGTGTTGCCGCCTAGGGCCTCTGGGTTTGCTTCCATGCAAATGAGACTGATTGTTTTCATCATGCAGACCCTATTTAAATACAATTTATCACCTTTTAAAAGACTTTTAACCTGCCAGATTGACATCCCCCCTAAACACACATTGCTCCTTTTCCTGCCAGTGTTTTACCCCCTGGCTTCTAAGGCGTAGCAGGTCACAGTGGGAACAAAAATCTTGCTTTCCAAGAGGGGAAAAAAAAAACCCTAATTCCACTAAAATTGTCCTAAAATTCATTACTCGCAGATGCGAGAACAGGGTCAGTAACAGAACTGTGGCAGCAGCAAATGCTGCCCACAGCCCTGCTCCAGATGTGGACAGAGACTTTCCAGCAGCAATCCATTGAGGGGTGGTAGACCCTTTTGGCAGCATGTTATTGGTACACCCTATGAATTTCCAGCTGGCCTCTGGCTTGTAAATGAACTTTTGTAGCTGCTGCAATTCCTACTCCGGCTGTTTAAAAGCTCAGTGCCACCACAGGCAGGCTGGAACCCATTAGGTTGGTTTTACCCTTACATTATAATTACTCACAGCTGCTGGGAGCCCGTATACTCTGATCTCCAAATATAGAAAGCTAGGTAGCTTCCACCTCACCCCTGGTTTTCCACAGCTCGCTTTATATCTTCCAGACCCTCATTCTTCTTTAGGCTTTACACGAGTTTCAGAGCCTGACTGGAAGACCTAGGAGGTCTGTGATGGAAAGTCACCACTTCTTAAGCCCAGCACGTGTCAGGTGAAGGAACAGTGAAACCACTGCTGGTTCTTCCCCTAGAGTGCTCCTATTCCCTTTGTTTGGCACTGGTAACCCAGTGAAAGTGGCTGGAAGGGAAAGTGTTTAGCATAGGAACAAAGGGAAATAAAAACACCCACTGGGTTATAAATCTTTTCTGGCTTGGCCAGATCTGGCAGATTTTCTCCTTTTAAAAACTCCTTACAGCTGACACTGTTTTAATGGGAATCTGATCTAAAAGCCATGGAATTGCAGCTGATTTTAAGACTCATATGTTCAGCCCACAGACCTTAACCTCATGGTGCAACACAAAGGGATCAAAGACAGCATAGAGACACGAGCAAGTTAAGATTTGCAGCCACACTTCTCTCCCCCTCTTACAGCTCCAAGGAACAGACTCAGAAACAAGGTGGAAAGCCCCGCAGCACTGATTTCTTTGCAGTCCTTTATTTACGAAGCTGTATGAAGTCACCTCCCAAGGCCAGATGTTGGTCCTGTTGTACGACTGCAGCAGCCAGCTAAGAAGCGGGAAAGCAGTTTGGTCGCGGGTGTCAACACTGTGGGGCAGATGCTGTGGGAGCCCCGAGTGCGTTTTTCAGCTCTCTCCCTGCTCTTCTTTGCGTATTCTTGTAGTCACAAGAGACACAGGACAAGGAAGCTACTTTAGGTTTTTAAGCTTTTAGTCTCCTGTGTACTGCCCCATGGATCCATGAACTAGATTCTACAAATTCCCTTAGATATGACACGAGCTACCGAAAACTATCCTTAAGCTTAATGAGACAACTGAAAGCTGCTTTCCTGTCAGAGCCAAAAAGTATCTGCTGCCCTCCCTGCGCTCAAGTGTACTCCCATAGTCTGTGCCAAAAAGATCTAGCTTCAGACCGTTGAGGTCAGCTGGCCAAAGCCATGGCGTGAGTCCTTCCAGCCTCTGTCTCTCAGAGTCTCTGCCAGCAAAGGTCAGTTTGACACCAGAGTTTCTCCATGTTCTTCTTTTCATCATAGTTTCACTGGCGGCCTAAAACATTCATGTGTCAGCTTTGAATTAAACACCAAACCAACCAACCACCTCAGGGCAGCCTTGGGGAGGAAAGCTCTGCTTTCTGGGAAAGTTTTGCCCTTCATATTTAATGTTTTATTTTATGAATAATGGCTCTACTGATATAACTGTGGAAGAGTTCTTATTCTATGTGTTTTAAAGCAGCCCAGTTGTGGTTTATTTTACCCCCTTCCAAAACAACAGAGGCAGGAAACAAAGAAGGCTCATTATATACCAAGTTAAGTCTGTGTAGGTACCTATGTACGTACGTATGTCCACCTCTTCCATTCAAAGATGAAACGTAAGAAATGTACTAAGTAAGGTCCAGGAAGAAAGCCCCAAAATCATGGAATATGAGTGGATAAAAATATTGGTATTATATAGGACCCAGGACAAAAGGACACAGTATATGCACACTTCAAGCTCAATTCATTGCTTGTGTGAAGCGGCAAAACTCCCCTGGAGCTGAAGCAGCAGTAGCTGTGTACACAAGAGATTTTATGCAGTGGGTCAGTCAGGTAAACTTTAACAGTAATTTTCTGATTGTGAAAACCAAGGTGTATTTCATTATTCAGCTGCCCATATGGGCATCCCAGACCACCCTGGGTGGAGCATTAGGGCTCCATCCCCTTAGGGCATGTAAATTTTGCCTACCTCATGCGCATCTGCAATATTTCTTTTCCTTAGAGGAAAACCAAAGACCTTTCTCACTTTTCCCTGATGCTTATTAATTCCTTGAATATATAGTTTTAGTTTTCCTAAAACTGGAGAGTTCAAGGACCAAGTTTGTGATGCGGCAAATAGCTGCTGTTACCAGGCTGGAATCAAAAAGCTTCCTCTCTCCAAGTCTGTCTGTTTGGAGCATTTGGAACTAGATGCATCCCATGCCCAAAGCCCCCACATACTGCATGAGATTCCATGTCCTGTCTGGCACAAGGCTCAGATGGAACAGGTAAGCCCTGCAAAGCTTGTCCCAACATTATACTTTCCAGATGCCTGTGGATAACCCCTTTTATGCCTGTGGAGCTGTCCTTAGTCTTACTTTTCTTTCAGTCTCAGAAAGCTGCACAATGGAAGTGGGAACCATCTGACAGAGCTGCAGCTGCTGTGCTGGCCCCACTAAAACCATATAGAGGGCCTTAGTCAATATTCATTGCCTTGTCCTGCTACAAAGAAGGAAGTATTAGAGAAACCTGTTCCCACTTCCTACATCTGCTCTGTGACCTTAGCAAACGCATTTCGCCTTTTACTGCCTCTGTGCCCACATCTTCAAAGATAAATGGTAAAGAAGAGCATGGCATATGAACACGGAGTGCCACTTGAAACTTAGATCAGGGAGGCACTACTGAGACCAACCAGCAAATAAAGGCTAAACAGTGACTGTCTCTGCAGGGCTGTTATGTTTTGCAATGCTGCTCTGTTATTTTCTCCCCTTCTTCCTGCATTTTCTCTCCCAAGCAGTTATGCTTCCAGTGGGGAAGTTTGAAGCCCTCACCCAGCCCTTTCGTTTCCCATAGAGAAGTTCCATGTCTCCAGCAGTAGCCCGGAGGTACAACAGGCAACGTGTTCATATTTCACTTTGTGCCTGCATGACCTTTAAAAATATAACCTGACAGTGATGGGAAAAACGTAAAGGAGAAGTGCGTTCAACTCAAACAACAGGTTTGTAGCAGCACAGCCTTCGTGGGACATGTGGTGGTGACCAAGCATGGACCACCAAGACAAGTGATAGAACGGCTGTGCTGCATGCGCACAGCTGGAGAGACACCCTGGCGAAGACTCTCAGAGGGTGACTCTCTCACTGCCCTCCCCATCATGTAGGTCACTGGTCAGATCTGCCTTGACTGACAGCCCGTTGTAAAAGAGGATCAGCTATGGTGGGATGGCATCAGTCAGAAATCCCAGAGTGGGAAAATGGAATGTTCAATCACGTAGTGAAGCAGAGCCAGCCTGGGGACCTGGATTTACAGCTAATAACATCACCTACTATTAATCCCCTTGCTGCACAGGAGAGGTTTTAGCAAAGAAACCCACTGTTTCATGGGACTTCCATCTGATGCCTTCTCCACTGCACTCAACAGCAGTGGATAAAAATAGGAAGGAGGTGCAAGAGATATAATTAGCACTGTTAGCTTTCACCAGGATCAGTTAGGATGAGCAACAACTGCTTCATTCATCTGAAACATCATCTTTTAGGAAGGAAACCTAACTGAAAGCCTGACTAAAGAGGAAAACCAGAAGGATAAGCAGACCATAATGCTTTTGATGTTCTCCAAGCCACACTCAGGGAATTGTGATAAACAGCCATGTGGCCTAGCACATGATTCCCAGAGGTGTTATCTATTTCAATGGAAGTTATAATGCTTTTGGGAACCCCAGCAGCCACTTTTTTGCAATTGAAAGATCCTCAAGCTGTAGAAAAGCTGTTCTGTAATCAGAGGCTCCTATTCTGTTCTCTTAATCATTGGGTGCTATGAGAATTAATTTGGGAAAGTAGCTCTCTGGACAGTGCTCGAGCTGTGATGGACAGAGCAGCTTGGATATCAACTGGCTCTTTTATTCCAGTGCACCAGACGACAACGATGTTAAGAAATGAATTCCGTTTTCCTCTGGGCCACTACATACCCATTTAACTAAAAATGCTGGAGATGTTTTAGCTCAAGAGGAACAACTTTTTCCACTTACAAAAAAATTCAATTTCACACTCCATGAAAAATTCCAGAAGAAAACTTAAAACACCTTGAGTGTTTTCACAAATTATTTTGGGGGGTTTGATTTTGAAAGGAGACATTTTTGAGCAGCAAGATGTGAAAATTCAGACTGTCTGTAATTGAATCCAGCAGTGGGAATGATTCAAAACCTTGCAAAGGGTTTGCCCAATACGTGTATCCCATTGTATTTTCAGTTTATTGGTAGCACATTGTAGGAATGGAAAGCAGTTACTACAGCTGTATCTGACAAACTCTACTTCTGAGATATAAATTCACAATGCCTGTCCCTGGGACCTGCATCTTTCTTATGTCGCTTTATAATGCAGGGTAGTGCAGCTTGTGTAATGCTGGCAATGGAATATTAAGGTGCACCCAGCAGAAAATTGACTTGTCTCATCTTTCAGCTTTGGGTCTGGATTAGATACTAGCAGGAGAAGTCAATTTTCTTGACTGGGCCAGTCTGGAGAGTAAAAGTCATTGCTCGTTGGCAGCAGAAGAAAGCATTTCTTTGGAATTCATGTTGAATTACTTGAGCCATGCAGCCGATTTGCTTCTTCTTTCTGAATGTTAAGTGAAGGTGGCAGGTTTAAACTGAAGGAAAAGAAACAGTCCTTCATGCAAAGCCTTGGCAAGCTACGTCACCTCCTGGTGCCTAATGGTATGGACCCTATCAGTTCACAATGACTGAAGGGACAGCTAGACAGACTATGAGACACATCAGTTGAGAGCCATGAACTACACAGAAAATGCCTGTATGTGCCTTACACTTTGTTAATGGACAATCATAGAATCAATCAGGTTGGAAAAGACCTTCAAGATCATCCAGTCCAACCGCTCTCCAGCACTGCCAAGTCCACCACTAACCCATGTCAGTGAGGGCATCTTCATACCAGTGATGGGGCAGCACAAATGGGGTCACACCAGCAGCCAGCCCCTGATGTGGGCACAAGGAAACCGAGGCAAAGCCATCATCAAAACACGCAGAACAAGATATGAATGGTTAAATGGATGCCAAAACTGTGTGCAGATCAGCCCTGAGCTTCTCAGGGGGTTAAGAACTGTGACTCTAGGGGCTGTTTGGCCCAGAGTGACACTGACCAAAAAGACATTTGATTGAATTTTGCCTCAGTAACCTGATTACCTGGGCTGCAGCCCCGCTTTTGACATCTTATCAGCTTTTCTCAAGCTGGAAAGGAAATGCTGACCCTTGGCCAAAGAGCAAAAAAAGGGGGGCAGGTTGCTGCGTTAAAAAAGTGAAAATAGTAATAATATATTGAAGGAGTCTTTAGCTAGTGGATCAAAGAGACCAGGGGGCTTTCATATTTAATTGAAGCACTTCCCTATTATCTCAGTGACAAACAGGCCTAACCATACTATGATTATATGTTGCAACAGGATTGGCTTGAGGTTTCCAGCCTAATTTCAATGTTTTACTGCTGCCTTCAGCTGGTAAAGAGATAAAGGCATCAGCCAAGCGCTGGGATCCTTTCTGCAGAAGCAGGTGTAGGATCTGAATCAAAACCTACAGCATTTTACTCTGTGCACATTGGGATTAAGCTTCTCTGGGGGTTCATGCCTCTCTGCAGATGACATTGCATATGCCTGTATGTCTTTATCCCCAAGTAAGTTCTTGGAAGCGTAAGTCACCTTTTCTTCTGCTTGCAGAGGGCCCTGGCACAGTTCTGACATCCTACGAACGCACATGCAATTAGTAACAAACCTTTGAATATTTAAGTAATAATTTAGCACTGGCTTGGGAGTTTCCTCAGATCCTGTGAAGAGGACTCAGATCCCCCTCAACTTGATCACACAGGGGTGTCTGCTCTGGTGCAGCATGCCCCCATTTCTCTGATCCCTGGGGATGCTCAGGGGAACAATATGTGCTGCCAGAATGAGGAAGACTAAAGTGCCTAGCTAATGTGCCAAACAAGTACTTTCCTGACAGTGTTTAATGCTATTAGACCTCATCTTCAGAGTGTCCAGAGGTAGAGAGTTGCAAGTGCCTTTCCTTCAGCAAGTGGCCTGTAGGGCACCATTCATCTCTCTTCCTATGCAATTTGCCTCACTTGCCTATGTTACATTTTGTCTCCTGATTATTGCAAGCATTATACAGGTCAGAATAAGAGGCTATTTAGAGAACGCTGGATCTGTTGCGCTGGATTTATAGATCAGTACAGACAGGAGCACTGTCAAGTACTGATTTCAGAAGTCATCTGTAGGTAGATGTGCATGTAAATACATTTTGCTCACATAATCTATAAACTCTTAAGAGACATTTATCTGTGTGCGCCCATAGGTGTGTCTATATATAGTTCTCTGCATCTATCTACCTGGCATCTCCGTTAGCCTTTTCTTAAAACATGTATGCAGCTCCAAGGTCTACATTTCTTCATCCTCAAACCCTCATCTCCTTCCTTTCCCCTTCACCTCCCTGTCACCCCTCAGTTTCTTTCATCCCCTCCATCCCTGCCTTGGCTCCTGGCTATTCAATTCCTCTACCCCTTTGCACACAACCTTTAGTCATGTTGTGTGCCCAAAAGCAGCTCCCTACACCTGTGGCAGAGGTGGCAGCCACAGAAGAAAAGCAAAGGAAAGCTGTTGTCTGCTGCCAGCTTGCTGCAGCAGCAAACTAATTTCTCACTGGAAGGACAGGCTCTTCCGCCTAGTTAGAAACCCTATGGAAAACTACATTTTCCTATTCATTTCCCCACTGTGTAACAAGCATATATTCTCAGAAAGGCCAACAAAAGCAGATGGCCTTTCTAAACCAAGCCAAAAATACCACTGAGCCAAGTCAGCCCCCGAACACAACAACAACATAAGGGATATTTATATTAGGTTTAGTCTGGGTTGGGTTTTCTTTCAATCATTGTAACGTTAAAATACCTTCCATCATTTTTAATAAAGAGCACAGATTAACCTGCGGGGGTGAACTTCAGAGAAAGAACATGTCTATTATTGGCAGGCAGCTTTAACTTCAACTGTAGAAGAGCTTGTGCCTCATCTTAACATCTCCAAGATGTTAAGAGCAGGGAGCAGAGGAGCAGCTCTGGATTTGCTCACACGATTCGCTTGCTGTTGAATTTACCCCTTCTTGTGCCCCAGGAACAGCAGGGATGTGTGGTCTCCCACTATCAGTTCCCTGTGACTCTCTCCAGGTATCCCACGAGCCACATCTCAGGGAGCAGCAAGGTGCGTAGGACAGCCACACAGCTTCCGTCTTGGCTTCTAACATTAAAACTTGGCAAGCTTTAAATGCAACAGGCCCTTGCTGGCACAATGCAGCCAGAGCCAGCTGTGTGCTGAGATAAGTCGTGGCACTTGATGGTAACAGATACCAGTAAACCCTACCAGCAGCTGGTCCTGGGAGGACTGGCATAGCTCAGCAGGGCAAGGGGGAAAGGTCTGCCTCCCAGCTATAATTAGCAAGTAATTCAGCATAACAGGAATGGGTGAATGGACTAAAGCAGCTGCTGCCCCCACGCTATAAGCAGTTCAGAGGTTTTATTTTAAATGAGATCTGGTCCAGTCTCCCAGACTGGGTGTCACCACCACAGAGACCAAGAACTGATCTGGGCCACCCCAGATAGGGCTGGACCAGTTACAATGTGCACGTAGAGGCAACATCTGGTTTGGTTTCCTCCCCAGGAGCCTGGGTCACATATATCAAAGCATCCTGCCAGCACATACTGTGCTCATATCCCAACATCTAACTGCTCTGAACCACAGGGTGAGCAGGAGGCAAGGAGACACAGCCCCAGGCTCTCAGTCTTGCATCTCTGCACTAGAGGAAAATGAGCTGAGCACAAAGACAGTGACCCTGGCTCCATCCTGTTGCTAATACACAACACAGGCAGATAATGGTGCCTGCATCCACAACTAAACTGCAGGCACAGATCTGCCCTCTTCCAGCAGCAGGTTCCCTTGGTCTCACCATCTCCCAGGCAGAGCAGGTCTCATCAGGGTGATCCTGTAGCTCTCTGCACCCCATGAGACAAGCTGAGCTCATTGATTATAGAGATGGGGATTGCTACAAGCCATCATATCCTTAAACTGGAGATAGGAGCAGGGAAAATAAAAGGCAGGCAAATTGCATGCTGCATTACAAACCTAGGACGTGCTGTTGACTCTTTGGATAGTCTTGTGCCCAAGGTGACAAATGGACACGTTTATCACAGGCTGTGGCATCACTTGTGGAAGGGTTGGGAGATTTTTCTTTATTTTTAACTTCTTCTTGCTTATCTGCATGGGAAGGTTTTAATTAGCTCTGGAGTGCCATTAAGAAATAAAGGAGGCCAAGTTCATTGTGGGTTGAGTCTCCTGGAGGCAGCCGCATTACTCAAGGGGTCAATATCCTCCATGCTTTTTGTAGTCCTGTTATGAAATATGCAGGGCAACAATTAGATATTTTGACTGGAAATAGATTTCACCAAGGAAACATCCCCCAGTTTTAGCAAACCCCATCTGACCCAGGACAAACCCAGCTGCAGCTCCCCATCAGCCACAGAGCACAGCAAAGCCCGAGCACATTCTTGTAGCAGTTTGCATAGCTGGGGCCCCAGATGGCCACCACCATCCCTGTGCTATTAATAAGAACTATTTTGGAACAAATGATCATTTCACAAGCACTGCGTCTATGTATTTGCCTTACTATCATTCCCACAAGCTGCAAGGTGTTGTGAATACTTTGTGCATTGCAGATGCACCCTGACCCAAAGATACGGTGGTGTTGAACGATCGTGACGAGCTGGCCTCGTTGGGCACGTTAAGCACTTGGAAAGATGATGGCACCTCTCTGCCCACTTGGCTCTTTACAGAAATGACCTGCAGCAGATATTTTTTCATTGCTAGTAGCAGAAGAGACAATGCCGGTCAAATTATCTGGGTTGGTCCCCTCAGGTATTGCTGCTTCCCTCTGCAGCACACACTCCACAACTGGAGTTGGATCATTCAGAGTGGCAGAGCTGCTCCCAGCAGAGGCAAGGCTCCGGTGTACTTGTTGCTTCCTATAGATTAATCTCTTGCAAAATGTATTCTGTGTGTTGAAGAATAAAACCACACTAAAAAAGGCAAGCAAGAAGGATGATGACACAGTGTCAGCCCAATACAGTGCCCTGAGGGGATCCCTTCTTGGAAGCCATCCTGAAACTTTTACTCCTTCAACTTTCTGTCACAAGAAAAAGCAGGGGGGTGGAGTTTGGGGTTTTGCTGTATGCATGGGTGAGAAATGGGTTTTGCTATATGCACGGGTGAGAAATGGGCTCGCTGCTGCGGCAAGCGAGCAGGAGGCGATATCTTTACTTTGCCTTCTTCTATGGCTGCCACCTCTGCCACAGGTGTAAGGAGATGCTTTTGGGTACATCATTGCAGAGGGTTGTATGCAAAGGCAATAAACAACAGGGAGCCTAGACAAGAATGAAGGAGACGAAAGAAACTGGGGCATGAGGACAGGTAGGTGAAGCTTTTGATTAGATGCTAATGCTGTCATTTGCTTCTATTCCAAATTAAGTGTCTTCTACAAAATGGTCTTTTGTCCCGCCTTCCTCTTAGTCCTCTTCATCCCCATTGGGAAAACAAAGGTAGGATAAAGTCCAATTTCCAGACATGTTTTAATCCCATCATGGTTCTGCACAGCAAGGTGTGTAATAGGGGTGTAATGTGGAATAGACAAAACCCATTCCTCATTCCAGTGACAGCATGCTCTTCCCAGCCAAGATGGCCAGCAACAGTTGATCCCTGGCCCATCAGCCACCAGGAAGGCACTCATCAGAACACGATGCTCCCCATAGCTGGGCAGACCCAGGCACCCCACTTCAAAATTCAGCTGGAGAAAGCAAAGCAGCTCCCCTACACCCACCCCTCCATCCTAAAGACTGCCTCCCTATGGAGTTTACAGCATCTACAAAGTCTTTTGCAGTTTTGGGGTAAAGCCAAAAAGCAGACTTATAATGGCAACTCAGCCACAGCCTTTGGCGCAGTTTGGCAGTTCTAATCCTATAATAAACCCAAAGCACACGTGAGTCTGCAAAACAGTGTGATGAATTCTCTATTCCTGTCCACAGTATTTTTAGCAACTGGAGTCATTTTTAGCCTCATATTTTTTCCCTCTCTTTCAGTGTAAAGATGTCAGAACACAGGCATTGCTCACGCTGCGAGCAGCAGTCAGTCGATTTGGACAGACGCGCCTGACATTTCAAACCCAGAAATGCTCAGCAATCCCATTCCTGGCATCGTATAAAATGCACAAATGTGAAGCTGTTACCTATAGCAAACATTTCTCCATCAGATGCCTGACAGCACAGTGGTGAGGAAACCAGTGGAAGAGGAGGGGAAAAGTCAGTTTGTTTTGCAGATGGCTTAAGGGAAAGGAATCCTGAATCTTGAGCAAATGTTTGGTTTTGCACTGTGTCAGAAATGTTTGCTTCCTTAACACAGGGCCATTGCAACTGTATTTTTGTTTAAAAATACATCTCCCACTGTCTGGGCTGCAGCGTAAACAGGATGCGCTGCAATGTCAGCCCATCCGTGGCAGACACGCAGGGAGCCAATGCACCCGCGCTCAGATCTGACCTGCTTCTCCAAAATCAAGCTCTGCTACCCTTTCAGAGTCATTGTCATCTGATTTCAGTTTGCCACGCATGGGGAACATGGAGATGGGTGACCCTATGGTCATGTATAGTGGGACAGAAAGCAAAAGCTGAGGGGGTGAGCCTGGGGGATGCACAGCCATTAAAGACACAGGAATCCAGCAAACCCCTCAGGCACAAGCACTGTCTTTGCCAGCCCCTGGGCAGCAGTTAACACCCTGGAAGTTTCCCAAAATCGGGTAAATTAGAGTGTTAATTTACAGTGAAATGCTGCTAGTGCTGGATCCAACCCTTTCTGCTTTCCTCCACCTGAAGTTGCCCCCACCAAATCTCCTTAAAAGACAGATAACTTCTTGTGATCTACAAGAAGCCTCTTCTGTTATAGAATCTATATTCAACAGACTGCCTGTGACAAGGCCACCATCCCTCAGGTGTCACTGATATCTGGCCTGTAAGAGCATTTTCCATACCATCCCCCTGAGCTCTGTACAGCACACCTTGCACAGTGTAAGCACTTCCCTAAAAGTGCTCTTTCTTCTGCATTTTCCTGCGCCCTGATCCAACACAGCACTTGAGCATAAGGTTACCTTTAAGGATGCCTGTGATCACACCAAAACCAAGAGGACTGCAGTGGCCTCCCTATAGACAGGAACTCTGGGTTTCCAAACATCCCTAATCAGATCTGCTAGAAGTGTTTCTTGGAGCCAACCTTGACATTAAACCCAGCCTTACATAGTTTGATTACGATGACTTGGGTAAATCAACGTGCTCAAGTGCTTCAGCACTCCAAGACCTTACTCAATGCACAAGTTACACTCAGATGAAGAAATCCCAAATCTTTTCCCATATCCCAAAGCTCTGACAAGAACAGCAATAGGTATTGCTCTGGGGGATGCAACCACATTAAATTGAATTCCTTATTATCCCACAGGCTCATGTGTCTTTAGGGACTCTTAAAACAAAGTTGTCTCCAGAAGTGGTGTCCAACCAAGCTAAAACTGGAACAAGGGTTCAGGGAAGAACGTTTCACTCAGCTATCATCTCTTTACAAAACAAGATTCCCAAAAGACCAGCTGGGGTTTTATGGAAAAGCCATACGTGATTACCTGGGTTGTGGGAAAACACGTATCAGCATATAACGACTCTTAAGGCTAAGGATGAAACTGATTGCTTAGAAAACTACTTCACAAAATGAAATAAATACATTTGCTTTAATTCAGTGAGCATAAACTGCCTCTTGAATGAACGCTCTTCCATTCTGTTTGCTTCCCTTTGGTTAATAAATGACCAAATAGGCTTACTTTTCAGTAAGTAGCCAACAGCTATAAACATCATGGGCCCTTCAACCAAATCTTTGCTCTCCATATTTCAATCCAGAAACCAATGAGGAACACAGGGCAACTGCTGATTTTTTACAGGTGGCTGCAAATCCTTTACAAAATAGTGTATCACGGAGATATTACTAGTGTCTCTCCTATCAAAAGCTGCCTTATCCTCCTGGGGTATGAGTATCTGCGTAATAGATCTGCTGCTCACTTCCATATAAAAAGTGGTCTATAACATACACGTGCATCTGCTAAAACACAGCATGTGTTGAAGAATGCAAAGAGGAGCAAAAACCATAGAGAAACAGCTATAAAATTAACAGATTTTCAGGTGCAGGTGGAACCCAGATTGCACTCTAGTGTTGATAGCCCTCTTGCCTTGTCCCTGCTAGCAGGAAGTGGGCAAGAACAACACACTGTTAACAGCTCTGTGCAGGGGGACACATATTTAATCATTGATGACTTTTCCAAATGGAGAGTGTTGCAATGTTGGACTGTTCCTGAAATTACCAGGAAACCCCTCTTCTCCCAGTGGCCAATGCTAATTTTTTTCCCTGATAATTTTAAGCTGTGTACATGTGTCACAATACATAGAGATGCCCCATCATCAATGGAAGGAGATAGGTCTGTTTTTTTCAGCCCTAGATGAAGGTCAAAGAAAGCCAGCTGGAATAGCTAGGATGTTTCATGTGGGCTGGCAGGTCAGGAAGCGCACTTGGACTTCAGCTGACAGATTTTGGCTGAGCTGGCAGGTGCTAGAAACATAAGATGAGGAGGCAGCAGAGGGCAGAAACAGTTGACCAAGCACAGTGTTTACTGCTAAGAAACAAAATACGTCAGGGGAGGCAGACCCAAACACATGAAAACCCCAGTCATCTTCTCTTTAATTTTCACAGAGAACAGAGAAATCAATACAGAAAGTACCCAAAACCCAGAAGTCAGAACTTGCATTGGTGCTGCTAGTGCAGACGCAAGGCCATATTGCTCCCTCTCTACACATCTATACATGTCAGACTTCTGGGTTGGGGCCATCCAAACTCAAGAAATCCAAAAGAAACATGGAGGATCTGGGCACTGATGCTGCACATCCTGCCTGAAACCTCTGCTGCCTCTCAGCTGACAGGCAACATCCCAGCAGTGGGGGCTTGGTGCCCAACACTGCTCCGGGGGAGCATCATCCCTCTCTCATCATTCTGCCTTTCTGACCCTCCTGCTTGCAGAGCAGCACTTACTTCCACCCCAGAAAGACCCAGGCATTTACTATTGCTTTTTGGCTGAGGATATTTTTAGGGTGCAAAAACATCTCCTGGTTTAAAGCAAAGGATGGGCTGCCTCATGACTTAGAACACTAAGAGCTGGCAAAGCGAGGAAGGCAAAGCAGCAGCTGGCAGCTAACAGTGAGAAATCCGGCTGCTTTTCTCCCTCCTCCCTCCCACTCTTTCCCTGCACCAGATGTCAATTGGGACACACCAAAATGCCTGCCATCATCCCAGCTCCCTGCCTGCTTGCTCATGGCACGGCACGCTGTGTGCAAGCCTGTCACCAGCTTCCCAGCACTACCTGCCAGCCACCCAGTCTGTGCTGAAAAGGCATCTGTGCTCCTATCCCTCCATCCTCCTCCTTTCCCCTCACCTGTTATACACCGCAGAGGTGTCTTTCTGGTTGGGATCGCGGATATACAAAGAGTACACTAAAAATGTGCTAAATGAAAGTCAAGGCAGGGAGAAATAGCCCCAGAGGAGCCATAGCAGCAGCGGAATATGAATCATTTCCCATCAAATAAAGCCTAGTAGAACTCCTTATGCCTTTCAAGTAGGCAGGGTTTCCCCTTTTCTCCCTGCTGTCCATGTTGCTTTGTTGGGTTAGTTTGCTACCAATAGAAACGCCATGTTGAAGGATACCTTCAGCCCATCCCCACCCCACGTGAAAGGGCCATGTTCAACAACAGCACAGGGCAACAAACTACGATGAGAGCCTGGTGTTCATTGGGAAGATTTTAGCCATGCAGCAAGCTCTCCATGCTCTTCTTGACACAGAGAGTCTCTGTGCAGGGCCTGTTGAGAGCCTCCAGCCATGGAGCATCCAGGGCTGGGCTCTTTCCATGTTGCGTGGAGACAAGCACACAACCCACCAGCCTCAAGCTTTCCCATGACCGTGGGGACCACATGTTGCTCACCACTCCAGGACTGGAAAGTCTTGAATGACTGTGATGACCAGAGGTGCCCGCAGTGAAGATGATTCTAAAAGAGCAGGATTTTCCAGAACTGCCTAACCCCATTCCCAGGACAGTGAGCTGGAGTTTTGCACCTCACAGGTAGGACCAGGGTCAAGCCACCCTGTTTTGCTTTCCAAACTCCTTCCTTGAGTTTAGAAATGTTCCAGACTGTGTTCAAAGCCAGGTTGGACAGGGCTTGGAGCAACCTGCTCTAGTGGAAGGTGTCCCTGCCTGTGGCAGGGGATTGGAACTGGAAACCCAACTTAAAGGTGGAACTTTAAGGTCCCTTCCAACCCAAACCGTTCTATGATTCTGTGCTACCTTCCTGTCTTTACACCCCAAACACGGGGGCTCTGCATAGCAGGGGACTCAGAGGATAGGGATTTATTCCCTCCTTCTGAGGCAGTGAGAAGATAAGTTACACTACTTATCCTCCGGGGTTGAAGTCCTCCAACACCTGGATTGAAGTTTTGGCTTGTGCATCAGCCCAAGCCCAGTACTGGAAACACCAGCAAGGGAGAAGCAAAGTTTGACAGACACAGTGCATGGTCTGGGGCTGAGGAACTTCAGTTTCTTTGCCCTTTTGTCATAAGGGAACAAACCAGACTTTATGCACAGCTCCAACGAGACAAAGGAAGAATTCAACCTGAGCTCGCTGTGTTGTGCCACAAGGAGTGCAAAAAAGCCCTAAAAGGCAGAGCAGGGGGAAAAAGAGTCCATCTCTGAGATCACCCAAGATAGGGGTTATCCTAAGGAGCCCCAGCATTTTGTCTAGGTTACTGCTTGCTCTGAATGAGTTTGAAGTCCATGCCTGGATGGCAATACAGGGACAGAATTATACTGAAGAGCCCAGAGCTTTCTTTCCAGGGATCATCATTGCTGCCTAAAATCAGAGCTCTGCCTCACTCCACTAAACGTTTAGAGTTATCTCCTGCCACACAACCAATCTCTGCCTCCAGCTCCTCAGTGTTTCTTAACAGAGCTTTATTTGCACATCAGCATCTCTGCCAGGCTGTACCAGAAGGAGCCAAGTGGCTCCACTCTGTGCCACAGCTTCTATCGAGATGGATTCCCACCAGGACTGAGTTACTGACAGGCATTTCCTTACTACATGGAAGCTGAATTTAGCCCAGGACACCAAGGCAATGATTCAATCATCTTCATTAGAGATTATTTTTAATCGTTGTTAAAGATTATAATTTGTGAGAAGAAAATAAGATCAGAGCATGATTTTGAACAGGAATCGTGTTCAGGAGGAATGTCTCTCCATCAGCTACACAGGGCACCAGGTATACCCTGTGCCTTAAAGCAGCCTGCAGCAAACACATTGCCTGGGAAGTGTTTCAGGGAATGAGTGACAGCTGGATTCACTCACACTGATAAGGTGTCAAGATCTGCCAGCCACAGCGCGTATCAGGGCCATTGTGCTGAGGAAACATACTGTTTGCTCCAAGAAATCAAAATCCTTCATGAGGAAAAAGAAAGGGAGGGAAAAAGCCCATCTGGGTTTTGCCATTCTGCTCTGAAAGGCAGAATGCTGCTGTTCCCCATGAGCAGCAGCAAAAAGAGCTTTGCAAGGTTGACACAAGCCAGATTCCCACTTTACATGGAAGGACAGGCCCTTCATTGCTCAGATCTTCCTTTTGCCAAGAGCAAGTTACCACTTTGGAGAGTCACCCCGAGCAAGGAGGTAAGATTAAGCTGGTTACATCCAATTCCCCTCACTTCTACAGTCCTCCATGCAGCAGCTGATGGAGAAGAGTGAGAATGAAGTGGGAGCAGCAGAGGGGCTGCAGGGAGGTTGGCACTGGTTACTGTGCCTGCTGTCAGCCACCACAGCTTGGCCTTCACTTTCCAAAGAGTGCAGTGGTTGCAGATGATGCCATCTGGGGGGTACCCAGCATAGAAACACTGAAAAAAGATCAGCATTTCAGGGGGTGCTCAACATCTTGAGGAAGCCTCCAGACAGCTGCCCAAGTGGAAAACTGCTGCAGTTTTCCTTCACCCTTGCTTGTGGCTCCCCAGCCAGATCAGGCAAGGAGCAGATGCACAGAAAAGTGAAAAGCTGCTGAGAAAACACATATAAAAATAGCTGCAGCAGCCATTTTGTGATGCAGAGAGCACAGCAATGTGAAGAACACATCTCAATGCCAGCAAAGAAACTCAGACATCTCTGTTAACTAAGGAGCATCAATACCCTGCCCCACTCTCCTACTCCCATGACAGACAGCAGCTACTCTTGCTTTAGAGCAGCAGCAAGGAGGGGTCCGTCAAAGGATGGAGACATGGGAGAGAAGAGTTTAATGACCCTTGAGTGCTAGCATTCCTGTTTGCTTTGGCTTCACCTGCTGTGGAACACTCCTCTTCTGCAGCATCTCCAGGCTCTGCTACTGCAAAGCCATATGTGACTAGTAACTATGGAGGATAATGACAGCAGCAGTGACAATACAGGTGGGTCTTCCTTGCAAGGCTCTGGTGTTCCTTACTTATTGCTCAGCAGTGTAGGATGTGGTTTGTGACACATAAGCTCACTGATCCCTGCAGTAACATGAGCATCTGGCTCAGAAGTGCCTTAGCTCCCCCATATCATGTTTGCAGATCCAGTGTCTCACAACTTCTGATCCAGTCCTTTGGGAAGCACAAGCTGTTTGATTTCTGCCAGCTGCACCCAGAGAAAACCCTTGTGCAGGCAGAGCCGACATCTATGATCCTTGGGGCTCGCTGTCCTCATGCTTTTGGTTACACCAGCCATGTGCCACCTCCTGCAGGGCTGAACTTCCCCACCATAAATACTGAATAATACTCTGGGCAGCCCCCACGAGGTACATTTATCATAGAATTGGTTGGAAGAGACCTTCAAAAGTCATTAAGTCCAACCCCCTTGCAGTGAGCAGGGACATCTTCATCTAAATCAGGTTTCTCAGGATCACATCCAGCCTGGCCTTGAATGTCTCCAGGGATGGGGCATCCACCACCTCTCTGGGCAATCTGTGCCAGTGCTCTATCACTCTCATTGTAAAGGATTTCTTCCTCATGTCATAGAATCACAGAGTAGTCAGGGTTGGAAAGGGCCTTAAGCTCATCCTGTTCCAACCCCCCTGCCAGGGGCAGGGACACCTCACACTAAACCATGCCACCCAAGGCTCTGTCCAACCCGGCCTTGAACACTGCCAGTGATGGAGCATTCACAACTTCCCTGGGCAACCCATTCCAGTGCCTCACCACCCTTACAGGAAAGAATTTCTTCCTCATATCCAATCTAAACTTCCCCTGTTTAAGTTTGAACCCGTTACCCCTTGTCCTCTCACTACAGTCCCTAATGAAGAGTCCCTCCCCAGCATCCCTATAGCCCCCCTTCAGATACTGGAAGGCTGCTCTGAGGTCCCCACGCAGCCTTCTCTTGTCCAGCCTGAATCCTTTATTTCCTGAACATCATCTGCAGCTGACCGCTGATTCTGCTTCAGACCAAGGGCAACAACCGCACAGGTTACTGAGTATCAGTTCTCTGTTCACTGCAGGGGACTTCCAGCATGGGGTTGGAAGTTTATTCCCTGCAAGCCCCAGAGTCTCAATGATGGCCTGAGCAACCACCTCCATAATCCCTGCCTCAGCTGTTGATGTGGAACATGCCCTGGTGCCTGGAAGCTCTGGACCTGGAAAGCGGAGACATCACTGCCTGTCTCTTGCTGCTGTCCCTATGGACACCAGGTCCCCAGGTGCATCCCTGCATTTGCCTTCCCTCTACATCATGCAAGTTTTTGCCTTCTCTGAAGCAGCACTTTGGGATCCCACTCCCTTTCCTGCTCTGCTGTAGTAGCAGAGCACAGAGTGGTGCTGGCTGGGCACCAGAAGCTCTGCTCGTGAAGGGGGGGTTGCAATGTTTGCTTTCAGAAACATGTGATTCCTTTTGCCAAATCGCATCATATATTGTTTCCATTGTAGGGTTACACACAGAAGAAGCTGTAGGAGAGATGGCAGCTCCTTTCACTACCACTGCTGCAGAGGAGGTGGTGAGCAGGGCAGGAAGGAGACTCTTTTCCTAGCAAGGTTTCTAGAAGCCCCAAACCAGTTTTTGACTGGAATGATCCAGGGCATGATGTGAAAGAGGCCACAGATGAGAGCAAAAGCTTTGTAAAGGCAAAGCTGTGGCAGGGAGAGGGGGATAAAGGGCTATGTGGGACTCTGGAAAAGAGGAGGGAATAAAGACAAAGCCTCAAATCGGACACTAAAATGGTAAATGAGGTGCAAAGAAGTGAGAAGAGCAATGAGCCTGTTGCTCCTGCTCCAGCCATAGTTTCCAAAGCAGGACTGTGGTTCACCTGCCCCATCAGGGCTGTAACAGAGCCCCCAGCTTACCATGGGCAAGAGCAGAGCATCGCTGGTTTGGCAAAGCCAAGGGCTCCTGTCTGTGGGATATGGGAGCCTGGAGGTGCAGAGGGAGGTGCTGCAGGTACATGTCCATGGTAGGAAGGACCACTCACATGCACGCAGGGATGCTCTGTGGGAGCAGGGCTCTCCTGCCAGTGCAGAGCTCACAGGTACCACTGGACAAGGTGCAGGCTGGGGCTGTGCTCTGCAGCTTGGGGTTTCAGGCTTGCTAGAAAGGACTTGTTCTGGGGGTTTAAGGAGTCAAATGTTCAGGTTATTTCCTTCTTGCACCAGCAAGGCACAGCACTGAGCTCTCACCCAGCCTGTGGTTTGGGCTACCTCCACAACCCCGCATCACACCGGATGCTCTGACTTTGCCATTGATAGCCTGGGAGCTCTATGCACTCCCCAGCACTGCTGTGGCTGTCCATGAGTGCCAGCAACACATCCCGAATTCCTCTGTGCCCATCACAGGCATCTCACAGGCGCTTACAGGAAGAAAAAGGGTGCGGGCAGCTTCTGCTGTGTTTTAACACATCCATGAGGAAGTTGTGCGTCCACTTTTGCGCAGAGAAAAACCTTTTGTGTACGTGGAAACCTTGAAACCACACAGGGCATAACACTGCAGACAGCACCCAACCCTGGCAAAGAGGCATCTGCAGAGATGCTGCAACCATGAACCCCAAAAGGAGCAAAGAGTGTTGGCCAGCAGAGAGGGTTTATGGGCCTTGAGTTGGTTTCTCCCCTACCATGCACCACAGGGCTTGGGTTCCTACGCCGAACAGGGGAGCAGAGCTACTTGACATGGTGCAAAGCAGAAATCTGGGATTGCCCCAGCAGGAAGCAAGGTGCCCAGCTCCAGGCTTCACACAGTCTGGACCTGCTGGGGTGCTCGCTGATGTGGCGGGCAGGAGAGGCACTGTGCACACGTAACATCTACGTGTGGAAGCGGAGGTATCTGAGGAAGGTTTCATTTCCCTGCAGTGGCTGCTGAGAGATGCACTGAAGCTATTTTGGGAAAACTCACTGTCCCCTTGGCATGCAAATCAGCTGAGCAGCCAGGCAGCCACACATGGCTTTCAGTTGGAAGGGACCTTAAAGCTCATCCAGCTCCAACCCCTGCCATGGGCAGGGACACCTTCCATTAGAGCAAGTGTATTGCCCCATCAAAGCTGTGGCGCTCACTGCTGATGCAGCCCTGCTACACTTCAGGTGGCTCCCTCTTATTTAAGCCCAGAAGCCGTCATCATCAGGTCTCAAGCAAACAGGAGTCCTGCCTGAATGCTCTGAGAGATGCTGTTGAGCTGAGGCAGCTCTTTCTGGGGTGAAACGGCAGGATACTTCAGTCCTAAAGCTGTCTGACAACTAGTAGTAAGAGAGCCCAACAACATTAGCAATCATTTGATGCTTATAAATAGTGAACAGCCCTGTTCTAGTTGACAATATATCCGTCTCATACATAAAGATGCTTTGCCCAGTCTCTCACTTAGGTCTCAGGTAAAGCTCCACCCCAGGTAATCCATGCACTTTGCAGATGTTGGATCTCGGGCCTGGAGGATGGGATAAAAGATTTCCTGCATCTTTTAAAGGCTGCTGGGTAAGACAAGGAGAGTCACCAGACTTGTGGCTAGGAACAGGGTGCTCTGGTGTGGCAGGATAGGCTCGCTCCCGCAAGTGCCTGACGGTGCTGCTCGTTGCCATCTCCATAGCAGCTTTACGTAGACAAAACCCAGGTCACCACCCAGGCCTGTTCCTCCCTGGGACACCAGGACCAGGCTCTCTGCCTGCCCCACTGATGCGGGTGGACAGGCCATGGGGACCAGCCTTCATTCTAAAGGTCACCCCAGGAGTCAGGGCAGATAAAGGGTTCATTGACTCCTTAAGCAAACAGGGAGAAGCAGAGTTCATCTCACATCACCCACCCCAGTGGAGGCAAGAGCAGAGGCCAATGGCTCTTCTCCAACCCCGCAGCTCTTCAGGTCTGGACAAATGACCCCTCCGAGGGACACGGCTGTAAATTGCTTCAACAAATACAGAGTTCAGAGAAGTGCGAGGAATGTGCCAAAAAGACATCACAAAACACCAGCGCTTTCTGCAGAACAAGCTGAGACACTCACCTGTGAGAAAGGACAAGGTGCCAAGAGCCGCGAGTGGGGCAGATGGGGACAGACTCTGGTCCTTACCCGGGCAGGGCTTTGGGGCTCCTTTTGCTGTTACTTCTGCTAAGACATGAAGTCACCTGCAGCCCCGCAGAGAGAGGGGGCAGCAGAGGTCCCCTGGGTGCAGAGGGTGAAGCAATGTTTGGTCTGGCTGGAGGGCAGCTCATTCATCACCCGTTCGGTCAGGAGGTGACCCCCCCCCCCCAGCACAGGGGCTTTCCAAGTCCCTTGTGCTCCAGTCATTTGCAACTTCCCACATCATGATTCCGAACCACTTTAAGGAAGGGGAATGACCTGGCCAGCATCTCCCACCAAAACCAGCTCTTACGTGGCCTTGTCCCCGCCATGCATGAGGCAGGCACATGAGCGTCACCCACCGCAGCAGCAAGCTTTGCCATTTCAATGCTTGAACCGAAGACAAACTCCTGCTCCCTTTTATCTCCTTGGAAGCTGGACACAAGCGGTTGTTTTTACCCCTGCGCAACACCAGGAGCAGGTAAATAGTGGTGGCTACTCCAAAAGCAGCTTAAAGCCACCAGCCAAACCCAATATCTAGGAGCTGTACAAGCTTAGTGATGAAATCCGCTGCAACCAAAGACCTAATGAAACAGCCACCAACACGTGGCCAAAGGCTCAAAGCAGTAAGAGGCTCTTTTGTGCTGAACACTGCAGGAATGCCCTGTGATTCACACCTAATTCACGGCACAAAGACATGACCATGCCTTCCCCATACAAACCTTCCAGAGATAAGACAAGGAGCACAGATGATTTTCAACCCAAAATCCCACCCAGGAACCCCCCCTTTCACCGTTCAAGCCGCTATGCTGAGAGCTGGTGCTTTACTGGTTTATGGGATGAGGAAGGGAAGGGGAAAAGCAGAGAAGGCTCCAGAGGACAGAAAGCCACCAGGAGGTCACACAGCGACATGAACCAGATGGGCCAGATCATCAGAGCAGATGAACCAGTGGCTTCCTGGGATCAGCTGCACAGAGCTATGCACAGAGCTATACGCATAGGTACGCAGCCTCTCGCACCCCCCTTGCTCCGGAGCGCTGCCAAACCCTCCTCCAGCCGCACTTTGCTGCTACAAGTGGTCCGGCACTGGAAGAACCCTCCCAACCATCCTCAAGGGCTGCTCTCTGACCGCCTGCTCGCAGCCCCCCCCACAGGCAGGGCATTGTGTCCCGCATCGGTCTGAAATGGTTTCCTGGTGGGCCACAGAGCACCTCATCACACCATCCCTCCGCACCAGCAGCTGCCCAGACAGCCCCTTCGGCTCCCCAGGAGCCAGGCACGGAGCTGCACGGCAGCTGCCCCACAGCATGGGGGGGTTGAAACCTTAGGCCTCATCTCTTCATTCCACCACCCAGCCCCATAACCTGCTTAGGTTTTGGTTTCCACTGCAGGGCTAACAACCCACAAGCGCATCTGGGAAGTGGCGATAGTGCTCAGCATCAGCAATCATTTACGTGCCCATAAATAGTGAACACCCCTCTTCGAGTTGGCAATATTCTCACCTCATGGATGAAGATGCTTTGCCCAGTCTCTCACCTTAGGTCTCAGATAAATCCCAAGTATCCCATGCACTTCAGGGGGTAACACGCGCTGCCCAAGGAGCTTTAACACAGCAGCTTAGATCCCAAACCTTTCACAAAGAAGCATTTAAAACAAGAACATCAGCATCTCACATTTTTGGGTTTAATCCATAGAGAACATGAGAAGCAACATTTTTGTTCTAAACCCTTCCATTCCTCACCCACCCACCCTTTCTGCAGCGTGACTTACCTGCCATGCCTGAGCCAGGAGGCTGAAATACCTCTTCTGAGATCCCCAGTACAACAGCACGCAGAGCAAACTGGAAATCATCCCCAGCACTGAAACAGCCTTTAACTCTGCCCCTTAACTGGGGGAGGGCTCTAGATCCCTGTTCAACCTGGCCCCAGAACTGCCAGCTGCTGCGGATTAAGTCCCAGCTGACAGAGGTCAGCAGTGATTCACAATTACCACACCAGAAAGGTGTGGGGTCTCTGTGGCAGGACGGGATGTGTGGAGCCAGAAAGCACCAGGGGAAGCCCCTCTCCCCAGAGGGATGGGATGGGATGGAGTAGGATGGGGTTTCTCCTTGCATCATCCTGTCACAGGGCAGAGTAGGGCTCTGCTTGGCTTGCTCCCTGCCAGCTCTCATGCCTGAAGGCTTTGCAGAGCCCCTGCCCCACTCCCATCAGGAAGGTGATGTACAAAACTTGGGAATGCCACCCCTTTCCCAGTGCTGGGCACTGAGCTCCATAAACAGGTTGTGCCTTTAAATGGTCTGAGGCAGCATGGGAGCCTCCCAGCACAAACTGTGGCTGCTTTTCCACTTGTGCCCACATAGAGCATCCTCATGGAGCATCTGCTGCTGCTGCCTGCTGCTGGTGACTGAGGCCAGCACATGAGCAACTCCTGCCAACAGCTTTGGCTCCCTGCCTCTTGCAGGCAGGTGGGGATGGAGATCTGGGGACATGTACAATGCCAGGAGACAACCTGAGCTCTGAGCAAGGTCTGCTTTGGGGAATGCTGTGATGAGCCTCACTGAGGATTAAGTCCTTCAGGCTACGCGGGGGCACCCAAAACATCCCACGTCAGTGACCACACCAGAGCCCCTCATCCCATACCTCCCTGCAGCAAGGCAAGAGCTTGTTCATGGCTCTTGAATAAGCAGGTCACGCTGACCCCAGGCGTAACATCACCGAGCAGGAAGCCAACAGGAACACACAGGAAGAAGAAACTCCTGTAAACACCACTGGCTGCTGCTATAATTAGACAGGAAGGGTGCTGGCTCCCAGCTTACCATTCCTCCCTGTGATTTCCCATCCGCGGGCTCATGAGAGTGGCTCCCTGGAATGGATGCCTTCCCACAACAGCTGTTCCCAGAGAGCTGCTGATGCTGCATGGCTTGTAGATAGAGATATTGACAGTGATTTGGCTCCCCCCATCCCTGTGTACTAGTTAAAGTAACAAGGGCAAGCAGAGCTGAGAGACATGGTGTCTAAGCACAGAGCAGGGTTGAGGCGCTCTCTGCTCCCCATCCCATGATGGGCATCTCAACCACCTTGGATGGGAGCTTCCCCAGGTCTGGAAGTCCACCAGACCCACATGCAGGGGAGCAGGGGGCTGTAATGCATCAGCTTTCTTGAGAGGCATCAGAATAAACCCAAGGCATGTGAAATCCCCTGGGGTCCAGTGAGACCAAACTCTGCTGTGACAAAAGGATAGTCCTAAGGAGAAGGATGCAACCTCCTGAATCTCCTCTGGACAAAACCAAATGGCAGGAGGCCATGGTAGGAAGGATGGTGCTTGGTGCACGGGCTGGAAAACAAGGACCTTTTCAGTCTTTGTGATATATATGTGTAGATATCTTAATTTCCAAGACATCAGTGAGGGCTGCTCAAAGCACTCAGCTTGAACCAGCAGGCAGTTAATATCCCTGATAGAAATCCCCCCAGTGGGAAAGCAGCCCTCAATGAAAACCCAGCACGCATCATCCCATGTCAGCACAGGGAAGTCCAGAGCGTGTGCCTACCCCCTGGCACTCAGCAGGGCTGAAGCACAGATGACACCACCAGGGATGCTGCTGGCTGCGAGTTTGGGCACTGCTGCTCCATACAGGTGCAATGGACAAGGTGCTCGGCAGAGGCCTGAAGCCAGGGTGATGGCTCCTGCCTCTTTACTGCTCCAGAACACCAGGACGTGCAGCAGGGATGGCAGTCACCGGTCCCCAGGATTAGGTCTGTGGAGCTGTAACATCTGCCCTTCCTTCAGAATTAAGCACAAGGTCCACTGCGATGCAAATACCTTGGGATGTGGCTCACTGGTGCTGCAGGGTGTGAACATGTTCTGCTCTCCCTGCAGCCAAGGGGCTGTGGTCATCCATCCCCTGCTCCTCTGTGTGGTGGTGTAAGCCCAGGCAGATTCTGTCAGGCTGCTGGGGCAGTTCCCATGAGGTGCTGTGGCAGCACAGCAGGAATTGCAGCAGCCACCAGGAGCAAACCTTCCCAGGCAGCTGGGAGACACTGCCAGGAATGAGGCAATTCCCTACAGAGCTACCCAGGAGCTCAGGAAACCCGGCTTTGTGATGGTGAGGCCATGGCCAGGGTGCCACCAGCTGCTGAGGGGCATTCCCATCTGCTGAGCAAAGCCAAGGATAGCTTTTTATATCCTGTATATAAACACGCAGCATCGCCACAAAAGCTCACATGAGTAAACACAGGATGTTGGTCTTCCTGAGCGCTCTGAGCAGCACTGGAAATCCTTGTTTCTCAGCCACGAGATACCTTTGTAAGTCACAGAATCAACTCAGTTGGAAAAGCCCTTTAAGCTCATCTGGTCCTGCCATTCCCCAGCACTGCCAAGGCCACCACTAGCCCAGGGCACTGAGGGCCTCATCTTCACGGTGTGTGAACACTTCCAGGGATGGTGACTCCAGCACTGCCATGGGCAGCCTGTTCCAGTGCCTGAGCACCCTTTGGGGAAGCTCCATCTAAACCTGCCCTGGTGCAGCTTGAGGCTGTTTCCTCTTCTCCCATCCCTTGTTCCTTGGGAGCAGACCCAGCGCCCTCCTGGCTCCATCCTCCTCTCAGGCAGCTGTAGGGAGCGATCAGGTCCCCCCTGAGCCTTCTCTTCTCCATCTGAACCCCCCAGGTCCCTCAGCCACCAGTTATGTTTTCTGCATGGTTTTTACTGATTCCAAGTGCCCAGCAGCACTGTCAGGTGGTCCCTGATCCAATCACTGTGACTTAAGTGCACTGGCCTCCTCACCTGTACCAAATTAACCCCCCTAAGCTTTCAAGCATCTACTGTTGGCCATCTGCCTTCATGGACAGGAATATTTCGGTGCTCCCAACAAGATGATGTTACATCACATTTTCAATGGAACATTTTCTTGTTCCTTTTGTAGCTTTTTCAGAGCTCAACCTCACTGGGTCGATATCGCACCATTCCAGGCAGCAGTTCATCTTCCTCACTATCAGCAGCTACTCACAGACTGGAAACCTGGAAGCGCCAGACAGAATCGCACTGCAGTCAGAAGGGGATTTGGAGCTTTAGGGGGTTTTATTTGTTTAAAATCACTGCATTTTTGACATCACCAGCTGCCTCATGCTCTATACCCACCACCATTTCACTTTTCCTAGCCAGAGGCACTGAAGAGCTGGACAGTAGAGGCTGAATATGCATCAGAAGAACAATAGATGTAAGCTAAAGGCAGCACATAGAGGAATTTAGCTGGCGTTCTTTTTGACTAGTTAGAAATGACACCATTAAAGCACTCTGTCTGGACCCTCTATCCTCCTATGCCAGAATTGACTTCATTTTAGGCTTCTTCAAGCAGCTCCCATCTACAAATTAGCTTTAGCTTCCTCTCTTCTGAGATAAGACCCAAATGTCCTTCCTCATCCCACCAGTCTGAGGCTGAGCAATGTGGTGGATGAAGCACACAGAAGCAGCCAAGTGAAGTGGCTCAACAGAGCCAATGAGGTTAAAAGGTGCCCAAGCCATCAGCTGTGGACTAGTCAGTCTGTGGTCCTCAGGATGGTGATAAGGCCAGAGAGCCATGTCTGGAGCCAGCGCATCTCTGGTCTGACCACTGTGATATCAACAAGGCGCCATTTCAAGTCAGAGCTTGAATTCAGATTTCATAGAATCACAGAACTGTTTGGGTTGGAAGGGACCTTAAATATCACCTGCTTCCAACCCCCAAAAGTGATTTGCTTGGGGCCAACTAAGGCTCACACAAGGCTTCAGGAGGATGCTGAGATTTAGCAGTGGGAGACAGAAAGAACAGCAGCAGCAACACCCTTTAAGCAAGAAACTCGACTGTTACAGGCAGTACGAGCAAGACACATGGAATCATGCTTTAAAAATGCATCCGGGATGAAGGCCCAGCTTACCATCTGATGCATCCCAAATGTGGCTTTGCCTCATTATCCCCTTGCTTGCCAGAGCAACAAAACCCAGAGTACACCCAGCCACATCCTTTTTTCCCCCGCATCTTCCTCAGACCACACAGGGAAAGCGCCTGTCAGTGCATGTGGATTCCTGCACCCTTCACACACCACCAACTCACCTCAGGTGATGCTCAGTCAAAGCCATTTGACCAAGGTGGTAAAACCCACCTTTAAACAGGAATCAGAGCACTAAATACAAGATGCTTCCCCACTGCGCTTCAGAAGTCTTTCTTTTGAAGGCACCAGCAAGTTGCTCCTGGGAAAGGCAAAGGCCGCAAACAGAGCCTGAGGTTTGTCCAGCTCCAAAAGAAGGAAGAGCAAACCATTCCTGAACTAGGAAATTGAATCTCATTGGGCAGAGGATGTTACCACCTGCACCTTAAATAGGGGCACATGTTATTTCCCCGGGGTTCAGGTGTAATCAGGTTTGCAAATCAGGTGCAACAAAGAACCTGCAACCAACCAACCAACCACCTACCTGCAGAGCCTTCGGAGGAGCACAGGAGTGCTCTCAGCTGCCACTTTTTGCCTGATGCCTTTTGGTAGATGGTGCAAATCTTGGGGGATGCTGAGGACTGTGGCTCCCCAAATCCTGGGCACCCAAAAGACAGAAGGGACTTCTAAAATGATGGATAAAGAACTCTACGAAGCTCACAGAGACTCACCTCTGCAGGAGATCAGAATCTCTTTTCCAGCTGGAAAACTTGAGAAAACTACAATTTAAGTGACTTTCCCAAGCTCTCAGAGGCCTTTTCCAGGCAGGCGAAAGCCTGAATGGTGTCAGCACAGCTCAGATTTGGCACATTCAAAGTAAAGCCCTGCTCTTAGGGAGCAGTCAGTGTTGTGCTGGTGTTCTCGCGCTGCTGAAGCCCAGCAGGGTCTGGCTGGAAAGAAGAGAGCGAAATCCATTTATTCCTGAAGTTTAACACCCTCCCATCAGGAATTAGCGAATTCCGAATCAGCAGACTTCAACCTTCCTCCAATTTCAAAACTTCCCCGTGGCACTTGCCCTGGGAGAACCATGTGGATAAGTCTGGCGATAAGAGAATAAGCAGCTCCCAAAGCAGAGGAATGAATTATTCTCAAGGTATCTAAATGAGAAGTTCTTGAGAGCAGAAAAAGGATTCCTTTCACCTCTCGGTCATCTTGGCAAGCCACAAAAACCTGCGCTGGTCACTGGGACATGAATGCATTTTCCATTTCCTTTCATTGGCTTCCATGAGAATTCTGGGCAGCAGACTAAGGGGGGGGGGGGGGGGGAAGCTAGGGGAATAATATTCCCTTATTAAAACAAAGCCCCAAGTTTTATCTTGAGTGATGAGGTGTAGCTGTGCCAGGGCAAGCTGAAAGATGGTCACCTTCATCAAAACCTGCCTCAGTTGCACAAAGCAAGCATCTTGGCTGCCTCGAAGACCTCTCTGGGCAACAGCACAGGGGTGACGTATTACAGAAAGAGAACCAGGGCTGCCTTTTCCTGTGTCAGTCACCAGTGTCTTCTCATGCCATTGCTCAAGAATGTGTTCCCTCAGTCAGGCCACTTTACAAAGCTCATTAGAAGAGAACAGGGTGCAGCATGCAGGGATTATTTGCACCAGG
Organism: Ara ararauna; assembly: GCA_028858755.1. Taxonomy (NCBI): domain Eukaryota; kingdom Metazoa; phylum Chordata; class Aves; order Psittaciformes; family Psittacidae; genus Ara; species Ara ararauna. The sequence goes on from CM054377.1 coordinate 163,217,445, forward strand.
AATCCCAGCACGGTTGGAGGTTCTCCCCTGTCACATAGGTGCCCTCCTGCATCCTCTCCTGCTCACACAGGGATGCTCCAGGCAGCTGTGGATACCTGCTGAATGGACCAAACTATCTGTTCTCACACCTGTATGTCCTGGTGAGTAAAGGGAGGGAACAACCTTCTGCTTACTGAGCTTCCTCACTGCTGTCCATAGCCAGAAATGGACAATAACCTGTATTAACAAGACAAGGTGATGGGAAGGGGGCTTTGTTCCAGTATCCACAGGTGGTTATATCCCTTTGAAGGCCTCTACCATTTTCACCAGGATACAGCACATTCCTATAGATGAACATTTGTGATTAGAAGCAAAGGAAGCTGCCAAGAACAATGGCTGAGTAGTTCCTGGGAGAAGTAACCATGTGTACCAAGAGGACAAAACTACACCTCAGGACTAAGCTTAAGAAGTGCTCCATTCCCAGTAGTGTTGGGACAGGCAAGAAGGCATTTTGGGAAGAGCAACACTGCAGATCCTGGTGTCAGGGCAGGCTGTTGTGATGGTTGGTCACCAAGCCCACCAGCCACATGGCAGAACAGGATACGGGATACGCAACATGGGATGAAGCAGGTTGTGAAGGGAATAATTGCCTTTGCTGAGCCTTAAACAGTGTAAGGTTGGGACATGGAGATGTTGGCAGTGAATAGATGTAAACTGCATGAAGAGAGGCTTGTGAACATTGAGGTGAAGCTGGCAGAAAACCCAAAACCTGGATGCAAGAGCAGGCTCAGCAGCCAGCCTGCAGGGAAAGCATATCCTTACCTTGGCGCCTACCACAGCCTGCCCTCAGTGCCCAAAGAAAAATGAAGTTTGACAGTGCTGCAGAAAGAGAAAGAGGAACCCTTAATATACTGCTTTCCTCCACAAGTTCAGCTGTACTTTCCCTTTCTTTCCAAAGCATGAACTGGTAATCCAGCCCAACTCTCCATCTCCATAATGATTTATTTGTATAGAAACCTTTAAAAGCATTATTTTTAAACAATTTCAAACCATTTACATCTAAATCATCTTGAGGGTTTTCTTGCATTGATGAAGACAAAAACAATCCTCCTACAACTAAAAATTTCCTCTTTTGCTTACTCTGGGAATTATCACAGACTGGTTTGTGTTGGAAGGGACCTTAAAGCTCATCCAGTTCAAACCCCCAGCCATGGGCAGGGACCCCTTCCAGAAGAGCAGGTTGCTCCAAGCCCCATCCATCCTGGCCTTGAACACTGTCAGGGATGGGGCAGCCACAGCATTTGCAGTCTCCTTCAGATACTTCTCTTAGTTTGTTTTGGATGTCTCCAACCAAACCAGTCTGTGCTTCTAAGATTAATTAAATAGCAGTGTTGCGCACCTCCAGGTGCTTAGAGACTTTTGCTTGTTCTCCACGGGTCCACTATTGCTCGGATGCTCTGCTGCCCATTGCCCCAGATTGCAATTCTATGTGTTATCAAGCAGCATCAAGCAGCCTCGCTAGCTACACACAAAAGCCTGCTCACGGAGTAAGAGATGGTGTGAATAGCGAGCTGGTGGGAGGCAGCAGAGCCTGTGTGGAGGCTTGGTGCCCTCTGCTGGGCACGACGGAGTCTTGGTTTGCCAATTCCAAGCACACTGAAACTGCACTTCGCTGCAATTCCACAACGCCCAGGTATTTTCTCTGTCGCAAATCAATTCCAAATCCAAGGCACAGGTCAACCCAGTCTGGACAGAAGAAAGTTCAAACAGAGAAGTATGTGGCTCTCATTCCTTTACAATTCCTGACACAGCAGCGGGTTATACATCACAACATTGTTTATTATGGGACTTTTTACAATACAAACAAAAATACAGAAATGCAGTATATGAATACAGCTAAATGCGAAATGGTGATGTTTTTCTTGAGGCCATATTCCCATTTCTAGTAAAAGAAAGAAAGACTGCACACAGGTAGAAACAGGTTGGTAGTTAACTCCACAATTTTGCCTAGAAATGACCTATAAATGCATTTTTCTGCTACTAACCATAAAATGTAAAAAGGGAGTTAAAGGAAAAGTTTTACTCACTGGTTCCTACCATATGAAAGAAGCTATAGTCTATTTAGGAGGGCCAATATATGGAAAAATATCTAAATTAAATGTTATTACAAAAAATGAAGCAGTAATGAGATCCTTCTGGCTAAAGAAGTTACTAAATGAGAATAGCATATATTTAAAGAATCCAAAACGTAAAAGGGCTGTTTATAAAAAGCTTAGGTGCACTGTAAGCCTACAACTTTTGTTTTTTCCATGTGTACTTTTAAACAATGGAAGTGTCAAAAAATAAGATCAACTGTGTTAGACTAAATTACATTATGGTATACGCTGCACTGAATGGAATTGTTGGATTATAATAGTACAGAAGCATCGTTTGCATCATACTATGGCGATTTATCCTCACTAAAAACCGTCTCGAGTCCTTGCAGTTTTTAATATCCTGTAAACTGTCAAACCACCAGAACACGATTGTACAACAGTAAAATGTACAATTTTGCATTAAAATGACTCGTTTCTTAAAAAAAAAAAAAAGGAAAGACAAAAAAGAAGGTACTTAGAGCTCTTATGTTTCCAAGTACACAACAAACACCCCAGACAATTCAAGGCATCTCATTCTCCATCAAAATTAACAAGAATTTGTCATGCTGTTAAATCCATTACGATGGATACAACTGGTGCAAAATTGGTCAAACGGATCCAACAAACACTGATGTCCAGGCTGGCATATTGGCAACTAATATGTAACTGGTGGTCAAAATGATGCATTCAAAATATCTTCCCTTTCTTCTTATTCTTTTCCAAGGTTCTAGAAGGATACATAAAAACAAAAGTTTGTTAAATAATGCATGCAGGCACTGACTTATTTTTTAAATACTAATGGGCACCTTTTAAAATACGCATTTTATAAAGCTTTACTGGTTGCAATGAATGCATGAAGCTTATTACGTACACAGTAGATGCGCATGTAACATGAAGTCAAGCAATGCATTTCTCTCTAGATTTTCCCTTCCAAGGACTAGGAGAATTAAATGCTTTCATCCTCAAAGCTTTAGCTCTTTATCCCTCAGAAGTCTGATTCAATCCAGCTTTCAAATACAAACTTCATTTTTTTAGAGAGATCTAGCTCTGTATGGATACAGAGGTTCTGCAGATTGAAATCTGCAAAGCTAACCATTATCCCAACTGATGACATATGCTTATCTGTAACTAAAAGCAGCTCAAGATTTTTCTTTGCTCTTCAGTGACACTTTTAACCACCTTTGACCATGACTGCCAAAGAAACTTCCTTTCAGACAGAACATTTACTGACAACAGCAGGACAAGACTCCAATGTCATAGAAGGGAAGAATTACCTGGAAGAATTCTGTTGCTCCAAAATACGTTGTTGAGCTTCCCAGTTGGCTTTCTCATCCTCAAACTGGCGACGCTTCTCCTCTAACTCTTTGTGTTGTGCCTCCAAATTCTTTTTCATTTGCTCATGGCGTCGTTGCAGCTATACAGAAAGTCATGAACAGCATCAGCAAGTGCAGAAAACAGCAGCTTTTGGAGCTGGAGTAATAAACAGCTATACCAATGCAAGAAAATACAGTAGTGTATCTTCTCTTCAGAGAAAGTAACTCTTAGACCAAAACCTCTAAGGTTACAGATACTGTCAATAGCAGAAACCAAAGGGGTGTAAATCCCATAGCCTCTCTTTACAGTTAACAGAAAACACGCCAAATGTTGCCCAAGTTAAAAGCAGGAGCTGTAAGCAGCTACATGTGGCAAGCAAAAAGGACATTCAAGAATACTTTGGTATTTGATGCAACTTGTAAGAAGCAAGTTGCAGAGCATCCAAGTATCAGTAATGCGTAAATCAGCAGCATCTCTGACTTTACCTGAGGAAAAAAAAAAACCAGACACTGGTTTCATCCTATAGTTACAGAGCTACTTGGGAAGACGTTATTATGAAGTGGGTGAATGAATTCATTAATTAAATTAATTATTATTAGTATTATTGTAGTGAACTGCCTGCACTGCTGGAAGAGTAGAAGTCTCTCCTGCAAGTTGACAGGACAGACTGACAACCAAATGTGTTCTATGTGAGAACGGATACTCAGTCAGGAAAAGTGATACCTTCTGTGTGGTCTAACATAGTTCTGAATAAAATCAAACTCCCTCTTTTCTTACTCTCTTGAAAGTCCCTGTCTTACACAAACCCTTCTAAACATATTTCCTTTTACAGATGAGGCAGTAACATGAAAACCAAAAGGATAGGTTTATGCATGTTTGGTTTTCATGTAATGAAGAGTGTGGAGGCCACAAGTATAAATGAGTTCATAAAGGTTCAAGACAGAAATTGAGGCAGGATATATCAAGTGACTAATTAAACACTGTGATCCAGATAAAGCATCAAGATTTAAAATCCTCAATTTGCTCAGGAGTGTCCTTATCTATTCACTCCTCCAGAAGAAAAAAACCCAACTAAATCATCTAGATTGATTTTTTTCCTCTGATCCAGTATGCCTTGGCTCCTTACAGTGCTTAGGCTGCCAAGTGTTTCAACTACCTCTCCAAGTTTCCTCACTTCCCCCCAAATTTGGAGCCAAACTTTCTTTAGGAACTTCTCTCTTTGGCTTTTATGAGAAGCTGCCCTCCTAAAACTCAGAAATCATTTTCTACTGAAATGTAATTTTATAATATCTTTAACAAGAGCTGCTTGAAGCACATAAAAACCAGTTTCACCGTGAGGACTTCCCCTGGAGATGACAGGAATTAAAACAGGAAATATTTTAATAATTTAATATAAATGTATGTTCAAGGGACACCAAAACACTGACAGTAACATCTCTCTCTTTCTTAGCCTAGAAACTCTCATGGAGATGATCTCTTATCGACATCTTATCAAATTCCTGACATGCTTTTCTAACATGCAAAGCAAACTCTCATTACTGAATTGGCTTATGTAAACCATGAAACTCCCAAGGACATTTTAAAGCACATGGAAGAAAACAGGCATAAAAAGAAAATTAAGGAGTATTTTGTCATACTGTGACTGTGAAAATAAAAAGACAATCCATGTGAACATGAAAATTACATTTTAAGTTTGGGTTTATACCATTTCAGCAATGACAGCAAGCTGACAAAGAATAACTGAGCTGTCTTTAATCCCAGAACCTAAGCGTGGAATCAGCTCCTAGACAGATGCTACGTTGTAAAGTCTTGGCAAAGAGATCCATCCCTACATTTCTTCAGCCTCTGCATACGGGGGTTTAAGACGTTTTCATTACCTCAGCCTCAGAGTCCTTCAGTTTCTGAACTTTTTCTTTGACTTTCATATCAAACACCTGCTCCATCTCCATTTCCATTTTTTTCATCTTGGCTACATGCTCCCTCCTTTCCTCCTCCATCTGTGCCAACGGGCTCCTGCCATAAATCCAGAAGAACAAGTTAGATAAGGACCACTTTTTTTTGTGTCTGTTACGTTAGGGCATCTGTAAAAAACAAGATCAAGATGCTGAAGCATTAAGGTAATTAACACCACCGTATGCACTGCTAACTTCAACTCAGCTTGCATTATTATATTAACTGTTCAGTTAAGCTTTCCTCAAAAAGACATTTCATACAATATCTTTTCCTCCCCCACAATTCTTTTACATTATATTTAGGCTCATAAACTCCTGACTTTCTGTCGTTAGTAGAACCTGGTCAGGGGAAGAGAAGAAATCAAAGTTACAACCCCCCAGAATTAACATGTTCCAAGTGATCTTAAGGCATCTTTTTCTGTCCAGTTCAAATAAATACAAAAATTAAAGGACATAATAAAAATTTAAAGAGCACTGCAGACAAAAAGATCCATTTCCTCTCTATATCTTCACTGTTCAAAGTGAAGCCCAAGAGTAAGTTACACATTACACTTGTGTTGAACACTGTGGTCATACTTTTGAAGTGATAGCAACTTTGGGCAACTGAACATCATTAATTCATGAGAGTGTTAGGTGGAAGATTTCCCTCTGGAAAGCAATTAAGAAACTTAACCTATAAAAATAACGTTCATTATTTATTATTTTCTCTCTTTACATTACAGTAACTGCTTTCCTGGATTTCACTGGATTCTTAAAGCTGTATAAGCCCTCTAATCCACATGATGGTGCTACAGGTTTTAAATAGCAAGTTTCATATTAAATGTCCAATAGAATAGGATGATTTTAATCCAGTGATGATTGCTACATAGCCTGGTAAGAATTTTTTTGCTATTCAACAAAGATCAAAACAAATCGCTGGCTTCTTGTTGCAGTTTTGAATATGCGTGGCTTAAAATGAAATAGAAAAAGAACTGAATGTGTTTGGAAGTGTTACAATCAATCAGCAGAGGTTATCTACTGGAATGTACGCAGAAGTCAGACCAGAAAAATCTAAAACCTAAACCCTATCAAAAAATAGCATTTTCATTTTAATTTCTTTAAAATACCCAATCAAAACAAGCAAAAAAAGAAAAAAGGCAAACAAAAACCCACCACAACCACCCCAAACTGTTCTGATTCAAATCATGTAGAGTATTCTAAAAAGAGAAAGGAACTGACTTAACTTTCAGTGATGACTGAAACATAACTAACAACATCTACTTTTATTCAGACTTTGCCATTCATCCTTAAAGGAAAGCATTAAAATACATTAAAAAGATGGTCAACACCTGGTTGACTATTCATGTCTCATTTTATCCTTCCTGCTTGCCCATTTTCACTAACTATCCACATGTAAAAGTAACCAAAACCATATAAACTCAAGGCCGTAAGAACATTTTCCTCCAGTAATAGTTCCTTTAAGGTGACAACTGGTGGGTGGCAAGAACCAAAACAAATGGTTAAACACAGGTGAAGTACAATACTACATGAAAATAAGAAGCAATGAAAGAAGTGGTGAGTAGCAGCCTGTGGAAGCTGACCAGCTGTCAAAACAAGGCTATTTTCTTGTTACCTTTCAGAAGTGTAAAGTTCTCAAACGTATCTGCTCTTCAAAAATTAACCTAGGAAGTAGACCTGAATACTGAAGAATTGTTGCTGCAGTTCCTACAGACTCGAAAGACCATAAATGTCCTTCTACTGGCAACCGAAGAATCTAACAGGGATGTCGTAGAACCACAGAACAGTTTGGGTTGGAAGGGAGCTTCAAAGGTCATCTTGTCCAACTCCCCTGCAATGAGGAAGGACATCTTCATCTAGATGAGGGTGCCCAGAACCACATCCAGCCTGGCCTTGAATGTCCCCAGGCATGGGGCATCCACCACCTCTCGGAGGTGCCAGTGTTCTACCCCCTCATTGTAAAAAAGTTCTTCCTTACATCCAGCCTGAATCTCCCTTCTTCTAGTTTAAAACCATTACCCTGTCACAACAGGCCCTGCTAAAAAGTCTCTCCCCATCTTTCTTATAGGCCCCTTTTAAGTACTGAAAGGCCACAATATGGTCTCCCTGAAGTCTCCTCTTCCCCAGGCTGAACAACCCCAACTGTCTCAGCCTTGTGAGCTGTATTTGACCAAGTGGTAAAATTCAGTCTGCACAGAAAACCTGAGTAAAAAGCAAGCATTTACAGCTGAGAACATAGGTCACAACTGGGTTTTGCTAGGTCTTACATATGTGACGTGGGTAAAAGCACATCATCCTGTACTTCAGGATAAAATTACACATGGGATTTGAACAAAAAGAGCTGAAGGAAAAATCCCAAAGATGTAAACCTTCTACCTGATTTAACAGGATGCATGTTAAAACAGCCGAGTTAACCTGCAGAAATTAAACGTTACTCTAGATATGTGCAAAGCAGAACCTCTGCAAACCAGCAGTAAGATAAAAGCATGGTCAGAAAAGATTAAAATAACTAATTCCGCAATACAACCAGGAGTTGTACATTTATAGGTAAGAAGGGAAATTCCACTAATTCTTTATAAGCATCTATATAAAGGTGATGGAGCTATGGAGAAACTGGGGATATTTCATCATTTATGCACTTCTACTTACTGTTGAAATTAGACCAAATTTGTCATGCAGCTCAACTAAAAAGTTTCTAGACAATGGGGTACTGCAGAGAGAATTGTCACTGAAACTATTACAAATACCTAAAGATTACATTAGCACAGCTTTAATGCTACGGGGGTGTGAAGGGGTGGGGAAACCAATTCCAAGAGCAGGATAATAGGAAACTGAAATTTGAAGCATTAAACAGTGAAACCTTTGCTGTGTTTAGAAATCTGTTCTTTAAGGTTTTTGGAAAAACTTAAATGACCACTTACATGCCTTCAACTGTGTCAAATCTAAAAAACAAAAAACACAGAGGCTTAGCTTAGCAGGCTTAAATCAAACCACAAACCAAAAAGCAGTACTTTACAAACTAAATTCATTAGTAATAGATTCCTAAAGCTAATTATGTGCTCCCACAAAAGTCAATTTGTTCATAGTAAACGGAAAGATTGTTAGTTAAAGCTTGTTATATTTATTTCAAATTCAGTTAGTAAATCACTACCCCATGTAAATATTAACGCAGGTTTGATGTGCAGGTACTTTCAGGAATAGTTTCCCTAGAATACACATGTTTTTAAAGTGATATTAAATCTTTTAGTGACATGAACAACCACTTGCTCTAAACAAGTTTTTGGAAACCAATGTTGCATTAAGGTTTACCTGTTCATTTAAGATATCAACAAAATATAATATTATGATAATAATAAATATAATATTATTAAAATATTATCACCTATTACAGGACATTGTGCTAAAACCCATGCATGTTCTGGCACTACAAAAAGAGCACTGGGCTTCAATGGCCAGCAGAGGTCTGCAGAAGTCTTGGCTGCAGTGGCACCTCCCTAGACCATGATGCTTAACCTGAGCATGCCTTATGCTAGCATTTCATTAACACTAAGGGAGAGGAGGGAAGGGGAGAGAAGGGAAGCCTGAAAAGAAGATTCCGATCACGTCTCCCCATATAGTAAGATGGGCTTAACATCAGAACCATAGAATTTGCTAAGAATGTAGGCAAAAGAACACAGAATCCCAGACTGGTTTGGGTTGGAAGGGACCTTAAAGCTCACCTAGTTCCTGCCACGGGCAGGGACACCTTCCACTAGAGCAGCTTGCTCCAAGCCCCTGTGTCCAACCTGGCCTTGAACACTGCCAGGGATGGGGCAGCCACAGCTTCTCTGGGCACCCTGGGCCAGTGCCTCAGCACCCTCACAGGGAAGAGCTTCTGCCTAAGAGCTCATCTCAGTCTCCCCTCTGGCAGGTTAAAGCCATTCCCCTTGGCCTGTCCCTACAGGCCCTTGTCCAAAGTCCCTCTCCAGGTTTCCTGTAGCCCCTTTAGGCACTGGAGCTGCTCTAAGGCCTCCCTGGAGCCTTTTTTTCTCCAGGCTGAACATCCTTCTAACTGCTTAACTTAAACAACACAAGAAGGCCTTATGCATTGCGTATTTTGTCCCCCTGTGTGACTGGTTATTGAACAGCTTGAATAGCAGATGGATATGGCTCATCTTTACACTGTACAATGTGACTTTCAAAGGTTTTCCTTTTAAGCTTACTGAAGACTGCAGCTTCATACAGCAAACAGAAAAGATTTCTACAATTAAAAAATTTACATTTCAGAGCAACGCCAATTTGCCCACATCATATAACACACGTATGAAATTACAATTACCACCTAGCCTGAAGAGACAAGTTACCCATGTATGTGAAGGTTACTCTTTAACATTTTATTGTCTTAATGGGTTGGATGTTGAAAATTTGAAGAAATCAGATACTAAACCTAAAATACAGAAGAAGTTACATAATCATGGGAAATACCTGCTTTGGATTGCTCTTAGGTTAACAAGTCACTCACAGAAGAGACAATTGCAAGTTTCACCAAATCAAAGGAGACAAATCAGAGAGAAAATTAGCAACTGAACAGAAAAAACTGCTTCAATTCATCTCCATGGTATTAGCAAACCCTGCAGCACATCCTTCTGGTTGTTTTCATGCTTGCATTTTTGCGCAGAGAAATATGTGAACAGTTGCATGAAAACACAGTTTTGCTAAGATCGTAAAAATACAGCTGCTTTAAAGGTACAAAAGGTCAAGTCTCCAACAGCTGCCAGTAAGAGATGCTTCTGGAAAAGTGCAAGAACCACTGCACGTACATCTCCTCTTACATCTACCCTTCCAGCTTACAAAAGAACAGCAGCTCAGGAGTTTCCAGAGCCAGAGGTTGTTATCTGTGTTTCGCAGAATGCGTGTAATACCACCAGATAGCATCAGAGCATGTCTCTGTTCTCATATAGGATCTGCCTCCTTTGGAAGAATCAGATTTCCAGAGGCCAAGTCAAATATTGTCCATTTTGAGACACAGACACCTCATGCAAAAGGCAAGCAGGCAAGCATAAAATTCCTATGGGGGTGTAACAGATAAACTGTTAATATTTGTTCTTCCCTCTTTCAGTTAATTTCCAGGAAGATACATGGTGGTTAGGAAAATTCCTGCTGTGCTGCTTCAACCATGCTAGATTCAGAACTGTGAAAATGCACTGAAGCCAAGAAAATTGCTGCAACTCCACATATGGATAAGGTAACAAGACAAGAATAGCCTGAGCTGCTTCATAACCAGTATATGTGTTCAATCTTATGTATTTACTTATCAAGTCACCCCACGCTTGGAGGAACAAGCTTTAAGGAAAAGGTTCAAAGTATTTCTTCCAAGTTTGCAATAGATTTGGCCATCTTTCAAGTGGCTGAATCAAACAAGCTGTGATCATTTATTTCTTCTCTGGAAAAAAAAGAAGAGCTGGCAGCTAAAAGCTCCAGTTGTATTTATTCACCTCTGAGCTTCAGCACTGCAGTGTTCTGAGCAACGTATTTCTTATGGAGAATAGTGTTCCAAAAGGCACAGTTACCTGGAAATATTCAGGTGGGATAGCACAGTGATCTGAGATGGCAGAAAATGCTTCAGAAAGAGGAATTCCAGACCCTTTTGGTGTAAATTCTAGCTAAAAAGGAAATCTCAGCAATGCTCTCAGCGACTGATGGAAGGTTTGGGGGGAAGGAAAGAGAATGAAGGACATGAAACTAGTTTTGAAACTTTCTGGTATAGATTTATACAGAAATGCATCTTGCTATGTTCGCAATATGGGAATAAAAGGTCATTAAAAAAATAAATCACTGCATTGCTCTTTTTAAGCTGAACGCAGAATAACTAATCCTTACGTGGACTAAGTTCATAGCTGCAGTAAACACTAAACTAAGCATGCACAAAAGAAGAAATGGCCGAAGTGTTACCACTAAAAATAAGACAGCAAGAAACATGACAGTGAGAAGTAACCTCTATATTATGCATATACATAGATAAAAACTATTCTTTTTAACACCTCTCCTCACTACAAACTTTATGTAAGTTTAAGTACACTTCTGAGGAGTTGATGTAACTGACATGTACTATTGTACTTCTGGTCAATGCTCAGCAGGGAAGTCTTGTGTAGGCTCACACTGGATGAAACTCAACTGTGTCCACTTCAATCCTTCCTTCACAGTCACTTTCAAAGCACTAAGACAATGTAGAATAGACACTCCTGTACAGAAAATGGCTTTGTGGATGTCATATGGATGGGAATAGCAGATGCTCCCATCTAATTTCAAGGATCTCTTTCAGGAAGAACAGCTGTAATTTGGCATATTGTTAGCTGAACAGAATAATTTGGTTGGGAAATTTGTACTCAGAAAAGAGTACCACTAATTATTATTTCATCACTAATTATTGTTGATACAGTTGATCCATGAAGAGCAGGAAAAGTACTTCAATTTAAAAGTGTAGCTATTCTCAAGCAGCAGCATACAATGCAGAACACAGTAGAGCCTACTTTTAAATCTTCCAATAACTTCACCAGGTTGGCAAACAACTTGCTGTCAAAGGCAATTAAAATGACATATTAGGGTTAAAATAAAGCAGCAACAAACCAAAAACCCTCTGCATTGCAACTCTCCTCTCACAAAAGATAAAGATGTTGTAATCATTTCCGTGTCATGATAAGCAACCATAGAAGTAGCCGGGGCAGTACACTTCAAAGATGACAGTAGCAGGCCTGGATTTTCCAAGTTTCTAAACAGATATTAACCCATTCTTGTCAAAATCATCCCTAACACTTACTATTGAGCATTTGTGCCCCAAAAAGCAATAATCCCAAAAGCAGTATATAAATCAAAACAGAAACACTAATGAACAAGGCTTCTCTTTAAAACTGAGTCTAACTAAACCCCAGTTATTTAACATGTTCAGTTAAACTAGTGTGAACGCTAGTGAACAGAAAAAACATAAGCCATAAAGATACAGGAGTATACTGTCTGAAAACAGATCAGAACACAGTGAAGAGGCAACTGACTGGAAGAGAAATACAAACAACACCCCCTTTCCCCCTAAAATATAGTAAAAAAATCCCACCACACATACACAAAACCAACCAAGTGACCAAAAACCAGAGCAAAAAGATTCAAGTGCAATACAACCTTCACAAGAACTTACTTTGTTAGCTGCCCTTTGTTTTTGTTGTTGTCAACACCATTGTATGTAACAGCTGCCAGTTTTCTGCTTCTGTAGTTCTCGTAATGTACATTGTTAGTGACATCCTTCAGGTCCTGCATATGAGTTCTGTCAATAAGAGTCACATATCAGCTTAGTGCATAAATACACTGAAAAACATCAGTCTATGCTCAAGGTGCAGATTGACTTAATTCAATTATATCCCCCCATTAATGTCCCATTTCCTACAGTGTCATCATTCTGCCATTTGGAGCTGTCAGGACAACACAGTCACAGAAACACCAGATTAGTTTTGCACTGAACTATCTCCAGTTTGCAACATGCCAAACATTCACTTACAGATCCAATCTTTGGAAAAATTGAGTTCTGTGGAGAAACTTGCAAGGATTTGTAGAGCAGATACAAAAACTGCATATTACTACTGCAGAATGTGTATCAAAGCATGTCAGGCAACAACAAACAAGACAAAACCTGCTAGTTTCTGTCAAGTTGGGTGCCTGTGGTTCATTACAATTTTCAGCAAGAACAAGTACTCAGAATGTAAAGAGAGCTGTTTAAAAAAAACCATCACCACCACCACATGCTAAATGCGTGGTTAAACAAGATAAAGTATAACATACGGGGGTTAATACCAGCTCACCAGCTCAAACCCTTTTTTCCTCCAACATATGACTTCCCAATCTATCAGACACACTAGAAAATATGCTACCTGTTACATTACTTACCTTATCAACATGTTCCTCAAAATTGTGAAGTCACAGTGTTCACCATTTTCAACTGCAAAGAGAGGTAAAGTTTTGTCAGGATGCCAACCAAGCCTCAGACAGAGCTAAGGCTTTTAGATGGCACCCACTGCCTATGTTCACTCCAACAACAGATTACTTCTAGCCTTTCCTTACTCAGACAGGATCCATGTTAACCATAGGGCGGCACTGACAATACAACTTAATCAATGCATCATACCAGCAAAGTTCCTATGGTCCCCTAAGTAGTACCGGCAAACTGAGCTACAAATCAGTGCAGCAGAATAAGCTACTGCAACAGACACAGTTTTGCCTGTTTAACTAACTTTGGAGGACCTCTGGAGTCCCTGCCAGTACAGTCGTAGAAGGATCAGACACTAATTGAAGCTGCCAGTCTAGATTCAGCTATATCCAAACCTCCAGACAACAGGCTTAACACAACCTGTTTTCCCTGCCCTGCCAAATGGGTTTCAAAAGTCTTCATTTTAATTTTAATGTGGATTTAGTTCTTTAAGTACAGGAAGGTTGTATATTTCATTTGAGGCATGTGTCATTAGATGCCACTTACTCCACTGTGCCTATCATCCATTGCTGTAGAAGAGATTGATGCTGAGTGGCATTTTCCTGATAGACAATGAAACAACCCTGAAGAAAAATGCCACCCCTCTGGCATGCAAAGACAACACAGAAAGCTCTTGGCAAAAACAGAAGAAAGGCATGAGGCAGGTTCCAATGTGCCCCTGAAGTAGAGATGGACATTTTCATCGGAAGGAAGAATTAAAACAGGATGAAGAAATTAAAATAACCCAAGTAAGTTTAGTGAATCCTACAGAAAAATAAAGCATGCAGCCTCTTCGTGTGTCCATCTTGCATCTGCGCTCCTGCATTATTTTACCCCATGGTTTTATATAAGCTGGTAAGCTCTGCTCAGACAGTACATGAAGTCACAGTGTCAAAGCAGCATCATCTCTGAGTATTCTGTCCTTAGCTGACACTCAAAGGCACCTCAAGAGGTTCCTTTTAGTTAGGCTACTTCCAAAAGTTGTACAATTGCATGAACTTGAAACATTTGTGAAGTTTGTTTTAAAATAAAGAAAAGCAGCAGCATTTTGTACCTCTCCAAAATGCCAACACAAGAGCCTTAAATAAAGCTTGATCCTTTCTGGCACAGCTGGTTCTTACTTCCTGCCAAACCTCATTTCCTGCCAGACACACACTTCAAAGTGCTACAGCATTTCTCTTTAAAGCATTGGGCCATACACTGCTTGTTGGTTGAGCTGGGCTTCTTTTTGTCTATTTTACACTGCATCAAATTTATACTCCATTGGAAGGCAGAGATTGTCAGAAAACAAAAAAATCTTCTCTTTTAAATACATGCATACTGCAAAGAAGTAGTTTAACGATCATGAAAAAAACCCAGTTTAGTAGTGATTGTTTCACTATACAGCATGGTTTATCCTTTGGTAGGATGGTAAAAAGGTTTAATGCCATGTGCCAATTGAAATCAGCAAGCAGCATTAAAGCACAAGCGATGGTTGCCAGAAGAACACGCAGTTATGGTCGGTCAGGCCTCTAGTAAGAGCAGGAGTCGAGTTTTAAGTAAGTTTTAATTTAAAATAAGTATTCAATTCATCCCCAGGTATCTTCCTGTTCCTACATCCTAGTAATTAAGATTCAGAAGTTCGGAGAAAAAAAATCCCCAAATTCTTCCAGAAACTTTAAACTGAATTTATGCTATTCAAGATGATCGAGTTAATGTTTATAATGTGAATATTCTAGAAAGAAGAATTTAAGAAACATAGTTTTTATATGAAGACAATTAAAAGAATGCTAGCAAATAGTGTAATATAAGCCTCATCAACTGCAGTAAGTTACTACAGGCTTTACAATTCCTCGCTGAGGCTTGAACAGGAATTTGCTTGCAAAGTTACACATTGTTGAAGCTTTACCTTGTTCCCAGACTGTCAGAATAACAAAATCATATATTCAGCAACTTTCCAGAGCAAAGTACATTCAAATCAAGCATTTTGAACATTTCAAATACAGACTCAATTCTAATAAGTTTTAAAGGGATAAAGAAAAAGCATCATGAGAAGCCTTACCTTCTGCAACACCCCATGGGTACTGCCTTCCTCTGACTCTCTTGCCATTGACTTCAATGATTGTATTACTACCTACCACAGCAAGAGGTAAACGGTCCTACGAGATAAAGCGTTACGTTAAAAAAATCATCATTTCTACTGCCAGAAGATACTGAAAGCATGCCCATGGATAAACTCGACACATGTAGTTTGGTGCTAGAACACTGCAGGGGAGCTTACTGAATGTGCAAGCTTACTGAATGTGCAAGAACAGTGCTGTTTACTGACCTCTGCCTAGTTTAATGACAAATATACACACCCCCATTTGAAATTTCCGATACTGTTGCATTCTGTAAATCTAGTTAAGAAACAGACATTACTGTTACTTAGTAAGCTTAGCAACAGGCAAACCGTTTCCTATTTACTCAACTGCACAGTAATTATTTATCAATTCATATTCCCACTGGCAATAAGGACTTTGAGTGGCTCTTGTTCCCAGTTTTCAAAGGTCTGGCAAAGAACTACAAGTTCTTGTTTTTAGCTGAACCAAAAATCCCTCCAGTGTAAGAAGCAACAAAGGAGCCAAGGGCAGCTTCAAGTAGCTGAAAGGAACTATGTACAACACTATGTATTTTGGACTTTTGTCCTTGCTTTTATTCTGCTCTTCTTTTTGGGCTTAGTCCCAGAAGCGCTTCCATTTGTGCTGTTCGTATTTATCTATCCTCGGGGATTCCCACAGTAACAAAGAATTAAAAACTGTTACAGGCTGTTAAAACTACTGAACAAACAGAAGCAAGGCTCAAGAAACATATACAAGATGGACTCAACAGAAGAACAACCCAAAACCACGAGTAAACAAAGTAAAACCCTTTCAACAGCCTGACAGCCCTTTTGATTTTCTTTAGTCATTCATCTCCATTAAGGCTTCAGTATATCAATTAGTCAGACAGCTATTAACTGTAATGCACATACTCTGTGCCATGCACACCTCTGAAAGACAACCCTTGCCTCCTTCAAAGCTCAGAATCAAACAAACTGTGGTAGGCAGCTAGAAGTCAAATACGGATGGAATAAAAAGAAAGTGACCTTTTAAGAGCTTATTAATGAACGTGTGATCCAGCCCTCTCACAGTGAACTTTACCCCTTAAAGGGCTGTCATTTATTGCCTCTGCTGAGGAACACTGACTCTTAGAACAGCTTTACATCTGATTTGTATCTTCTAAACATTTTGGTGGGCTCCTCATTAAGGACAAGAAGCTTTTCACTCACTTCCCCCACCCCCTCCACGTTTTTTTCCAAAGAAAATTATTTACCTTTATCTTTTTAACAATCTTATTTTCTTCTTCATCATCCGTTTCTGGGAATTCATATATTTTAATTTTGTGTTCTTGGATTTCTTTCATTATCTAAAACCAAAAATGTTATTTGAGAAATTCATACTTTGTAATAACTCCATTTCTTGATGCAATCGGATTCTCCCTCCTTTTGCATGATATGTAAGATTGTAAGTAAGACATGTAGCATCATTAGCAGACCCCAAAGGATTCAGTGTGACCATCTCTCCTTAGGTAGAAGACAGAATCAGAGCCAGAGCCTCAGAGCTAAGAGAACACCATCCATAATACAAGGCAGCAAAAATGAATGTCAGTTTTCTACAGCAGGACAAAGAGATTTTCATTATTGAGAATTCAACCTGCCCATGCAAAAACTAATCCCATACAGCCTAAATCCTCAGACTAGTCTTGCAATTGAGTCCCTCAAAACCCTCCAATTTGAATAGATAATTGCAGGCATACTTCAGCCCTTTGAGTTCCCCCATTAGTGACTGCTCTCGCTCCTATTCTGTTCTGTTTCCAGCTCACCTGAGCATCAGTTACTTGAAGTGGGATCTCCTGCCTATTGTAATAGAGGCTTGTGACTGATGGACTGACTTGAGCAGTTAGCTGTGTTGAAAAATATTTGCAAGCACCCATAAGAATGTGAGAATAACTGACAGCATCCTCCAGAATGAGCCTGTACTGATCTGGGGATTCAACTGTCTGAGGGTTTTTTTTTTAAAGCCAAGCTGATGAGTTCTCCAGAGTTTGAGAATGGAAAACAATTAGACCATTGAGCTGAGAGCTGCACTGTAGAGCCCTGGGGAGTCTTTCTGCTTCATGAGTTTGCAGTCTTACAAAAGTATAAGTTTCCAGTTCATGCAAGGGCTTGTTTTCAAAGTTTGATTTGGGAAAGTCTCCCCTGTTTAACATCAACCCATCGATAAAGCTGCTTATAAATTCAGAGTTATTCTGTATTCTACCTTTTTTCCTCCTTTACACCAAAAAACCCCATGAAATGCAACTGAAAGAGTTCAGAGCACCTTGTTTACGTTCCTCCAAGGCAGAAAACATCCTTTAATTTTTAGTGTTAAATCAAGACTATAAGATTTGAATCAAGACTGTAAGATTGGACTGAGCCTTTAGTCTTAAATCAAGACTACAAACATCAATGCCTAAATGTTCTACTCTGATCATGTAGTTGTAATAAAACATAAACCACTTGGAGACATTAACACCAAATCTATTCTACAAAGACATCTGTCAGTTGTATCAATGTCAGAATATCTCACCACTTTTAAAACACATTACAACTGCCTGAGACTCAACAACAGATATACTGAGCCTCATCTGATCACCTGAAGCTTTAAAAAATACAGCATATCAACACAAAAGCGAATACCACAATACAATCAATGATATCATGATACTGTTAAAACCACCCTTTTTATTTTCCTTTAACACACAACTTCTGTTAGGCACCTAACTCTTGACAGCTCCCTTCCTCCCTTCCTGATTTTTATCTCAACAGTGAATTATTTCACTTGCCAAGAATCATACTACACTTCAAACCTCTTCCCCTGAGGATAGAAACAGTATTATTTTACCAAGAAATATAATTAAATCTAGAGATATAAATTACTTTGCTTTGCTGTCTCAAGTCATTGCTGCAGGGTTTAAACTTTGCATGTGAGAAGTTAAATCTCACCATTTCCACAGGGATCAACTTCCTAAATCATCCCATGCTGTAAATATTTATCTTTCAACTCACCTGTTTTTTAAACTGTTGGCATTCCTCGGGTGTAAGTGTGTCTGCTTTGGCAATAAGTGGAATGATATTCACTTTTTCATGCAGGCGCTTCATAAACTCTATATCCAAAGGTTTCAGTCTGAAAGACAGCATTAGAACTTTGCAATTTATGTTCATGAAACAAGAATGTACAAATGAGTTGAGATTTGTCCTGACAACTACCCTTAAGACACTGATTTATGAGTGATAGATGCTTGAATGAAATTCAAAAGGCTACCTACAACTGCTATAGAAAATCCCCTAGCATTGTATAATCCCAGAGGAATACATCGTTAGTATTAATAATAGTCACAAGACTTCTGCTAGCTGAAACTACACTCATTTAAGCAAGTGATAAGAACTTCCTGCAAAAGTAGTAAAGCTCACATCATTAAGTGGAAGACAGTCCCATTTGAAGCCTGGCTGGTAAGAGTTTACAGTTGTGCATCATGCTCTGATCACAGACACTGTTTCAGTTTCTGAAAGTCATGTTTCTTTGTATGCTTCTTCCTGAAAGTAGGCTCAGATTTTTCTACATTACGTTGCAGAAGACAGCAAACTGCCCTGTGTACAAATGAAGTAGAAATATCTCATCTCTAAATCACACCATAGAACAAAAAGACTATTGTTAAAGTGGATGACAACTAAAACACCCACCCTATGGGGATATAAAACCATCAATGTACATCAAAGTGGTCAGTACTTCCTGGCTGCTAAAGCAAAGCCACAGAGGTTTTGATGCATTAATGCTTCAGAATTATAGTAAGTTTAGTCAGGCTTAAAGGATTCACTTAAAGGATTTAACAGGATTATTTCTCATATAAAAGAAATTAGGATTAGGAACATTAAAACCAGATTAATTTGGTACTCAAATTTAGCTTCTCCTCCAAACCATACATAAAAGAATAAAAACAAGCTAAAGAACACATACTTAAACATTTTCTGGCAGCCACTGAGTTTCTCAGCATGTTTCCATTAAATAACAAACATTAATGCACATCCAGATTAAGAGCACTGGTTTGGCTATCCGTTCACCTTCATGGGCTTTCCCTCTGACTTTTACAAATGCATGAAAGTCATAGAACAAACAGAAAGTAAGTTCACTTACAAATGCTTTAATTTACACTTGACAGCTCCTATGTGCTGCTGTCTGCACAGGAAACATGACCAAAGACTGCATCACCACAAAAACCAGGTAGGAAGTTAGCAATGTCCCTTCACATAAGAGTATCTCAAAGATGAGAGGAATGCTAAGAGCAGCACCGATTTTCTCTGTGATCCATTAATTTCTTGAAATAGATGACTAAATCCAAGCATTTACTCTGGTAATTGAAAAACACTAAGGAAACCTAGCACACCTTTACATGCCTCCTCTGCCCCAAAGTAACACTGAATACCCGTACAAGGAACATACTTCTCCAGCTTTTAACCTTATATATCTAGTGACCAAAACTTATCTAAAGCATTGCCTTAATTGTTCCCTAAAAACAATCTGTACTTCCCACTGGTTTACAAGTTGTTAACAGATAAAAGGAGGGTGTGGGGGGGGAAGACAGATGTTATTTTGAAGAATCTCAAAGCTACCTCAAAAAGAAATTAACTAAAACAAGCAATGAATCATCTTTCCTTCACTTAAATAGCGTTTTGATTTTGCACACTAGTAAAACAGCATATGCAAAGGATTCAGGTGCTTGAATTTAAAACTGAAAAGCATTTTGAGCACAAACGACAGGACAGACATGCATACTAAACTACAACAACAGAAACTGTTTCATTAAGGCAAGGCTACATAAGAAAAACTCTTCACTCCAAGATTTCTTTCCAAAGTTGAAGGCATAACTTATGAGTATCTGACAAATTCAATCAGTTGTAACACAGTGATAAAACACTAAACAACCAATTTCAGATCTAGTCAGCCTGAGTCTAATACAGCCTGGAAGCGCAGTTCTCTCTCTCTGCCACTAGATAGAAGTCTGATCAAGTCAAAAGCTAAGCAGGGGTGGAAGACTGCATAATAATTGGACAAACATCCAGAATGTCTACATTGGAATTGTCACTTACAAGCAATTACACTCTAGGTGAATTAATGCATGCTTATAAAGATGTATGAAACTTCAATTTATCATTAGTCAAAGGGAGGGAGGAAGAACGGAAAAGAAAAATCCTGCTGGCTCAAAGTGCAAACCAGTTTCTCCTTCTAATGGGAACAAAACCAGACATAGGTTACAAATAGGCAGAGCACTTGTGAGCACCTAGATGGTTTTATTTGTTCTAACACTATTTTTCATGTTAAGTAATTAATGTGCAATCCTGTTTCCTGGTGTTCCAACTTATTGCTTGTATGGCTTGCTGATGTTTGACTAGCCAAAGTAAGCTCATCTTGGAAATTAAGCATGCTCTGCAGGCCATTACGAAAATCCTATCTGGAACTCTACATAACTAAGAATGCAAAATCTGGATGATTACCTAAGACAAAAGACAGAGAAAAGACAAAATATAGTAATACAAACCCATGTCCTGAAGGAGCAATGAAGTATAAACAACACTGCACTCTATTATCTGGCATCTGACGTCTGTTCACTCGAGATTCTGCATTCAGGTAATCCTCAAATTTACTGTCAATGTAGTCGATAACTGGCTGCCAGCTGCAGAAGTTACATGAATAAAAACCTGTAAGTTATATCATTTATGTAAAAAAGGCTGTCTTTGCTAAGAAAGGGATGTATACCACTTCCCCATGGCTTGTGCGCATTTGGGGTGATTTGGTTTGGTTGTTTTTTTAATTAAGTGTCTTCAACACAGCCTATTGTAAGTAATCAGCTCCTCTACACACACCCAAGTTACATAGCCCTGAAGATACAATCCTTGAGTTCACTGAAAAATCTTCTCAAACACAATTACCTTCACTGTAATAGCATTAAATAGAACACTTAAGAACAGTAGCCAGAGGAACACATCTTGTGACAGCACAGAACTCTGCTCTGCACACTGCATGACTGGATAGAGAGCCAAACACTCCATTCACTTTAATGGGACAAGCTGACAGCATTTCAATCAAGTTCTAGAGGTGCTGGGAACTATGGTTGTTAAAAGTTTTTAGTTAACAGAAAAGTTTAAAAGCATTAATATTTTAACTGAAGATTAAAGTTGCATTTAAGAACACGTCAGAAGGCATATCTCACATACACAAAATACAACTCGATTATTGTGGGAGAACAGACAAAGAATGTCTTACCAATTACTATTATCCACAGCATCTCCAAATCCTGGTGTGTCAACTATTGTAAGTAGTAACTGAACACCGCCCTCTTTGATTAAAACTTTTGACTGCTCAACCTGTAAAACGAATAAGGACAGATCAAACTTTGAGCGATTTAGTCACTCATCATAAACACTGAAAGGCATTCAAGGAGTGAGAAGTCTGACATTGAATTGCTAACTTTTGTGCTTCAGAGGGATACTGGCTCCATGTTTGGCTTATAAAAGCCCAGTAATTTGATAATAATTATTTTTTAAAGAACAAATGGGTAATCATTTATATAGTCAGTGATAAAAGAACCCAGGTAGGCATATAGGATAGCTTTATATTTTAACTCCTGTCAAAGCAGCAACAATCCTAACCAGGCATTATTCTTGATGAAATTGTCAACATTGGTCACCTCAAAGAAAATGACACTTTTCAAAACTAACCCTTCCCCAAGCATCTTAGACACTACATTTCTAGTCCCTGATAATGCTTTTTTAAGAATACATTTATTCTTCAGCTAGTATAATGCTTGGGAAACGAATCACAGAAAGCAACGGCTTCCTGTCACAAACAGATTGATATTGGAAAGCAATACAATCTAGATGCAATCTGCTGAGCTAGACCTCACGTGACCTGTAATGGATCAGATCCTGTTAGCTCAGGTCACTGATGGAAACCTGGCTCAGAAGGTAACTGCATCAGCACAAGGCATGACGCAAGATCTGGGTGTGGGAACATGCATCCCACACTGTGACCACCCATGCGCAGCATGGCTCAGTCAGCTGCAGCAAGCACATCAAACAGACGAAGCATGTCACGACACAGAGAATACAGGCTAAACAGCAAAAGGACTGATACCCACTTTTTTCTTCTAACATCTCAGTAACTGACAATGCCAATGTCAGGTGTTTGTGCCTGCAAAAGCACTGTACACCACTGTCATTGAGTCAGTCTGCTCCACAGCAGTAAGAAATGACAAACTCAAGTCAGTGTTCCAGCTCTTGCCAACTGCTCACATAGTTAATCATGGCTTTTCCCCCGGATATTAAGACAATTCTTCTTAAATCACTACTGATGCAGTATTCTGAATACTGATTTAAGAAATCAACCACACAAGCCATTTATTTATTCAGAGCCACACAGGAGTTGGCAGACATTGATATCACCTTGTGGCTCATTGCTTAACATTTCTTAACCCTCCTGAACCCTAAACTGGGGAGAGAAAAGAAAGTTAAATATAATGAAGTGAACATCTGCAAGAATATTCAGTAAGGAACTTTCAGAGATAGGAGAAACTTGGATAATATATCCTATCTGGATGGTCTCTTGACCAGCTCAAGATTTGAGAGATCATATCAAAGCTGCTTAAGCACTTGGCACATCCCTAATTCTATAGATGAAACACTCTCACAGCCACACCTGAACACGGCTGTAACCACTTTGCAATCACTGGCATGTGATGCAATGTAGATCTACAAGATAAATTAACACTCCACCAGAAAGTCCAACTAAATACCTCTTGCACAAGCAGAACACTGCTTCTAATTCCGAAAAGATTTATATACGCGAAAAATATACAAAAACACAGAAAACAGTAATGGACTGCAAAGAAAGCTCCATATTCAACCTCCAAGTATGCTGGATGCTATTTTTATCTACTCATCACTAGGGATCTTATCTGAACCAAATCAATCCCTTTCACTGTTGGGTCTCAAAAAATAATTCAACTGCATTATGGCTGTTCACAGCATGAAGTTGTCCTGACATGCAACCTCACCTAACAAAAAGATAAAGAATCACAGAATCCCAGACTGGTTTGGGTTGGAAGGGACCTTCTAGCACACCCAGTTCCAACCCCTGCCATGCACAGGGACACCTTCCACTGGAGCAGCTTGCTCCAAGCCCCTGTGTCCAACCTGGCCTTGAACACTGCCAGGGATGGGGCAGCCACAGCTTCTCTGGGCACCCTGGGCCAGCGCCTCAGCACCCTCACAGGGAAGAGCTTCTGCCTAAGAGCTCATCTCAGTCTCCCCTCTGGCAGGTTAAAGCCATTTCCCTTGGCCTGTCCCTACATCCCTTGTCCAAAGCCCCTCTCCAGGTTTCCTGTAGCCCCTTTAGGCACTGGAGCTGCTCCAAAGTCTTCCCCTTCAGGAGCCTTCTCTTCTCCAGGCTGAACCAGCCCAGCTTTCTCAGCTGGGCTCCAGAGCACAGCTGCTCCAGTCCTCTGATCAGGTCCACATCCCTCTTGAGTTGGGGGCCCCAGTAAGGCAGCTTCATAAAACAAGAGTCCCCAACATTTGGCTACAGAGATGCTAGTCACAGAAGAATCCAAGTTGGGGTGGACTTGAAGGCTACCCAACTCAACCTCCTACTTAAGCAGGAGTTACTGTGAGGTTAGGAAGGTTTTAAAGAAGAAAAAATAATAATAAATAAGTAAAAACATAATGATGCACACACATCTGCCTAAGACACCACCAAGTTACCCTGTCACTAACTACACAACTCCTATCCTTCAAAAATGTCCAGTCCAAAGCCATGAGAACCCAGGAATACATGCAGTGCTTTAAAAACTGATGTTTTAATTGTGGTGAATTTCCTCCCACCCCAAGTGTTCTACAGAGAAATGTTATTGTACATAATCAATGCCAGAACTCAAGACAGCAATCCCCAGCCACACAGTCAGCTCAGCCAGCAGCTTACTATTCACAAGCTTTAGCACACAGGAGATTAACTTCCGATTCCTCGCATTCTTTTCGCTATCTTGCATACAATAACCACACAGCCCCTCCTATAACCAAACTCTCTATAAGAAACTCTTAGCACTTTCAGAATATTTGAGATGATAATGTTAAGAGCTGTACTCTTGCCAAGTGCTACAAGGTATCAGCTTTATTCTCCAGCACAAAAATTCCCAGCAAGAGCCATTAAATGATTAAGCACTCACAGTGGAATGCTTTTACAAAAGAAGCAATTAATAAAACATTATCTTGAATGTGTGTTTGTAACAAAGGAAAAGGAAGGTCAGGAGAGCCTCAGAAATGCCACGCCAAACATTTTTCCTGATTCTGTATGCTTGGTAGTTTTAAGTATGGCTGAATTGGTGGAGTTCTCTTTGACAAATGGCCTGCTTAACTGAATCCCTGCAGACAATGCCAGTACCTTACTGCATGGGAAGGGTTTCAATTAATTTCATGCATTCATGGAGGTATCTTGCTATCAAAGAAACATTAGTTATCAAATTAAACGTCAGATGCTTGTGTTAACAACAATCAGACCACATGCAACATATACTATAAGCAGCAGAATGCCCTAGTAAGAGACAGTAGGCAAAAAAGCTGCCTCTGTACATTTGCATTTTTCTAACCCAAACTGATATGTCCATACATGGTCAAAGGCATAGAAAGCAGCATCTGGCAAAGATCCAGAATATCACTGTAAACTAATGTCATTCATAGTTAAGCATCCAACTGCATCCTATCATCTGATCTGCAAGTATTCCCGAGGGATTCATGGAAAACATTAGTTCAAGTCTTGGAATTTAAAGCTTTTTAATCAA
This sequence comes from Ara ararauna, assembly GCA_028858755.1. Taxonomy (NCBI): domain Eukaryota; kingdom Metazoa; phylum Chordata; class Aves; order Psittaciformes; family Psittacidae; genus Ara; species Ara ararauna. The sequence continues at coordinate 163,242,740 of CM054377.1, forward strand.
AGTCTCCTCCAAACAGCCCTTTTCCCATGCACTCCAGCCAGCTGGGTCACCCGGGTCTCCTTGGCAGCTCCTGCACAGCATTCAGGACATGAGGCTTGTTACAGCTCGGCTGTTTTTAATGGATTAAACAAGCCTTAACCATACCCACTACAGACACTCAAATAACCATCAGACGAAATCTATCTCATACCCACCACTTCTGAAGAAGCTCCCTTTGAATTCATCTGACATCAAATCAGTTAACTGCTTTTCTGTCTTTTCAATGGAATTTATACACAGGACCTCCCTCACCAAGCTCCAAACCTTGACCGTTTTCCAGCCCAAACCACAGTTCGTGTTTATCTATGCAAGAGTCACTTGTACAATTCCTGAACAGTAAGTTATTCCCACCATATAGGAGCAGGCAATTATTACCACTGAGATTTCAGGGTACTCAGGTGGTCTATGTCATCTCTACCCCACAAAACCCTTCACATCCTTAGAAAGGTTTACATCAGCAAAGAGCACAAATCCCATGGATCCAAACAGCAGCTCCCACTGGTAATTCTTGGATTTCAAATCTGACTGGCATCATCTCCATGTCATATACAACACTGCCAGCACACACAGCTTTCAGGGGTGTAGGGGGAAAATTTTATCCTCACTTAAGACAGTGACACTGAAATGAGACCGTTTCAGTTTCCTTCTTAAAATGTTACACTTGATTTTTCATTCATCACAACAAGGAACTGAAGGAAAAGCATTGCTGCACTACAAGTACACTCAAAAAGAATACTCATTAGGTAAAGCAAGCAATAGTTTCTCAGGGGAAGGTGGTCTTCAAATACATTTTATTCCAATCATATTATTTGCTAAGTCATAATAGATCCCAATTCTCTACTGAACATAGGTTTGGCAGCTCTTGGCCACCCTCAGGCTTTAGCCCACACAGTGGAAGTAGGAAAAAACAAAACCCAAACCACCTCTGAAGAACTTAAAAGGCCAGGTTGAACAGATGATCTTCTCATCTCACCACCTAACAGACGAAAGCACTTAACTCAGATTGGGAAACTCTACACACAGTTTTGGTTTAATTTTTCTTACCCTGATACATCTTTAGCCAGAGTGGGACTGAGTTATCTGTGAAGGATGTCTTGGTGGGTTTTGTGTTAGATTTTATGTAAATTCTGTGATTTTTATTAATATCTTCTATTAGTATAAAATACAATCTTCCAGAGACACGGAATCTAATCCTCAGTTATTTAAACAAGAATTCAGTGAACATAACCTGAACTGTATAATCATAGAATCCCAGACTGGTTTGGGCTGGAAAGGACCTCAAAGCTCATCCAGCTCCAACCCCTGCCACGGGCAGAGACACCTTCCACTAGAGCAGCTTGCTCCAAGCCCCTGTGTCCAACCTGGCCTTGAACACTGCCAGGGATGGGGCAGCCACAGCTTCTCTGGGCACCCTGGGCCAGCGCCTCAGCACCCTCACAGGGAAGAGCTTCTGCCTAAGAGCTCATCTCAATCTCCCCTCTGGCAGGTTAAAGCCATTCCCCTTGTCCTGTCCCTGCAGGCCCTTGTCCAAAGCCCCTCTCCAAATTTCTTCTTGGACTCTTCAGGCATTACCTGTGTCCTCTAATACCTGGTTTCTAGAAGCCTATCTTAAATAGTTAGGGGTTTTAGCGCACATCTACATATTTCTACAGATATACTCAATACTTTATTTAATAATAAAACATTCAATTTCCAAACAGGATTGCACCCGTATGAGGTTTCTGAAGTACAGGCAGTGCACAAAGTACTTCAGGGCTTCCCCACTTCAATATGCTACAACTTTCAGAACCTGGAAGCTTTGTATAGCTAAGGTCACTGAAAGACACACTGGGTATTTCTTAGTGGCTCACACTGTGGCCTAACTTATTTGAAATATAGGTGCTTACGTGACAACTGTATTACCTTCAATTACTATGTTGCAAGTTCATTGTTCAAGCTGCAGTTTTTCCCCCAAGACATACCTGGACAGTCTTTTTAATTCTGTGTGAAGGACCTGGATACTCTGCGGAATACAGTTCTGTTAAGAATAATGAGTTGATTAATGTTGATTTTCCCAGTCCGGATTCGCCTGGAAGAAAACAGAACAGTTTCAGTTAAACCAGAAGCATCACACTGAATATCAAAACAGTTGGAATTAAATTTCAAATACTCTTGAAATGTAATACCTCAAAACATTCACTGCGTTGTAGGGCTTTGAGAATCTATCATCTGTGCCAGTTTCAAGGAAGACCCCGCAAATCCAACTCTCACTGTTAGATTCTAAAGACATTCACTGTTCTGAGCGCATTAGGTACTGAATGCATTTAGCGCTTCTCCATTGCTCCCATTACAACACACAAAGATGGTATTACCCCACATTCAATATTATAAAGAAACTATCTTCCTGGTATGACTTCCTAGCATGATGCCAAAGCAGAATGAGCTATTTCAAGTATTATTTGAGAGCCTTGTTATCAGCGAAGGGGAAAAAGAAGGGCAGGGGGTGAAGAGAGTTTGAGATTAGTTTGGTCTAACTACTAAAGCCACAGGAGCTAAAGTGGAGTTTCAGAACCATGTGGTTTGCCTGGGAATGTTGCTGTTGGGGCAGGGAAGCGGGACTGGATTTTCTTTGAGTTTTGGTAATTTGTTCACAAGCAGCAGTAAGTCAGCCCCGCTAAAGAACCTGGAGACACTACTGCCACGACAATCCAAGCCAATACAGTTACAATTCCCACAGTAAAGACTACACACAGCCCACTCCCCCCCATTTACAGCTCTACAGAAACAGGAATCTCAGATCAACTTATGACAGGATTTTAAAGACAAGCCTTTTGCTCAGTTTTCTACTGTAAAGAAGCTATTTAAACATGACAGGGCTTTGAGTAACTTGGTCTAGTGGAAGGTGTCCCTGCCCATGGCAGGGGGTTGGAACTGGATGAGCTTTAAGGTCCCTTCCAACCCAACCATTCCATGATTCTGTGACAACTCACACTGGCATAAGAACTAAGGAAAAAAGTATATGAAAATGACATTTTATGTTCAAGTTTTCAGATGCAGTGCTGTTAGCTAAATAGAAAACAGTCACACAGAGATTTGCTCTTACATTTGGGTGCAAAATACATATTTTCACTGCAGGAGGAGAATGGGCTGCACTGCCTCACACTTTGAAAAGAAAAACCTAACTCACTAATCCCTTCATCCCCAACAAATTATAGTTCATTTAGAAGACTAAGCTCTGAAAGCTTCAAAACTTGCCTTGAAATCAATGTCCTGGGTTAATGCAAGTCATGGAGAGTCACAAACTTCAGCAGACAAGCCCTTGTCTCCACTGTAATAGCTGGCTTGATTTCATCCACCAGCTAGCTGAAACACATCAGCCATCTCAATTACAGTGGCATAGCACAAAGTCTCTGCAGCACCAACCAGAGAAATCTGATTAGAGAGACTGCAAACGGATTAGCAGCTGAGGAAACGCTGCAACCAGAGCTCCTGTGGGCTGGCTCCAGCAGCAGCAGGGCTTGTTCTCCAAAGCTCACCCTGTCCCACACATGAGCCAGCCCAGGCTGCAAGCACAGCCTGGAGACACCCAGGAAGGCAGGCTGCAGCAGCCAAGGACCAAAGAGATATTCAAGTTATAAGCTCAAGATAGCAGAGGTGACTCCTGAGGCAGAAGGGACAGGCTTGCTGACAAGCATTTTGTCGCTACCATCGCAGATTTTACCCTTTCTGTGATCAGATGGAGTTAGTATTTCAGAAGGGCATGGTGAATACAGTGCCTAAACATAGAATCATAGAATAGTTAGGGTTGGAAAGGGCCTGAAGATGTCTGGTTGTAAGGCTCATGTCTTCTGCACTCCTGTGCTTGCAAGATCTTAGGGCAGGGTGAGCTGCAGCTGAGAGGCTTCCCTACCAAGTTTTCAGAAGTTTCTTTCTACTGCAAAGCTTTACTTGTCCACCTGGGTTAACCTGTCAACAATCAGCATCCTGATACAGATGGCAAATGGTACATCATTTGAAATTAACCTTGGATAGCAAAATTTCTTCTTCTGTGAACAAACCAACTAAACCAACACATTCAGCTTCTTTTGTATCTCAAACATTTCTAGGGGGCTCAGAAGAGACCACAAGCAACCACTGGAATTGTTTGCAAACCATGGTAAATACACTCACCTGCTTTAATGTTATTCTGGAGACCATTTAAGTATGGAGAATTAACAATTAGAAAACTGGAACAGCGAAGTGCAATGACAGAAACAGGGAAAACAGTGCTCTGGAGAGGAAAAATAACTCACTCAGGTTGTTCTCACCTGAGCTACATAAATCTTTCATCTTCATTTCCAAATCACTACAATAACCAGTTAGAAAATCTACTAAGAGCAAAGTAGCAAGTGTTCAATACATGTTGGGTTGGGTTTTTTTTTTTCAGTTCAATTTCTATCCATCGGCTCTTGTTCTGGCTTGATTTTTCTAAGCAACTTAAACTGCAAGCATCTCTTATCTCTGACAACAGAAGTGAGTTGCTCTTAAGTCTTACTGGTGTTGCATTTCTCACTGTTCATTCTTGTGGCACATTGAGCATGTGGCATATTTCCAACCTCCTCCAATTTTTCAGCCTCTGCCACTTTTAGTCAAATACCTACAAGCAGTCCAGCCCAACCCAGCTTCCAGCTTTATATGTAACTCCTACTGGAGACTGCTCTTTCCTCATTCACATATTATACCTCCTGATAACAAACCACACTACATCTTCTAGCTTCCACATCACTCTGATAATCCAGGATCTTGTTTTCTAAAATCCAAGCCCTGAACTGAAAAACATGACTTACATTTAGATCTATGACCCCACGTCAGAGAGTTCATTAAATACATGAAGTGACCAAGATCACTAACCAATACTGAATGTTCTCAGTGTGCTGTCCGCATGTTTTATTTCCTACTTCTTCATTAAACGAGAAGGAAATTACTCTTGCAGAAATCGCCAGAGGTTTTTTTATTCTTCACTAACATTTATCTTAGCTTTCTACCAGACAAACAGTATTTCATGCTCATGCCCTGTGACGGTCAACTGCATTGCTGAGAATATGACCACATGCTTAGAGTTACTTGATACACACAGTCCAGCAAAAGCTGCAGTTGCTTTCTTGCTTTATCAGAATAAAGATAGCCAACATTATGTTTCTTCTCTGATGTAAAGGAGTATTTAGCACATTTGGTAGCCCCAAAGAGTTATTCCAAAGAAATTAAACAGAAAAATGCTGTTCTTCAAAACTTACATACAGAATCACAAAATCCCAGACTGGTTTGCGTTGGAAGTGACCTTAATGTTCATCGAGTCCCAACCCCTGCCATGCACAGGGACACCTTCCACTAGAGCAGCTTGCTCCAAACCCCTGTGTCCAACCTGGCCTTGAACACTGCCAGGGATGGGGCAGCCACAGCTTCTCTGGGCACCCTGGGCCAGCGCCTCAGCACCCTCACAGGGAAGAGCTTGTGCCTAAGAGCTCATCTCAGTCTCCCCTCTGGCAGGTTAAAGCCATTCCCCTGTCCTGTCCCTATAGGCCCTTGTCCAAAGCCCCTCTCCAGGTTTCCTGGAGCCCCTTTAGGACTGGAGCTGCTCTAAGGTCTCCCCTTAAGGAGCCTTCTCTTCTCCAGGCTGAACCAGCCCAGCTCTCTCAGCCTGGCTCCAGCCCTCGCAGGATCTCCATGGCTCCTCTGGCCTCGCTCCAATGGCTCCACATCCCTCTGGTGTTCGGGGCCCCAGAGCATATTCTATTTTTAGCAGGTGAACCATTTTTTTCATGGAATCTTTTCCATTTTATAAATTCTAATGATTGTGATTTGCTTAAAAATACAATCCCATCAGTTCAATGCTGGTGACTCAAAGAGGGGTAAATAGTATGTCAGAAGAAATAAATAATGTATTTCATCTTCTTTCATCCTTCTACAATGACCAGTTATGCTCAAGACAGCACCTGCAAGCTTTATGCTAACGTGCAATGGCTTTGATGCTCTCTAATACACAGGTTTTGCTTTGGTACAAAAGGGAAACTACAGGAATAATCAAAGAGCCTGAACTACTCCAAACGGCATGATGCAACCGTGCTCTTGCTGACGGGTAACGATGCTCTGCCATGTCATTACAGACGACCACAAAAAATGGAGACTTCAAGATGCTTTTAATTTGAAGTCTGATTTTAGAAGCTTTCGTGCAGGCTAGTTCCTGTCTTCAGCACACTACGAAACATGAACCAACATTTCCATGAACACACAAGAACATCCAAATGAAACCCATCAGCAGGAGGGGTGGGAGCAGCACCATGCTACACAGCTGCTCCCACACAGCTCCAGCTCTACGTAGGACGGTGTCATGTGAAACCCTGCCAGAAGTCCAACTTAGTATTTTACAGACTTTTAGAAAGAAAAGAAAGCCAAAGCTCCACCATTTCACAACTTGCATTTGGAGCATAAATTATGGCAGCAACATCTGTTAGAGTCACAAGAGCTGATCCTCACAAAACAGCAACAGGGAAGTCTACCAGTGATAAATCTGCTTTTGCCCATCAGCAACTGCATCAACAACAACATGATTTCAGCATTCCGGATATAGTAAGACAATTTAATCAACTTTCTTAGGGCAAATCTTGAACGTGAAGTGGCTGGGGACAGAATCTTGGTATATCCTTCCTGTCACAGATGCCATTTAAATAATTTAGAAAACCCATTAAAAGCAGGGAAGTACTTCAGAAGAATATTGCAACAGATTCTAGAAAGCCTTTTTCAAGTACTATTATTTCCCCTCAAAGCAGAAGCAGTTTTAGCTTTCTACAAGTGACAGTTATAAATGGCAATGAAACAATGGCTGAGCATCACAGATGAGATTTTAGCTGCTGCCAATAGAAATGGTCCCCCTCTTCCAACCCACCACTTGCACTAGAATTCATAATGCAGCATGGTGAGGCAAGAAGTGATCCAGCAAACCAGGGCTTGAGAATGGGAAAATGTGGCAAAGAAGACACCAGGGAGACAAGGAAAGTCAAACCTACAGGTGCCCAAAAAGAGGGGAGGGCAAATACAAAAATCTGCTTTTAAAACCAGACCTCTTCTCTGCAACAAAACAACCATCAACAGTTCATAAGTCAAAGAATTTGTTGCACTTCATGAAGAAAGTCATGTTTGCTCTGCTTATGTATCTAGGCTTTGCTGCTGATAAATAGCATGTCTGCAAGTTAGCTGTTTCAAATAGGATATTACTTAATTAAACATGAGGCAACGGAAGCCAGTTTTCAGCATATTAAAAGAACGTTCTATTCTAGTAAAACCAAGGAACCAAAATCAAGTTTCTCTTCATTTCAGGTTCTTCAACACGACTGCAGATGACAAGAAACCACCCCAGGGCACTGGTTCACCCATATGGAGTACCAACAACAGCTGAAATGTGACAACCCGGCACTTCGGCATCCAAGGCTGCATGGAATTATGAGCCCACAATCAACAGCCTGTGCTTGCCAAAGCTCACCTCACTTTGTTTCCTCTTTGTATTAGTTAAAAGAAAAACTGTCTGCTCAAGCTGTAGTTATACTGCAATGCAGCTTCAGAGACATTACAAGCATCAGGGAGTTGTCAAAACTGACCTACATGGAAAATGTGAGTGTACAAGCTATCTGTGAAATAACTGGGTTAACAGAGTCAACTGAAAATGACAGAATCTGCAGAGCTCCGGGACAACACACCTTCCATTTTCACAGGCTTTGACAAAGCCAAATTAAAGAGCCTTTGTAAGAAAGAAAAAAACCCACATTGCTTCAACATAAGAGTAAGAGGAACCAGAAGAGTCATGAAAAGATGCTAAAGGAGGATCCTCTCTTGAAGGCTGAGGAAACAACCACACATCTGAGACCACCACTGCTTGCTCTAGAAAAAGTATGTGCCTAGAGAAAGCTGCAGAGCCAGACTTACTCTCTGGAGACATATAGAGTGACAAATATAACTGATGACATTCCTCAAATCTATGAACTAAAAACTTCCCCAGGTATGTGAATTAAAAATAAAACCCCAAATATAGGATCACAACATTTGCCATCTGTGCATTACTACTGACAATTAATCGTAAGGCATTTCTAGTACCCCATTTCTAACGTTTGCCGACTCAAGAATGAAAGGTCTATTAATCAACAGCTCACGGATTGATTACTCACAATAGGATCTTTCATTACTTGGGCAAAAATAAAATCCACACATACTGACGAGAAAATAACAAGACAGTGACTGCAACAGAAAGATGAAGCGGGAGACTACTGAAAAAATACATCCAACTGGCACATCTAAGGCACATCACAAAAAATTCCAAAAGGATAGGAAAGAATTACTTTTATTTACATGGAAACTAACGAGTCTCTATAGAACTCTACAAAGAACACCTAGATTGACTTGAACTCAACACTGTATTAGCTCTTCCCTTGAAAATGTATGTATGAACACAGTAAAAACTACTGGAAGTAAGTGCTGAGTGCTCTCAAAATACCTCAGGTGGGATATTTTGCTATCCACAAAAACATGTCAGAGGACTGACCTTTGAAGATTTCTAGCCCAAATTTCATTCAATACCTTATACCTTGTCTCTTGATGCCTTCTCTTCTCAGTGTCTTTGGAATCACTTGTAATTGCAGGGAGCACAATGGAAACTATATTCAGACAAAAAAAACTGGCACAAGTGTCAAAAGATACAGATAGCTGGGCAGAATTCTGCAGATTTACCCCAGTGGTATTCTTTTGGGGGCAAATAAGGAATGAAAAGTTAGGGCAATGATATTTACAGCCAGTGCTAGTCAAACAAGGACCAAGAGGACGGCAGAGATGTGCTCTGCTGGGTACGCTGCTCCCACTTCTAAGCAGCATTGGCAAAATACACACATTTGATACGTCAGTTACTTGTGGCTGGTTACATTCTTTTGTTTCCATAAGAGAGCTTCCGCTGCAGTTGTCAAACTACATTTTATCTCTAACAAAAGCAGAGGTAGTTTGGAATAAGCTTGTGTTGTCAAGACTACACTCTTCTTAATATGGTGAGGAGAATAGTTGTCCAGAAGTGCTAAGCCATTGCTTCCAAATTGCTGTCACCACCATTCAGTTTTCTAATAACTACTTAGAGGAAAACTGAGCTGCTTTTGGAGCCAACAACAGAAGCATACCCCGAACAAAGCTGAAAGGAAAACAGACAGGGCTGATGATAAGGTGATATCCTAAGACCTGTCTGGTGTGCTTGCTATGTTTGGCAGCTGATGACCATGAAGGACAGACATCAGAGGTGGATCAGGATTCCTTCTGGAATTCTTGCCAGCTAGGGAGGACAAAGCCCGGATCCAAGGACACACAATCGGGTAAAGCACAGTCCTTTTCGAAGGAGGGGGTAACATAAATATTCTCTCCCATAAACTCTTAAATCATTCAGTCAAATGCAATGTAAAAGAAAAAAAAATACTGACTTGGTAAATTAGGGAAAATCTGACATGCTCTTTTCTCTCTCAACATCTGCTGAGTTGTCAGCTATTGGTTTCTGCTATGCCTGGCACTGATGTAGCAGAAAAGTGGTGAATAAATACTTGCCAATAGTCAGTTTCCTCTAAATTAGCAACTGTGTATTTACTCCACAGTTGTGTCAGCAGTGCATGCCTCCAAGAACTAAGGAAAAATAAAGAAATCATGCAATTTCTCCTCCACTCCAGGGTAAAGGCATCCCTCTAAATTAGCCTTTTTAATGCAATGTACCACAAAAATCTCACCTCATCTCCTATTTCAAGAATTATGCTACCCTAAGGCTCGGAGTTGCACTCTGGATTTTAAAGTTCCCTGCTTTTGTAGCAGCACATAAAATACTTCAGTATTTCCTACATTCCCAAAGTGAGAATAGGAGGACAACACCTCTGCAGTACCATGGATTTTCATTTGAGCTGAACTCCAACGTCTGAATTCAAGAAGTCTCACGCTGCTCTCCCACAGCAAGTTGCTTCCCACTCCTCATGTGCCATCATGAAGAAATTGCTTGAGTAATTGTCAGATTCCACGTTGCTGTTGGAATTGGTCTCTCATGTATTTGTTCATCCTGAAATCGTAATTCTAGTCATCAGACTTTACAAAACATAAAGGAAAAGCTTCAGTGATGCATGGAAGTCCAAGTAAGATCCATCTGATTATCATGGAGTTATTTACAGTTTAACATATGTGGAAGCCCCCCATTTAATAAAAACTTGGGGAGTCACTCAAAAATACATACTAAGAAGATTTTCCATCTCCCAGAAATGTTTGGTTTGAAAGATGCATCCTAAACAACCAATTTAAAGCCAAGACTGTATGTACGTGTCATTTACAAACCTTAAGTTGTTCTTTCAAAGGAGGGGCACAGACTTGCCTTCATTCTAAACCACATTGGGCAGTTGCAACAACCAGGCCTTCAAACAAGTGTCAACTCAAAAGCATGCAGCCAAAGCAGAGTTCTGCATCCACTGCCATCAGCTGATGTGATGCACGACTTCAGCTGAGCAGTGCACCCAGTTGCGCTCTTCCCCTGAGCTCTCCAGAACTTCAGACACATGCAGAATCCATGAACCTCGATCTTTAAACATTTACCTAGGAATACGTTTCAATCCTACAAGATGATTTGTACAGAGCTCCATTTAGTATTTGTAGCCTGAAGATATCCACAGAATAAGCTGCTCTTCCAACTATTCAAGTCTTAAATTCTTCAAAGAAAAGTATCTCAGATATAGACACAGATCCTTCATTCCAGTCACCAGAGTATAGTTAGTAATTAGAATACTGACGATTCCTAGCCAAAAGCCAGCACTACTTCAATGCAAAAAAGGCCCATTTTGACAAGTTTCTGAAACAAATGCCAAATCATAGAATCATTTAGGTTGGAAAAGACCTTCAAGATGATCAAGTCCAACTGTTCCCCAGCACTGCCAAGGCCATCACTAACCCATGGCACTGAGGCCTCGTCTCCACGGTGTGTCAACACTTGCAGGGCTGGCGACTCCAGCACTGCTCTGGGCAGCCTGCTCCAATGCCTGAGCACCCTTTGGGGAAGGAACTGCTCCCATCTCCAGCCTAACCCTCCCCTGGTGCAGCCTGAGGCCATTGCCTTTTGTCTCATTCCTTGGGAGCAGAGTGCAGTCCCCTCCTGGCTCCATCCTCCTCTCAGGCAGTTGTAGGGAGCAATGAGGTCCCCCAGAGCCTTCTCTCCTCCAGATTGAGCCCCCCAGGTCCCTCAGCTGCTCCTCATCACACTGTACTCCAGGTCATATCAACCAGTACTGTCACCACGAGAAATTAACCTCCAGCCTCCATGCCACCCCTTCTTTGTGCTGACACAAGATTTCTCTTTTGCATGCTGTAAGAGGACTGGAGACCGACATTCCTTACAGCTCCCAGAAAACTTTCCAGCTGGATTCTCATACTAACCTAGCTTGGGCCCAGTGCTATTAGTTCTTGCAGCAGCACAGACTTAGACCAGGTTAGAATTTGAACTTCAGCCTAAAGGAACAGCTGCTATTGTTGGATCACAACTTTTTCCTAATTAAACCAGAATGACACTTCATAAATGCCACCGAGGCCAACATGTCTCTTCAAGTACTTAAAACTGATGGAGAATCATTTCCATACTCTTATTGACACAACTGCCACCCTATATATCACCTAAATTTTCCCATCCAAGCATCTTCAAAGAATTGTCCACAATATTAAGAAACACTATGAAAAGGGAATTCCAGCATCTGTCAAAAAAGGCTCAGTAAAAATAAGCAAGCTTTACAGAAAAACTAGTCACAAAGAGGCTGACCACGTATGGAATGCACAGTGTCATTTTTCCCCTTTACTTTGTTCTGATTTTCATTAAGCAAAAAAACCCTTCAAGTTTTGGGGGTTGGTTTGGGTTCGAGGTGTTGGGTTTTTTTGCTTCTTAATGAAAAGTACTCAAGTCTTACTTTCCGACAGGTCCCCACAACCTGCTTTGGGAAAAGTAGCGGACAAGCACTCAGTACCAAAGTGAAATAGTAACTTCAATTTCATAGTGTTTAAAGGTGTGCAATGACTGAAAATCTAGGGAAACAAAAGCTAAATTACACACAAACCTTGAAATAAGCAAGTTTAATAGCGACTCCAGTGCCACATTAAAAACAAAGTTTTATGTAGTGTTTTATCCATTAACATCTGTGACGCTCATCATCCTTGCCATATTCCGATGGGAAACCTCTCAAAGGAACCAGCAATCTTGGAGACAGTAGCTCCAGTTATTTTCCAGTGGTAACTTCATGCTGGACATGTCACAGATGTACCAACATTAAAATGATGGAAGGCGGACTAGAAATAGACAGTTCACCACATCAGGTTGGTCAGTGGAAAAAGAGCCACGTCAAGGAAATCCGCTAGTATCGATAGGGGAGAGAAAGGCAGCCAGATGAGGCAAAGAATGGCAAAACAGAGTCACGGCTGAGGCAGTGACAGCCAAGGGATTGACGCCGATTCTAGCAGTTTTGAAAAGGAAGATGCAAGTCTGGATCCTTCCTAGATGTTTCCAAATGCTACAGCTAAAATAGGTCACTGTGTAGCACAACATCCTTGTAGAAGCAGGGAATGGGGATGGACAACTCCTGCAGTTTCAGTAACATCCCTTAGCGTTCAAACTTATTATGGTTAAAAAAAAAAAAAACCTAACAGGGTAATTTTTTGCACTTTTATATCCAGTGTTATTGGGAACTCTGTTTTCAAAAGTAAAGGCAAGATGACAGCCAAGTCAAGAACACAAAAATGAAGGTCTAAAAGACTGTGATTTAAAAGGAAGAAGCCAGCAGATTCAGTAGTTATAAAATCATAGTATAGTTTGGGTTGGAAGGGACCTTTAAAGCTCATCCAGTTCCAACCCCTGCCATGGGCAGGGACACCTTCCACTAGAGCAGCTTGCTCCAAGCCCCTGTGTCCAACCTGGCCTTGAACACTGCCAGGGATGGGGCAGCCACAGCTTCTCTGGGCACCCTGGGCCAGCACCTCAGCACCCTCACAGGGAACAGCTTCCGCCTAAGAACTCATCTCAGTCTCCCCTCTGGCAGGTCAAAGCCATTCCCCTTGGCCTGTCCCTGCAGGCCCTTGTCCAAAGCCCCTCTCCAGGTTTCCTGTAGCCCCTTTAGGCACTGGAGCTGCTCTAAGGTCTCCCCTTCAAGAGCCTTCTCTTCTCCAGGCTGCCCCAGCCCAGCTCTCTCAGCCTGGCTCCAGAGCAGAGCTGCTCCAGCCCTCAGTGCATGTTCATGGACCTCCTTTTGTGTTGCACTAGGGTGTCTTGAACAGAATGTAAACCAGCATGCAAGCACAAATCAGAATCAAAAGAAAACCTGGGGTTAGGATGAAGGGAAATAGGAGAAAAGAAAGTTGGAAAGTCCTCAGGAAGTACAAGGAAATCTGAATAAAACTGAAAACTAAACTGCTAGCTGTATCTGAAAATGACAGCTATACATAGCCGCTTAAATCTATGCTGCTTCTGCACAAAACTTCTAGACAATGAAGCACTTAGGCCACACAGACTAATCAGAGAGAAAGGAAGGACAGAGCCCTAAATCAAGTATCATAGTGGGAGGGCAGTACTAGTCATCCCAGCATCCAATTACACCGGAATGAAAGAGTCCTACAGAAAAATCAATCAGAAAGATGTGAAAAAATGGTTTTAGGCAAGAGTCAGACTTCAGCAAATCTCTCTGCTGCAGGGAGCTGTGGTACAGTGAAGCATCAATAAGCTCTCCCAAGAATATTCCTTCTCAAAATAAACTCACCCCAAACAACAACAACAAAATTCCTCTTTACATTATCTGTTTCAGGTCAACTACTTCTTACAGTTTGATCTAAATCCATCTATACTGTAAAAATAACGATCAAGGTTGTCACTACCACCCCTGCAAAACATCATCTTTACATCCAAATTTCCACGAAAAATTCCACCACCACCCCCAACCCATCTCTACTAATGCTTCATCTGAATTATAGGCCTAAATTGCTCCAGAGACAATTCAGGTACTGAAATGACCAGCAGGTTTATTCATAATTGGCCATAACTTGCTCCCTTTACACCAAAGTTATGTTTCACAACATCCTCCTGCACCTCCACTGGAGATGCAGCACTACAATCCGTGTCAGGACAGTTTTCTGTAATTTGAAAGGCTTCTCATTGCCAAGCTTCAGAGAGCAAATTACCAGGAGTGAGGGAGACCACAAAGGGACCTGGATGGCTTCTTCCAGTCCCAAAGTATAGATTGGTTTTTAATTATTCTTTATTTAAATACACGTAGCCCATAAAGAGCTACATTAAGATCTTTAAAGTGATTCAACAACAGTAACATCCACAGCACAGGGAGAAATCTACAAAGCGCTTTTCAGCCACAGTGCCTCTAACAGCAGACACAAGATAGTCTAGCATTACATTTTTTACTTCAAATCAAGTGAGATTTGCTCAAAGCTACAATAATTTCACAGCATTTGTACAGAAGCACATCTGGTCACATCTTTACTAATGTTTAGGTTCTGAAGATATTTTCATTGGTTTCTTTTTGCTATTGGTCAATTTCTTAATCTTAAAAATCATTACAATTATTGGCCTTTACTTAGCAAACATTTGGAAGCCCCTCAAGTCTACTAGACATACCATACTTAAGTTTCTGTGTGCTTCTTTGTGCTTAACATCCTCAAATGTCACACATGAAAACAAATGGGGGAGGAAAGGGGAATATAATTCACTAGTATCATAGAATGGTTTGAGTTGGAAGGGACCTTAAAGCTCATCCAGTTCCAACCCCTGCCACGGGCAGGGACACCTTCCACTAGAGCAGCTTGCTCCAAGCCCCATCCAACCTGCCTTGAACACCTGAACACACACGGCTTCATTCATTTGAAAGTACTTGAAGAATAACCCACCAAATACATTTTATTTACAGCTCTAACACTGCTGAACCAGGCAGCAACAAGCTGCAGAATATGGTTAGGCTGGTTTTAGTAGTATTTTGACAAGTACATGAAAACATCTTACAAGAACATGAATTTAGCACCTCCGGATCATAGGGTAGGAAACTGGATTCAATCTCTGTCCTCTCACTTCTGAAAATGAAGGATGACACAGGACATAGCAAACATTCTCCTACCTGGAATGTATTACATATTATGGATCACACCTCATAAGACTTCGTAGAAACCAGCATATTCGAGAACCTTTTTTTGTACAAGCTTTATATAAGCTAAATAAATCAATATTACTGAAAATCCCAAAACTCAACCAACAAAGACCCCTCCACACAACACTACAGCTTTAAAGTTGTTCTTATCTTTCACTCACTTCTTTCCAAAAACTGGACACAAAACACAGATAAAATACTATTTTAGAATTTAAGTGCATTGAACTGAGCAGGATCAACATTAAACAGCTAACAGCTACTACAGTTCACATACCCTCAAACAAAAAGTGACAAGGAAAACATGCATGTAACAACACAGAAAGCTCCATTAATTCATCCTGTTCACAGCATACACAAGCAGTGCTTGGTTTTGATTTATGACCAATGCTAACTGCTAATTAGCAGGCTTAGAACAGAGATACAAAGAAGCTTGTTCTGAAAGGCAAGCTAGAGTGGTTTCGACAAGCTTGAGCAGTTGAATTATCAACATAGTACAAGACATAAGCACTATGCATAAACTCTAAAGCCAGCAGGGAATACAGATAGGGTAAAACTTCTCCTTCATTGGGAAACAAAGTTTTCTTTGCTACTTTGCAAGACTCTTCGAAAGAAGAAAAAAGCCAAAACACAAACCCATAATGTCCATATCCAGGTTTTCTTTAGGAAAAACCTAAAAAATCCATATTCCTATACTGATGGTCTCTATAACTAGAGCTTCAGAATGGCTTCCATGTATTCCTCTGCATTCTCCTCAGCCATGCTAGACTCTGAAAGTAAAACAAGGATGATCTGCTGTTCTGAATGCAGCTGACTTATGATGATCTATAGTTTCAGATAGAGGCTTCAGATTAAAGTGTGCCAAACACCCTTCTCTGAAGCCAGGAAACTGACCCAGGTTCTTAACAAGCTACGAGGCAAAACGTGAGAAGGGCAGCATCCACAGTTCCACAGCATGGTTCAGACAGGGCACAAATGGACCACCACCACATCCGTGCAAGAACCAGCTCTGCACTTAACCTTTAAGGCTAGAAGTGGTCTTTGTTAGACATGAATCATGTAAGTCAGGAAAACACAGAGTTACCCAGAGGATTAATGAATACATTTAGTGATACTTTGACGACAGAAAGGGCAGGACAAAAAAACAAAACACATTTAAGCCTTCAAGAGGGAACACCCAATGAGCTCACATGTAACAAAAATGGCAAAAAGCTTCTGATGAAAGAGCAATGGAGAAGAACTGATGCTTACAAAAAGGCCCCATGCTACAATAATCAAAACAATTCCCAACGCTTCAGTGGAACATAGGCAATTGCATTCATTGTGAACAGAGTGTCTGCACAACAACCCATGCATGGTATTCACCAGACTCGGCCAGATAAGTTTCCCCAACAGATCTGCTTTTTAATAAGTTAAGTGGCATCTCATTTATCCTACCCTTTTAGAGAAACATGGTATACCACCTCTATCTCACTCAACTGTGTTATTCCAATGTGCCCTCAACCTCATTTACAAGGTCTTAGTCACCTCCAGAGAGATCACAAAAACCTGTGGTATTCAGTGGGTCTGAGGTAAGAGAAACCCTTGTGGGTATCAGGTGTGGGTATTGGGGTGGTGTCTGACAACCTCTGATGGCATACTGAAAGAAGCCAAACTCAAATTCACCTCTGCTAGCAGACCTGACTAAGGGAACTTCTCCATGAAGCCCAGCTCCCTGCCGCCCCTGACCACCTTCCCACCAGTCAGCCACATGGTTCCCACTTCCCCAGAAGCACCCTGTGCTAAATCTGAACTGTGGGCTTCAAACTGAGAGGGCAGCAGGCAGCAGGAATATCTGTCCCAGTTGCATTTTTCCACCTTTTTAAGCATGGAAATTCAATTACTAATTATTTTTTGCAAATCAAAATTTACACCTCAAGCTTAAGCAGCAATACAAGCAGTTTGTCTCTCATTTTCCCGTTCCCCTTCAGTGTTTTTCCCACCTTCACACCCAACAGATCAAGTCCTCACTTTCTCCCAGAATAGCTTCAAGAACCACAGCTCTTGCTTTCTTCTAGAAGCAGATAACTCTAAAGCTATACATATGTTGTGACATATGCAGTCACTTTGTTAGAATCTGTGGAAAGAGCTAAAGATGGTTTTGAACAGTAAGTAATAAAAAGCTTTAAGGAAAGGTTCCAAAGTACTTGAACAAAAAAAGCTGCAGCCTGAAACATTAGAAACAAGAGCACTACAATTTACTGGACATGAAAGGATGCTAAATATATTCAACTCCACTGCCATGACACAGCAGCTTGAACAGAACAGGTAGAAAGGCATGGAAGATGCAGTCCTTGATCTTCCATTCTCAGAAGAATAAGCATAATCAAGGCACAATTTAACTAACAAGTCATATGTGATGATCTATAGAAACAAAAGCAGTCTTCTTAGTTACCTGAGTCTTCTCAGTTACCTGAGTCTTCTCAGCTGGAAAATAAAAAGCTATCAGTTGGTTATTTCTCCTGAAGTTTCTTTTACAGAAACCACCTCATTTAAAAGCTTCTCACTGTACCAAGAAAACCCAGCTGAGTCTTTTCTAAAGTTTTTTTTAATCCTTTCATTAAAGGATTTTATACCCATCATATACCTTCAGCTATGAAGAGGCTTTACACAGAAAACCAAAAGGAGGGGAATCTTACACAGCAAATTGAGAATGCAGCTCGTTACAAGCAAAAGAAGCTGTGCATTGATTATGTAATCACAGATTGGTTGAAAAGGAGCTTAATCCAGTTTCAATCCCGTGCCACGGGCAGGGATGCCTCGTAGTAGAGTAGGTTGCTCAAGGCTGTCCAGCCTGGCCTTGAACACTGCCAGGGATGGGGCAGCCACAGCTTCTCTGGGCACCCTGGGCCAGTGCCTCAGCACCCTCACAGGGAAGAGCTTCTTCCTTATTGACTCCTCTTCATAGTAAATAGGTAACATGTATTGAGGGGTTCATGTCACTCAGACATACTGTCAGTACTAGTATATGCACCAGAAATACCTTTAGTGAAAAAAGAGGTATTATAAAAACATAAGATACTTCAGGGGGAAAACTCTCAGGAGTGGAAACATTCTGCCAACCTCAATCTGGCACACACACCTACTGCTCTGAAAGATACAACCTGCAGAATTCCTAACTGTGTCAAAGTTAATCTATGTTGTCTGTACAGTTAGAAGTGCTACAGGCTATCACATTCTTATCCAAAAAGAGCCAGCCTCAAACTTCATCTACATTGGCAGGGAATTTTGTCAGAACAATGTGTCTACCTGAAGAAAACTGGGAGTTTCTAAATGTGATGTGATTTCTAGGAAATACAGACTCTTCCAGTAGAGCTGCAAGGGTCTAGTTCTCAGTAGCTGGGCAATTAGCAAACAGTTTTCCCCTCCTTACAGAAAACCTACAATCACCAAGAAAAAAGCAAATCCCACCAGTTTATTATTGATTAGATGGGAATGTGGTTCTGGAGAATTCAAAGTTTTACAGTCAAGTACATGGATGAAAATACAGATTAAGCCTCTAACTGCTCACCTGGGGAGAGAGGGTAACTTCGCAAGAGGGAACATTCCATAAAGCACAAATACCAACAGCACAAAGTTATGCAATACCTCCCCAACACCACAAGACAGAGCCAGTAAAGATTCATCTTAGAAAGATACAACTAAGTTAAACCACTTAGAAACATGCAAACAACTACAGAACAAAACATGACAGCTCAAGGGGAGAATGGTTTTAACCTTGCCAGATGGGAGACTGAGATGAGCTCTTAGGCAGAAGCTCTTCCCTGGGAGGGTGCTGAGGCGCTGGCACAGGGTGCCCAGAGAAGCTGTGGCTGCCCCATCCCTGGCAGTGCTCAAGGCCAGGTTGGACACAAGGGCTTGGAGCAAGCTGCTCTAGTGGAAGGTGTCCCTGCCCGTGGCAGGGGGTTAGAAATGGATGAGCTTTAAGGTCCCTTCCAACCGAAATCAGTCTGGGATTCTGTCATCTTTTTGAAGTACTGTTGTTAGGCTTTTTTATTCTCATTTCATTGTAATAAACTATTTAGTTAAATATTAACTACAATCAACATTCCCAATTTTTCTCAAAAAAATTCCCCAAATTTTTTCTATTTTTAGGCTGACAGCAGCAGTTAAGGGAACTGGGAAGCACACAACGTTGGCAAACATAACTGTACTTGGATAAGCAGAAAAAATTCTCTGCATCTGCCATCAGCTCATCTTACTCACTAGTACCAGGAAAGCCTTTCTTACCCTGCTTTCCAATGGCATAAAAAATGACACAATAACATGAGTTTTACAATGCTAAAGGGATAAGATAATCAACTACAGGTTTACTCATGTATGATCTTTTCTGTAACAGTTCATTACTAAAGACATGTATTGAATTGACAAAGGTCTTCACATTCTTCATATTCAAATTAGAGTAATTCAAACAAGAACTGTGATTGTGTGCAATTTAATTGAACACTAGTTTCTATCTGAGGCAACCCTATTTAATCCTTTCCAGTTTCTCATTAACCAGATACTGTGAATGGCATAACTTCACCTGATTAGCAAATGCAAAGGATGTCAGGATAAATAAAGAGCCAAATTCTAAAGGGTATTAGATCCATCAAGATTCCAGAGTACTTTCAAACAATCAACAACATTTTCCATCTTCCTGAGCTCTACTTCTGGTTGAAAAGGCATAAAAGCACTGCTATAGTTTAGCCTTTCTTGAGACAAAATGAATCCACCTAAAAGGTAAAACATATAGGATTATATTTTAAAAGCAGTAGGTATTTCCTCATAAGAGGAGCCCATGGATTTCATTTTCCAACCACTAGACTGTGTTAGTCTATTAAGGGAATTAATGAGTGATGTGCATGACTGGCTCTACCCATATTCCAGCAGAAACAGGTATTGATTCTTCAAAATAACCAAGAGAAGATATTTCCCTGCAGGGGAACTGGTTTAGTTTTTTAACTTCAGCTACTCGGGAAGAATTTCCATACAACATATACCCTTGAAATAATCATTCAAATAAAGGTTTTATGTACTATAGACACCCCAGACCATAAAAGAATGAAAATGGAAAAAACCCAGCACAACTTTACAGAACCAGTGAATATAAAATGTTATTTCCATTGACACAGTACTCTACATACAGGAGGGGATTTGATGTAGCAGCAAGCAGCGCTCTTCATGGTGTGACTTTACTAGGGTTTCACTAAAGCTCACCAACAGACCACAGATGGTAATGCTGTGGAACATACTTGGCTTTGCTTATCCTGCGCAGGCTAACCCTGGCTTTAGTCCCGTCACATAGGCTTCAGAGTACATGGAAACAAGGTGGCTGGGATTTTGTTTAACACTCTTTCTCTCTACATCAGAAGACATAGTAAAGAAAAAGTCCTTCAGTATGACAGTGCTGAGGTGCTGGCACAGGGTGCCCAGAGAAGCTGTGGCTGCCCCATCCCCGGCAGTGTTCAAGGCCAGGTTGGACACAGGGGCTTGGAGCAAGCTGCTCTAGTGGAAGGTGTCCCTTTCCATGGCAGGGGCTGGAGCTGGATGAGCTTTACAGTCCCTTCCAACCCAAACCAGACTGTGATTCTACGGCTCATACTAACAAGGTTACCTTTAGGCTTTTCAGGGCAAGGAATGTGATACACTAAACATCTGCAAAGAGATGATATAATTTCTCCTCCTGACTTCCGCTCTGCTGCTGGGAGCACAGAAAAATGGTTAGCCCCAAACCTTTGCAACCATCTCAAAGGTTTCTACATTCCTTGAGTCTTTTGCCAGAGGTCTAGAGGTACAAGATTAGAATTCTGGGGACCAAAATGTAACAACTTCTGAAGGGGAACCCCCCTAAAAATAATTACAATTAAACCTGAACACCGTTTTATGTTGCTGACCTCTCCACAGGTCATTAAGCAGAACAACATCACACATTATCCACAACCCACCCAAGAAAACTGATGTTCAGAGTAAAGCTCGTCTTCAAATCCTCTGAAGAGCTCTTTCTGGTACTTACTTGTGCCATCCTACATGAAGGCAATGTTATTTGTACTAAAGGGTATTACATTCATTGCTCAAATGCCTCTTTGACAGACTGGCCCACTTGTCACAGAAAGCATTTTCAGAGTTCAATAGCTAGTAAGGAAAACAGTGAAGCACAAAATAACCGGAAGCTGACAATAAACTTTCTCATACCTTAAACCAAGGGAGAACAGATGGTAAAAGAGAACTTCCGACTTCCAAGACAAACAACAAAGTTAACTTTCGGAAGACTTACAATTCCCTTTTAACTCTGAAGTGTGGGGCACAGACTTTAAGGGTACCTCCTCACGGAAGTCAGGTGGATGTGAAGGCAAATTAAACTTAGTTTAATAGAGATACAAAGTAAGTATTTTACAGATTTACATCATAGGGTCTGAGGAGATACATACAGATGAAAGCTTAACTAGCTCTTTACTGGAACACTGTATCACAGCAAAAACATTCAGATCTTTCATGAGCCAACTTCGGAATATTCCTGAGACTATCTTCTTTGTAACAAAAATCAGATTATTCCATAAGGATACAAATCCAGCTAAATTAAAATCCTTTAATTTAATGAACTGTTGGTCTGACTGGCAATAACCAGAGCCTTGATAACAGGCATTTCCATCACAGCAGAACAACAGAACATTTTGTTGTATCATTGGCAAGTTAATATTTAAGGTCAAAAAATACAGGTCTTCAACGAGACTAGATCAAGGACAGCAAGTTCCAAAGCACTGGAACAAACTGAAGGTTGATGCCACTTACTCCTAAAATATGTGATTCCCTACCACGCTTCTGAATATAAAGCACACTACTTCTACCTTGAAGGACAGAAGGCCTGAGCAATGTGGATCAAGGCAATAATAATGATCATCACCCATGTGTATGTGCAATGAAGCCCCTTTGCTGCTCCATGTCATTCCAGCTTATCGAGTGTCCCCAGCTCTTTAGCTGACAATTGTCTTTGTCAGCAGTGGTTTGTTTCATGGTTCTTCATTTTCACATAATGCTTGTGCTGCAAAGTGCTTCACAAACATCCAGCAACTGCTTTCAGACTACTGAATCAGCACATTTTTCATTGGCTTAAAGCCTCATCAGTGATGGAGGTCCATATTTCAGTGATACAAAGCCGGAACTGCTTGTGAAACTGGGAGATCAGCGCCCTCCAAAAAGCTTTCACTTCAAGCTTAATATAGGGAAGGAACTACATCAAATAGTATCATTACACACTTAACACAGCTTATATCAACACTGACAGAAATTTAGCACCATTCCAAGACAGAGTGTAAGGGTTCTTCCATTTGTGGTCTTGGTATGCGTGACAAAACTACCTACAGTGAAAAACTGGGATGGAAGTAAAGGCTGACAGAAACGCAAAACAGAAAAACTAGCTCGATGAAACAGCTTCACCTCCAACCACTGAGAAGTTCAAACATTCTGACTTACATATCATAATATGGTGACTGGAAAAAACATCAGCCTACACCAGAAAACAAATGAGAAAACTCTCCTTGGAAGATGTTCATTCTCTTTAATAAAAAATTCCAGACAGGAATATGGTATCAACTCTAATTTGCCAGTAAATCTGTTCAGAAGCTCAACAGAAAACATCCAGAACACAGAATCACGTAGCCATACTACATATAGAAAAACACACGGAAAAGGAAGCAGATCTAATAGCTTCAAATGGATTCACAGTGAAGATCTGAACTACTGCAAAATCAGCCAGAGGGAAAATGTGCACATTGAATCAGAAGAGCCATAATTGATGGGTCACAGTGGCTTTAGCACAATTAGATATATAGACCACAAATACTCCGCCCAAGAATGTCACTTCGGTTGCAATAGTCACCTATTCATTCAAGAGATTGTCTGCACTTCTTGATGCAGCAGGCAAGCCTGTCCTTTTCGGCTAACAGAAAGAAAGAACCAGGTTTCAACTCCTACAGTATATTTATCAAAACAAAAACCTGATTTCTACTTTGAATTTCACTCTAGGCTTGCAGAAAGATTGCCCCAAAACAGCCCTGCTGTAAACTGGCACCTGATCATCCAAGGCTAAGGAACTAGAAATGGCAGCAGTGACTTCTAACAAGTCACTGCTCACAAGATGTACATTTAGCTCACACCCTACCCATGCACCACGACAGCTCAGGACAATTGTTGACTTTCGAAGGTAGAATCAAAAACCCATTTTGGCCACCTGATAACCACTTTAAGAAGTGAAACATATCCATTAGTTAGGTACCTTCTCTAAGATGTGGTTAAGTTCACACATTACATTAAACACCATCATATCTGAGCATCCCTGGCAGTGTTCAAGGCCAGGCTGGATGGGTTTTGGAACAAGTGGTCTAATGGAAGGTGGGAGGGGGCTGGAACTAAAGGAGCTTCAAAAGGTTCCTTCCAGTCAAACCATTCCTTGATTCTATGACAAACCAGAACATCATGCAGTGACTAATTATTCTAATATAAAACAAAAAGAAAAACCAACAGATTACTCATTTCAGTTAAACTGCGACCTACAAAGCTGGCACCAACAGGAACAAGAACCAGGTTCCAACACTGATCTCACCATAGTGAGCAAGCATACTGTAATAGATTAAATACCAATAGAGAGTGTGTTTGTGTCAGTGTGTGCACACATTTACATGCAAATTCAGCAAGCACATTTCTAGTTAGGAATCAAATGAAACCTTGGTAAGGCAGGGTAAGAAAAACCACCCAGAGCAATACGATTTATGCAGTTAGAAATATAGCAAAAGTTCCAGCTGGCCTGAAGACAGCTAATACCATGACAAGATTAATTATGTAGGCAAGGATGAAAAACTCCACACAGCTTAAAAAAAAGACAGCAAAGATGACACCTACACAGTGCAGAGCACAGTATCTCATGAGATGGCTTTCATGAAATTCCCTGAATACATCTATTAGAAAACCAGTTTTAAATAGGGATGTACAGAGGGACGTTATAAGAATTTATAATATTTGTCATTAGACTGTCAGGAAAATGATCTATGAAACAGAAAAATGTTTTCAACAGAATCATCACTTATTTAAAGAAACAAAGCCCAATTAGGTTACAGGCAGATTTTGCCAAATTATGGGTTTGCAACCACACACCGAGGGAGAAAGCTCTTCCCTCAAAAACCTCTGCCAGGAACAAAGAACTTTAATAGATAAATTAGGCTCTGACCAAAATGCAGTTCAGTTGAGTTTCAATCCAACCACCAAAGCTTTACAAAAGCTTTCCTTAATTTTTCTAAGCAATATTTTAATATAATAATACATGGTACATAAGGTTAGCTGTTAGAACTCAAGATTTGTATGACAGCAGGCACCTAGTAAGAGATCACAGAATCATGGAATGGTTTGGGCTGGAAGGTACCTGCCATGCACAGGGACACCTTCCACTAGAGCAGCTTGCTCCAAGCCCCTGTGTCCAACCTGGCCTTGAACACTGCCAGGGATGGGGCAGCCACAGCTTCTCTGGGCACCCTGGGCCAGCACCTCAGCACCCTCACAGGGAAGAGCTTCTGCCTAAGAGCTCATCTCAGTCTCCCCTCTGGCAGGTTAAAGCCATTCCCCTTGGCCTGTCCCTACATCCCTTGTCCAAAGCCCCTCTCCAGGTTTCCTGCAGCCCCTTTAGGCACTGGAGCTGCTCTAAGGTCTCCCCTTAAGGAGCCTTCTCTTCTCCAGGCTGCCCCAGCCCAGCTCTCTCAGCCTGGCTCCAGAGCAGAGCTGCTCCAGCCCTCGCAGCAGCTCCATGGCCTCCTCCGGCCTCTCTCCAGCAGCTCCAGGTCCCTCTTGTGCTGTGGCCCCAGAGCTGGATCAGGACTGCAGGGGGGGTCTCCCCAGAGCACAGCAGAGGGGCAGGATCCCCTCCCTGAGCTGCTGCTCACACTCTGGGGGTGCAGCCCAGCACACAGGGGGTTCTGGGCTCAAGCACACACTGAAGCTTCGTCATGGGGAGCTTCACATCCCCTAATACCCCCAGCTCCTCCTCAGGGCTGCTCTCAGTCCACTCTCTCGCCTGCAGTTGTGTTTGGGATTGCCCTGATTCGGGTGCAGGACCTTGCACTGAGTAAGATTTCAGATCACAGCAGGTTCAGCAAGAACAGGGAACATGCCCAAAGTTTCTACTAAATTGTCCTGACCATCCACAGGTTATTTTTCATTTTTTTCTTACGAAGAATTAATTCTTCTTCCTATGCTGCCATAGGCCTAATGATTCTGTTCCTGGCTTTAAAATTGCAAGAAGGATATCAGACTAGCAAAGAACAAGTAGCTGAGAGCATCTGAGGCTCTTGGTACCACTGGCTGGCTTGATAAAAGCTGCCCCAGAAAGTAAGTAAATCAAAGGGGTGATTCGAATCTGAACATGATCCATCACAAGGAGACACTAGTATCAAATCAGTTCAAGTCTTCTTTGGTGAACAATAAAAGCATTTCCAAGTCAGAATGGGCTTTTTGTTTAATGTAGCTTCCAAGCCTCGCAAAATACAGCCCTCTCCTTGGCATCCATGCCAAACAGCCATGTTTGGCCAAAGTATTTGAGTGCCTGTATAATTACAAATGAAACACTATGACAATACTAAAGCATGAGTTTTTACTTTAAGTTGTAATCTACAGGTGATCTACAAAGCTAAAGCAACAATTAGAAAACCAGACAATTCACTACAGGAGAGGTTTCAAAACAGCTTTTTCAGAATCAGAGCTAGCAAAGAGCTGCTCACAAATAGGAGCTGTGTAGGAAGGTCCTCTAGAAAGTCACTTGACTATGTTTTGTCCTTTGCAAATCAGATGAATTTAAAACAAATAAATACATAAACTTTAGGAGTCCCACCTCTAAGAAAGCTCATGAAGCCGAAACACCTTCTAGTACACAGCTCCAGGAAAAGCCACACTAAATAGTTATTTTTAAGTACAAAGCCTATAGGAGAAAAGAATTTTTAGAAATGATGGCTCTGCATTCACTTGGGTGTTGGTTCAAATCCCATGTCACCAGCGTCATTCCAATACATGGACAAAAGAGGGATTTCCTGATTCAGCGTTTGGAAAAGAGACATGCTGAAAAGCAACTCTGTTCCACACCTCGTTACACTGAAACAAAGAGAAAAACACACCCACTACTTCAGCAAGTGTAATTACATTAATAAACAGACACAACTACAGTGTCACAATTAAGCTTTTCCTTAACTGTGAGCTAGTAACTGTGGTAGTATTCCTGTTGGAAGTTCTCTTTTAAGTATTGGACTTCAGCACATAATTTCCTCCAAAAAGCCTCTACAGCAGAGATATCCAGAGAATACACTTTGGATTTCAAACAGACCAAATATTTATGTCGGTTCTCAAGCATTTTAACAACTACCTTATACTTGAAGAGATTGCAGAAGGTTATGAAGGAAGCAGCATACCTAGGCCAACTTGACATTTTGTTTTCCACTGGTGAGCTTCTGTATTTCAGATCAGTTGATTTAAAACATGATTTAAAAGTCTTCTTATGAAAGCATCAAGAACGAAGCTCAGCTTAACACATATTTCTGCCTACTTTATATCTTATCCTTGGAGGAGGCGCTTGTTAGTTTTTACTCTACAAAACCAAGCCATTTCAGAAGGAGTTTGGTTTCAACAACTGATGAGCCTTTTGGAATAGGATTCATACGAAATTCATTGTCTCAACAAAGATTTTAAAGACAAATTGATGCCCAGTGAGAACTGATCAATAAGGAAAAGAAAGGGTTAACTCAGGTCCTCAGGTTCTTAAGTAAAGTTTATAACTACTACCAAAAGGAACCATACAACCTAGAGGAAACCAATACAGTTAATGAGACAGAAACCTTAAACTGTTTATCATGGCTTAACATTATGTAGTAACTCCAGGTACTCACTAAAGGTTAACTTTTGAATGGTTCTTAAAACATCAAATATAAAAAGGATATTATAACATCAACTTTTTATATTTGTTTGTGTGTAGTTCATAAACATTTCACCCCTTAGTTACATTTAATGTAAATACCAGAACACCTGGAAATTAGAAACTATCTACAGGAAAGACTTCACTAGCATTAAGCCTCAAATAAAGCAACCTCACTGAGCTCTGTCTTCAAGAGCAGACCCCACATGGCTGTAAGTAGCTGCTTTCAAAGCAATGTCCCCATCCAGCTCTGAGAAGGAACCCCTTTAACCTGAACCTGCTCTAGGCTATTCAACAACCACTTGGCCTTCTGCATATCCAAATTTGAAAGCCCCCTCTCCAACTTCAGTGGCACAAGAGAAGGCAGGAAGCCACCACACACTGCTATGGGCAGCCCCATCAGCTCCAGGGCAATGACAGTAACTCAACACACTGAGGAATAAGTATTTTATTGAGTTCCGTAAAACTGACCTATCTCCCTGCAAAAATGCTGACTGGAAACTGCGTCAGATCTGTTGGGTGCTGTACTTATGGCTTCCTCGGAGACAAATATCACACATACTTAAACTGAAAACAGAGTTGTTTTTACAGCAGTCACTACAGCTGTGCAACTGCACTGGCAAGTCCCCCTCAACAGGCTGATCTGCTGACTTTCTATACTATGTATTTCAAGACAAAGAAGTCAGGTATCATGCTATGTACATCTATTAAGTTTAACTGATTATTCCAGACTAAATGGACAACTGGAAAACGGTTTCTATACAAATGCATAGCTGCAACATCAAGCCTCACAGAGGCCTGAAAATAGCTGGGCAGAGATCCCAAACATGCTTTGTTTTCTTTCTTGTACCTGTTTAGCAACTACAAGCATTGTTTTACCCAGTTTTTCCTTTCAGAACGAACAAGTGCCTATAAATAAAGCAGACAAGTACTCGTGCATGCATGGCTGCCTTTTACTGCACAACTCTTGGTAGTAGAAAGAGCAAGGGAATAATTTAGATTACCTCCAAGGGATGACACATTCAGTGTTCTTAGCCAGCCAGCTCACCATATACAGATTAGCTGTACATTCTGAAGTTTCAAGTTTTAATAACTAGATTATAAATAATTCAATTTACTATTACAGAACTGTATCACAATGTCAACTAAAGACCTCAACCCAAGTTAAAGCACACCATCTCCAAAGATGAACACAGCAACAAACAACTACAATTCTAAGAATCTAATTGCACGTTACATTACAATATTGACCAACCAGTGACGAGTAATACACAAACTATTTCATCTTATTATTTAAAATACACATTTTTTCAGGGCCTATTATTATCAGACACATCACTTGTAAATAACATGATTTCTCCCTCTCATTCCCCTTCAGATTACTAAAAGATCAGCCAGCACTTGGGTTAAACACTCATTTTCAAGTATCTGACTTACACTTGGGAGATGGAAAGAGACAATTAGATGCACTTTTTTTTTTTATAAAACTGCTGCCAACCCCCCCAGTAATTTCCAGACAATGATACGAATTCCTATACAAATGTAGTAAGTCCCAGTAGTAAGTAAAATAGTGTTAAAAGTAACACTGGTAACAAAATTTTCTGATCAACAACTCATTTTTAATCTAATTTTGGACCAACTTTTCTTCTCGACAGTGA
The DNA here is from genome assembly GCA_028858755.1 of Ara ararauna. NCBI lineage: Eukaryota > Metazoa > Chordata > Aves > Psittaciformes > Psittacidae > Ara > Ara ararauna. The sequence continues at coordinate 163,271,578 of CM054377.1, forward strand.
CCATTTTCTACAGTTCTCCTACGTCCAACTGCATTACACTGTACTACAAGCAAACAGAAGAACACCAAAGTAATGTCACATACTTCCTCCAGTTCTAATACATCACTACATCTACTGCTTCTGCTTTAAGCGACTTGGTTTTTAAGAGAACAAAATGTGGAAGTACAAATTATATCCCACTGTGGAATAATACTGTATGAAGACAGCTCCCTCCCTCCATTCTTCCTTTTTCCTGTAGTAGCAGAAAATTAAATTTTATTTAAGGTTGTATACATATTTATAGCAAACAGTGAATTCTGTACTTGGATTCTGGATTATAAAAGACCTGTAATCAAGTCCCCAAAGTAAAAAGCAATCTCAGATTCTAAAATTCTAATTCACTTTGTAATCTAAAGAAAACTAAAGCGACCTGCAATGAGTTTTCACCAATTTGACCTTGATTACTAGCTCTATCAATAGTACTATTATGTTACAAACTACATATACGTAATGACTGCACAAGACATCCACTGTGTCAATGACAAACCAAAGCATTATCAAGCTAATCAAATTACAAAAGATAAAGGTAGACATCACCAAAGAGACAGCTGGCTATTATAAAACATTTATTATTATTATTGTTGTTACTATTTTAATCACTGTATGTCAAAATCAGGTCACATATCCAGCATATGTACGTATGTACTCAACCTTTGTAACAGTCTACTATCATACAAGTACTCAAACAACGGAAAAAAAAGGCAATCTGATGTCCTAGCAGGACAGTGGTCATTTTGGGTCATCACTAAAGCCTAAATGAACTGTTCTGCATGGCATTATTCATCTATCCCAAAGAGAATTTCCCATTCTCTGTAGCCCATAGGGAACACACTGTTTACATTTGGTTTTCTTTACAACCATACAAACTAGGAAGGTCTGTTTAAATTAAAGCTTTTATTTTGTAGCACAGTTTCGTGGCCACAGAAGTGCAGGACATACAGGATCCTGCTGTCTGGTTATGTACAAGGAAAGATTCCAACGTTACTTTGGGATGCCAGTTTGCCTTGTGGCACTCAACTGTAAAAGCAGTTCTGTTGTTTACTTCAAATGAAAATCCAAGTTCAAATCATTTCTATTCTGTCATACTTGCAAGCCACATTTCAGACTAGATCCACACCACTTTTTCCTCAGACTGTTTGAACTACACAGTTCTCATTCTTTATTCTCCTCATCTACTTGCATACTGGACAACACATTCTTTTTAACCACTCTAGATTTAACAGCCTAGAAGGCATATTTTCTCATAAGACCATACAAAAAACACACATATATATATATCAGCATCACAGATTAAGAACTATGTTAATATACTTTTAGCTGTCTCCACTCAAAACAAACTTACCTACTACCATGAGTGTGAATTCAAATCCTCTCTTCACAGACTTGCGGTAAACTTGATTTGGAAGATTTGCAAACCCCACATATCCTTCAAGGTTCTTCTGTTGCTATGGCAAGAGACATATAGAAAAGTTAAAAGAAAAGCTTGTAACTTCTTCCTTTGCTTCCATTAGTTAACATTCACAAAAACAAACAGAATAAAATCAACTTTGTTTCTATGTCCATTTGAAAAACAGGCAACTAGTACGACTGTAGCTTTCTTGTACTCCCAAGGGTCATGGTGGTAATGCCCCAGTATGATGGGGACTAACGTGATTTTCTTTGCTCCTGGGTGGCACAACTGAAGGCGTTCATGGTTAAATCCAGATATACACTAATGCAGCATGTACTTCAATGAGCCTGCCATAGAAGCAAAATTTCAGTTCCCTAGTACTGGGAAGAAGTTATTCAAAACACTGCCTACTATGAGCAGTGAGAATTCTGGATGTGAGTCATTCCTACTTCTCACCACATTAATGAAAATGTTAAGGTGCTTAAAATGCCTCTTCCTCACTGTGTTAAACCTGGTGATCCTGCAGAGATTGGCCACGCTACTTTTAAACTGCTCTTCCAGCAGAATTCTAGAAATGTGTTTGATATCACAGCAGGTCCATGGATTGTCTTATAAGACAAGATAGTTTAGATCTTTTAGAGAGAAGCTGAAAGTACTTTTGGAGACAACTGTCTACTTAAAGCAACACAAGGTATGTTTCTCTCGGAGTGATGGTTTCAGCCATAATATATAACTTAGTAACTACCAAGGACATGCAATTGCTACCCATTCTACCAGATGTAAAAGATCTAATCACCATCAGTCACTCTGCATCTTTTAATGCCTACATACCTTTTAATTTATGTCATGCTTACCAGACACAACTCACCCTCTCATTAAAATCTAGGTAACACATCTTTTGCTTAAAAGAGTAGGTTGACATGTAATTCTCATTTTAAATTATTTTTATGCCTCTTCCCCTTCATATATATCTCCATATTTAGGATAGTTTTACGACTAAGAACTTTAAGAACAGAGTATGAAATGCTAAACAAGAATAGATGGCAACTTTCAAGTATTTTCCTCTGTTAAATAGGTCTACAGCATTTACATGACCAAATTTAGATAATGAAATTATAAATATTACTAACTAGAAATATGCATGAAGTGTAACACTTGATATAAAGCTATATTTAGCGTAAGCAATTAATACTCCATAGGAAAAAGGCTTTTCAAAACCTGAAGTTGGATGTCAGATTCCTATTTCCAATACACCGATACCAACTGAAATGGAAGCCTTCAACATATTCATTTTTAAGTGGCTGAATTTGTTCATAACTTGCTTCTTCTAAACAGACCAAAACAAACCAGCAACTGAGTTTCTTAAATTCCTCCAACAGCTTTTTGAAGAAGTTACTTTGACTTCTGCTGTGGAAGCACTGACTTTCACTGCATTGATCATTGTACCAGGCAAGATTTCACATTTCTAACATGTAAAATAGTTTCCCTTAACTTTTATCCCTTCATGATTTTCAACCAGCTCCTACTAAGCTAATGCTTCTTCTATTTTCACAATAGCTGTAATACACGTGTATCAACGTAATACTTACAGCTACTTTGTAAATAACACGTTTCCATCATTTTCAGCATTGAGGGTCCAGAAGTAGTCCAGTAAAACAATGAATTTGAGCCATTGCAGCAACGAGTCCACAGAGATATAGCAACAATCCAGAAAAAGAAACAGGGGTGGCATGGGGAGAGAAAGAAAAGGAGAGCACAAGTTACTTACATTTGACCAGTTACCCACAATACTTTCCATCTAGCATGCTCAGCATACAGTGGTTTAGGCAACGTCAGTTTAGTTGGTTTTGTATGTATGATAGCTTCATTTCACAGTATTACATAATATGACCTCCACACACTTAATGATCAATATAAGCAGTTATTCAACAGTTCTGATTATTCAGAGTGCTTTTGGTTTACCATATGTTATCTGAACCTTTAACAGGTTCAAAAGTATTTATTATCTTCAGAGGTGTTCAATGGCACACGTAATCTCATTTTGCCACACTACCACACAGTATTTTGGAGTGGAAAAGGTACACAGATCAAAGTCATCATCATCATAAATGTCTCTCAGGACTTTGTATTTCCATCTCACTTCATACATTCAATGAACAGTGTCAATTTCCTTCATTTGCAACACTGAGCATTAGGGGACTGCTACAAATTTGGAAGTAACAGTCTTGGCTGAACAGCCAGAAAACAAAGAACAAATTAGGGGGCACAAGTGAAGAGTCCATTCAGTATCACCTAACTCTGTGCATGACAAGACTAGTTCTCCAACATGGCACTCAAAAAGCACAGAAAATCAGCTCCAGTCCCTCTCTGCACCCTGCAGTAAAGTGACAAGACACTCCATGCAGCTCTGTGAGGAAGACAAATGCAGCAGAACTGGAGCAAGTTGTACAGGCTAGAATATAACTAATACTGCAGATCCTGTAGCAGTATAAAACATGGAATCATGGAATGGCTTGGGCTGGAAGGGACCCTAAAGCTCCTCCAGTTCTAACCCCCCCTGCCACAGGCAGGGACACTATGAACATGTTTGTCCTTTCACTATTCAAACTAAAAGCCTCTGCTGGGCCAGTATCTGCTATAATCTGCAGGGGAGAAGTCTAATAGTGACAGAGAAGAAATCACCACTTCTATTTCCTCAACCTGCAGAAACCTATGAAAAGCCTTGTTTTAGAGTAAGACAAGCTGGGTTCCAAGTGTGAACCTAGGGTCTTGCCTACATTAGAAAAAATTAAAACTATCCTCATAAAGAATCCAAAAAATGAAAATCCTTTCAATGCATGACCACAATTAAGAAATTAGATTCTCCTTCAGTCTCTAGGTACAAGCTGATGAAATCAATAATCAATAACGTCAATCACTGACCAATTTAATGCATTTTCAATTCAACTGTTGCTCAAAATCTCTCTGGGCATAGTAAGTGAGCACAGGTAAAGAGGGAGCTTTAGACTCTCTCTTTTCCTGTGTCAGACACTATCATTGAATTAATTAAAAGACAGTGCTGAAACACATGTGATGTCTAACAGCAAAAGGATTCTGAACTATAAAGATCAGAAAGAGCAGACAGCAGAGTCCATCTGTTGAGCTACAGGCAGCGTATCCAGAAGGAAAGCAGAAAACTGAAGAACAACATAGGACATAGCAGACACATGAACAAACCTTAACTTGCCAGCCTTTAGAGCCAGTGTAGAGTACAGAAGTGCACGCCTGAGGAAACCCTGCACAGGCTGCACATAGACAGTGCTGCAGTTCTTACAGCAGGCCAAGAAGAGCAAGAAAGCAGACAACTAGACGAAAATCACAGGATGGATTGGAAGGGACCTTCAAAGCTCATCCAGTTCCAACCCTTGCCATGCACAGGGACACCTTCCACTAGAGCAGCTTGCTCCAAGCCCCTGTGTCCAACCTGGCCTTGAACACTGCCAGGGATGGGGCAGCCACAGCTTCTCTGGGCACCCTGGGCCAGCGCCTCAGCACCCTCACAGGGAAGAGCTTCTGCCTAAGAGCTCATCTCAATCTCTCCTCTGGCAGGTTAAAGCCATTCCCCTTGGCCTGTCCCTACAGGCCCTTGTCCAAAGCCCCTCTCCAGGTTTCCTGCAGCCCCTTTAGGCACTGGAGCTGCTCTAAGGTCTCCCCTTAAGGAGCCTTCTCTTCTCCAGCCTGACCCAGCTCAGCTCTCTCAGCCTGGCTCCAGAGCAGAGCTGCTCCAGCCCACAGAATATCTTCATTGCCTCCTCCAGACTCACTCAAACAGGTATACAACCCCCTAAAAATGGTGGGATGGGTTCAATTGAAAGGCCTAACCTGCATTTCTCTTCTCTCCCCCTCCAGTGAATAGTAACAAGCTGACTTTTACAAATGTATTAAAGACATAAGGACAAACAGAAATAAGTTCACATACAAATGCCTTAATTCACTGTAAATACAATCAGGCATTAGAGTAAAGTGTACACTACTGGACAGGTTCCATGTGCTGCTGTCTGCACAGGAAACATGACCAGAGACTGCGCCACCACAAAAACCAGGTAGGAAGTGATTCTTTCAGAGAAGACAGAGCTGTCTAACTTGAACATACAACATTAAGCATTTTACCCACACTGACTCTACAAAACACTCAGGCCAGCCACACATATTGGCAATTTTAATGTAATAGTTCATCCTTCACTAGAATTAATTAGACAATTCCTTGAAGAAAAAGTAAACCTTTTTATGTGCATTTTAAATTCAACTCAATAGCACAATTTTAAAACCTTCCTGTTCTTTTTGTGCACTGGTGCCTTTACCCTGACTTTAAGCAGCAACCTTGGTCTGTGTGCAGAAAGCATCATGTAAACCATCAGATAGCAACTTGCATCTAACCAAAATGACCCACTCAGAATCAAATTTGACAGTGAAGTAACCGATTACCTTCCACTCCATAAAGCAGGAGTCAAAATGACTACAGCAAGAAAGGGCGTGCGAGACAGGAAAGCGTGCAGAAAGAGGTCACCAAAACGGCAGCCAAACTAGTTTCAGGCACAGCAGCAGGCCCACATCTCAACTACGCACTGCTTGGTGCGTCCATCACCACTTCTAACCATCCTTCCTTAGTCCTTTCCTTCAATTTTGCTATCATCAAGTGCTTATTCCAAACAGGTAGGAACTTTGAGGCAGTTTTAACTCACACTACTTCCATCTCCTCTGAAGTCAACTAAATCATTTCTAAGGAAACAGAAATCCTCCACAAAGCAGGTTTGTGCCTCAACCTGAAAACCATTTAAAGCATCTTACTTAGCACCAGAAACAGAGCAGACAGAAGCCACAAAACAGTATTAAGAAACATATTCAAGTATCATGCTGGAATGTGTCTTTGAGCTCCTTTGCCACTTCCTTTCCATGTAAAGGAAAAGACACTGTTCAGCTTGGGTTGGTTTTTTTTTTTTTATTTCCTTCAGTCTCACCTTAGCATTGTATTTTCCTTCAAAACTTGCCCACGGATTGGGCAGTTAACCCAAAGACTCAGCAGGTGGTGAGAAATTATGGTTTATAGGTTATCTATTAAAACCAAACAAAATCCGAACCAACTGATTACAAGCAAGACACTGAGGTGCTGGAGGGCGGCCAGAGAAGGGCAATGGAGCTGGTGCAGGGCCTGGAGCACAAGTGTGATGGGGAACGGCTGAGGGACCTGGAGAAGAGAAGGCTCAGTGGGACCTGATCGCTCCCTACAACTGCCTGAGAGAAGGATGGAGCCAGGAGGGCGCTGCACTCTGCTCCCAAGGAACAAGGGATGGGAGAAGAGGAAGGCCTCAAGCTGCACGAGGGCAGGTTTAGATGGAGCTGAGGAACAATTCCTTCCCCAGAGGGTGCTCAGGCATTGGAACAGGCTGCCCAGGGCAGTGCTGGAGTCACCGTCCCTGGAAGTGTTCCTGGGGAGACGAGGACCCTAGTGACATGATTTAGTGGTAGCTTTGACAGCGCTGGGCAATGGCTGGACTTGATCAGAGTATCTCAAGTTGGAAGGGACCCATAAGAATCATTGAGTCTAACTCCCTGCTCCACCTAAAACTCGCAATACTTAAGTACCAAGTTTAAACTATAATGATCTTAAAGATCTTTCCCCAACCTAGTCGATTCCACAATTCCCCCCCTCCCTCACACCAAGTCTCTGTGGGAAGCAGCAGCAACAGGAAGTACATCTCTCATCTGCCCAAGCACAGGAGAGAAACTGTCAGAAAGAATCCAACTGGCAGTATTTCAACTGAAGGATGTTGGGAAAGGCATTTGCAGGTGTGCACTCTGCCTTCCTTTCTATTCTATGCCTTGAATAGTGACAGAAGCCAACTTGCCACTGGATACTATATCCCAGCCTCCTCATCAAGCAGCTGTAAGGATGGCAATACAAGAAATAGTATTTCTAGCCTAAAGGGCTCCTATCAGATCTAGAAAAATTTCTTGAACATGTAGGTGCAGAAGTGCTAATGAGAGGTGAGTCACTCATGCAGAAATACTCAAGTATGTTCAACACACTCTAAGTGAAGCATATTCCCCGTGAAATCATGAGAGGAATTACAGTACTTCACCTCTGCTGCTTCTGTTAACATGAGGAATTCTCATTTAAAGTAACTGGGATGAAGGGCTTTTACCATACATTTCTGTATGGTGGATGCAAGTCATTTCCATATGGAAGACATCTGTTTTTCTGGATATTCTATTATCCTATATTGGTTTCTGCGCTGAACACCTCAAGCTCTGACTTACAAAAGTCTTCAAAAGCTTTGTAGGTTTCACCATGATAAACATTTTGAGCTACAATTTTAAGAGACACTTCCATGTCACCTGTCTTTTAAAGTTTATTGCATTTTTGTGCTGCAGAAAATTAGCCCCTCAGAACAGTGAAACCCAAGTACTTCTGAAAGCACCAACCCTAGTGTCCCAGGCAAGCAACTTCTTTGGAACAAATAAACTATATCTTGAGGCTTTGATCATTACCATGCTGTTACCAACCAGTATTTCAAAACCTGTTTTTGTGGGGGGAAAAAAGCAGCATAATGGTAGTTCAAAGTTAAGTTACTGTATTTTTCAATCATTTGAAGCAGTTTAGGTATTTTCCCCCAGCATGCATTTCCCCCCATGACAGTATATTTTCTTGACAACAAAACACAGAAGTTAAGACTTTGAATTAGAACCTGAATTTTCAGCATACTCTAAAATCATGTTTATTTTTTGTTTCAGTACTTCTACTCCAAGGTTCAAAGACAACCAGGAGAGGTCCCTAAGGATATTATTAAATTACTAATACTTAAAGGATTTTACTTTTAACTACTTCCAACCTGAGTAGTTCTGTATTTAGAAAATAAAGAACCCCTGTTAGACCAAGAAGATACAAAAGATGTAGGTGCTATTTTAAAGAACTATGCCAATAAAAACTTCTCCATGTGTTAAACGGTTTGACACACAGCTGGCTGGCTGAATTGGTTTTAATTGTCTGCATTTTGAAGCCAGAGAGATATCACAGAAAGATAGCTCTCATTATAATTACTCTATAAGAAGATAGTAAGTAAAGTTCCAGATTGTTTTCCCACATGTTGCAATGGCAACTGATACAAAACAATGGTCCATAGTGACAACAAAATTGCCCATACTTATGATAAAATGCATCATCCAGGTTAAATATTAAGACTGTTACAATATATAACTGTTACAATTACCATTCATCCGCAGTGTAAGTTGGCAGTTCAAACCCCTAAATTTTTATTTCATTTATTCCATGTCAAGGAATTAATCTTTAACTTGGTATTTACTGCATATGTTTTTCAAAGAGGAAGGCAACTGATTTGAGAGCACCCAGCACATCAGTGGTCCAACTGCCCTGGATAACAAAGCTAAAACTGCAAGGACTGAAGCCACAGCTCAGTAGCTAACATCCCAGTGATCCACAGCACCGGTTTCTCATTTTCCCAAGTACTTCCGTTTCTGGCATCAGTAAGGAGGCTGACTGTGAAGAGCATGCATTACACAGTCCAGCATGTATACCAGCAGAATACCTCTCCTGCATGATTATCCCTGCTCAAGTTTAGAGTGGGAGTTAAATCTTCTCCATAGCTGGCTGCCACACCAGTTCTGGTGTCCTCAGCATAAAAAGGACAAGGAACTGTTGGAACAAGTCCAGAGGAGGGCCACGAGGATGATCAGGGGACTGGAGCACCTCCCGTGTGAAGACAGACTGAGAAAGTTGGGGCTGTTCAGCCTGGAGAAGAGAAGGCTGCATGGAGACATCAGAGTAGCCTTCTAGTATCTGAAGGGGGCCTATCGGGATGCTGGGGAGGGACTTTTCGTTAGGGACTGGAGCGACAGGACAAGCGGTAACAGGTTCAAACTTAAACAGGGGAAGTTGAGACTGGATATGAGAAAGAAATTCTTCACTGTGAGGGTGGTGAGGCACTGGAATGGGTTGCCCAGGGAAGCTGTGAATGCTCCATCGCTGGCGGTGTTCAAGGCTGGGTTGGACAGAGCCTTGGGTGGCGTGGTTTAGTGTGAGGTGTCCCTGCCCCTGGCAGGGGGATTGGAACTGGATGATCTTAAGGTCCTTTCCAACCCTAACTATTCTGTGATTCTATGATTCTATGATACTTGATAGCCAAGATTAACAACCAGAAACACTTCAAAGGAACAGGACTGCTGCTGCTATGCACAGAGATGAAGAATTGAATATATAGAAGTGTCACTATTACCTATGGAGACACTGGATGCCTTGCAAGCATATTGCTAGGCGAGAAACCAAAGACATAAGACTGGAGCCAAGTAAAAGTCATGCAGTGACCAGCCTAGTGGCCATCCACTGAACACTTCCTTGGAGAAAAGGTGTCTTATTCACTTTCAAATTCTTCTCCAAAACCAGCTCTTGCATACCTTTGGACAATCAGGTTGCCAGTGTCCCTTCATTGTTAAGGTCTTAAAACTCAACTAACTACATTTGTTCTGCACAAAATTAGTTTGAACTCACCTGCTGAAAATTTCAACTGGTTTAAGACTCAAACACAAGACTTAAAGAGCTTTTACAGAGGCCCTGTTAAACACCTATGAAGAAATAAACACCAACTAGCTCCAAAACTAACTTGCTAATCGAATTTGAAACCGCTAATAAGGAAAAACTCCCCACTGAAATTGTCAGCTTTCCTTGCCAAATTTGTACAGGGGACTCATCATCCCTATCCTTTTCTTTCAGTCAGCTGGTCTGGTCTTCAGTGTTGTTCTGAACTCAGAATATTAAGACATTTTCCCTTTAACTGATTAAAAAAGAGATTCCTTTTGTTCACAGTGCACACCTTTCCAACACCTGAAAGAAGACTGAACCACCATTTCCCCTAGTTTCTGCCACAACCTCTTTACGGTCTCGTTCCCCATTATTTCAGCCTTCTCACTTACAAACTGCAGGTTCCTTCCACTGCTCTGAAAACTTATAGGATCGCAGATGCCCACAAAATTGCAAGGAAGAGCACTCAAGCTCAACACTTGGCACAGCAGGAAGATGATGAGCAACTTCAGGAACTAATACCACAGCAGTATGCAGACTATTCTCCTCTAAGTTCTCCCTCAACTAAGTGCTAAAAAAAATAAAGAACACAGAAGGCAACAGGATGGCTCCTCTTTATCCATCATCAAGAGATTACTCACCATCTGGCAAAGCCTCCCAACAGGAAACTAATCCTGAACGTCTTGGTTTGGTAGGATACCTTTACTAACTACAATGAGGGAGCATGTCTCTAGAAGCAGGGCAGGGAGAAGATACGTTGCTTGGCCTCATTCTGCTTTAGAAATTTTCACTATCCCGAACTCGAAAGCATTAAATTACATTTAAGCCAGCATCTGGAACTCAGATTTTGAGTCATATACTCTGAGTTTTGCATTCCTGTTTTAAGAAGTTACAGTAAGTATGGCGAAGACTGCACAGCCAGAAAAATCTCTACTGTCAGAAAGCTCCCAGAAAAATTACATTTCTCCAGCAACAGCTTTCAATGCCTCACAACTGCTTTGGTTTTGACAAGTCAGCTAAAACTGGTATCTCAACTTAAGATACCACAGTTAGGATCTAAGTACGACTACAAGACCCTCTGCACTGCACTGCCAGATTTATGCAGCCTTCATTAGTCAGGGCTTGCACATCACTCAGGAAAGTCCTAATGCTGGTATCATTACCATGAACATTACAGGTAAGGCTGCAGCAGCAGATAATAAAAAGCAAGTAACCTCACCCATTCAGTGCTCAAGGAGTACGTGACAGCTCCTGAAAAAAGACTCACCAAACTCTGCCCACTTGTGCTTATCCTCAGCTAAGTCACCAGCTCAGCACCAAGGGGAGAGCACTACCTTCTTAACCACTGGCATTAGTACCTCCAACAGGATAGGGTTTTCCTCTTTCCCTATCTTAACCACTGCGGAGTAGAAATAAGCAAGTTGCACAAGTAGATCAACTACCAGGTATCTCTGCTGCCTTGGGCACACTACCACAACTTTCAGCCTATGTTAAAATTCAGTGCTGGGGTGGGAACAAAAAAAAATCAAGCCTGCTTCTCTCTGTGGCAGTGCCATGTCACACCAGTCTGACACAGGCACTAAACCAAGACAGCACGTACCTGTCTACTGCCAAAATGCTCAGCTGAAGTTTCATCTCTTGCCTAGAGCATACTTGTCTTGCTTTTTTCATGCTAGTGCTTCTGTGATCCCACGATATCAAAGGTTCGGGGAGCTCAACTCGCAGAAAGAAAAATAATCTTGAGGAAGAAAAACCAGGCAGTTCCTGTGAGTTGAGCTCCATGAACTGACTCACTGTTGGGTTAGAGGCACCGCTGCAAGGCAGGGGAGAACAGAATTGCCTCCTTTCAAGCAGCTGGCCACCAGATTCACCCAGCAACTGTGCCATCGGGATGAGTTTAGGCTTCCCTCCTTATCAGTTCTGGTAACTGTACAACTAGGGAACAAGCCTGATTAGCTCACATACCCAGCTGAAAACTACTCTACCATTAGGTTAACTTTCTATCACATTAGCAAGCTCATCTAATGATACCAGTTGGACATGACACAAAGTAGAAGAGAAAAAAAACCAAACAACACAATCAAGGCAGTATTTTTCAGCTGCAGTCCAGTTATACCAGCATAAGTTAATGTATCACAAGATAAGGCTCCTAAGAAATACTAAAAAGAAAAGCAGAGGATACTGCTGGGCATACTAGTTTCCTGCAAGCTGTGAAAAGAATTACACTTAAATCAGATGAAAACGTTCTGACTGGCCAACACTGGAAAAGGTTTGATTTAAGCTTTATGTTAACATTAACTTCAGCATTCTTGGCAATTTCAATCACCTCACTTTTATTTAAAGCTCCATTTGAATTATTCCATTAACTGTCTTTTAATGTACAAGATATAAAAAGAGGTAATACTTCAGACATTATTTTTCTCATAATGCGCCTGCCCACAAAGCAGCGACAGCCACTGGCACTAGTACCAATGTTTATGCCATCTGACATTCTTCTCAGCATCAACTGCCGTGACCTACGATGCTATTTCAGATATAGCAGCCTTCCAGTATCTGAAGGGGGGCTATAGGGATGCTGGGGAAGGACTCTTTGTTAGGGACTGTAGTGAAACAACAAGGGGTAATGGGTTCAAACTTAAACAGGGGAAGTTTAGATTGGATACGAGGAAGAAATTCTTCACTGTGAGGGTGGTGAGGCACTGGAATGGGTTGCCCAGGGAAGTTGTGAACTCTCCATCCCTGGCAGTGCTCAAGGCCAGGGTGGACAGAGCCTTGGGTGGCATGGTTTAGTGGGAGGTGTTCCTGCCCATGGCAGGGGGGTTGGAACTGGATGATCTTAAGGTCCTTTCCAACCCCAACTATTCTATGATACGTCACACCAGAAATTCTGCCATCAAGGACTTCAGAAAGGTCACTTTGTAATAACACTACCATGTGACAGACTGATTTCTACATATAAGATAATTTTGATTGAAATTTGATAAACTGTTACTCTGTAGCTCAACATTCATCAACAACACTAAAGAGCATGCCTTACGTACCTAGTTTGCATTTCTTCTTTTCTGGTCATTGCTCCTGTCATGTGCCACCTCCAACCACTAAAAGACCGCCCAGTATGTGATATTATCTCCTTTGAGAACACGGTTCTAAGACCACTGTCACCTCTTGGTGCTTTTTGTGGCCAAAAGCAAGACAAGCCTAAAGTAATTTTTAATTTCTTCAGGTCTTGCATCTTTTGTATCATGCAATCATTTAAAAATCACAGTTTGAAAAAAGCCGACACCAAAGCTGGGTTCTGTACCTTCATGCTGATCCCCAGTGGGTCAAAGGAAGGAGAAATCTCCTTCATGTTTTAATCAAATCCCCCCCAGCTTGCAGGTTCTAACATCTTTATTATGCAGGTTAAAACCAACAACCAAATGAAAGGCATGTAACTGTTAAGCATACAACATGGGCGGCAGGGGAAGCAATTAAACCCCCTACATCTTGAGATGTGCTTTTCAGTGTTGATGAAGAAAAAAATTCTGTATCTTCCATGCTACTAAAAAATAATTCAGTTCTATTTTAGTTGCTTAAGTGCTTCTGAATGTAACACCCATTGTGTTATTGGTCTGCAACACTGCTTCCAAAATTATTTGCAAACCCATTCTGAACTATCATTGCACTGAATGATAGAAATCTGGCACGAAAACAGCCACACAAAGAGCCATCTGAAAACAAGACACAGAGCTAGAGCCACTGAAGAACAGATTCTCCCAAAGTGGCTTTAAGAATGGCTACCAGGCAGTGCACCAGCGTGCAACTGGCACGCTCCTTTCAGGCACATTTAGAAGCATGGAACAGCACTGAGGCACCAAAAGCAGAAGATTTAGTGGCTTTTGCAGTGAGGAACTCCGGGATGGACATGAGAACAAGGTTTATTTTGTATTTGTAATGTAACACAAAGCATGTCATACCTTACAGTAGCTTCACAGCCATGTTTATGCAATGTAGCAAATACTGGTTTTGCAGGGCAGCTGCATTAAACAAAAGCAGAAGGCAAAACCTACAAGCTACGGAAGTAAATATTGATTTCCTATTAAAAAAAAACCAAACCAACAACATATACACAAATAGAAACCAGCTACCTGATGACACTACAGAGCTATCACGACACAACCATTAAAGCAGGGTGGAAGAAAGTCCAATTTGATTCACTCCGACATACATGAAACTCACTCTGACGAGGTGAACAGGAAGGCTTTGGTTTCTGGAAACCAAGTTTCTCACCCTCACAGTTGAAAAATATCTTTACCTCACCTATGCCACCATCCCCACCTCTGCAAGACACCTATTCTCCAGGTCAAGATGCCAAAGCCCTCCTAGGGAATAGTTTGTGACCGCCTACAGTTTAACACTACCCCACATTTGAATTACTAATTTAAACAAGACTTAACTAAACTACTTAACCTGTGACTAAATGGCATTCTAATTACAGAGAACACATTTGCAATTAACTCCTTTCTTTCAGGAGCTAGAACACCAACTCACAGAAAACAGAATGTCGCTCATACATACGCATCTCTGGTCTAGACAGGTTAAGTGAATAGGCTGGCAACAAATCAAAACTAAAATGTATGTCATGCTGTAGTTCTCAGTAGAAACCTCTCTCCTACAACACTTTCTCCAATGCAAGTTTTCCTCTGCTGACTCTGTGTTTGAAGAGTTTCTGTATCTGTAGCCATTGTATTTTATAACTATTTGCTGTCTTCATGGGTTTTTTAGATAATAATAAAAACATCACCACTGCAACACTGAGCAATTAGAACTGAAAAATTAAAGTACAAGAAGTATGAGCCTGACCAATGGAACAAAGTAATGAAAGTACCACTAAGTTGCCAGCCAGCTACAGAAAAAAAGATTTCTCCTGTTCACATTTAGACATTTTTACACAAAACCAAAGCAAAACCGAATGTATTTTAGCTTACAAAGACAACAAATCTGATCCTTTATTTCTGCATAAGATAAACAATCATTTTGTATCCACATATACACAAACACTTCTGTTTATCACACTGAACATAGATCTGAAGCACCATTTTAACAGAGACTCGTCCTTGTGGCTAAACTGAAGGAAATGTTGCGAGTTATTATCAGCACACAGACTGATATGCAGGGCTCTGGACACACTGGCTTCAATTTCAGAATGACTAAGTAGCAACCTTTTTTCCATAGTATCAAGAGCAGAATAGGTGATATTCTTGCATTTTAATTCAGGTTTCAACACAGACATGCCAGACTTTTAAAGCAATTGGTATTTTGAAAACTGCTCTCCTCAGTAAAATCCCTATTTATTGGGTTTTGTTATTCACATGTCAGTTTAATAAATAGATAGATAGATAGATGCAGTCATCCAAACCCAGGATGAAATAACACTCTTTATGTACACAAGTCACCAGCCCAAGATGCTAGTAATGTAGGGAGCAAGCAAGATACAGATGTTACAGACTAAGTAGGTATCCAGTGAAAGATGTTGCATTACATCTGCCCCAATTTCCAACTGGGGCAGGCAAGAACTTCGAAACAGATGTACACAGACTACAAAGGAGAAATACCTTATAGAAATATAAGTTTGATACCTCAGTGAAAGTTCCAGCTAGAAATTATTACTCAGCACTTCAAAGCTACCACTACAAAAAAAAAAACCCTGCATAAGGAGGTATGGTCTACCTTTTAGCTGTGATATTCAGCAGTGACCCATCTAACTTGCATATGAGCTGAGCCTGCATATTCAAACAAGCTGACTTTTTTCTGATCCCAATATTATCACAGAACAGTTCAGGTTGGAAGGGACTTGAAAGATCACCCGATTCCAACCCAGCAGGTAGTTCTACCCATGGAAGCATTCCTCTCACTGAACAGAACCTAAAGCCAGTACCACTCAGACAGAAGATTCCAGTGGCCACGAAAACCCACTCAGTGAATGGGGACTCCTGACAGCACCCGTTCAATGATTTTTCATCTGCGGGAGGTGGCACACAAACTCCACGCAGAAGATTCCTGAACGTTGTCTTTCACAGAACTACATTTGCACGTAACTGGTTCAGCACGAAGACAACAACTTCACGCTCAAATGAGTCGAGCTGCTTCGCCTTAAGTTGTGTATTAAAAACCTTCGTACATAAATCACCCCTTTTCCCAGTCACCCTTCGATTCCTTTTGCAAGAAAAGCTCAAACGAAGAGCTCACACAGAAACTGCTCATAAAGCATTTCCCGCAGAGCTCCGGTGGGAGAGGAGAGTGGGAAAATTGGTAAATTTCAATTGTTTTAAACATTTTTGCTCTGGTTTCAAATGCTACCGGCCGAGGCCCTGCTCCCGCTCCCTGTCCGCCGCCGCTGCAGGGGCAGGACCGGCCGCGGCGAGCAGCCAATAAAAGCCGGCCCCGAGCAGCATAAAGCCCTTAAAAAAAGCCTTAAAAAGAGGGAAATAAAGGAAAGAAGGAGGGAAAATAAAGGCAATCTCGGTAGCGCCGCGGTGCCTTAGGCCCTTGCCCGCTGCCACACACGCACCCACCCGCGCACAGGCGTCCCCTTCCTCCTCCTCCTTTCCCCGGCGCCGTGATTTCAGTCCCACCCGCTCCTCTCCCCGCACATCTGAACGCTGCTTTAATTCCTGCAGCAAATTCCTCCCTCCCAAATTTGGGCGCAAAAGGAGAAAAGGGGGAGGAGGGATCAGGATGGGGATGGGATGGAGGGGGAAGGGGAGAAAGCGAGGGAGAAGAAACATCTCCGGCATTCTCGCCGCCTGGCTCCCCAGATCCGCGCAGGCATTATACAATTTCAGCGAGGCAGGAAGTGACTGCGGGGGGGAAGGGAGGCGGTGAGGGGGGCTGGAGCCGCATCTCAGGACGAGGAAGGCGGGGGGCGGCAAAAGGGATGAGGGGGCCCCTACTCCGCCCGGCCGCCGGTCCCCGCATCCGGAATGGGGTCTCGGCGGTGCTCCCCCCCCCCCGCTTCCCTCCTCCCGCGCTGCCTCTTAGCCCACCCACCACGGAGGCCCCGCGGGCTCCCGCCGTCTGTCACGGCCGGCCCGGGCTGGAGACTCACCCATGGCGCTGGCCGGCGGCGGTGGTGTCGCTGCAGCTGCTGGGCTCCGGCTGCCTGCCCGCCGTCCGTCCGCACCGAGCGGGCCGCCCCCTCCTCCCCGCGCGCCTCCCGCCAGCCAACCCGGCGGCCGCCGCGGCGATTCTCCAACGCCCCCTACGCTGACTCCTCCGACGGGCCGCGGCCCTTCAGCACAGCGCCTACGCGCCCGCTCCGGCGGATGGACGGACACACGGACTTAGCGGCTCGGCTTGGCGCGGCTCCCCCTTCCCTGCTCCTCCTTCTCGCTCGCCGCCTCCGCCCCACTCCTCACACGCTCCCTGCCCGCCTCTCCGAGCACGCAACGGCAGCGGCCGCTTCCGGCTCGTCCCCTGCGCTCGGCGTGGGGCTCGCCGCGGCCCCCACGTCTCTCGCCTCGCCCCTCCCAGCCCGGGGTCTGACTGTTATTTCCTCCCGCTCCCTCGCAGACAAAAAAGGCACCGCTCGGCGGCCATTTTTAAACCGGGCACGCTGGGGAGCGCCAAAGCCCCGCGGCGCCTCCTGTGCCCGGAACAAAGATGGTTACCGGCGCCGATGGGCTGAGAGGGCCGCTTGCAACGCCGCCGCCTTTCTCTGGGGCTATTCTCAGAGCACCACTACACCATGCGCGCTGTGCGGAGCACAGTGAGTGCTGCGGCACCTTACGCTCCCTCCGCCCGCCCGCTCACGTAGTTGGCGGGCGATTGGCCAGCACCACTACACCATGCGCGCTGTGCGGAGCACAGTGAGTGCTGCGGCACCTTACGCTCCCTCCGCCCGCCCGCTCACGTAGTTGGCGGGCGATTGGCCAGCGGGAGCGGTGGGTCCCCGGACGAGGGAGCAGGACCCTGCGGCAGCCCCTGTGCGGTCTTTATCCCATGGCTGAGGGGCCCAGCTGCGGGTCCGGCGAATCCGGCCCCGAATGATGCGTTTGGGCCCGTGACCCCCAGGCCTCCAGGGGCTTTTTGACTGGGGTGGGCTCTGCGGGGCGGCCGCTGCGGCTTGGAGGGGAAGGCGCTACCCAAGGGGTAGTTTCCCCGCCGTCTGAGCCTCAAATGGAGCCCGAAGCCTGGCGTTTGTTGCCATCACTGAGCAATAATTTGGTGCCGAGACCCCCAAAATGAAAGAAAACTCATTAAAATAAGTATATAAAATACCATTTGTACGCAGCTGTGTGACGGGCACTGCATGAAGTCTTTCTAGGAGGCCAAAGGGGTGCTGGTACGTGCTGTACCCGCAGACAAGCCCTACCACACCCTGAGACCCTGAATTGGCTCCTCTGAGACCCTGCGACCAGTCGGGGCAAGCGTCTGCTGTAGTACCGGAGGGACACTGGGTAAGGATGGGCTCCGAAAGAGGCAGAGGAATTCTGCCTTTCGTATTCCAATACAGTTCACAACATTATATTTCCCTTTTTACGTTTGGGACAGGTATCTTTGGAGCCTTTTAAACTTTGGGGGTATGTTATGCCCAACCTGAAATACTTAAGACCTGTATTTATGATGTGTGAGTTGAAACTTACCATGCTTGCTTTTGTGTTAGGGATTTCAGATCATGGCTTTCACATAAGGCACTTTTCTAAGGGAAAAGGCAAAAAAGATAAAAGTTGATTATTTTGTTGCTTATTATCTAATTTGTTCTGCCATAACTGAAAGTACATCTTAAGAGCATGCCCTTCAGCATGCCCATCCTTCGTACTAGAAGGATGAAAATGATTTAGAATCACAGAATCCCAGACTGGTTTGGGTTGGAAGGGTCCTTACAGCTCCTCCAGTTCCAACCCCTGCCATGCACAGGGACACCTTCCACTAGAGCAGCTTGCTCCAAGCCCCTGTGTCCAACCTGGCCTTGAACACTGCCAGGGATGGGGCAGCCACAGCTTCTCTGGGCACCCTGTGCCAGCGCCTCAGCACCCTCACAGGGAAGAGCTTTTGCCTAAGAGCTCATCTCAGTCTCTCTCTGGCAGGTTAAAGCCATTGCCCTTGTCCTGTCCCTACCCTTGTCCAAAGCCCCTCTCCAGGTTTTTAATTTCAGCAGCAAAAGGGAAACTTTCATCAATATTTCTGTAGGTGGGGTTGCAGCATGGCTGAGAAGAGCAGCAGTGAAGACACGAGGATTGTCCTTGTTTCTCACCAAATTCCATCTAACATTTTCTTGTTTAATGTCTGACCTCTTTTTGGTGCCTTTGATAAATATGTTTTATGACAGCAAGGAAAACGCATCATCTTTTCAGAGAGGTATGCAGAGCCCTGCACAATGTGGTTCAGCACTGTTTAAGAACTGGAAGTGTTCCAATATACTGTGGTTCTCAGATGCCCAAGGGAAAGAGACTTTTATTGTCATTGGTCACAGGGCTGCCAAATGTTATCTCATAAATTTGTGTCTTTCACAATGGATGAGGTGAGAAATAACCTTATTTATTTATTCTGGTTGCTTTAGGTGGTAATGTCCATGGCAATGAGATATAGCTACATTGCTGTTGTGGTTATTTGAATACCAAAAAGAGACATCTTACACTACAGAAGTTGTTCACTGAATAAAAAATACAGTCCCCGAAGCTCTCCCATAAAAACACACTGTGGGAAAACAAACAACACAAATAATACTTGTTTTCTCTCCCCAAAATTGCTGAAAAACATTTGGTTTTCTGATGTGCAATGCTGAGAATGTCAGTATATAATTGATGGGGGGATAGCTTCAAAAAGGGAATGCTGCTCTTCAAGGAATTCCCTTTTAAGTGGGACATTACTTTGTGGATTGATCATTGGAAAAACAAAAGTGAGCTTGCAGCTCTGAAGTCTACTACAAAACTGGCACAGGCTTAATAAGGAATCAAGATGCAAGTCAGTGGGTTTGATGTGAGGTTAATGTCCCTTTTTTCTCTGATGTGAACAGTGGGTTGGGTTCCTTTTTCATACAATAACTTACAGCATTGGGAAGATTCCGCAAAATCATGTTCATTTTGAGAAGAACTGAAGCAAATGGGTCCCTGAGGTTTGAAGAATACCATGTGCTGTGTACAATATAATAAATCAAAACCTTTCTGTTCCTGTAGCAGTCGTCTTTTCTTCCTTCCAAAGGAAAAGGCTTCACCAGATCTGTCACTGAACTTCAAAAACCTGAATTCGACCAGTAAATTTCAAGACTCTTCAGATTCCATTTATTTGATTTTTTGTTTTGGAAGACAGTATAATCTTGTGGCTGCTTTTTGTGCAATTAATAAACAGCTTTGCAAACTCCAGTGTAGAACGCTACCTGCCATAACTCAGAACCCATCTGTGTCCTTGTCTTCAGATGCAGAAGCGAAACCCACTCACCTTATTTACAGGCTCTGCAGGGCTGCCGCCAAGTTCGTTCCCAACCAGCCCAGCCAGTTTCAGTATCTTCTTGCCAGTGAGACATATGAAGACTATTTTGTTTTCCTTCTTTTTTAATGTAAGCAGATGTGACTCACTGGGTGAATTTGCACATAGCATCAGCTCCAGCATGGGATGAGGTGGAATTACTGTGCTTGCACCCTGTTGACTTACTTCTGCATGGCAACTCCAATACCTCCTGGGTTTGTAGGGCACGTGGTGCATCTCCAGACTGAATCATGCCTGCTCAGTCCATCCAATGTATGCAGCACTCCTTTGAGCTGCTGGGCAAGTGTAACAGATCTTTGCATGCTAAGCCATGCCTTGCCAAAAGAAGTTTCATTGCAGCAACTGGGTGAAGTCCTGAACTCCCACTCCCGTAAACAATTGAGCTCCTGCAAGACAGGAGGCTGAGAATGCTCAGCAGTGAATAACAAAGCACACTACCCTCCTTCAGCCCATCCTGACACCTCAGATTTGCAATAACACCAGCACCATGACCACTGCTTGTCATGCTGGCCAGAAGTGTCTCCTGTCCTTGTGCTTTGTTGCCTCTTTCACATCTGCTGCCCTTTACATTGGATGATCTTTTTGGAAATGCTGCGGTTTTGCTTCATTTGCCAGTGCAAGAAACAGCCTAACACAATGGTAATACAAATGCTAACAGTAGTATGAGGCATCTGGTGTCACATCTAATTGGGCCCTGATGTCTTGTCCATCATCTCTTCCCTATTTTGAGACATACAGAGTCAGTAGGGCAACACAGAGGTTTCCAGGATCAGCCCTGTGTCTGTGTCCCTTTTCTGCTTTCAGAGAAGGGCTGTCATGAACCAGAAAGCCCTTGCAAACTCATGAGCAGCACAGTGACCAACCCTCCAAACTGTCATTGTTGCTGCCATCACAACTGTTGTCTTTGGCTGCCACATTCAACATCATTCTGTGAATATGCAAACAAAGCACCATAAAACATACACCTCTTGGGCCCCTTTTAAGTCTCACCATTTGCTGTTTATAGAAAGGCTCGGCAGCAATAGGAAAGAGCTACATTCACCAGCAAGTGCTTAGAAAATGCTGTAAAAGTTATGGACACAGGCTTCCATTGAACAATTGCTAGAGGAAAAATACAGCATCTCTTGTTTTGTAGTGTGTTTACTGTATCGTCCTGTTATACATCCATTACTTCAATTATCTAAAGAAAGGGGCTTTGATAGATTATGACCCAATGATGTGATCCTTGTGAGAGGCACACACATGCACTTATTGTTGAAGGTAGAAAATGGTTCCTTTGTGCAGTTACAGTTGTCTAGCAGAGAATATAGATCAGTAGAAGCAGGAAGGCAGCCTCACCCTTTGACATGATCTCCTACCAGTAACCATTACTTCCTAGAGTGAGGAGAGAGAGAGCCCTCATGGAAACTTCCTTCATCCTCAAGAAGGACTTGCAGCTTGGGAAGCGCAGCAGATTCCAGGAATGTTGCACTATTTGAAATGTTAATTTCAGATTAGAATGTTAAACACCTTGGGGGTGCTGACTGACAGTGCTGGCTGAGCATGAACACTTTGTGCCTATGTAGCCAAGAAGCCACCAGCATCCTGGCCTGTATCAGCACCAGCACGGCAGCAGGGCCCGGGCAGTGATTGTCCCCTTGCACTGGGCACTGTGAGGCCGCACCTCGAATCCTGTGTTCAGCTCTGGGCCCCTCACTACAGGAGAGACATTGAGGTGCTGGAGCGGGGCCAGAGAAGGGCAATGGAGCTGGTGCAGGGCCTGGAGCACAGTGTGATGGGGAACGGCTGAGGGACCTGGGGGGTTCAGATGGAGAAGAGAAGGCTCAGGGGGGACCTGATCGCTCCCTACAACTGCCTGAGAGGAGGATGGAGCCAGGAGGGGGCTGCACTCTGCTCCCAAGGAACAAGGGATGGGAGAAGAGGAAACGACCTCAAGCTGCACCAGGGCAGGTTTAGATGGAGCTGAGGAACAATTGCTTCCCCAAAGGGTGCTCAGGCACTGGAACAGGCTGCCCATGGCAGGGCTGCAGTCACCGTCCCTGCAAGTGTTCACACACCGTGAAGATAAGGCCCTCAGTGCCATGGGCTAGTGGTGGCCTTGGCAGTGCTGGGGAATGGGTTGACTTGATGATCTTAAAGGCCTTTTCCAACCTCCTTGATTCTGTGATCCTATGAACGATACACTGTCTAAGGTTATTTGTACAGCGTTCCTGATGCAAGCTGGGTTGCTGAGATTGAAAGATATCCATCCTACGGCAGGGAGCCAGAGCCTTGAGCAAAAGGCCCCTCTCACCCTTCCACTGCTCCACTCACAGGCAGCAGCAGCCTGTCTGGATGATCAGGAGCAAGGCGATGGTGTGCAGCACACGTCCTGTCATTCCAGTTCTCCGTTTGTTTGTTAATGAGTAAACTCCACTGGGGTTGGGCAGGTCCCAGTAAATCCTCAGGAGGCTTTCTGTATGCCCAGATGTGTAATCATTAATGCCCAGTGCTGCAGCCGAACGTGGCCTGATGAACCATTGTGTCTGAGCAGAGTCCGAGGGGCAGAAAGGGGCTGCTCAGAGCAAGGCCTTCAGAGAGTCAGGCTTACTCCTTGTTTACATTTGCTAGTACTTCCTGGCATAGCATAGGGTACTGCTGTCATACTTTGCATGTTACATTAGGAAAACATACTTAGACATGTAATGCAGTATGGCATTTTATTATTTTTATTTAAGTTCTGCCCTCCACAAGAAATATGATTTTTCTTAAAATGAATAAGCTTAAAATTATTTTCCTGCATAAATGCTAGACAGCTTTTGTTCATTGTAGAAGTATAATATTATAGAATAATAAAATGCTACAGACTAATTCTGTATGCACAATACTCAGCTCTTTATTCTCTTTACTCGTATCAGAACATTGTTTCTACAGAAAGCAAAGTCAGTGACGGGTTCTGATAGGGAAGAAGTACTGTGTGCCCTGTGCCACTGCAGCCGCAGATGTCTGCCTTTGTGTTTTCCAGTTGCCCCCCTTGATTAAGGGACATCTGCGTCACCCCCAGAATGCTGAATCGAGCTTTGTCCTTGCAAATACTCAAGTGATACTATGTCTAATACCTGCCATTAGACTTGAGGTAGCAGTATGCCACATTCAGTCCTTGGGTGGACAACTGAAGCGAAGTGTTGCAGATGATTGTGCTACTCACTGGCATTTCAATCACTTTGTTCTGTTTTCTTTACCTTTGAAAATGTGGCTCTGGCTTCTCACACTGTTTACTGAACTACCTGAAATGTGGAGTCCCCCCCAAACTCATCCCAGACTGATGAGTCTCCATTCATACCACAAGCTGGAGCAGCATGCACCCTGCTCCCTCTGAGTAGGCAGGTCCCGAGCCCATCGCTATGCTGACTCTTCCAACCTGCACATGACTTGGCCCCCAGAAGCATCCTTTGAGGCTGCTCCTGACGCTTACTTGAATTGAACAAGCAAAATGAAGTGCTTATCATACCCATCAGGGGCACTTCACAGAGAGGAGGACCTGAACCACCAGACCTGTCTAATCTACTGCACATACACATGTAACTCGCCTGAGGTGGTCAGACCATCCTTCCTGGGTTCTTTTGGCCAGCTGCTTTGTATGAACAAACTTACTGGTATATCAGCACCAACACTATGCTTCCTGAAGGCCACTTTTCAATTCCGGATATTCCATGCGCTGTTGACCCTTAGGTTCCTGTCTAAAACCAGTTGTTGAGCCTTTGGGCTAGAACCAGTGAATACAATCTTTACAGTTCACTGCTTGGCTTTAGCTCCTGCTTTTGCCAGATGATGGCTTATTTGTGACCTTTTGGGCCCCTGTGATAGATTATCTAGCAGCAGCTACTAAGCTGAACACACCTATGCAAGTAGCTCCAGTTGATCCAATAAATCTACTCGTCCCTTGCAACAAAAGGTGATATGAAATACGTATAAATAAGGTAAAAGCAAACTGTGGTTTTTCCTTAAGCCATGTGTAAGGATTGGTGTCTGTTTAACATGGGACTGACTGAAGCCTCCTTCCCAATGAGAGTGGGAATTTTGCCATTGGTTTTTAAGGGTTATGCAATCTCCTACAGCCAAATCTATGGTCAGAAAACATTCTCAACACTATGTTTAGTAAGAAATCTGCAAACAGCTAAGATAGGAATGTAACAGTATAGAAATACTCAAAACATGTTCTAGTTCAATCCAGTGACGTCAATTATAGGTGCATAATGTGGAAAAAACAACCCTAACCCTGAAACATAGATAAGGAAAATGCTGAACCTTAATTCAGTTTACTTCTTTGTATTTGTATGCTGAATTACATCATCCCAAACTTCTCTTTCACATATGGAGAACAGTACTTAGTGCTTTTGCTCTGATGACTGAGCAATACTAGAAATAGAGCACAGTTCTGAAAGAACCAGTTATGCAGACGTTTGGGATTCATAATGGAAGATAATGGTCTTTTTGATAATGAATCCACTATATAAGCCAAGAATATTTCAAGAGCTCATTTCAAAGTAGATCCATTAGCATAACCCAAGACATATCCTTGGTCCTCCCGATAAGAAAAGTTCTTGTGCTGTTGCAATAACAGAAAGTTACAGCGTCAGAGAGGTTTTGAAGAAATTCTGTGCTTGTTACAGAGCCAGGCTTTGGGCTGACTCTTTTCATTGTTTAATGCAAAACACATAATCCACATGAGTGCAGAAAAATGAGGGTTGGGGGTTATTTGCATAATATCATAGGTGTGTTTTATGAAACAACTTCTGGATCATGGGGTCAGTAAGTGTCCTTCTTGGGTTACCTGCCAGTGTGGGCTCTTCCTACCCAGGTTGCTTCTAAGATCCTCTCCAACACTTCTTGCTTTCCCCCCCCAACACTCTGACCTGTTATTCTGTAAAAAAAATGATTAAAAACTGCAGTCAGATGTATGGAAAATGTGAACTGTTTGGTTAGATATTGATAGCACTTTCTGATAGTTAATCTTCTGCTCTGCAGAGTGCATGGGAACACCTCTGGTATGAAATAAATACTAAATAAACCCACTTTTTGTTGGTCTGTACTTGGAATGCCTAATTGTATGACTTCATGTTTTATGAATATACCTGTATTTGTAATGCCTATTCCCATTTTCAGATACTACTCATCTTCACCAAAGACACCGTGATAGAAATAGCCTATTGGACAGGACAGTTACAGACTAGTTGTTGTGTGTTCTTTATTTCCCTGAAATATCTAAACGAATTGAATGTTACTGCAAGAAGGTTCGGTTGTGTAGAAAGCAAATACTTGCCTACATTTGCCGCCTTTCAAGAGTGTTTTGACAACTTTATTGCAAAAAAGAATAGTAGCATTGTTCTAGCTGTAGAGTGTTATTATGCAGCTCATGCAGTTATGGTTGTGTTGACTAGCTGGACCAAAACTTCTGTGTATTGAATTCCCGTTTGTGAGCCAGTGGTCTCCCATTTTATGTCAATTTATTTCTTGGTGTTTTTCTGGCTTATTGTATCTATCTCAACTATTTTATAATGTCTGCAAATACCCCCCTGGCAGCGGAGTTCACTTGGCAGCAATATATAGTTATATGAATCATACCTAGATGGTAAACAAATGGTTTAAGGCATAACTAAATACCAAATGGAAGTTGATCTGTTTGGTAACAGCAGAAGGTGCTTATTCTGAATATATCCCAACACCTTGAAAACCCCTGTTCTTGAAGAAGTTGGTTTGGTCCCGATGTTTTGGGGGATGTCCCCAAAAGAAGACCTTTCCTTGCGGACGGGTACATCACCCTTAACTCTGTTGTGGCTGAGTCCAGGGAGCAAAGGTGGCTGTTGCAATTCCACATGAAAGAGTTGGGAGTCACTGAATTTTTATGATTATGGATCTCTTAGTGCTATGGGCTGTCCGTGGCAGAATAAACGGAGAAGAAACCCTTTAGTAAGGTTCTTAGCTTAAGCCTATGCCTTTGGCAGAAAGCAGGCTAAAGCAGCATTTATGGACCTTCAAAAGATCTAGTGTATGTGCACATAACTTCCCAGGAACAAACAAGTCGCTGTTCCTTATAGTGGCATGTAATAGAGTAAGACGGGTCATATACTTGCAGAGCATTTATTGCAAGAGAACAGTATTTGATTTGCTTGGGCTACAATTGGCAAAGGAGCCTTTTTCAGAGTGTTCATAATTACCACAGCTATGAAAAAAGTGTCCATTCAACTCAGTATCTCAGATGGACCCATTAGCTACTGATGTCTTGTTGCATAAATGCACACAGTTGCAAAAGTGACACAGGTTTTTAATGTAGGACGTCTTAATCCATTGTGATAGCTACATGGCTTTTCCTCCGAACACAAAGGGAACACAGTGCAGTCAAGGGTCTTCTAATTCCATATCTAAAGCTCAGCAAATGGAAGAGAGAGCATTGAAAGACTTAAATAAACCACAATGTGATAAATCATAACAAAGTACAAAATTAAAACAGTGTTTATTCAGAGAATGTTCTCAAAGAATGGAACACATCAGTCTTGAACCAAAGCATACATTAATCCAGACTGCTGTTAATTCACAGTTTATTTATCAAATGATTCCATTTTTGATAACATCTCTATATGGCAAGGTGCCTAATCTCTGGGGTACAATGGGGAGAAGTAGTTAAGCTAGCATCCTTCTTCCTCTGCAGCTACGAGCAAAGAAGCTGGAAGGAATCACAGCATTTCTCTGCTGACACAGCTCATGAAGCAGCACCAGGTGGATTTCACTAACTTCCACTCACTGGAGGAAAGACAGAGGCAACAGGAAGTCTTGGTCAGAGGCTCTCAGAGCAGCCAACCAAAGCAAGAGAGGGACAAGACGTAGACCTGTTGTGATGCAGAGTCAACACTTTGACTTCAGACATGGAGGAAACTAAACAGAAGCGATCACACAGCATGGCAAACTTAAACCAGAAATTACCTTGTGTGTTTTGTATCATTGTGGGGTTGAAAGCGCCGAGCTGTTTACAGGCAGCACAAACCCCATGGTTATTCTAATTCTGCTTTTCTCTCTGATTACTTGGCTGGGAAAATACTAAAGGCAAAGTATATGTGTGTATATGTATATATATATATGAGGTAAAGGATGGATCTGGACTGAAACAAAGTTCCTAAAATACATTTTTGTGTACAGAAATTCCATTTGCTGTACATCACTGTCTGAAAAAAGACATCTGATTGGCCATAGAATGTTTTTCTCCAATAGTTAGGACCTAAAATATATTTCTGATATTGGAAAAAATAACATCTTGGTCATTTTGTCTGATGGATTTTACCACTTCCTGCCTGATTATTGAGGAATTTGGAATGCTTTCTGGCCAGCAAGAAGTATGTCTACACTAGGGAATTTCTTTTCAGGAAACACAGCTACATTAGTGTTACTAATGCAGGCTTTCTCACCTCCATTTATCTAATGCTGTCTGGCCTCCATCACTTTTCTGGATGCCTCTTATCTGCTGCACAATGGGCCTCTATCCTGCAATTAATTCCTCTTGGTACAGAGGTTAGCAGCACTTGGGGTGAGGTCCCAGCCATTTCAGACGTCCATATGTAAACATGAAGGAGAGAACAGGACCTGAGCTAGCAGAAACCAAGCCAGCAGCTTTCCTGCATTTGCATGGAGACCAAACTGAGCTCCAGCTCCTTCAGATAGGTCACACAAAGTGACCATTCACCCCTCCACCTGTGAGCCTTTGGGGCAATGGGATGCCCATCCTCACTGGGGCAGGTAATCAGAGAAAGAAGGTGAGACCGGGCTGACCTGCTTCCCATTACAGGCTGCTGTCTCCTCTCAGCATAAGCTGAGGAGGTCCTTCACTCTCCACCCTCAGTTATTTGGTTTTAATCTCTAAACCATAATAGTTTTATTTAACAAGAAACAATGTGTTAGCAAATGGAAGGGTGTTTTTAAGACTTCTCCTCAGCAAACTGGAATCACTGAGCATTACACATGCCCCTGGTAAACAAATTAGGAGATAAAGAGCATTAAACTGATAAAACAATTGCTGTATTTTGCTGATGGTTGGCATCTCTGCAATACAGCTGCTCCTCCCAGCCTCCTGGGAGCAGAGAAAGGGACAAAAGCAAGCTATGCAGTGTGACTGTCTTCTCTGCCACCCCAGCAGCCTAAAGGCACACGCACATATTTACCCATACTCACCATCAGATCAGAGACATTTCTAAACGTTTGGTGTCATCCTAAAGGACTATCTGTCACCCAACCAGGAGTCAAGGGATGGTCAATGCAGGAGAACACCCAGGATGGTCTTAACAAACATTTTGAGCCATGCAGCCTGTCGCTGATGAGGCAATCTCCCTCTATCTGTCAGAACATGTCTTTTTACTTGGCATCTGATCTAGCAGGTGCAGTTCTGCACCCAAAACAGCAGCTGGGCTTTCAACGAGATATTACAGTTTGCAGTCTCCAGAGGACAGGAGTTCTGGCCAAAGGCTGTAAATAAAAGGAGAAGAATGTAGTGGTTTGGGGCCTCCTGCCCAAGCAGATAAACCTTGACTGCTGCTGCACATTGGCCTTCTTAAGAAACCTGGAGTGCTGTTTCAGGTCAGAAGAAGGAAGTTCTCTGTTGTGACCCCTGGCATTGGCTGTGGCTGTTCCAAGCTGGAGTTCACACTGAAGGCCAGCAGAGCCAGGACGGAAGTCACAGTGTTGCTCTCTCTCATGTGCAGTCCCCCCACGCTGCCGTCCACATGCAGTCCTGATTGCTCTGGCCCAGTCCCCCATGTTTCCTCCTCCGATGCTGGTTTCTGAAGGCTTTTCATTAGTCACACCCTGTTTCCCAGTGCCTGTGTCCTCTGAGGAACCCTCATAGGACATTAAGGAGGTGTTGAAAATGCAAGAGGGAACTGGAAGGTACTAAGTAACCGGGTGATGGGCAATTCAATTAGGCTGCCAGGAGCGAGAGACAAGAAATCTCACACATTCTAAGGAGAAGTCACTCCTCAGGAAATCCTTCTGGATCATTGTTCTTATGGAGCAGGAAAACAAGCCTCTCACAATAGAAAATGTC
The DNA here is from genome assembly GCA_028858755.1 of Ara ararauna. Lineage (NCBI taxonomy): Eukaryota > Metazoa > Chordata > Aves > Psittaciformes > Psittacidae > Ara > Ara ararauna. The sequence goes on from CM054377.1 coordinate 163,301,113, forward strand.
TTCCCATCAGCAGCGTTAGAAAATGATAAAGCGACCAAACCAGGGTGGAATGAGCCAACACTCAACAGTTACTCTGCGATTGCTACCAAAGGTCATGGATGGCTGAGCCAGAGTTTGGAGGCTCCAAGATGGGAAGGGCCATCAGGAAGCCCTGATGCTGACAAAGGTGCTTACTTCTACATTACAGTCAAGCTCAGAAGCAGAGTATTGGGGAGGAAGAGACATCCTCCTTGTTCTAAATTAAAGACTTGCGTTTTAGCAAATCTGAGGGAAGTGTTGTGGTTGCTATGGATAAAATATATGTAGGTTCTAAACCTCAGGATTCACTCTTTCAGAACATAGAGAGCAAAGAAGGCAGGCAAAGTTAAAAGAGTGCCGTGCTGCCACATCCTCTGCTGAGCCATCCAGTTCAGGGTTAGCTCTAGCTTATGACACAGAAAGTAGCTTTGACTGCAATGGTGATTTGGCCCTAATATTCCTTCTAGTCCACTGAAGTCACTAACCTATGGAAGGTCTTCAAGCCATCATTCAGCTCCCTTTTCATTTCCTACTTGAACTGTCAAAGAGTTAATTTACCACCTGTAAACCTGTGATAGTAGGAGGGATTATGTTTAAAAAAAGGAAAACCTCTGCTTTCTGCTTCATTTATCCTAAAACTAAATCCTTACAGAGTTGTCACATTCCCTTCCTTCCTGCAGATGTCTAAAATAGCTGCCCTTCCCTAACATTCAGTTATCTCTGGTGCGGCACCATCGCCTGTAGCAACACCGAGAACAATTAAGATAAGACATCAGTGTTTTGTCACGTGTGGTCGAACCTTACTTAAAGCAAGTCTGGTTGGTGTGGTAATAAACGAAATACCAGCCCCTAATAGTACCTTCTCCTGCCCTAAAGCTCATATTGCTATTGACGATTCACCCACAAGGGAAGTCCCAACAACAGGAGATGTTATGGAGAGAAGTCTGGTGGAGACCCAGGTTTTGGAGTTACACTGGGGCAGCAGATACAAGGAGAAGAAAAAACCCTGGAACTAGATTTCGTGTACTCTGTGATCTTGTCTTTCTGTGCTATCCCTGAGGAAAATGATAGAGAAGTCCTTAGGTAGTGTTAATCCACCATTGGTGATCTCCTGAGCTCTAGGGAATTTATGGCTTTCTTGGAAGTCTCTGGTGCTTTTCTTGGAGATTACAGGGAGATTGTTTCAGTTCTGTGTTCCATGGAGGTTTGATTCACTGCGCTGGGTGGAGCGACGGCCTGTGCTCAGGGGGAGCTTCCAGCCTGAGAATGTCCAGACGTGCCTCATTCTCCTAATGAGATTGTTTTTACTCTGTCTTAAGGGTATTTTAGGTCTTCACAGAAACTGCAGTTTAGCTGCACGTCTTACAGTCATATTATAAACATCGAATTCAGCTACATACAGTACTGCTTCAACTATATCAGAAATGTGATGGATGAGAAACAGGAAGATGTGCCTGGGGCTTCAAGCATCTTTCTTCTTAGTGAAGAAAGATTTCTTCTTTCCGGACATCAACTGAATGCACATGTCTCGCATTAGAGAAGCTTAGCAGGCTCAGAATATGTATAGCCCCATGTCCCTTCGGCCTGTGAGGCTGCGTTACTACCAAAGCTGAGTAAAGTATCTCCACTGAGCCATGGTAAAGAGCTCCTATTCAGTACTCAGCCCTGCAATCACGCTACTGAAGGGGTTTGGGTGGGTTTTTTTCCCCCTGCACCTTTTTTCTCTCTGGGAAATAAGAACTTTCTCATGCCTGTTGATTTCACCACTCAGGAATTTAATTCAGTCACCTTAAAAGGCCATTCATTTTGACTTTAGGGAGGAGTGTGTTTGCTTCCTTTGCAAAATGTGATGTCAAGGCTTGTATTTTTCTCCCCATCTCAATTCATCTTACAACAGGAAACGCTGAAAGAGGGGGGTCCACAGTAGAACGCCGCACATATTTATATGTGTACTGTGTTTATATGGTCACCTCAATGAACAGAGCTGAAAGACTCACAAGTAATAGCTTTTTACTGGAGGTGAGCACTCTGGATGCTCTTTCTGAGAGTCTCAGGCAAGGAAAAAGGCACAACCTCTTTTGGCAGGGTGTTTTTTAGCCACCTAAAGAGATCAAAGAGCAAAGAAAAGTCAGATCAAAGCTAGGTACTGGTGTGGCTGCAATTCCACTCCTAACTACATGGCTCTCAATTACACTGATGTCAGGCTGTATCTGTCACAATTAACACAGGGAGGAGGAGGAAACAAAAGCCTATTTACTGTAGGCTGCACCAAAACAGTTCTCGTGTAGATTTCCCCAAATGAATTCGGTTTCTGTAGGTGACACTGGTGGCTCCGGCTATAATTAGAGTTGTCTGCACCTCATCACAAAACCCTCTTTCCAGCTAGGCATTACTACCGAACTCAGCTCCTAGAACTGGGCCTTTCAGAGCTGATTGGCATGACCAGGTACACCCATGTACTTGTGGCTGGGCTTTTCAGATACAGGATAAAAGTGAAATGTGGATCTTGCTCAGGTCAGAGAGGTTTGGCATGAGGATTTGGCCTCTGCAGTCAGGAGGTGTTGGGGGAGGAAGCAGAAAGGGTCTTTCTGAAATGGCTCTCTCTTCTACACTCGTTCAGCATATTCAGCCACAGTTTACTCAGGCAGAGAGAGGCCTCTGGGAGTTGGCAGCTCACACATGTTCCACAGAAACCTTTCCAATGTCAGCAGCTCGACACCCCAGGGATTTTCTCTGCTTTGAGCACACCCCGGTCCAAAGCTAAGGTGGGATTTTTTTGCCCCGTACAGTTGTTCTGAGGCGCTGTGGCAGGTCATGCTTCATGTTAAATCACAGAATCCCAGGCTGGTTTGGGCTGGAAGGGACCTTAAAGCTCATCCAGCTCCAACCCCTGCCACAGGCAGGGACACCTTCCACTAGAGCAGCTTGCTCCAAGCCCCTGTGTCCAACCTGGCCTTGAACACTGCCAGGGATGGGGCAGCCACAGCTTCTCTGGGCACCCTGTGCCAGCGCCTCAGCACCCTCACAGGGAAGAACTTCTGCCTAATGTCTAACTCTGGACTCTGTCCCACCGCTCCAGAACTCCTTGCACATCAGGCAAACCTTGCATATGGTTACCTGGGCACTCCTCATTTCTTGGTGATCAGTGTGATACATGACGTGCGAAAGAGTGTGCAGGGCAATACCTAAAGTCAATGCAGACTGGTTTATGTGTCTACAAAAAATATAACAGTCTAATAATGTCAAGTGCTCAGAAGGACCAGGTTTTCATATCTTATATTGGATGCCAAAATCATTTTACCTTTTCCCCCTTTTTCATCCGCTCACCTCAGAGTTTTATTCAAACAACAACATTAACATTTGTGAAATAGTCAGACTTGATAATGTTAAATGCCAGTAAATAAGTACTCTGGTGAACAAACAACTCTACCTGCAGAGCACAATAAAAGTATATAGCACAGTAAAGTATGGAGCCCTATTAAACAACCAGGAGAACACAAATCACTGAACAGTTGCTCATAACACGACCAGCTCTTGTTCTGTGTACTGGATGAAGCAGAGCTATTCTGAGAATATAGTTGTGCCTCCTGCCACTAAGAGCTGAGTCATCCATGGAAGTTCAAATTGGAAAAATACCATCCATTTCTTTTCATGTAATAATAATAGTGTAAAAGTTGTGGTTCAGAGTTTTCTTCATTTGTAGACCCCTATAAACTTTCCAGGAGGGATGCAAAGCCTTGGACAGGGACAAAACCAGAGCTTCTTCCTTAGTTACCTGTTCTGCAGCCCTTGGAAGTCATCTGTGGAGCCCTCCAAAACTGTAGACCACATGTTGTGAATGGCTGTCTCTGGCTGCGCAGCTCACACAGAGCCCTGTTAAATTAGAGCCCTGTTAAATTAGAGCCCTGTTAAATTAAGAATTGCTTTCTTGGTCTTTCCAGGAACATGCTCTGTAATAAGAAAGTGTCTGAAACATTCAACCCTTGGTGCTAGCAGTGGTCTTGAAAGAAGAGAATGAGTTTGTTTTGGCTTTCCCGTATCGGATGTTCTACCCAAGATTTGTCTTGTTTTATTTGTTTCTTCTCCTTCAATTGGCACAGCTGTATCCTGCATTTCTCTAGTTGACCATGATTATTGTACCCCCAGTCTGAGTTAGAATCCCAGCACACAAGCTCACCTCTGCCAATTTAGTCTAGCTCCTAACATGAATCATGGCTGTAACCTGGTTTAAAGGCTCAATCACATATTCAGACATTTCTATTCCATTGCAATTGAGAATGTTATTTGATTCTGCAAAAGCAAACATGAAGGTGTTTCCCCTTGGAGTTTGGGAAAAGTAATGTGTTCAGCTCTGGGCCCCTCACTACAAGAGAGACATTGAGGTGCTGGAGCGGGGCCAGAGAAGGGCAATGGAGCTGGTGCAGGGCCTGGAGCACAGTGTGATGGGGAACGGCTGAGGGACCTGGGGGGTTCAGATGGAGAAGAGAAGGCTCAGGGGGGACCTGATTGCTCTCTACAACTGCCTGAGAGGAGGATGGAGCCAGGAGGGGGCTGCACTCTGCTCCCAAGGAACAAGGGATGGGAGAAGAGGAAACAGCCTCAAGCTGCACCAGGGCAGGTTTAGATGGAGCTGAGGAACAATTGCTTCCCCAAAGGGTGCTCAGGCACTGGAACAGGCTGCCCATGGCAGGGCTGCAGTCACCGTCCCTGCAAGTGTTCACACACCGTGAAGATGAGGCCCTCAGTGCCGTGGGCTAGTGGTGGCCTTGGCAGTGCTGGGGAATGGTTGGACTTCTCAAAGGCCTTTTCCAACCTCATTGATCCTGTGATTCTGTGATGATTCTAACTTCTGTCAACAATGTGCAAGGATCTGTCATTGCAGCAGTGTTCCCTCCCATCTTCCACAGCTGTCTCCAGCAATGTTCCCCCCCTTCATTTATCTTGCAACTTCAGATTAGAACTGGAACATGAGGCAGTAATTGCCCCTTTCTGTTCTGAGACTAAACAGAATTTATGTTGCCAACCTGGGGCATGCATTGTGCTTAAACCATTCCAGGCCTCAGAAATAGTTCTTTACTTGAACTTCATTTTTCTTTCCCTCGTTTGCATCAGCAGTCCCCCAAGTTCAAATGTGAGAGCTGGTTGTAGATAGCATTTGCTCCAGGGAAATACAAGCCTCTGATTCTCTTGATGATGTTACAGCCACTGGCGATTTTTTCTCACCACCTGACATTCAGCTTTTAGCTGCACTGGTGACCTGTGTTGCTTTCCCATTAAGTTATTCTGGTTGTGAACATTGTGGAAAAAGAACTGAAAGTGATGTGAAGCTCTAGGTTTATTCAGTTCCCCGTTCTGAATAGCTGCTTGTTTCTGGAATCTGGAACAAGCCACATCTATCTTCATTCAGTAGCCTTTAAAATGACAAATCTTCTTAAATTCTGTTAGTTCCATCTATGTGATATATGAGATCTTCCTGAGCTCACAATATGTCACTGCTGCCTCTGGATAGCAGTCTCAGTAATAGGTGCTGGGCTGGTGGCAAAGGATGTAGCTCCCTTATTTCTGCTTTTTTGTTCTTCTATGCCCTGAACCCTGGCTGCTCCCCTCTGAAAAGCTCTGCGTTTGCCAGTGGAATTATAACAACACATAGATAATATCAATTTGCCAGGAAGCTCCTTTTAGCTATTTATTTATGTTGATTTCAATTTGTGAACCTTAAAAAAAGGATGTATTCCAGGCTGTGAGCGCGGTTAACAAGGGATTAAAAAATTAGACCAACCCCTAAGAGCTTTAGCAAATCACTGGCTTCTTCCCACATGCCAGGGCTCTTTGCCACATTCTTCAAGACTAGCAAAGTGAACAAAAAGATCTGGGCGTGGGTGGCCTTGGAAGAAAAGTCAAATGTGTGACCATGGGATCAGAGCACTCATAGAGTCGGAGAATCACAGAGTAGTTTGGGTTGGAAGAGACCTTAAAGCTCATCCAGTTCCAACCCCCTGCCGTGGGCAGGGACACTTTCCACTAGACCAGGTTGCTCAATTATGCTGTTCACTTCTCCAGTCTTTCTGCCTCTTGCCTCGGTGACTGCATGCCAGAGGGATGCACGTACGTAACGCATTTGTGTAAATGCACCCAGCTTGCTCCAGGTGCGTTTATAACATCCGTGTATTGGGAATTATGCTGTGAGTAGCTACTCACTGCATTAACTGCTCCTGTTTTTACCCCAAACCACAGACATTGAGTTACTTTGGCTTTACCACCAGCATGCTACACAATGCACAAGATAAATGTCAAAGTTCCACAGATCATTTATAATGATTTTTTTCCAATTACCCCAGCCAGTGTAGATAAACAGTTTTCAAGAAGACAAAACACTAAACCACATCCTGGTATTTGCCTTGACTTTCTGGAGAGATGTGACTTGTGCAAAGCGATCTGCTGCTTCATGGGAAGGAGAAAATTTCATCTCTGCACATCAAGCCTTTCTTCTTACAGAAACCCTTCCAGTTTGCATTTGCTGACTCTCTTCATGTGCTGCCAATGAGTGGGGATGGCCTGAGCCTCCCTTTTCCTTTCTCATTATTTTTGGTGCATGTTTGCTTCCCTCGTGAGCTGTTTTGAATGTGTTTGTTTAGTTTCTCACTGTTTGCCATAGTGACTTAATTCTTCTTTGCTTCTGAGTTTGCTGCATATTTGGTTTCTGCCTTGCGTCTGCACTCTGCTTGGCTTTGCTTAGCTGGGTTTAGCGTCCTGATATTATATGAGGATGTGCCTTTCTTGTCATTTTAACCTCTTAAGGGTTAGTGCTCTGTTGGAGAGACTGCAGAGGGGAAGGCCAGCAATGAAAACTCTAAAATACAGGTCCCTCTGACAGCAAAAAGAAAATGAAACTGCCCCCAAAAAGTATGCAAAACTGAAGTTAACAAAACAGGCACAGGATTTTAAAGGCATACTTTCTTCCCACAGAAACAATCCAGATGCTATTCAATAGAAGAATCACATTTAATTAGAAACGAATCCTATTAATTGTATAATCACTGTATTTTTTGAGTTAAAAAATCCCCATGAAAAATCCAGGTTCATGTAGTAATGCAGGAGTAAAGCACTCCTTTCTCAGGAATCCAAACCTTTCTTTGCATGGTTTATGGCTGCTGTGCAGTATGATCCTCTTATCTCTCGTAAAAGTCTGCAAGGTTTATCAGCAGCTTTTGACACAAATGAACTTGAGGTCTGGCTGCTTTTCCACAGAAGCTATCTGGGATAAGTGGGGTCACGCTAAAGCTGAAAACCATCTGTACTCCCTGCAGAAATATCCGAGAGGGTCATACTGGCTATCTTCCTTGCTGCACAGCCCCTCGTGGAAAGCTGCTTGTCAATATTTGCATCAACGGGATATAACTTGATGACATACTTCAGATTTTTAAGATGAACACTTCTATGCGTCTCCTAATCTGTATTGAACATTACAATCATCCAACTCTAGCTAAGCCTGGGGAAAGTGAATGTCAGGAGGAGAAAAGAAGCTAACTCAAAATAAGTTTGAAGAAAAGATGAGTAGAGCTGACAGATGGTACAGCACTTGAAGGAAATCACGACTCTCCCCTCCTTTCATCAGTTACTAAGGAGAGATTATATATAAGAGAGTATCAAGAATATGAACCTTAAGGTAATATTTAATTCTGACCAGTGTTTGAACACCCATGAAGCCGTCTGACACTCTTTCCATCCTAATCCAACCTGCTTCTTGGGACTGAGGCATTCATCCCTGCGATTACCTATTTCTAAAATGAAAGATGGGAATGCTCTATCTTTTCAACTGACCAGAAAGGTGCTCAGAAGCATTAGCCACTCCACCATGCAGTTATGCATCTCTGCAGCTGCAAAGGCAAATGGGAACATGTCAGAACACATTTCCCTGCGGCTTCATGACTCCACATTCAGTAGCTGCTTTAAATCAAGATGATGATCTTTCTCTATTCACCTTTCCATGGGATAGGGTTCAATCCCCTTAATGACTGCATTTCCCTCCCTACCACTGCAGCGATACTTGCTGAGAGGGTGTGATGTAATTGTCATGACTGAAATGAAACTCAGATCAGTTGAGGAGACCGAGTGCAAAGAAGACATATTTGTGACGGAAATTCATCTGGCAAAGAAAAAAGGGGAAAAAATTGCAGAAGATCATTGCTTGCTTTAAAAAAAAAAACAAGATTATGAGATGATATTATTTACTCAGGATTTAAGTGGCTGAAGGGCAGAGCTCAAAGTGTTGTAGTAAATGGGGCTTCATCTGGCTGGCTCCCAGCCACCAGAGGTGTTCCTCAGGGCTCAATCCTAGGGCCAGTTCTGTTCAGTATATTCATGAATAATTTGGATGCAGGAGCTGGATATGCCAGTATTAAATTTGGTGATGATGCTAAACTGGGAGGTGCTGTTGACTCTCTTGAGGATCAAGAGGCCTTGCAGAGGGATCTGGATAGATTGGAGCATTGGGCTTTGATTAATGGGATGAAATTTAACAAGCTGAAATGCTGGGTTCTGCACCTAGGACAGAGTAACACCAGACACAAGTCTAAACTGGGAGAAGAGAGGCTGGAGAGCAGCCCTGCAGAAAGGGCTCTGGGGGTTGACAGGAGGCTCAGCAGGAGTCAGCAGTGTGTGCCCTGGCAGCCAGAGGGTAAACCGCATCCTGGAGTGCATCAAACACGACCAGCCAGGCAGAAGAGGTGGTCATCTTTCTGTATTTAGTGTTAGTACAGCCTCTCCTGGAGTAGTGCATGTGGTTCTGGGGCCCACCTTTGAAAAAGGACCTGAAGGTCCTTGGATGTGTCCAGAGGAGGGCACCAAAGCTGGTGAAAGGGCTGGAAGGCACATCCTGTGAGTAATGGCTAAGGGCTTTTGACCTGTTTAGTTTGGAGAGCAGGAGGCTGAGGGGTGGCCTCACTGATCTCTACAGCTTCCTGAGGAGGAGACATGGAGAGGTGCTGGTCTCTTCTTGCTGGTACCCAGTGACAGGGTGCATAGAAATCAAAGCTGTGCAGGGAAGGCTTAAGACTGGATATTAGGAAGCATTTCTTTACCGAAAGGGTTGTCAAACCCTGGAACAGGCTTCCTATGCACTGCCTCCTTTATTCCAAATACCAAAGACTTAAGATTCTCCTTAAGATTCCTCTCTTTTTGGCTTGACTTTGACTCAGCTTTAATGAACTCACTGCCGTACTGGTGCTATAGAGCCTGGATCTTTCCCTTGGGTTTTGCTGTGGGATCTGTTAACCTCCTCAGTCAGACTGCAAGCCCCATAGTAAACCAGTACAGTGGTAAAGTATAAAGCATAGAGAATTACAGCACCTAAATGGCATCTCAAGTACACCTGTGGTGTTCTATGAATACTAACCTACCCAGCTGTGAAAATGAATTGCATAAATGGATTACAAAAGGATAGGATGTAGAATTTGTCCTTGTGGAACAGCTCCTGCTACAGGGTTGGAATACTAGTGTGACAGGGTTGGAATACTAGTCTGGCAGGGTTTCTTTTGGGAAAAAGAAGTGGTAATAGAAAGTTAACTTTTGTTTTGGGAGGATCACTTGTGTAACAGGAGCCCTCAGTATGTTGTAAGCGTGCAGAATCATAGCATCACAAAATAGTTAGGGTTGGAAAGGGCCTTAAGATCATCCGGTTCCAACCCCCCTGCCAGGGGCAGGGACACCTCCCACTAAACCATGCCACCCAAGGCTCTGTCCAACCCAGCCTTGAACACCGCCAGCGATGGAGCATTCACAACTTCCCTGGGCAACCCATTCCAGTGCCTCACCACCCTTACAGGAAAGAATTTCTTCCTCATATCCAATCTAAACTTCCCCTGTTTAAGTTTGAACCCGTTACCCCTTGTCCTCTCACTACAGTCCCTAATGAAGAGTCCCTCCCCAGCATCCCTATAGCCCCCCTTCAGATACTAGAAGGTTGCTATGAGGTCTCTATGCAGCCTTCTCTTCTCCAGGCTGAACAGCCCCAACTTTCTCAGTCTATCTTCACACGGGAGGTGCTCCAGTCCCCTGATCATCCTCGTGGCCCTCCTCTGGACTTTTTCCAACAGTTCCATGTCCTTTTTATGTTGAGGACACCAGAACTGCACACAATACTCCAAGAGTGGTGCCATCACAATACAATGAACCACATGCACCCGATCTCAGGTCAAATCAAGATGCAGCCAAAGATTTTTAAGCATTACAAATCTTATGTAAAGCATTTAATAGCACAGAGAAAATCTTTTCAGTTGGTGAGAAGCTGTGACATATTTCTGAAGCAAGAAACACCCCAGACAGTGCTGTCACCAGTGAAAAAACCATTGGACTCAAGTGAAAGAAATGGTGAAAAAAGGATGATAGGAAGCCATTATAGGACACTGGGTGAGGATAAGAAAGCAGAACAGGCAATATTTCTTTAGCTAAAGGAAGCCTGCAAAACAACTACAACAGGGATCATAGGAATTTCAATCGGCTTGTCACTGGGGGAATTGTAATTAGCAAATATCAAATCAATGTGAAAAGCTGAACACTTCACATAGCCATGGTTTGTCTTTAGACGTTTATGAATGTGCTGCTATAGATAGAGAAGCAACAGCCTCAGAAAGCTCACATCTTGGCTTTCATCTACAACTCCAGCATAGTGCAGGTCTGAAAGAATCAGTTTATTGACCTTCTGGGTTATACGATGAGCTCTATTTTCTCAGGCCTTCTGCAGATGGCTTGGGGCTGGTATATTCACAGAGGATGTGGCTCATTTAACTTGTGGGGATTGGCTCTTGTCATGTTTATGGAAAGTATGAACTATAAATTGTTGGGAAGACAACTCTGCAAGCTGTGAGGTGGTTGAGTGGCTATACCTGGGTTACCACATGAGTTAATCTTAAATACAGTTGGAATATATGATAGGCAATAACTAGTGAATTTTGGAAATTACAGTATACACTAAAAAAGATTAGCTCCATTTGCAGGAATTACAGGTTAGCTATAAGGAAAAAGCTCTTTACTGTGAGGGTGCTGAGGCGCTGGCACAGGGTGCCCAGAGAAGTGGTGAATGCTCCATCCCTGGCAGTTTTCAAGGCCAAGTTGAACAGAGCCTTGGGTGACATGGCCTAGTGGAAGGTGTCCCTGCTCATGGCAGATGACTGGAACTGCATGAGCTTAAGGTCCTTTGCAACCCTAACTATTCTGATTCTATGATTAAAAAAATCAGGTACAACCCCCATTCTGCTGCCAGCAGTGGCCACCTTGCCTTCTGTGAGGTTTAAATTCTCTGCTGCAAACGGGTGGTTAAGAATGTGGGGCTTTGGCAAAACTTCTCTGTGTTGTAGTTGTATGAGAGAACAGTTAATTGAAAATTACTGGATGTTAATGTTAAAGCATCAGTTCTGGCAGGATTGATCTTCTGGCCATCCCTAGCTTCTGCTTACCTTCTGCTCAGGCTCTGTGTGCCCGCTGCACTGCTGCAGGCCTTCTTTTGCCAAGGGTTTCCACCTGGTCCTTCCAGTTACCACTCAAACGCCCTTGATGCTTGCCTTGGCCAAAACCAGTATGTCTTGCCATGGGACGTATGCTGTCCAGAATAAAACAGGTGGCAGTCCCCTCTGATGTTGGACTTACGCGGAGCATCATCTCATACTAACAGGACTGCAGCCAGTAAATAAGAATTTTGAGAGTTCATGTGTGGTAGTTTAAAGCATGTTCTTCCGAGAAGCTGAAGCTGTCAAATCTATTGTGCGAGACTTCATTTTTGCAAAGATTCATCTGAACAAACATCTGGTATGTTCTGATTCACAGCGCACATATCTGCTATTAGAATAATAGAATTGCATTGTTCTACACAATAGCCACTTTAAAGATTAGCCCTGACTGCATTCAGTATTACCTCTGTGACACACATTACTGCTTGACATCTGCTAAGAAGGTTAACATACTTTTACAGTATTTTATCTTTTCTGGTCTTTAGTTGTCCTGGTGAAAGCTGATCTAGCTTGATATTTCTCAAGACATAATTGTTGTGTCTGGAGTCATCCTTGTTTGTGTAACAGGGACTGCACTTGTGAGATTTGCAGGGGATTAGAATAAGCACTGATTTTATAGAGACTGTGATTCACTCAGGTTTCGATGAAACCACAGGAGAAAGTACATATTTAATTTGACTTTATTCTGGTTCCATGTGTACACTGCTCCCCAAACACTGTGCAGAGAGGTTTTCAAGAACAAGCTCTAATCCAGCCTTCTCCTACCAAACTCCCATGAGCAGCCTGCAGAAATGCCTGTTTTGTTTTCACGAGCCCTTTCAGCAGTATCACACAACTGTTTGCAGAATCTCAAAACTCTCATTGCAATAGCTGAGACAATCAAGGCAATTATGCTCCCATGGACCAAGTTTTAGTTATCTTTGGTCAGCTTCCACTAAAAACATAGTTGTGTCCCTTTGCTGTCAGCCAAAGTATTTAGTTGAAAATCAGCATTATTTATCTCACTAATTATCCTTTCACTTGCTTTGGCTTATTTTTACAAATTTCCCTTTTTTTCCTCTTCTTAGATTATTTATTTTTTTAAGGCTTACTACTTATTGTTTCTCTTGACCTTTGGCTCCCTGAGCCTGTGAGGCTCTGGGATAGTTTTCCTATTTAAAATCCAAAAGCAGGCATTTCAGTTTCCTTTTTTACTTTTCCCCCTAAATATTTCATGCCAGCAACTCCCTTTTATACAGCTGCTTCATTTTGCTTCCCCAACTCAAGAAATTCATGTTAAAACAGGAGTTGAGGAGATTCTTTTGGCAGCCTGCCTGCTGAACTCTAGAAATGCCACTTCACATAGGCCATGCTTTGGATGCTTGAGTAAATTCCAGAGAATATAGCTGGGAAGACAAAGCTATGGACTGAAGCCTGCTAGTGTGAGGAGAGGGGAAGCCATTCTTTAAACTGCTTCATCCTCATCATCACATGCCTGTTTCATTCTGACTGCTTCATTCTGGCAAAGTAATTCACTCTCTTTGATACTTCATCTGTCAATTGCTGTCAGTCACACAGTGATGGTGTGAGTGAATTTCGTACCACTGACACCCATTTATTAGTAAGCATATTTAGATATGGCATACAGACATCTACATGGTTACTAGATAGCAGTGACTTTAGACCCCTGCTTACCTGACTGTCCTTGAAGATAGGAATCTTGCTGGGAATGGCTGGCTCTGCTGTCACTTCTCAAAGGCGTCTCCCAAACAAGAGGATACTAATTATATCACTGGGAAGTCCTAAAAGTGATTTTAGGCTTTCTGAAGTGAAATTAATCTGCAAGTTTGCACTGTTCTATGTATGGAAAATGTTAAAATTCACAGCAGGATTCCAGACGTCTGCTTCACAACTGGTTTTAAAATATAGGTCATTATATATAGGTGGCATCAAGTAAGTCTCCATGGAAGTCTCAGAATATTTTAAACAGCAAAATGGGTTAGCTTTCTTTACAGCTTGTAACAGATAACACAAGTTTTTCATATGTGTACAGTACAAGAAAGGTTAAATATCTCTCTTGACCCCTCCCTGAGTGTGAATTTTTAACATTCCATGTTCTCATAGCTCTGGAAGGCAGCATTTCCTAGGTAAATTCCCCCACTCTTCCAATCTGTTTGCTGATTTTTGCCATCCAGTATGAAACCTACAGGAATCCTGCTGTAACTGCCCACAGACTAGCCAGTGTCAGCTTGGGAAGCTTTATCCTCATAGCAGCCTTCCAGTATCTCAAGGGCACCTATCAGGATGCTGGGGAGGGACTCTTCATTAGGGACTGTAGTGAGAGGACAAGGGGTAATGGGTTCAGACTTAAACAGGGGAAGTTTAGATTGGATGTGAGGAAGAAATTCTTTCCTGTGAGGGTGCTGAGGCACTGGAATGGGTTGCCCAGGGAAGTTGTGAATGCTCCATCGCTGGCGGTGTTCAAGGCTGGGTTGGACAGAGCCTTGGGTGGCATGGTTTAGTGGGAGGTGTTCCTGCCCATGGCAGGGGGGTTGGAACTGGATGAGCTTAAGGTCCTTTCCATGATTCTATGATTCTGTGGTTCTATGATTCTATCCTGGTTCCCTTGGCCTGGATCAGGGGATGTAGGGGCATAATCCAGTTATAGACAGGTCAGGATTACATGCCTCAGGAACAGAGCTGCAGGAGCCCCTAGCAGCCCCAAGACTGAGCCACAAGCCAAAGGCCTACCCCATTTTCCCACCACCAGCCTGAGTGCTTGAGAAGCCAGCTGAGAGCCAGGCCAGCATGAGAAGGTCCCTGATAGCCTGAGTGAAATGCACGACATTTGGCAGCTCCGTTGCTCTATAGGCTATTGAAATGCATAAAAACATTTCTAGTGTGTTCCGAGGGCTGTGGATCCTGCCTGCAGGCTCCTTTCCTTGTGCTGTGACAGCACTCCAAGAACTCAGATAACATCAGCACCTTCTAAACATAAATCCACCTGTTTCTGAAAATGTTTAATATCTTTTTTCCCTGAGCTTTTTACATCTGCTGCTTATTTTCATGTACTTTCCCACAAGTTCCAAAGACTAAACTTGCCTCTTTTTTTCATTTCTTTCCATTGCAGCCAACACAATTTCCTTGTGCCCACTGCAAATTCCTCCACCACCAAGCTCTTTTGGCATCATGCTGGTTTGTGTTTTTAGGGCAGAGGGGAAGAGGGTTTTGTGTGGTCATTTAATGCATGAGAAAACTCATTAATAGATTTTCTGGGTAACCAAAATGTTGTTTTTAACTGCAGAATAGAGAGAGCCTAACACTGCAAGCTTCCTCCTGATGCCCTGGCAGTCTCCTGCAATTCCAATTTAGTGTGACTGTGTTTTCTGTAAGGAAAGAATAACTTGAACTCTGTGCTTATTCATTCTCATTGCTGGGGCTAATCAATGAAGCAATTGTATTTGGTAGTGATGTGAGGGTCATCATGTTTTAAAGTGAGAGGAACCCTCACGTATGGTTGCCAGGTCACCAGGTGAGAATGAGAGGGCAACAGGTCAGTGACTATGAATACGGACCAGACCTGAGCCCACAGCGCAGCTGACAGAATCACAGCCTGCTTCAGTTGAAATACCCACCTCCTACTATGGAGGCTTATTTGTGATTTCACAACCTGTTGTGTTGAAATCAAGGTGATGTTGAGAGCAGATGCTAAGTTGTATGAAACAGCAACAGATCAACTGCTCAACCAGACTGCTAAAAAGATTTTGTGCAATTAACAAATAATTACTTAAAAACAAAGAAAGGAACAATATTGGGTGCATATTGAACCATTTAAAAACACTGTGAGAAAATCTGCACGCACTATCAGAGGCTCCTCACATCCCTGGGGAAGGGCACTCTCTTTCCTGGCCATGAAAATGCAGTTTTGTTCCCTGAAGATGGCTAAAAGCAATACAGCCACCTACTGACCGACAAGGTTAACCACAGCATGTTTATATGCTTGTCATGTAACTCGCCATTTCCATCCTAAAATTGTGGCCCGTGGAAAACCGGTTTTCAGCAGGAGCTAATTACTGGAGCACACAATTAATAGCTGATTAGTAACTTGCTGACTCTCCTTATTACTCATTGCTTTGACATCTGGTTAGTTAGCTGGTGTATAAGCACTGCTAAGCATGTGCCATATATTTTCCCTAAGCATGAGATGGCACCACATCTTGCAGTTGTCAGACAAGGGCTCCATTCCCACATCTCCACATCTGGGTAGGGATAGGAGAAAACCATAATCACAAGACATTTCCACTGAAGAATGAGACAGGACTCCCTGATGTCTGTGGCTGTCCTGTTCCCCTTTTGAGACCTCAGGTGGGTGTTTGCTGAATACTCATCACTTTGTGGGAGTCAGGGAAACACTCTGGGTGCCAGCACAATGTTGATGGAACAAAATAAGGGGATGGGAGTCTTTGATTCAGAAATTACATTTAACTGTGTTAAGAGCTGCTTGTAGGTTGTGCGATGATGCAGGTGTTTGAACATAGAGCCTGATATGCAATACCCTATGTGTTATGTGACTTGAGAGCTTACATCTCCTGAGACCATGGATCTTGCAGGAAGTCCATGTTTTCCCACAGACTATCATTAAAACAAGCTAATAAAGAACATTTCAAGATCATACAACTATAATGAAAGATGAAAACATGGAATGCAAGTGGATGAAATACTGCTTTTAAAGGCAGTTTGTTTTACAGTACACCTAAATCCTGCAAGGATGTCAAGAAGCTCAAGAAGCCCCCTTTTACCAAAAGGCTTTTGTAATCCTTAAGGGAAAATGAAGTGTTGGTTATTAATCATACAAGGCTCAGGAGGAACAGTGTCTGTGTTGGCACACTGAAAAAAATACCTAGCACACTCAGTGCACAAGTAGCTGGCTAAGCAGTCCAAAAGGCACTCACAAAAACACGGTGAGACAGCAGACTATGTGTAAATATAAAAGCAGCCTTATGTTGCTAGGCAGTGGTTGTAGGGATCAAGACTGACCAGAGCACAGTAAGCCTCATGACAGCTTATAGAACATGGTTTTCACAACTGGTGAATGAAGTCCCACAATCCTCCTGAGGCTCAGGAGGAGCCACATAACCTGCAGTGCTGCTGTGAAACCCTCTGCAGGCAGAAGGCTGATTATAGACACACAGAGATGCCTACCCTTGCTGGAATTGGAGCATCCAGATTGACACGACTAAGACTTCTCTTTGAAGTGTCGCTATGAGAAAATGGGGCCTTTCTTCCTCCTGCCACCACTTCAGCATGTTAAATGTTAAACATTTTAACTATGTTTAATCCCTATTGCTTGCATAACGCGTTGGCTGAAATCACCATCTGCACAATCAAAAGACAAGGCATCAAGAACCACATGCAAAATATTCCTCCTAGGCTAGTTTATTGTATCTTGCTATTGTAACTTTTAGATGTTACTATAGATCCTCAGAACACAGTGCAAAGCTCCGTGCAAATGAGAAACAAACATTTGAGACTTTAAGCTGAGACTCAACATCCTCCTTAGGGTATTCAAGAACTTGTAAAAACTTTCTTTAAATAAAAATGTGGTATGTAATGGACAGAGATAAATATGGTATGATAAAATCTTAAAGCTAAAAGAATAGCATTTCAGGCTGAGAAGCTTGTATTTTCCAGAGTGCAGATGTCAGGATGACACCTAAAGAGACAAACAAGCAGAAAGAAGCATTTGGAAACAAAATATTTGAAAGCAAAACCTGAACCAGCTTGTTTGCACTGAAAAATAAATAAGTGGCATCACAATGGACATGAGACTATGGCTCGGACAGAACAAATTATAAACATACAAGATATCTGAATTTCCAGAACAATTGGATCTTGTTTCTGTAAATACTTACACACATGAGTGGACACACGAGTTTCCTGGGATTGCTCATGTAATGTTGTTAGTTAGAGTCCTTCAGTCTCCAGTCATGTGGAGTGACATTTGCAAACTTGTACGACTGGAACCTCAAAAATCATAAATTCTTCTGAAGAGTGATGCTTTTTTTTTTTTCCTATGGACTGGCTAATGGTTAGCAAGCATGTGGTTATTTCTGCTGTAAGTAGTAATAACCCATTTCCTCACACCAAGTCCCAGCAGCTGGCAAGGCACCCGGAGACAAACAGCACTGTAGTGGTTAGTGGAAGAGCAATCCTTTCTGTAATAAAAAGATGGGTATTCACTTACATATCTTAATTCTTTCCATGTGTGCCCTTTCTTGCCCTTTCCCCCTAAATTTTATTCAAACAGAAACCCAGGAACTTGGCCTCATGGCTGGGACTTCTGGACAGCTAGCAACCTCACTGGATAGGCAATAGTGCAGCTCAAATTATAGCTGTCCTGATAGCTGGCCAGCACGTACACAGCTCAGCTGCAGTTCAAGTGACTATAAATCTGAGGTATCTGGATCATGTCATGCTTACTGCACTGGTGCTAGTTATCTGAGCATATGCAGGAGGTGCCTGTATTCCCATTTCTGCCTGTGTTGTCTTGAGCTGAAATGAGAGATGCTGGCACAGACTTTACACACTTTGTCATTTTAAAATACCTGACAGAGCCCTTGTAATGGAAATCAGCCACCTCTCACATTTCAGAAGAACTCTTCCTTTGAGCATTAAAATCTCTGGCTACCATCAAGTTGCTTGTTTTCTTCCCTAAGTTTTTAATCCTGAACACAGTCAGAGAAAAAAATTAGACCATAGGAAGGAGTGATATTCCAATGACAGTGGATTTTACATTGCCATTGATCCAGGTGAGTCCATCGGGCAATTCCACAACATATTCTACAGATGGAAACAGGCATCTTTTCAGTCTGCATTTGGGCAGTTCTTAGATGGGGAAAAATTACTCCATTCCCCCTGTGAGCTGTGCCCTTCTGTAACCAAATCCTTCCTGACACTGCTCCCAATGCTCTGGCTTGGCAGTAGTAAGTTCCGTGGACTAATTATATGCTATTGCAAAAAGAGCACTGGTTTTGACTTTTTCCTCCTCATTTAATTAAATCTTGCTTTATTCTCAAGTTATGAGGGAACCTTTAGGATTTATTTGTATGGCTACAGGGCCCAGAACTGTGGGACAGCATGGTCTGTGCCAGGCTGTAATGCACAAATAAGCCCTGATTGTGCATCAGTTACGCAGCTACCTCCTATCATGCATGTATGTAAAGCACAAGGGGCTAATTGCTCAGTCTCCAGCTAGGCACTGTGCAGAATGGTCTGTACTCCAAAGAGCTTATAATCTCAAAAGGAAGTCAAGCAAGAAAACAAGGAAACAGTTAGTGTGAGGAATACTATTTGAGATCTCAGTATCACTTTATCATATATTATCCTATCAGTGTTGGAACTGTGACTTCTTTCCTGTGGACCTTTCCGTTAAGGTCCCTTAAAGTCAATGGGACATCACATGAATAAAGAATGCTACAGATGAAAGCAGAAGCTGGACCACAGCATAGACCTCCTCAGTAGCCACTTGTGGGCAGTAAGGTCAAAGGCTTTTTGAAACTTAGATGTCAACTATCTTAGCAGATTTTCTTTAATTCACTGCCCTGGAAAAGAGCTGATTTGTCTCCAATTTTTCATGGTAGTGTCTTTGAATGACAATTAAAAAGACAGGGACTTTGTTAAATGGAAATAGTTCCATTTGCTAAATGGAAATAAAGACAGGTGCTCTTATAAAAAAAATAATAATGATGGTAAATGCTCCATCCTTGGCACTGTTCAAAGCCAGGTTGGACAGAGCTCTAGTGTGAGGTGTCCCTGCCCATGGCAGGGGGTTGGAACTAGATGAGCTTAAGGTCCTTTCCAGCCCTATCTGTTCTATGATTCTGTGGTACCTGGTTTTGCTAGATTTCCCATGGCCATTTTAGAAATTTGTTTTAAATTAAATATTTGAAATTATCCTTCTTTAGCACTCCACAACAAAACCATTTATAGGCATTTTAACAATGTTTTGGAGAGTTCTAGTTATGTTTAAAATGGATGAGAAAATATTGAAAAATTAGATCTGATTTGAACCCATGCTTAGGAAGAATTCAGAGCAAACACACACAAAAGAATTCCAAATAAAACTCCATGCTGAATCTGTAAGCAAAAAGCCATTCTATGCAACCAGAGTCCATGTTCGAGATCAGATCAGAGGTCTGAGCTGAGACTGTATAACACTGCAGTCTAGCTCTTTTATACTGCAGTTTTACAGGATAAAGAAGGGTCCATTCAAGTCCTGTCCCAGAAAGCCACTGCTCACCTCAAAGTTTTCTATCTCTCCAGCTCTTTAACCAGCATTTTCACTGACTGATTTTCCTTGAAACAGCAAGATACCAAGACATTCTCTCACCTGTTATGTCTCTTTTGAAGCACCTCACATAGAAGAGAGAAAATGCATAGGTAGCTGCTACTCCTCTTTAGTCTTGAAGCTATCATCAGGGCAAAAATATCTGCAGATGAATCACATTTTCATTTACCCATTTCAAGAAGTTACTCCTTAGACAAGCGTCACACCTCGATGACCACTGCTAGTAACATTGCAGTTATACGTGTTAATATGTATAAGTTATAAGAAAACACTTCTAACATCCAGTTATAAGTTTTTTCAGGATTTGTCCATAAAACCATCTTCACGCCCCTGTTGGAAACAAGATATTGGTCTTGCAAGACTTTATTCCAGAAGTCAACAGTAGAAACTGCAGAGCCTGGCTGAATTCATAAGAAATCCATGTCCATGTTGCAGTTCATTCACCAGCCACCTACTGCAGACTAGCGGGTCCTTCAACTGTCACTATAGGCAATTTGCAAGTGAAACTGAGTATTCTGTATTTCCCTCTCAGCCTGCTCCATTTGGATTCCCTGGTGGCTACAAAGGAGAAAGCTTATTAGCTTTCTTGTCAGCAGATACGCTTGTAAGGTCTCTCTCTCAACAGCCCCTTAGATCTTGAAACCTTCAGTGTTGTAATAGCTGAGATTGCTGCCTCTTGTCAAGTTTGATGGAAGTTGGTCACTGGGCTCAAAGGTTACAGGGAGAATCAACTGGTACCTGTAAAAAACATCAGCAACAAAACATCAGTTAATCTTGACAAACAACTGAGATGTCCATTATGATATTTAAATACATACACATTTCTGCTTGTTTGCGTACACAAATATCAGGACTGACAAATAGTCTACCTTTTGTTGAAAGACTTGTAGCCAAACCCATTCATCAGTGCTGCTTATATGGGAACAAGAAGACTTCCAGAGTTTTTTCCTCAGGGAAAACAATTATGAAATTCCCATAGTACTGTTGGGAATCAGCAGTATTTCTAGTGCTGAAGAGGTGATATACACTTCCAGAGTGAGAAAACCCATGTGAACATGACCTTTCCCTTAGTTTCCTTAAGAAATAAACCTCTCTGGCTTCATGTATACAACTGAAGGGAACACAAACCCGCTCCTTCCTCCTTGTACAACAAGTTTTCCAGATCATTAAATGAAATGTAAATTCTGTGATTTAGAAGAGAAAATCCTGGCAGTTGCTCCAATGAAGATTTTCTCAAAGCTGTTTGTTCTGAAGAAGGAATGTGGGAATCCTTGTCATCATTTCATAGTAAGGCAGAGTTTGTTAAAGTCTTGGAGAAAACTGATGTGTCTGAGCATACAGATCCTCAAGTTCTTTCTGGTTGTCATCCCACATACAGGTCAGTAATTTCACATGACCTCAACTCTTAGAATAAATAAGAAAAGAGGCTGAATTCATTAGTTGCAACCCAGCTTTGTAACTGCTATGATTCCATTTGAAAACATTTTACTGGCAATAAATGCAGATTTTTGCTTTATTCCAACTTGATAAATGGGTATCAGGGTAGATTAATAATACAACCTATCTTCTGTGCCAAGCTCAGTTAAGAACCTAGAGTTGTAGGATCTTATATGCTCTCTAATATCCTTTGGATAGTCTTACGGCTGAATAAGAAGCCTCAATTCTCAAATAACGTGCCTATTTTAGACATTTCAAGAGTCAGAAGATCTTTCATAGCATTTTAATGCATGAATTCATTTAAAAAAAAAAAAATACAGGTTTGGCATTCTTAAAGGTGATTTGCCGTCATTTTTCCTCTGCACTAAAGAGATGTCACACACAATACAAGCATGCAAAAAGATTCCTGTGGATTTGTCAAGGTATGTCAAGCTGGATAAGTATTAAGAATAATGACATAATTTCTTGTGTGTTAAAATACCAAATGGCCTCTTGGTGCGATGCATTGTGATACTTCACAATGGATATTCATAAAATGTTTCCTGGAACCTAAATTCATGTCAAACTGGTTTTTCCAGGTTTTTAATCCTAAAATGCAATTACTGATGGTGTGATTCTGACCCCCAAGGGCTTGTGCATGGTCCAGGGATATGCTCACAGAGCTGGCACAACGTGCAGCTTCGAAAATGACACTACACAAGACATTTTCCTGTTCCCAGGCAGTGACTTGGGAAATTTGTTGGTCATCCCAAGTCTGGAGTTCTGCTTAGTGGCTAATGGGCATGTTATAGAAATACTACATGTATGTGGACCACCAAGACTGTCAAACACCACCACTGCAACCACCCTAAACGCAAAGTTAAAAACTTACGCATTAATCCTTGCCAAGTGCTCATCTAGCTGACCCATTTTGTTGCACTACCCTAGGTACAAGTATTCACCTAGTGCCTGGAAATTGTATTCTACTCTTGGAAACCCCCGATAATTCCAAGTTACATGCCTGGTAGCAACAGCATGGTCAGAATTTCAAGTGCAAACAAGCATTCTTGTATAACCAGGGAGGGCACTGGGAAACTGGTAGGAGTATGTCAAATATTACATTTGAAGGTGTTGACAAGTGCCAATTTTCCATATTTACTATTTGATAAGCCTCCTCAAGGACAATGGGTACTGTAGAAGCAGAGAGCTTGTGTGCTCCACCTCAAGCACGAGATTTGTGAATGAGTGGTTGCGGGCAAAAATGATCACAAGTCAATGAACACAAAAATTAAGACTATTTTCTCTGTGAATTTTCACATTAGCTGTTGTCTGTGTCCAGGTTTTATTTGAGAGGAAGAATTAGGTCCTAGGTGTTAATGATATTCCTTCAGGCTCTTTTTCTCTTTCCCTTCAAAAGCTGGAGTTCTTTACAGTCCTCTATTAGCAAACTCTTCTGTGCCTCTTTGTTCATAGGATGGAGCCTAATGAAGGGTCTGATTCTTTGGCATTAAAGGGGCACTATCAACTTGACAAATCAAACCTGCCTTCTGTGCTTACAAACAGCATTTGAAGACTGAAGGAAATAGAAAGCAAGCACTCAGTTTTGATTCAAGAGATGCTTTAAAGTATTTTTATAAGCAGTTTATTGCTTTCATCAAGTTAATGAGGCCAAATTTTACTGCAGAGATCTTTAGAAGTATGCTGAACCTAACATTCCCCTTGTTCTGTGTTATTTCATCCATCAACCTTGAAAGTTACCTTTTAAAGGATTTTCTTCTCAGCAACTGAAAATCACATAAGATGGCTGAAAGTTTACAATGCTAACCTGAGACTTCAGAAACTTGCTTTATGGTTTAGACAAGTTTCTGTGCTTCATAAGGCAAATCCCTTTGCTTCCATTCTGTTCATAAAACAGTATTTCTTTATACTATTTACTACAGTAATCTTCCCTGTGAGGGTGCTGAGGCGCTGGCACAGGGTGCCCAGAGAAGCTGTGGCTGCCCCATCCTTGGCAGTGTTCAAGGCCAGGTTGGACACAGGGGCTTGGAGCAAGCTGCTCCAGTGGAAGGTGTCCCTGCCTGTGGCAGGGGTTGGAGCTGGATGAGCTTTAAGGTCCCTTCATCCCAAACCAGTCTGGGATTCTGCGATTTCCTGATCTGATTAGAATATTTAGGACAAATTAACTAAGCTGTTCCCACATGATGGTAATGGAGGCGAAACAAACCTCTTTAACCTTCCCAGTGTCGAGATTGTCGTGTGAACCAGCACGTTTGACACAAGAAGCCGGCGGACAGACACGCCACAAGCCCCCGCCTCTGGACCTTGGTAAGACCAGCACACTTTTCCACCCACTCCACCCCGGTGCAAAGCACCACCTCAAACCGCCCCAAGCCCGACCCTACCAAGCAGCTATAGGGAGGGCACAGCACCAGGGACGCCGCGCCCCCCGGCATAGCAAGCAGCCTCACCACCCGCCCGCCTCACGCACCGCCCACCGCCATTGCTCCTCCCACCTCACGCATACGCCCCGCCCCCCTCGCGGAGGGGGGGGGCGGGCGGAGCTCAGTGCGCATGCGCTTCCAGCCTCGCCCGCCCGGGCCGCGGGCGCCCTCCTGCGGGAAGCGGCGGAGGGCGGAGGGACGCGGATCCGCTTCCGGTCTCCATTTTACGCCGGCGACAGCGGCCGGAGGTTGAGCCGGTGTGGCGGGTGGAGGGGATCGGGTCGGATCGGATCGGATCGGATCGGGCGGGCGCGTTCCGGTACCAGGGCTCACCTGACAGCGGCCGGAGGTTGAGCCGGTGTGGCGGGTGGAGGGGATCGGGTCGGATCGGATCGGATCGGGCGGGCGCGATCCGGTACCAGGGCTCACCCGACAGCGGCCGGAGGTTGAGCCGGTGTGGCGGGTGGAGGGGATCGGATCGGGCGGGCGCGTTCCGGTACCAACGCTCACCCACTCTCCTTTTCATACCTGTGGGTGCGGGCGGTGCGGGGGGGCCCGGCCGGTCCTCGGGGTTGAGGGCGGGGCGGGGGGTGAGGGCGCGTTCGTTGTCACCGCGGTTACCCGGGGGGTGGCTGCGGGAGGTGCTAAGGCGCTCCTCTCTCGGCTTGGCGGCAGACCGCGGAGCGCCAGGACGGGGATGGGCGGCCGCAGCCTCCCCGGGAAGTTCGCCCCCAGCCGCTGAACCCCCCGCTGCCCGGACTGCCTAAAGGTTGAGCGGGTTCGTGTGCCCGGTTCTTCTCAGCATGGACCAAAGCGTCGTGGATCACCCGGTGACCCTCATCATCAAGGCCCCCAACCAGAAATACACCGATCAGACCATTAACTGCTTTCTGGACTGGACTGTGGGCAAGCTAAAGTCTCACCTCTCCAAAGTGTACCCCAGTAAGCCGGTGAGTTGGTGGCCACCCCTTTTTCTTTGTCGTGTCAGTAAGATTGGCGTTGTGGTAACTTGTGGGCAGTTGGTCAAGACTTTCCTTAGGTACCCTGCAAGATAAACACAGTCCTAGTGCTGGAGAGCTGCTTGCATACAGGTGATGCCTGGTGCGCAGCTCTCAGGGAAGCTGGCAATGCGAAATAGCTGTTCTTTGCTGTGGTTTAAGAAGATCACAGTGTAGCATCCCCAAAGATGGCATCGCTAAAGACACTTAGTAGGGCTTCATTCATCTTTTTTGGGAGCTGGAATTGAGGTATCTCAGTTAACTTGAGATTAGTCTCTAAAATTTGGGCAAGTTCTGTCTACAGTGGTTACAGTGTAATCAATACCGCTAAAATTATCACCATCTAGTGAATTCACTGAGGTGTGGAGTAGGTAGATGTTTGTTCATAGTATTTGAAATATGGAGTTGAGCCTCCAGAGCTACTTCCCCTTTTTTCCCCCCTTTAAAGAACAGTGGGGTTTTCTGAGCACTTTGCTCTCAGTTATCCTATGTCTTACAGTCGTGCCTGTACTTTGAACCTTAATATCAAGACCTATTGTTAGTGTTTTGTTTTGTTACGTTTCCTGAGGAAAATACTGTTTATTTGTCAATTCTTTTAAGTTCTAAACTTGTCAGTTGACAAGAGGCTGGGAAAAACCATGCAGGTAATAGTAGAAAGATGATACTGTACCTGTTCATCATACAGAACAGTATACTTGAAAAATTGTTCCAGAAAGCTATATAAAAGGAATGACTGCGTCTACACTGCAGCAGCAGTAGCATGTGAGGCCTAGACTTTGCTGTGGAAAGCATCAAAGGTTGTGTTTATATTGTAAATGATTAGTATGTACCTAATTTAATAGAACAATTATTGGCATTGTTGATTGAAGGTAAAATAGCTTTGTGTCTTGGGGCGGGTTTCTGCCTTTTGGAGAATGAAGGCAAGCAATCAACAACTTAGGCTGTGTCTTGGGTACATTGAGCTGTGTTAAGCAGTATTTGAGAGTTTGTGGATTTAGTTACTGCCGTGAGTAATGCTCTGCTGAGGGAGCCTATCTGCAGTGACAGAAACAAATCCACGACTTCAACTGATTGCTGCTGTTTCCTTGTCACTGGAGTCTCCTCCTGTGATGTGTTTAGGCACTAGTTTTCTGACTCACCAGGTGATCTTGTTAAATTGGGCTTCTTGTGAAGAATCCTTAATGAACATGAGATTTTTATGTCGCTGTGTAGGTCTGAACCAGTACTAGAATATTGAATTTCAGTTTCCTGGAACATCTTTCTTCTGTTGAAAATTAATTCTTCAACATGCCTCTCATTACCTCACTACTTCAGAATCCCCCAAAATTGTTCTGGGTTGAAGAATGACGAGTTCCTTCGTGAAAATTATCTCAATGATTCCAGTGTAATCTGGGTTTACTGTATTTGAATTTAAACTAGTAAATGAACACAGTATTTTTATTTTTATAAAGCCTTTGAATTAAAGTAAGAACATGGGAAGGAGAAATGAAACATCCTATTTAACACCTATGTACAGTAAAATAAGAAAGTGGATTTGAAGTTGTGTGCTACTGCTTTTTCCAGATTCGTTTAAATCTTTGTGCTCTTAGGAGCACCTCTGCCCCCCCCCCCCCCCCTTTATTTTTCTTTAAACCGGATCAGTGCCAGAAGCTTGTCCATCAAATTTCTACGTTCCTTGAATATGATAGGTCCTCAAAACAACTTCAATTACAGTCCTATTTTAAGAGTGCATCAGAACACAGATGTTCTCTCAGGTATTGCAGTATCCTGGGTGTGAAATAGAAATCAGTTGATATCCCTGCTATATACATAGTCTTTCAAGTTTTTACATATGACTTTTACCTTATGCTACAAGCATCTGTAACTTTAAATGTTGTGATTAAATTTACAATTTATTACGAATGTATCTTCAGAAAATGTGGTGGTTAAAATGTGCAAACAAGAAGTTAGGCTCTGAGTCAGTGGTGTTTGTTATTTTTCCAGGTTAATTTGTGTAAATGGCATGGCTAAACATACACAAATTTCATAGGCAGATTTAACTTGGTTTAATTGTTACTAAGGTACTAAAGTTACTAAGCTGGTATACTTACTTTAGCAAGTCATTGAAGGAGCTAAGTGGGGTTTCAAACAGTATCAAATTAGTTTGTGGGTCTATACTAAGATTCACATTCCTCAATATCTTTTTTTCCCTGACTGGACCAGTTTTTCATAGCTGGAGTTCTGCAGTTACAGTGTCCCTAAATGAAATGTTTATTTAAGAAAACTTGGGAAATCACCTCTGTATGTCAGACTGGCAGCTCTTGCAGTCAGTGCATTAACCACTGCATCGATTACACCCAGAAACATAAACTTTAAATCCTTATTTCCTGTAGTACTTGTCATCTAGCATATGCTTTGCCCACATTTCTAACCAGATGTGGTGGTTTGGGTTCTTATTTCCTATGAGAGAGAGGCTGAGTGACCAAAATAATGAATATCTTGCAGCTGAAACAGGATAGCTCAGAGATTGTGTTTCTAAAGGAAGTTGCTGCATTAGCTCACGTTAGGTGGATTTTGTAATGTGCTATGTGTAGCTAATTTGGACTCAGGAAGCATTGCAGCAGGAGTCTTACTTGAAAAATGGAAGAAAAAACCCAAACCACTAGCAGTTGAATTCTTGGTTTTAAACACACACCTTCTGAATTATGGTCTGGAAACTGTCTTCCATCTCACTGTAAACTTTGGGTTCTAGGTGCATTTTATCTGATGCTGCATGCTTGCTTGTGAAAATGGGGGCACTCTAATTCTTTATATATGTTTTAAAATGTTTTTCCATCACAGTTCAGTGTTTGGGCTAACAGTGAGCATGCTGTTCCTTGAAGCAGGAGGTTTGATAGTGAACCTCCTGTGGCAGAGGATCACTTGAATACCTTTTCTATTTTCTTTGGCATAACTGTAAAGTATGTGTTTTCGCATTTGTCACCTCTTCTTCCATCTGCATTTAAATCCTTGTCCCTCATCTCGGAATTCCAAGATGGCTTTCACCCTGAGACTTGCAAGTGATAATCCTGTAGTGCCCCATTAAGTATTTAAGTTATGTAGGGAGGAGTATGTGGTTTAAGGCCTCATGGTCCCTATTAATGTCTCTAGCTTGATATGATTAACAGTACTCAACATAGGTGTAACCTTTTCTTTTGTGGTTTTGTAGGGAGGTGAAAGGTGCTACTGAAGGCTATGAGGGGTCAGCTTTGAGGGGTCATTTTACTCCAGCAGTTTCTTTTCTGTGAAGTTTTCATATTAAAAAAATACTTTGTACTACTCATTTGAGGAGTAATAAATGAGATTGAGTTGAGGAGAGGTACATATGTGAGGTACTGAAGAGAAGAATCTGAATTTGACCATCTAGAAAACTGTATTATGAATGCTCCATCACCATGTTGAGTGATGATACTGTCGTGGTTTAAGCCTCTCTAACTCACGCAGCTCGTTCTGTCACTCAGTTCCCCCACTTTCTTCCCCCTGCTCCCGGAGGAATGGGAAGGAGAATCGAAAAGAATGCAACTCCCACCGGTTGAGATAAGAACAGTTTAGTAACTAAAGTATAACACAAATCACTACTGCTACCACCAATAACAATAATGACAAGGCAAATACAAGGAAAGAATACAATTTCTCACCACCTAAACCCAAGCCTGACCAAGCAGTGCACCCCCACCCTTCCGGGTCTCTCCTCTCTGCTTTCCATCCTGGGCATGACGTGCTGTGGTATGGAATAACCTCTTTGGTCAGTTTGGGTGAGGTGTCCTGTCTCTGCTTCCTCCCGGCTTCCCCTCCTCCCTGGCAGAGCATGAAACTCAGAAAGTCCTTGATCAGACCAAAACATCACTAAGCAGTAACCGAAACACTGGTGTTATCAGCGCTGTTCCCCGGCCCAAAATTAAAAACACAGCGCTGCACCAGCTACCAAGAAGGAGAAAAATGACTGCTGCTGCTGAACCCATGACAGTATCCGCCCCTTATTCCACACCATTCACGTCATGCTCAGATCCCACATTTTCACTATACCATCACATGCATGTATATACATCCACACACACGCACAGAGAGGGAGAGAGATCATCCCTCAGTGCATAGACCAATCCCTACAAAGCTGCTGAGTCCATCCAGTCCATGATGTGAAGCTCCATCTTTTGTAACAGCCTTTCAGAGCAGGAGAGGCTGTGCGCATAGTTCACACTCATCAATAACCTGGGCCACAGTGTCCATTGCTAAGTCCACCTCTCGATCATGAGTCCATCTGTATGCTGCATCTCTGCCCTGATGGCTTGAGTTGCCATGGGCCCACCAGGCTCAAAGTAATTCACACTCCCCTCCAGCAGTTTCTGCAGCTTGTCAATGGGGACTCCATACAGCTGCCTTCCATCTGCGATGCTTCCAAAGCACTGGAGGGGCCCAATGGACTAGATACTTGCCCATACAGTCCCACACACCCTGCCACTCATGACTGTGCAGCTGCAGGGAAAATCTCTTGGTCATCCTACATTGTAGTCTAAACCCAGACAATGCCCACACCCCACTCTGCTTAACTCTCGGGACCAGACAAAATGGTTGTGGGTAAAACACACTCTGTAGGCATGCCACCATGCTGATCCCCATCACAATCAGCAGGCAGGTCTCAAGGGTACCCAAAGGCCACTCAAACCCTTCAGAACTCTCAAATGAGGCTGCTGTACTTGTCACGGGGGCTGGTGTAGCTGCTGTGCTTGCTGGCTCTCTCACCACCAGCTGCTCTTCGTCTGAGTCCAGATCTTCCTCCTCTGCCTTGCTGGGAAGTGCTGCGCGGTTTCCTGCATCCTCCTGGGGCTCGGGCTCGTGGGACTCTGCGGGCGGCTGCTGGGGAATGCTCTCGGCCACCGCGGGGCTGGGCTCGGCTGCAGGGCTCGGCTTCTCCACCGTCATCTCCTCCCGCTGTTCGGCAGCCGCGCGGCTCAGCTCCTGGTCCCTGGGGCCGCGCTCCCGGGCCGGTTCGGTCGCCGGCGGCTCCCGGGGCCGCCCCTCCTCGGCTCCCCACAGCCTCACGAAGTCGGAGGCGAAGACGAGGGCCAGGGCGGTGAAGAGCAGCCGAACTGCCAGGTACACATCCGCCCCCCCCGCTTCCGAAGCCCACCCGTATTACAAGCTGTTCCAATAAAGTACAATGAAACAAGAACCTTAACCCAAGAGCTATATCCGAAAAATGCTAAGATAACAAATACCGGCTGTAAGTAAGGTACAACAGGCTGAAACCATGAACGCAAGAGAATCAAGAGCAACAACTTTGAGAGCCAATAAATCAGCATTGTGATGAGTGGCTGGCTATTAAGCCTGTCCTTATCTCAACCCTTTGTGCCCCACGTTGGGCGCCAAAAAGAACTGTCATGGTTTAAGCCTCTCTAACTCACGCAGCTCGTTCTGTCACTCAGTTCCCCCACTTTCTTCCCCCTGCTCCCGGAGGAATGGGAAGGAGAATCGAAAAGAATGCAACTCCCACAGGTTGAGATAAGAACAGTTTAGTGACTAAAGTATAACACAAATCACTACTGCTACCACCAATAACAATAATGACAAGGCAAATACAAGGAAAGAATACAATTTCTCACCACCTAAACCCAAGCCCGACCAAGCAGTGCACCCCCACCCTTCCGGGTCTCTCCTCTCTGCTTTCCATCCTGGGCATGACGTGCTGTGGTATGGAATAACCTCTTTGGTCAGTCTGGGTCAGGTGTCCTGTCTCTGCTTCCTCCCGGCTTCCCCTCCTCCCTGGCAGAGCATGAAACTCAGAAAGTCCTTGGTCAGACCAAAACATCACTAAGCAGTAACCGAAACACTGGTGTTATCAGCGCTGTTCCCAGGCCCAAAATTAAAAACACAGCGCTGCACCAGCTACCAAGAAGGAGAAAAATAACTGCTGCTGCTGAACCCATGACAGATACAAAGGTTTGGAGTTTGGGGGTGGTTTGTTGTTGTTGCATTTTGCTTGTTTTAAGTGCTTCTCCATTCTAATTAATCTCCAGATAATCTATTTCAGGACCCAGAGACAGGGTTTCTGACACTTTTCTTCTGGTTCCACTGCTGATTCTAAAGCAACAAGTTTCTTACAAGAAATCAAAGTTTCCAGTAATGCTGATGCGTGCTGCAAATTCTAGTTTTTCTAAGAAGGCCTTTCCCAAACATAACATGCAAATACGCTTGTATTTTGCTAGCAGCCTGTTCCCTCTTGAAAGTAGCAACCAAAGTGGTTCATTCATTTGAACTTAGTCTGTCATGAGAGGCATTTTTGCTGCTGTTTTAAACGTGAATAGAAATAGCACAGTGTTGATGTTGAATTTACTGCAGTATTTTATTCATTGGAGCTGCAGCAAACTAGTTCTGTGTAGTGAGCCTTACAAAAATAGTGTATTATGTCACTGATTAAAAATACAGGAAAATGCAGAATAACATAAAAAATTACTCTTCAATAGAAGTGGTAAACAATTTTGTACTATATATGGCAGGTCATGGACTAATATTTTAAAGACATGTATGTAACAATGAATGGCTAGTATGAATTTGGGGGGGGAAAGTTAAAGCAAAAGCTTCTCAGACTTAATGTGAACTTTCATGTGCTTAGAGTAGCTATATTCAGGGAAAAAACCCAAGTTCTCCAACTTTTCTATGTTCTGCTAAGTTATTTGAAATCTGGAAAAGGCTATTGCAAAAAAAAAAATTAATCAAATTTCTCTGAAAGCTTTTTTAATCAGAGATCTCTATCTCAGGTATTTGTGTCTTGGTATTAGTGTGAATAAGACTGCTGAGTCTGCAGCAGGATGCTGGGCAAGTGGGATATAAGACCAGCTGTTTGCATGTCTTCATTCTTCAGATATTTCATGTTGTTAATGACCATCTTCATTTAGCACTTGCTTATGTTAGTGCTTTCTTTGAAGTAATAAGTGCTATTGTATGAAGATGAAAGCAGTAGTTCAGCTACTCTTGTGGGTGCTGTTTTTTTTTTTTTGGGGGGGGTTGTTTTGGTTTTCTTGGGGGGGGAGAATGTGGGGCAGGAACTAACAAGAGAAATTCGTTGTTGAAAGAGATTGAAATTTGTGCCCCCCTTCTGCATGTTTTAATTACCGTTCCATCATTCTAACTATTTTGGGGTTGTTTTTGCATTATTTTTTTGCCCCAGCCACTTCTCAGTCTCCTTTTTCAGGAAGTGTCTGGGATTGGGAGCAGGGAAAAGAGCAAATCATCTTAAAAGAAAGGAATTTTTGAATCTACCTAATGGTTTTCTTGAGCAGCATTTGCCAGTTAAGTGTTGTTAATTGTTCTGGCAATCTTGTTGAGTGCATAGTAGCAGAATTCTTTTCAAAATTAGTGTGTGAGTTGGACCTGTGAAGCCTCTAAAATGTTTTTAAGGCTATCTGATGGTGGTTGGAATTGTAAAGGGTTTTCTCATCTGCAAATATTATCTCCAGCTGTATATCTGTACAACAGGAAAAAACTAAATTCCTTTCTTTGTCCCATCTCTTAGTCTACAAAGGATCAGAGACTGGTGTATTCTGGCAGACTGCTTCCTGATCATCTGCAGCTGAAAGATGTTCTCAGAAAAGTAAGCTTTATATGAACATCATATGATATTTGATTAAACCCCCTTTTTGAGAAATAGGAATTTAGATTTGCGTTGTTTAGCTTTATATTTTCATTGTTGTATTGAGAGATGTAAGCATAAAATGTTGATATGTTCTGGAAAATGTGTTTTCAAGTAAGTGTCCCTTGTGTGTAGGATTGTGATCCTTGTGGATTGAGGCACGTTTCCAATTGGTGGGAGCAAGTAGGCTATGTAAATGATAATGTAATGTAGAGTGACTTCTTTGGACAATTCCCACTGTAATGTAGATGGAATCATTTAACAGGTTTGTTGGTTTGGAACATCATTTCTTGTACAGACTTAAATCCAAGAACTAACATTAAAAATGTCTCTTGTGTAAGCAACTTAAGGGTAATATATTATATGCAAAATGAGAATTCTAAATTCCTGAATGGTTTTTCTGGGATAACTGTTGTCCTGATTTTGTCGGCTATTAACTGTTCCTGATGATGTTTGAAAGTTAGTTTGTTCTTGAGGCTGTTCTTTTTATATATATCCAATTTTATATATCTTTTTTTATATAAAATTTTATTCTGCTCATTCATCTTGGAAAAAATAATTTTACTAATCTAACTTTGGATTCTGTAGTTAACACTTAAATCCACATCCTGAATACACGTGACATCTCATGTAGGCGATCTTCAAATACGTACACTTGGTTCTCAAACTGGTTCAAGTAGTTTGGTTTGATGCTACCAAGTAATAGGGACTCCATTAAGTTAGTAAAGTTCTTAAACATATATTGCCCATATTTAGGGCAGATTATCAAAAACTTTTTCTCAATTTAGGTAACAGAAAACGTACTGCATTGTGTTGAGTAGGTTTTAATCTCTTTGTAAACAGATCTGGTTGCATCAATAGCTGTATTTGGAAAGCACTTCAGGTACTATGAAATAGGTAGACTTTCTAATAGTCTAGCAGTACCCGGGTATTGGTAATAATACTTTTTTGTAATGTAATGAGGTAAAAATCAGACTGCAAGAATGGGTGGATTACATCTTAATATGAAGGAAAATGTCTTAAAGAGAATAATCCTTTGGTGAAAGTGGGGACTGAACTTCAGTCTTAAGAACAGAGAAACGGATGCAGAGGAATCTTGAGTATTGCTTGATCAGACTAACACTGTTGTTACTTGCGAATCTTCATTCTGAAATAGATTTTATTAAGTTGTATCTAGCTGCTTACCAAAAAATGGTTGAAAATTAGTATGTATAGGTTTACTAGAATATCAGAGCTGGATTTTTGCCAGCCAGTGTATGTCCTATACCACTGAAAAGTTCATGGATATACTGATAATAACTTATCTCAATGCTTAGTTTTGTTTGTTAAGAACAAAATAAAGTCTGAAGCCCTTAAATTCACTTGGCCTGCTTACAGCACACTAATTTTAGGAAATGTGATTTCCAACTTTGCCTTATGTTCTAGAGGAGAAACTGGCTAAATAATATCATCTTTCATTACACAGATTACTCTTAAGTTCATTCTCAATCTCTGCTGTATTCTTCCTATTTGATTAACTCTAAATTCCTAATACTGTCTGGGGATTTACTAAGTTTCCCCATTTAACTTTGTGATACTTGCTCTTTTATATGGAGCAGTGTCATTTTGCTGATAGAAAATACCTTGAGGCTGGAAGTTAAGACACTCTTCAGGCATAGTGATGCCTGTCATGTTATGTATACATACGAATATACAACAGTAAACTGTCATACTGAATAAAAATGTACACTGTAAGCTTGCAAATAATATGTCTAGCTTCCTTTGCCTTTCCAAGTGGCTTAAAATCTTATCTAGAAGGAAGGTAACTGGTTAGGTTAAAGGCTTTTGACGTGGTCAGAGTGCTGATCATCTGTGTTGAGTGCTCGCCAGTCATCACTTACTATCACAGACTGGTAAGAAATGGCACTTAATAATGAGGCTGTGCTGGGGCTAGAAGCTGATGAATGCAGAAGAGTTTGAGTCAGTGTGACTATGGAGAGGCTATGCTAGCAGTAATGCACAGCAGTGTATAAAAACAGTTACCCAGTTGAGTAAGTGTGTGTTTTAACATATTTTTGTATAGTTTAAAAGAAAATCCAAAGCAAGCATTGCTAAATGTTATCTCACTAAATACTGCAGCTTGACTGCACCACACTGATTGCAGAAAAGGACACGGGCTTCTTTTTGTTGCTTTTCTTGTTTAAAATTTGGTTCCTGAGGAAGCTGTAGTGCGCATTTTAAATCCAGTCATAGCTATTCTTGTTGCTATAGCCATGTTAGCTTCAGGCATGTTGATATAATAGGGTGTTTTCATTTGGTACACTGAAATAGCTTCAGATAGAAGTTAGGGCATCCCATGTCGGGTGGGGAAGCGTATTCATGAAGAATTGGTATGGGCTGATTGCTTGCATGCTGATGTGGCTTCAAATGGTGCCACTCATTCACTTCGTCACTTTCAAATATTTAGAATCATGGACTGGTTTGTGTTGAAGGGACATTAAAGCTCATCCAGTTCCAACCCCCTGCCACGGGCAGGAACGCCTTCCACTAGAGCAGCTTGCTCCAAGCCCTTGTGTCCAACCTGGCCTTGAACAGTGCCAGGGATGGGGCAGCCGCAGCTTCTCTGGGCACCCTGGGCCAGTGCCTCAGCACCCTCACAGGGAAGAGCTTCTGCCTGAAAGCTCATCTCAATCTCCCTTAGTTAAGTTTGAACCCTCAATTCTCATCTAGCACTTTGAATAGCATTTCCTGAGTGTGAAGTATCTTCAGGGATGCTTCAGTTGGGTGTCTGGCAGTTAGGCTTGAGCCAAGCTTAGTCTGGAGTGAGGTGGAGGCAGTGTCTGGTACATTTTGTTTTTAATCTTGGTCTTCTTGTGGAATTAATTTACCCTGATGTGTTTATTGCCTAACACTCTTCATTAGATCTCAGTGCAAATGGAATCATTTGTAATTTCAGGGAAACAGCCCTTAAGGGGTTTGAGATTTTTCCAAAATTAAGGTTAAAGCTTGTGATATACTTCCTCATGTGTCTCTGTGTGGCCTTCTGTTGGTCCTGGGGAAGACCAGGGGTAAGTAGATGTTCAGTATGCTATTGTGGACTGCTGCTAAGAAAACACTGGTTGTGGAACTTCTCATGTGCTAGACTCAAAACTTACTTTATGCTCTTTGCTTTGTATAATGTTTCTTTACTGATTGCAAATGCAAGTTTGGTAGCGTTTGGCTTGTTTGGTTTTTTTTTAAGACTTTTTTTCCTTGTAAATTGCTCAAATATTGTTGCTATAGCCCTTCAATGTCTTTATTCTTTTTTAGCAAGATGAATATCATATGGTTCATCTGGTATGTACTTCCCGGACACCCCCAAGTTCTCCAAAACCCACCGCCAGTAGAGAAGGTCATGGAACTTCAGCCTCCAGCAGTAGCTCAGTGAGTTGGGTTATTTTTTCCTACACAGGGCATGTATTTCTTCTACACTGTAAAAGGGTATGGTGAAAGTAGAGCATGCTCTATGAAACTGTACAGTTGGATTATTTAAGAGTGTCACTTTACTTAAACAAAGATCACCTTTTTCAAACTCTAACACAATTATGTTTATTAGATGATAAATCACTACTTATCTAACCTATTCTTTTTTTTTAGCACTTCTTTATTGCAAACTACATTTTTCTTTCTCTCCATATCCCTGTATCTTTGGAAGAAATTGAGCAATGTATTGAGATTCAAAAAAAGAAAAGATCCAATTTATTTTGTGAAAATTTGTACTGCTGAAGAGACATCAGTCAAATTAGTGCCCTTGTTGTGATATAGGCAGGTGGAGCTTGGCCAGCGTTCATTCTGCTTGACAGGGATTGGCTTCAACGCAGTGATAAGTATCTGTAAGACAGTGAGAAGTGGGAAGTGTTCTTAACATTTTATTAGTTAAGCTATTCACGGAACACTCTGATTTAGGGTGTTCTGAGCCTTCCCTTCTTCATGCTCTCCTCAAATGATGATGATCTTCGGTTGTACTCTTTTTTAACAGAAATGAAGTTAGTATTTCTATTGATGACTTGGTCGTCATTACTGTAATTTTCTTGGCTTTTCCCAGTGATGTGAGGAATAGTAACAGACTAAGGAAGGGGTTAAGTACCATTGTAGGCATTTTTCATCTGCAGTTTGTCAGTTACCAGCATATGTGAGATACCCTTCTAGTAATAAGCTGTCTGTCTTTGTTCTGTTTATAGGGTACTGTATGGACTGCAGTGAGACAGTCAGAAACACAAACAGTTGAAGGAATAGTAGAGAGTGGACTGTGGTTACATTGTCTTTTCAAAGGCTGTAGTTATATCTTCAGACAGGACGTGGGAGGCCTGTTTTGTCATAATTTTATTGCTGTGTAGTTCAGCTGTAAATGTTGTATTTAAATGACTGTATTAATGACTGCTTAAAGCAGTCTGTATGCGCAGTGTAAAGTTCATAGTACTTTGAAAGAAACAACCTAAACCCAAAGCTTGAATGGCCTTTGTTCTTCCATTTGTTTTTAATTTTTATTTCCCCTGCTGTCTAGTGGTAAATTTTTTATGTTTTCCTTTGTAGGGTAGATGTGATCTGGATGTGTTAAGTAATTGCAGCTCCTCACTTCCTGAGTTGTCAAAGTTGAAGATGATTTTCTACTGAGTAAACATTACAGTAATGCTTAGCAACAGGATTTGGGGATTTATTACAACTAAAACAATGCATCTCAATGGCCAAATTGCAGTCTTGTTGTGGGACACATAATCTAGAAAAGCCAGCTATTAGCCTGCTTCCAGGGTTAAGTATTGATCTAGGAAACCATTGAAGGTCTGACACACCAGTTTTAGGTGTGTTTCTGGGAGCCTAAGTAGTTTCTTGCTGCTTCCATATTTCCACCTCCCATCAGTTTGGATTGGGCAGCTGTCACAGTGAAGATGATGAGTAGAAGGAGAAACTGAAGGCAAGGACAGAGGAACGGTATTTTAAGCCACTGCAGGCACTGTTGTCATAGAATCATAGAATAGTTAGGGCTGGAAAGGACCTTAAGATCATCCAGTTCCAACCCCCCTGCCAGGGGCAGGGACACCTCACACTAAACCATGCCACCCAAGGCTCTGTCCAACCCGGCCTTGAACACTGCCAGCGATGGAGCATTCACAACTTCCCTGGGCAACCCATTCCAGTGCCTCACCACCCTTACAGGAAAGAATTTCTTCCTCATATCCAATCTAAACTTCCCCTGTTTAAGTTTGAACCCATTACCCCTTTTCCTCTCACTACAGTCCCTAATGAAGAGTCCCTCCCCAGCATCCCTATAGCCCCCCTTCAGATATTGGAAGGCTGCTCTGAGGTCTCCACGCAGCCTTCTCTTCTCCAGGCTGAACAGCCCCAACTTTCTCAGTCTATCTTCATACGGGAGGTGCTCCAGCCCCCTGATCATCCTCGTGGCCCTCCTTTGGACTTTTTCCAACAGTTCCATGTCCTTTTTATGTTGAGGACACCAGAACTGCACACAGTACTCCCAAGTGAGGTCTCACAAGAGCAGAGTAGAGGGGCAGGATCACCTCCCTTGACCTGCTGGTCATGCTCCTTTTGATGCAGCCCAGGATACGATTGGCTTTCTGGGCTGCAAGTGCACGCTGAAGGTGGCTCATGTTCATTTTCTCATTGACCAACACCCCCAAGTCCTTCTCCGCAGGGCTGCTCTGAATCTCTTCCCTGCCCAACCTGTAGCTGTGCCTGGGGTTGCTCTGACCCAGGTGTAGGACCTTGCACTTGTCATGGTTAAACTTCATCAGGTTGGCATCAGCCCACCTCACAAGCGTGTCAAGGTCCCTCTGGATGGCATTCCTTCCCTCCAACGTATCAACCGAACCACACAGCTTGGTGTAATTGGCAAATTTGCTGAGGGCGCACTCAATCCCACTGTCCATATCACTGACAAAGATGTTGAACAAGACCGGTCCCAACACCAGTCCCTGAGGGACACCACTCTTTACTGGTCTCCAGCTGGACACTGAGCCATTGAGCACTTTGCATGCAGCCATCCAGCCAGTTCTTTATCCACCGAGCGGTCCCCCTATCAAATTGATGCCTCGCCAATTTAGAGACAAGGATGTCATGTGGGACAGTGTCAAACACTTTGCACAAGTCCAGGTAGATGGCATCAACTGCTCTACCCCTGTCCATCAGTTCCGTAGCCCCATCATAGAAGGCCACCAGATTGGTCAGGCAGGATTTCCCCTTAGTGAAGCCATGCAGGCTGTCACCAACCACCTTGTTGTTTTTCATGTGCCTCAGCATGCCTTCCAGGAGAATCCGCTCCAAGATGTTGCCAGACACAGAGGTGAGACTGACTGCTCTGTAGTTCCCCGGCTCATCCATTTTCCCCTTCTTGAAAATGGGGGTTATATTTCCTTTTTTCCAGCCGTCGGGAACTTCACCTGACTGCCATGATTTTTCAAATATGATGGACAGTGGCTTAGCAACTTCATTTGCCAGCTCCCTCAGAACCCGCGGATGGATTTCATCAGGTCCCATGAACTTGTATACGTTCAGGTTCCTAAGATGGTCTCGAACCAGATCCTCTCCTACAGTGGGCCCCGGGTCTTCATTCTCACTGTCCCTGCGTCTGCCTTCCAAGACTTGGGTGGTGTGGCCAGAACATTTGCCAGTGAAGACTGAGGCAAAGAAGTCATTAAGAACCTCAGTCTTCTCCAAATCCAGGGTTGCCAGTTCTCCCAATGGCTTCTGGAAAGGGCTCACGTTGTCCCTAGCCTGTCTTATTTGCAATGTACCTATAGTATCCCTTCCTGTTATCTTTAACATCTGTAGCCAAGTTTAATTCTAAGTGGGCCTTAGCTTTCTGTCGTGGTTTAAGCCTCTATAACTTACACAGTTGCTCTCCCACTCACTTCCCCCTCTTTCTTCCCCTCGGTCCTGGAGGGATGGGGGGGAGAATCGAAAAGAATGCAACTCCCACAGGTTGAGATAAGAGCAGTTTAGTAACTAAGGTATAACACAAATCACTACTGCTACCACCAGTAATAACAATGACAAGAGAAATACAAGGGAAAGAATACAATCGCTCATCACCTATACCCAGCCCGATCAAGCAGTGCACCCCCACCCTTCCGGGTCTCTGCCCTCTGTTTTTACATCCTGGGCATGATGTGCTGTGGTATGGAATAACCTCTTTGGTCAGTTTGGGTCAGGTGTCCTGTCCCTGCTTCCTCCCAGCTTCCCCTCTTCTCTGGCAGAGCATGAGGCTCAGAAGGTCCTTGGCCAGCCTAAACATTCTAAGCCATAACTAAAAGCTTTGGTGTTATCAGCGCTGTTCCCAGGCTGAAAGTCAAAAACACAGCACTGCACCAGCTACTATGAAGGAGAAAAATGACTGCTGCTGCTGAACCCATGACACTTTCCTAACCCGGTCCCTAGCTTCCCGGACAACATCTCTGTGTTCTTCCCAGGCCGCCTGTCCTTGCTTCCACCTTTTATAAGCCTCTTTTTTCCTTCGAATTTTCCTCAGCAGCTCCTTATCCATCCAAGGAGGTCTCCTGGCCCTCCTGCAGTACTTCCTTCTAGTAGGGATGTATCACTCCTGAGCTTGCAGCAGATGATCCCTGAATATCAACCAAGAGTCTTGGGCCCCCCTGCCCTCTAGGGCTATATCCCGTGGAATCTTACTGAGCAGGTTCCTGAAGAGGCCAGAGTCTGCTCTCTTAAAGTCCAGGGCAGTGAGCTTGCTGCACGCTCTCCTCACTGTCCTGAGGATCTTGAATTCGACCATCTCATGATCGCTGCAATCAAGGCTGCCCTGGAGCGTCACATTTCCAACCAGCCCTTCCCT
This sequence comes from Ara ararauna, assembly GCA_028858755.1. NCBI lineage: Eukaryota > Metazoa > Chordata > Aves > Psittaciformes > Psittacidae > Ara > Ara ararauna. Next base: position 163,341,283 of record CM054377.1, read on the forward strand.
GTTGGTGAGCACGAGGTCAGGCATGGCACCTCTCCTTGTCGGCTCCTCTATTACTTGCAGAAGGAAGCTGTATTCCACACAATTGAGGAACTTGCTGGATTGCTTGTGCCGGGCTGTACCATCCGTCCAACAGATATCAGGGTGGTTGAAGTCCCCCATGAGAACAAGGGCCTGCGAGCATGAGGCTGTTCCTATCTGTCTATGGAGTGCTTCATCCACAGAGTCCTCTTGGTCAGGCAATCTGTAACAGATCCCCACAATAATGTCTCCCATTGCTGTTCTTCCTTTAACCCTGACCCACAAACTCTCTATTGGCTGCTCACCTGTCCTCAGACAGAGTTCCATACTCTCCAGCCTATCCCTAACATAAGTATGAAGTCTTATCTGGAGGTTCTAGTTATTTTTGTTAATGATAGCCACTAGAATTTTATTGCTGCTAAATATTCTTTCCATTAAGCTTTAATTTGGTTCAGCTTTTTGAAAGGATGATTCTTAGTGACTTGTGGTTTTCTCTGGGACCTGTCAAGTGTCGAGTCTTTCTGAAAACTTCACGTTTTTCATATGTGCACCTGAGTGCACTTTTGAATTTCTGCTTTTACTAAAGTCTTGCCAGGCCCAATAAAACCCCACAAGACCTGCCTGGTGCTTATATTCTCCATAAAACTTGTGATGAAATATTAATCAAAGAGATCTTTAAGACACAGCAGGAAATCTTGTAACTGTGGCAGAAATATCCTTAATCTCTATTTTATTTATTTTCAAGACTTCAGACCGTTCTGGATCAACTGCTGCCTCACCCTCAAACCAAGAAGCGTCATCTACATCTTTGAGCACTAGTGCAGATGGAGTGAGGCATCGTAATCTTCCACAAGCACAAAGCAATCCCATACTAAGTCACCAGTTCCCTTATGTAATGCAAGGGTAAGTGAGATTGAAGCAATCCTCAGTTCTTTGTTACTCTTTCAAGTACTATAAATGTTCAGTTAAAATTATGTTTCTTTCACAGTATGCAAAGTGATCTGAATAGCTCATAAGGAAGCATAAGTCGCGTTAGAAACATTTTTGTATGAACATTAATACTTTTAGCCTGCAGTCAATCAGAATAAGTGTTCTTGGGGCTCCCCTTCAGGCTGCTTTCTGCCCTCAGCTTTGTCTTGATAAGTGCAGCTGTAACACTTATCTAGTGGACGTGTAGTTAGTAATGTAACTGATAAAATTACTACTTCTGGTTGCCTTTTCTAGTGCTTTATTGTAATCATCAATACTAAATTATTATCAAAATACGATGGTTCTTAGTTTTTGACACAGAAGAGATGTAACTCCTCAATTTGCCGTAGTGGATTCAACTGTAGAAATGACATGCAGGTGTTTTGAGTACATGTAAGTACTTGTATATGTAAAACAGAATTGTAAAGTATTTTCATATATACCAATGAAATATTAACTAGTGTACATTTCCAGATCAGATCTTTTGTGTAACTTCAAAATTCTTTTTTACTTACAAAGCAGCTTCAGGAACTTTTAATACCAGGCATTCTCCTAGTAGTATATAGATTCTAGAGTTTTTCTTTGGAAAACATTGAAACAAACCAAACCTGTGAACCTGCTGACAGTGACAATTCTTTCTGTTCCTGGCAGGAAGACTGATGTCAAAAACTGTTGAAAATCCATGTAATTTCAGCTCAATTTACACGCTCTCTTTTTAGGGTTAACCTAGACTATACTGCTCTCACTCATTTTCATCCTGAATTCTTTCAAGTCCTTTCTATTTTTGATCTGAAAGATAAAAAGCTGGGAAGAAATTGCAGTAGTTACATTATTCTGACCACATGCATCTGTCCAGGAGATACTTACCTTTTGGAGAAAGCTAGGTGACACTAGGCTGGCTGTCAGGATTTCTGCTTGGTGTAATGTTAATCAATTCAGTTAGTTCTAGAAGCACTTTATTGTGTGTTGTGTTACCTGTAAGAAGTTTTAATGTTTTTCTTACTGGCTTTTCAGGTAAATGTACTTTGAGAGTTGAGTGTTTTGTCAGTATGCAGTGAACTCAGTGGGCTATGGACTCTCAATGAGGGGTCAGAACTGTCGTTGAGTCTTTTAGCTGAAATAATTCAGTTAAAATAGCGGGAAGCATCAGTTTGGAAGACACAGCTGTGTTTGAAAGAAAGAGTAACTTAGTATTTTTCTGTATTTTTATGTCTGCATTCGCAAGTATGTGGATTGAGAGGAGTGGATCTGTAGACTGAAAGAGGTGCTGAGAACCGGCTGTCAACATGGCACATATGTCAGTGTTTTCTGTCTTACTTGGACTATTTCTGGTTTGGTCACCTGGAATAGGCGCCTGTTTGTGGTTAAGGCGCGTTAGCAGTGTACCTAAACTACATCTTTCAGTTTAGTGTAATCCAAAAGGAATCCACTTGGTGATCCAAGAATGTTCTGTGGTGCAAACACAACTAGTAAGAGGAAGTGATTTGCTTCAGAAGTGTATTCCTGATCTGAACAGAAATGCCAACCTAAATTAACCCTAATTAATATTAGGTCTTTTTTGTAGAAGTAATTCAATGGAACGCGAACAGAACTTACATTAGTTCTTTGCAGATTGCTGAATGCTGGCTCTGCTCAACTACAAATAGTCTATGCCAGTGCCTGCTATGGTCTGCTATCTTCTTGAGAAATCCTGTTTAACGCTCTCAGTAATCTTCTCAGATACACCTGGGTTTGCTTCAGGATGCTGCTACTTGTATTCCAGCAATAAGAAATGTCTTCTAGTTTTTAGCTGCTCTCTTAAACACCATTTTGGGCAATGAAATATAGCCTTAATGTGATTTATACAGAGGCTGAGACTTGTTAGAAATAATGAATGTTTGTAACCAGAATTTGCATTGATTTGTGGATTTTTCTTACTGTTTCATGACCAAACGCTTTTATTCTAGCTGTGTGATGAGCTACAGGGTTTACTGTAGGGAAAGATCTCTAGATGTTTAAAACTATATGTGAGGGTCAGTTTTCTTGATCATTTTGCAACATTTTCATTAGTCAAGTAGTTTGTGCAAATAAGTAACATGAATGCTAGGTGATTAAATTATGTTGTTAATGGTTATTTCTGTTCTTGGCGCAGAGCTTCGTTGTGCTTGTTGAATATTCCTTGGGAAAATAGCTAATTCATGTTATTAAAATAGGAAGAAGGCAATTTGAAACTTTCTTTTGCTTTTGAGCTTTTGTAAGTGCTGTTTTCTAAAAGTCTAGATTTGGGGCACTGGGAAAAAATAGTTTATTTATCTACCAAGTTAGTCTTTTGCTGTGGAGAGCAAGCACAGCATTGTCTGCTCCCATGGGCTTAGTAGCTCTGCTACACAGGTACACACAGAACAGATAGGCTCCGTCCTGAGATGGCTTGCATGTCAGAGTGGAGAGTACTTGAAAGCAGTGAACACCACAAGAAACATCAAGATAGTGAGATTATTTGTCACACATTAGCAGTCCATTTGTTTTTTTATACCATGTACATAGTAATATTTGAAAGTGAATAGCAAAATGACACACTGCCAGCATGTAGTTTGTTCTAGCACAGAAATGCCTTGCTTCATTAGTAGCCTTTGCTTGCTGTATTTTTCTTTTTTTCAAGTAGCAAATAACATAGTAGGGAATATTGAAATCGCACTTAAGTTGATATCCCAAGCTCACATGGGACAAGCAGTAAATGATATGTCTTTGTGGGTCAAGATCATTAAACAAATGCAGTTATTGTCTGTCATGTGGATGACAGAGGTGGAGCTTCTAAGTCTGAATGGAAAGTCTTATTTTTCCACTAATGGTGAGAGGTATCTTCATGATGACACTAAAGAACTAGTCTGACCTTACCCTTAAGTCAAATCCCAGTTAGCTCATTTTAGGTGTCTTCTGAAGACCAGAACAAGTAATTGTGAGCTTTTTTAGCCATTTAAGGAGTAGCACGCCTCTTTTAGGAATATTCTGAAGCGGCCTCTAGCACTGGTACCTGGATTGTTTTCTGACCTAACTGTTCTACTCTCTGCTCTGCTTTGTTTGGATTGCTTGTGTCTGTTCCATTTGCTTCTCTGCTCCGGTGTCACTCTTTTGAAATACACTGCTTCCTGCCTCTTTCTCCTCCTTTTGTAAAAAGATGAAGAGAAAACACATGCTACTTTACTTTTTCTTCCTACCAGCAAGCCAGCTTGCTTTGATGAGAGGGGCCTCTTCCTTTACAGAGGTTGTTCTCACTGAAGTACATCACACTGTTTAGAGTTGTTCCTGTATTTCATAAGCAAACTTAATACCCTGGCAGCTGTAATAGCTGTATAATTGACAGCATCTGCCTCATTCTGATTTTTGATGAGCAAACAAAATACTGCTGTGCTAGTTGGCATTGTAAGCCTGAAGCCAGTTCCTGGATATTGATGTTTACTTTTTCCTCACTAATGGAGTCAGACCTTGAAAAGTTTAGTCTTGCTTCTCAAAAAGTTCCATCTCCTGCAAAAACTGTTGGGGGAAAAAAGAAAAGAAAAAAAAAATGGGAATGGGAAAGGCAAGAACATGACATAACTGAAATCTTTTGCGGTTTGTCTTTGTTGACTGGTTTCTTAATCTGCTGTTCAGCTTTAAGACATCAAGAAAGCGACTTTTGCAAGAGGTTTGAAGAAAGTAGAGGTTCAAGTCCTGTAAAAGACGTATCTGTGAGGGAGAGCTGTTAGCCCAAAGGCCTGTCATCTTCTGTTGAGCTCAGCTTAGCAGTATTAAACAACAGCCACTCTGAAATCCGTAACTGCCAAGAAAAAGAGTTGGTGAACTCCTGCAGAACTCAGGCAAGTCGGGTAGCACTGCTGCTTGGTGACTGAGCTGTGGAGGAATAAATGTGTTGGAACACCTGAGTTGTTCTGCCTGTTTGCATCCCCATATTGAGGGATTGAAGTTGAGACCTTGCTCAGTGATTTGTTACAACGTGGCATTTAATGAGACCCATGTGGAACATTTGAATCAACTTTACATTTTGAAGGTCAAATGTTTTATGAGGGTCTGTGTTCTGTGGATTTTGGAGGAGCCTCATTTCTCAGTGTTGGTCAGCTCAGGGTATAGAAAAACGCATTCTTACATGCCGTAAAGATAAAAGTATGATTGATGTTTTTAAGTGCCAGCTTGACAGCTTCCTTGTTCCATCATGGTAACCATGCATAAATAAGTAACATCAGCAAGGCTGCCAGTTCACCCTTTCAGGTTTTGAAAGAAACCTAGAGTACTGCCTATGACTATCTCAGTTTGAATGCGGTATCAGGAGAGTAGCTTTTGCTTTTGTGTTTTTTTTTTCTTTTTCCCCCAGACTGTTGTCAAAACAGGTTATGACTAAACACAAACGTACCAAACAGTTTTAGGGAGTCTTGTCGAGAATCACAGTGAAGTACTTACTCATGTGTAACATGGAAAAGATTTTAATGTCTACCTCCCATCTTTCTTTCTGGGCATGTCTTGTATATCTGAGTGCCTGGTAGACTAATGAAATCTCTTGGTGATATCTTTGCAGGGAGTGCCTTACTTAGGGAAAGGTGTAGTCTGCAGTGCTATTACAGCAGTCTCAGCTTTTGCTGCCTGCAGTGTGAATAAGGTTTTCTTCATGCTTTATACTCTCATGCTGTCCTGAAAGATGTCCTGGTTTGCTACAGTTACCTACATCCAAATCTTTGGGGAAAGAGTTGGAAATCTTGCCAAAACATGCTATATGCTCTAGGAGGTAAGAGAGGCTATGAAGTTTAAAAGCAGACATAAACAAACCTAAAACTTAAGTATAGGAGCCTCGTATTTCTTGCATGTGAAAAAGTTAAAAGCCCATAGAGAGGAGAATCACTTGAAATATTGAAGGGGGGGAGAAGGGGAAGTAAATAATTTATGGTGTTAGTTGTAATCTTCAGAAGCTGTGTCTGAAAGATTAGTTTGCCTTTGCTCATGCTGATTTCTTGGTGTCATTGTTCACAGTGATATGCTACTTCAATTGTTTTTTAGCATCGGTGCATTTTATGATGTGGCAATTTAGAAATTATTGTTTTTCTTTAAATCCTTTTCTAGCAATATAGGTAACCAATTTCCAGGCCAAAGTGTTCCTGCTGGATTTTCTACGTATCCTGCGTTCAGTCCCTTACAGATGATCTGGTGGCAACAAATGTATGCACGTCAGTACTACATGCAATAGTAAGTGCGTTATCTTAGGTAGCACCGAGTCACACTAATGACATGAAGGTATTAAAAACCTCAGTGTTATTTGCAGAATCAAAATGTCTGTTTATTTTGCTTTACACTAAGTTTTGTCCAACAAATCATGAAATCCAGTTTTGGACTGGAATTAATGTATTGACAAGTAAAGATTTAAGGGAGTGCAGTTTGTTTTTACATATATTACATCTGAAATGTTTTTATTGGTGTAGAAAAGAAGATGAAAATCTGGTTAACAATTTTGATGCATGTTTTTTGACAAACCAGTTTCGTGTTTCAATTCATAGCCAAGCTGCTGTTTCAGCCCAAGTGACTTCCAGCACTGAGCCAGTGAGATCTGCAGTTGCCCAGGCTGTAAATTCAGAACATGCTCCTGCAAATGAGCCTGCAGCAGTGCCAAATGTAGCCGTTCGGGACAACAGGCCTGTAAACCCAAATGTTCAGATGAATGCACAGGGTGGCCCCGTAGTGAATGAGGAGGATTTCAACCGGGACTGGCTGGACTGGATGTACACGTTCTCCAGAGCAGCAATTCTTCTGAGCATTGTATACTTCTATTCTTCCTTCAGTCGATTTGTCATGGTAATGGGAGCCATGCTGCTGGTTTATTTGTGAGTACAACAGTTGAGTCTAGCTGCAGATCTGAATGTGGAGTATGGTGCTAGTGTATAAGCCATTTAAACTGAAAAGAAAATACTATTCAGATACAAAAGTTTAGGCGATGCTCCTTCACAGTATGGTGGGTGTGTGTATTCAAACAAGTAGAGAAGTTGATCTGAAAAAAGAACTAATTCTCAAAACATTTTTACAGTAAGTTGGATACCATTTATACAGTGCTCTTAAATGTTGGTGATATTAAGAGATCAGTGTTGTAGAAATATAGAATTTGGAGATGGAAATTTAGAACGTGGGGGTGAGAGGCAAAAAGTTCATATAGGTCAAGCATATGCTTGTATAGACTTAAAACTTGTATTTGTGCTTGGATATGAAGGAAACTTGCAGGGCAAAGCTCATTTATATTTAAAACATAACATGGCTTATGTGTAGTAAATTGTGTTAGGAAGAGTTAAGGTAGTGCTGCTGTAACAGTGGGTACTAGACCTCATAGAATTGCAGGAACATTTCTTTACAGTGCATAATAAAGACCTAAGGACATTCTCTATTTTACTAAGAAATAACGGTACTGTTATCATTTCCCTTTATATAGGAAAATACCTTAGTGATGTAAATATAAGTGGAAAACAGCAGTAATATTTGATATTTCGGACTGATCTCATTCACTAAGAGTTTCTTTACATTGTAGTCTTAGTCCTCACAAGGACTGTTCTGTATCTCATGCAGATAGAATAGTTGAGATCAGAATATAGACACTTGAAAATGTAGGGAGAGGCTTATTTAATTTACAGTGGTAATGTGGTTCAAGCCTTAGATGAAGCTTACATTTTTTTTTCCACAGAAAAACAACTTTAAAGATTAATTTCCAAAGGCAGCCTTAATTTTCATAGTAATGTAAGTGCTTAAAAATGGGGAGGAGACCCAGTAAGAATATTCTACATATTTAATCACTTAGTCATAGCAAATTATTCGTCTTCCAGAACAGAGATGCATCTTCTGTGAACAGCACTTCTGAAACGTAAATGCTAAAACTCTTGGCAAGACCCTTCTTAATCCGGATATCAAAGAACAGCCATTCAGTGTCTGAAATGAGAGTTGCAAAAAAGTCACAAAGTCACAGACTGGTTTGGGTTGGAAGGGACCTGTTCCAACTTTAGTTCCACCCCCCTGCAGTGGGCAGGGGTAACTTCCACTATAGCAGGTTGTTCAAAGCCGCGTCCACCCTGCCCTTGAGCACTTGAGCACATGTAGCTTCATTCATTTAAAAGTATTTGAAGAATGTACTGCAGTAGATAGCTGTAGGAGAAAAAACGGTTTGTTCCTTTCAAAAGAGAGCTTTTCAGCTGTTCTATTTTCTTACATAGACACCAAGCTGGATGGTTCCCATTTAGGCAAGAGGGAGGCCAGCACCAGGCAGCCAATAATGTGGATGTGAATCATGATGGGCAACATGCAAATAATCCTGATCTTGAAGAGATGGTAAGAGCAGACATGTCTTCTGAGACTCGTATGTATTATATTGCAAAGTATGCTCTAATGCCTGGACAGAAGGTCAACTTGTATGAAATGTAGTCAATTTAATCAGAGAGGTTTCAGCTTAGTGTTGAGACTCAGTGTTGAGTCTGCAGTTTAAATTCTGTATTTTTCTAGTTTGACAATTACTGATGGTTTCTTTCTAGTTATTCTTCAGGAGGTTGTTCTGAGAGAAGTTACTTAAAGTAGGAAGATACTGCTGATGACCTTATGTCAGAGCTGTGAAAAGAAGCAGCTGAATTGCTTCTATTTCTGTTTTTAAAGGAACGACTTATGGATGATGGGATTGATGAAGACAGCGGGGAAGATGCAGGTGAAGATGCCAATACAGAGCAGCAGCCCGGATTCATGGCTTCTGCTTGGTCCTTTATTACAACCTTCTTCACATCACTCATCCCTGAAGGACCTCCACAAGTTGGCAATTAAGGAGGAAAAGGAACTGTGTCAGGCAGCCTCAGTAGCCACATGTAGAAGTGGAGCAGATTCTAGAGAGCGTTTTAAATACAGTGCAATTCCTGAACATTTATAATGTTACCTTTCTGATCACAGTGTACAAAAATGTGTATGTGTGTTTTGTTTCCTTTCAGCTTTCTGATGCATTGATTATTTTAAGCACAAGTGGACTACTAAATGCTTTCTTTCAAGATTCTTCTTTTTCTGAAGAACAAAATGTAAAGATACTGGTCTTCCAGGTTTTATTTTAATTTCAAATGTGTATTATACTGAGGCAAAAAGCTTGTACTTAATCTGCACCATTACCTCTTTAAAGAGCTGTTAAAAACATGAATGTCAACAGAGCTTCCAAGTGCTCTCTGTTAATCTGAATAATGTATCTTGTGACTTTGGTTTAGTTTTGTGCAGGGTGTGAATTACCACCTGGGATTTGGAGTTGATATAATTCCTGACAGAATGCTGTAAGCACAAGGATTACTTGCTAATGGTGTATGGTCTTCATGTTGCAAAATACTAAGCCTCTTCTCATACATTTAGAAAGCTAAAAGCTTTCTCTTTAGGCTCTTCTAAAGTTCATTAAAGTTGGAGATGTTTGACAGCTCTTCAAAGACAATTGATAGTGATGGGATAAACCTTAAATGTTTGATACATACAGTACTTTTTAAGAAAAATATAGCTGCACTGGAGAAAAAAACGTGTACATTAGGGTTTTTTTTAAAATAAAAACTGTTATGGTAATTCTTTTGGGTGTTTCTATGCATATTTGAATGTACACGGCTAAGTAGTGCATCATTAAGGATGAGCATATGATGGGTTTGAGAGTGGAATAAAGATATGGTGGCATTACTAATACAGACTGAAGTGGTATGTTTATAGCAGTACATCCACAGTTATGGGTATGATCTCAACAGCAGGATACCTATATTCTTAACCTAATTAAAGCTGAGGAAGGGGAAATTGTACATGAGATAATAGGAAGTGCAACTGCCAGGTTTTTGGATGCTTTCTGTAGCTTTTAATCATAGTTAAGTTACATTTGGTTTTGTTCCTAATCCTAAAGTTACTATATGCTGTCTAAAATGGCTGCAAAGACTCTGTTACACTATAAAGCTCTTAAATAGGTCTGAATAATGAGAAATGGGAGGTTAATTTTGGCCTGCTCATGTCCAACTGCTGCAGTTTTCTTTGGTTTTGTCCTCCAAAACATCTGTCAGGATTTCTAGGCCTTACTGAAGGGTGTCTCAACTGGAGAAATTTGAACAGTGGTTTGAATTTGAACAGTTTAAATAGCATGCTTTTTGAGTTACGAAATATCTTTGATTTACAAATCAGTCATAAGAGGAGAAATATAAATGTTTTGCAAACATGAAGTATTTTATTTGCTGTATGGACAGTGCGGATGAATCATGTTTAATTATGGTGTTTTGCTCCCATGTTACTGTGGAGAGATGCTCTCTATTTAGGTTCTTTACTACATAAATATAAAATGCATAGACCTTGTCCAAGACAATTTACCCTTTTTAATTTGGTGGATGGATCTAACTTGATTAATCTTTAAGAACTGCTAAGGAAACTTCCATTTTTAAAGGAATGGCACACGGGGACAGTCTTGTATAGGAAACAGCTCTCTGCTGTTAGCAGGCTAGATAAAGGAAGTTGCTGTTATGCTTTTATACCTGATTTGGTTAAAAAGCGTACAATTATCACTACTTGTCCTGAAGATGAGGAGGAATTTGTTTATAGGTTATACAAGGTCAAAATAGTGAACTGGGAGATCCTGGCACTTGGTTACATATTGAGGGTTATGTTCTGAGAGCTTTAACTAGTTGTGCACCACAGCTGGAGCAATGAGTCAGAGGACAGACTTCCAGGAGAATGTTTAAAGGACATCCTGAGTTAGTATCTCTCTGAGTTACAACTGCAGATACGTAATATGTTCCTAATACTTGTGTGTTTTAACTGTGCAGTGAAATATTGGTTTTGGGGTATTATGAAGAGCTTGGATGAAATTGTCCTGCCTGTGGTAGGGGGTTGGAATTAGTACAGGAGATCAATGAGGAGTTGAATATCCTTCCTCCTTGGGGTTTTGGGTTCTTTTTAGTGCAGCTTCACTGAGTGACTGCAGCCATGTATTCCAGCGTGAATGAATGTATCTTTCATTGCTTCCTTCTACCCAACTTTGGCCAAGGGTTCTTACTTCTCATTTAAGCGTGTGCGTATACAGAATTCACTATGCATTTATCTATTAAACGGATAATATACAACAGCGCAATACGTAATTTGTAACAAAAAATATATTTTATATGTATTTATAGCATCCATTTCCTTTTAACGTATCTGTCTTTGTCAACGTACCAGCACAACAGCATAATGTGTAATGGGTGCACTGTGTTTTTCACTGAAGAAGGTTTTTTATTGGTTTAAGCTGTTAACCGCAGTTCACCTCTCTTCAGGCTGTCGTTGCCAAGTCTCTCACTCATCACCTCCATCAGTAAATACCGTATTTGTTGTGTGCCCCAGTGAGGGCTGCGGCAGAAAGAAGCGTTTTGTGTTCAGGGTTCTTAACAAGAGGAACCAGATGGGAAGTGACGTGTGTTTCAGACATTGACTGGGCAGGGTGCACGTCCCTGTTGGGATCAGCCACTGCCGCACCAGGAAGAACCGTTCTGGGGCATGTGCCTGGAAGCCCCTCATAGTTTGACCCCGTCAGAGCCGTTCCCCTCTTCTGTGCACCTTATTTCAGGGCCTTGGGTTTGCTTCCAGCCCGTCAGGACTCTGTGTTTACCCACTCTGCGCAGTGCTCTCTTGAAACAGATGTTAAAGAAGGAGTTTGGTTTTGCTGTGTTTTCTCACTGTCACCTGTATGCCAAGGAGCGGGACCAGAACACAAAAAGATGGAGCAGATGCTTTCAGGCTTATGTTAACATTACCTCTAAACGGTCCTCAGTAAACAAGGGGGCTTGAGTTCGAGGGTCTTTGGTAGCACTGTCCCTCGCTCCATGGAGGAGAGGGAAATGAAAAGCAACTTCAAGGGCTTTTGCTACAGCTGTCTCATGATGCTCAATGAGTACCCCCCTGCAGATGGGCACCACGGCCATGGTGGTCTGGGGTGTCCGTCCCAGCATGGGAACAGAGAGGGAGCATCGCAGAGCAGAGCCTGATCAAGAGCCGTGGCACCATTCCCTGCAGCCTGTGGGACAGGGGCTGCGGGTGCTCCCCCTCTTCTTCCTGGCCTTGTCTTCAGGGTGTGTGTACGTGTGTAAATGGCAGTGACTAAAGCGAGGAGCTGCTGCTTGGGGCAGCTTTCCTCATGTTTTGGAGGTGTTTTATAGGGGTGGTGTGTGACATAAAAAGGGGGATGTGGGGGAATCTGGGGACGGATGGTGTCATTTGGGGCACCCCAGCGTCACGGGGTGGGAGGGCAGTGATTTGGCAGAGGAGCAGGTGAGGATGGGGTGGGTCCCCTGAAAAAAGGGGGGTAACAGCTTTATTTGGGTCCGATTCCTTCGGAGACCTTCTGTGACAGAGGCTGTGCTTGTGGAGCCCGCGAGCCCTCCCGCTCCTGCGATTCCGGGAGTGCAGGGGCGGTGGGGGATACCCACACCGAGTTCTGGAGAGACAACCGTCCCGTTTGGGATCTGTGTGGTTGGTGGTTGTTAAACTGTTTGATCTCACTCCAGCGGTGTTCTCCCTCTCACCTGCTGTTCCCTTCCCCATCCCAGCTGCAGCGGGTGCGGAGCTCCTCTTCCTTGCGCAGCACAGCCGGAACCGCCAGCGCTGCACGGGGGGGCAGATGTGCTGAGCAGCATCGTGTACGTGAACGCACCTCTCCGCTTTCTGTGCTTGGGGAGCGTGGGCAGAACAGCCGCAGCCTCGTCCCGTCGGCAGCGGCAACGGCCGGGAATGGGTTGTGGTACGGAGGCGCCGGGGGCCGAGAAGAGTCAGCCCTGTCCCCAGGCAGCAGTTGGTGTCCCCGGAGGACGTTAACTGCGCGGGGAGCGGCCGTTTCGCGGCCCCGTGCCTCTTCGGTACCGAAAAGTGAGCGTGTGCTGCCACCACGTGTCCAAATATCGGTACTGCAGGTGATGAGGATGGGAGGGGCCAAGGGGCGGTGCTGTGTGCTGCTCGGTGCTGCCACCGTGTGTCCAAATCTCGGTACTGCAGGTGGTGGAGATGGGAGGGGCCAAGGGCAGTGCCGGGTGCTGCTCGGTGCTGCCACCACGTGTCCAAATATCAGTACTGCAGGTGGTGGAGATGGGAGGGGCCAAGGGCAGTGCCGGGTGCTGCTCGGTGCTGCCACCGCGTGTCCAAATCTCGGTACTGCAGGAGGTGGAGATGGGAGGGGCCAAGGAGTGGATCAGTGCAGCACTCGCTGCTGCCGTCATGTGGCCAAAACTGTGTACTGCAGGTGGGGAAGCAGCAGTGTGGCCCCGGATACAGCTTCCAGGCGGCATGCGGCCACCATTGGCCAAGACTCCTGTCAATCACTCTTAGCTTGGGCCCTCCCGAGCCGCTCTGAATGGGCGTCGCCCCCCTGAGGCCGCCATTGGCTGAGGCGCCTGTCAATCACTCTTAGCCCGGCCCCCCCCGCTGCTCCGATTGGCCAGAGCCCTCCGCGGCCACCATTGGTTGAGTCGTCTGTCAATCACTCTTAGCCCGGCCCCCGCGCGGCTCCGATTGGCCAGAGCCCTCCGGCGATCGCGATTGGCCAAGGCGTCTGTCAATCACTCTTAGCCCGGCCCCCGCGCGGCTCCGATTGGCCAGAGCCCTCCGGCGATCGCGATTGGCCGAGGCGCCTGTCAATCACTCTTAGCCCTGCCCCCCGCCACTCCGATTGGCCAGAGCCCTCCGGCGATCGCGATTGGCAGAGGCGCCTGTCAATCACTCTTAGCCCGGCCCCCCCCGCTGCTCCGATTGGCCAGAGCCCTCCGCGGCCACCATTGGTTGAGTCGTCTGTCAATCACTCTTAGCCCGGCCCCCGCGCGGCTCCGATTGGCCAGAGCCCTCCGGCAATCGCGATTGGCCGAGGCGCCTGTCAATCACTCTTAGCTCCGCCCCCCCGCCGCTCCGATTGGCCAGAGCCCTCCGCGGCCACCATTGGTTGAGTCGTCTGTCAATCACTCTTAGCCCGGCCCCCGCGCGGCTCCGATTGGCCAGAGCCCTGCGGCGATCGAGATTGGCCGAGGCGCCTGTCAATCACTCTTAGCCCGCCCCCCCGCCGCTCCGACTGGCCAGAGCCCTCCGGCAATCGCGATTGGCCGAGGCGCCTGTCAATCAGTCTTAGCCCGGCCCCCGCGCGGCTCCGATTGGCCAGAGCCCTCCGGCGATCGCGATTGGCCGAGGCGCCTGTCAATCACTCTTAGCCCGGCCCCTGCGCGGCTCCGATTGGCCAGAGCCCTCCAGCGATCGCGATTGGCCGAGGTGCCTGTCAAGCACTCAGCCAATGGTTGCTTCCCGGGAAATCCTAATCTGTTATCTGAGGCTCCTGTAAAAGAAATGAAAGGAGGCACACGCTGAGAGAGGGATTGAAGATGCGGCCATCTCTCTGCATGTCCCATCTTCTTTAGGTTTACTTCACCTCTGCTTGCGTTTGGAGGTCGTCCATCCTTTTATTCTGACTTGTGCACCACCTGGAAAACAGTAACAAAGGAAGAATGCTTGTAATTTTCTGAAAACGACAAAACCCTGAAATAAATTGCTACTTGGGTTTTTTAAGCATGGCTTCCCTTCTCTGAGTCACCTGAAAGTCATTTTTCAGTTAGAATGTGCTGGAAAGTCTGAGCCAGGGAGTCTGTGTTAGTCTCAGTGTGAGATTTGTGTGGATGTGTGAGCTACTCAGTGTCAGATTGAGCCCAAATGTGTGTGAGCCAAAGTCTGAGCTACAGTGTCTGTGCAGTTTAAATGTAAGAGTCTGAGCCAGTCTGTGTGACTGGGGGCCTTTGTGGGTCTGTGGAGTTAGAATGTGAGTCTGAGCCTCAGAGTTTCAGCCCCAGAGCCTTGACAAGAGAGTGCCTGCGTGGTCTGAACGCGAGTATGATTATGGGCCAGTCTGTGGGAGTGAGCCTGTGTGGCCTGTGAGTTTTGAATGTGCATCTAAGCCAGAGAAATAAATGCAAAAAATTAAAGCCAGGGAGCAGCCAAGGAACCAGATAGAAAAAAGGACCCAGGTGTGGCTTGTCAAGCTGCTTTTATCCCACCTGCTGGTTTGCCCCAGCCCTGACCCAGGGCACTGAGGGAAGGGTTGTGGTTAGGGCCTGAGGTATATAAGGCACAGCCTTTTGCTGGGGTGGTTTTTTTGGATTTGGCTCTCTTGCAGGTATGTTGGTTGGGGGTGTTGTTTCTGCTTTTGTTTCTTTGGGTTTTCTGTAGGGGTTTTGTCTCTTAGGAAGTTGTTTGGTTTTGTTTGTTTCTGTGTGCTTCATTTGAGGAACTTTTTTTGTTGTAATTTTTTTTAAAAAGAATAGTAGTTTTTGCCTTTGCTTTTTTTGCTAGGGAAGGTTCCAGTGTACGTAGGGTTTGTTCTTTAGAGTTTATATGTGTGTGGCGTTTTGGGGTATAGTTGTAAATTGTCTCTGTAGGTGTACTTTCTCATGGTTTGTTTTCACAGAGCTAACTTTTTCCTGTTGTACTCTGGTTGATGTGAACAGTGACTGGGTGGCTATAGAACTGGTAAATTTTCCTTGGTTTAAAGTACTTTAAGTCAGTTTCTGTTGCTGTTTTCCAAGTGGCATACAAGGGTGGGTGTAGCAGATACACCTGTTGGATGCTTGGTGTATGAGCAGCCTGTACGATCAAGCTGGGGTTAGATACTTCACAGGAAAGACAGTTTTTTCTAGCTCTCTTCAGTTTGCATCTGATTCCATTTCCTTTTACGGAGTCGCATCCAAATCCTGAGAAATGAAGTGCTGAAGTGAGGAGGACTGTTAAAAATTTGGAGGATTTTGTGTGAGGTGGGTGACTAACAGTTGAATGTAATTTTGTGATGGGTTTTAGTTTTTCTTGTAGGTTCTGTGCTGTTCCTTGTGAAGTCTGTTAACTGTTTCCAGTGTGTCAGAGAGGTCATGACAAGGACGGTGGGATCAATTACTTATCACCAGAGCAATGCTCACTAGTGTCTAGTTTTTTAAGTCTTGCAGAGGAGGAGAACCCTGGTGTAGCATTCAGAAGTAATTTAGGATCAGCTGAGCAAGTGTTTGCAGAGTTAAATATGAGGCAGTGTCAAGTGTTACAGAAATAGGTGAGCACTGACTGGTCTGGTGGTGGTGAGAATGACAGCCAAACCAGTGTTTTTCTTCTGTTTGTCTGATTACAGACTGTTGTATGGCTGAATTTTTTGTTTTGCCTTTTTTTTTCTTTTGTAGTTTTTGCTTCCCTTACTGTAGATGATGAAGATAAAATGGGCAAATGCAGCTATCAGGCAGGTGTCTGGTATGAGAGTTCCGAATAGTAAGTCTGGCTAGAGATCTATGGCACTATGGAAACTATACTGAGGGACTACTTTTTGGGAGCAGGGGGATGGGGGACAATATCAGTCTAGCAGGGACAGGTTTTAAATGTACCATGGGGGTGAGGAAAAAGAAGTGAGGCGCTTAATAGCATCGTCCTACAGTGGTCAGGGTGGTACAGCTTGACTCTGTGTCATGGGTTCAGCAGCAGCAGTCACTTTTTTCTCCTCCTTGGTAGCTGGTGCAGCGCTGTGTTTTTGACTTGCGGCCCGGGAACAGCGCTGATAACACCAGTGTTTTCAGTTACTGCTTGGTAATGTTTTGGTTTGACCAAGGACTTTCTGAGTCTCACGCTCTGCCACTGAGGAGGGGAAGCCGGGAGGAAGCAGAGACAGGACACCTGACCCGAACTGACCAAAGAGGTATTCAGTGCCACAGCACGTCATGCCCAGGAGGTAAAACAGAGAGCAAAGAGCCGGAAGGGTGGGGGTGTGCTGCTTGGTGGGGCTGGGTATAGGTGGTGAGCAATTGTATTCTTTCCTTGTATTTGCCTTGTCATTATTATTATTGGGGGCAGCAGTAGTGGTCTTGTGTTATACCTTAGTTACTAAACTGTTCTTACCTCAACCTGTGGGAGTTGCATTCTTTCGATTCTCCTCCCCATCCCCCTGGGACTGGGGGAAGAAAGAGGGGGGAGTGAGTGAACAAACTGTGTGAGGGGCTTAAACTATGACACTGTGTTATGGAGTGAGTTTGCTTGTATTCTGCATTCGTGCTTCCATGTAGCTTATTGAGTTAAAGGTGCTCAGCCTGCTCCTTGGACCTTGTCTTTTAGTTAGTGATTGCTTGAGCTCGTTGCCTAAGGGTGGTGAGGCATTTTTTTTTTTCCAGGTTTATGCGCGTAAAGCAGAGTAGGGTTTTTGTTTTGAGTCATTTGGTCAGTAGTCTTTTGGGGCGTTGCTCCAGGCTACCTTTGCAGCTGTGAGTAGGTAAGGGGCTTGTTTGTCGGGGTGGTGGCTTAGAGTTGAGAGAGACATGGCAAAGGGATTCAGTTTTTGTGTTTCGTATTCCAAGGCTTGCCCTCTACATTCGAAGTCAGATGAGTGCTTCATGTGAGTCAGGGTGGTAAGAAGGATTGTGGCGTCGGTCACTTTTTGTGAGAGCCGTGGTCGTTTCCCTTTGTTGTACTTCTAGGCCACAGAGGGCAGGTGAGGCCTGGTGTCAGACTCCGATATCTCTTTGGAACAGGCAAGCACAGTGTTGAGGAGCTTTGGTGGAGGCAGAGGCTTCGTAAGGAACAGGTGGAGGTCGACAGCTGGGGTGGTGGTGATGATGGTACCACAGGGTATTCGCCTTGCTTTGTTTCTGGCAGCTGATAAAGAGGAACTTGGCAATGGTTGCAACAATGCTGGTGTCTGATGGGAGAGTTCTGAACACTGAAGCTGTCTCGAGAGCCATGGCACTATGGAAGCTAAGTAGAGGGACTCCTTTTTGGGGCTGGGGTGTGGGGGATGAGTTCAGGATAACGGGAAGGGGTTGAAAATGTAATATGGGGCAGAGGGAAAGGCAGCATGTTAAATTGCAGTGTGAGCTTACTGTGAGCAGGGCAGTTCCAGCTTGGTTGCTTTACGGTCTGCGTGTGGCCCATGTTCTATATTGGTTCTTCCTCAGGTCTTGCTGTCTTTGTATCTCCTTGAGCTGAAGGGGTTTAAGCCTGCTTCTCAGGCCCCATCCTCTGGGTGCCGACCACTCGTGTAGGTTGCCCAAGTGCCTGTTGGGCATTCCTTTTCTAGCTTTACAAGTGTAAAGCATGCTAGGGCTTTTGTCTTGGAGTCATCTGGTCATTAGTATTTTGGGGCTTGGTTCCAGGCTGCCTTGGAAGCTCCGTTCTCTTGGCATCCCTGTTCATTGGATAGGACTTCGTCACTACATCTTCATGCTTGTAGGTCTTGAAGTCATGTTTGCTGCGTGTCCATTTTGCCAGTTTGGGCGGTCGCTGTAGGGATAGCATGGTCATGTCAGGCTTTATTCCGGGGCTCCTTAGGAGCTGGGTTTCCTTGCTCTTGTGACCCTGCAAGTGATCTGGGCGCATGTAAGTGTTCCGTGTGGGAGGCTGTCTCTTTTGGCTCCTCCCCGGGAAGTCCCGCTTTTGCTGCTGCCCAGGAAGTCTAGCTTTGGTTCCTACCCAGAAAGTTCTGCTTTAGAAATCCCTGGAAAAGTCACGACTCTCGGAGACCTCTCTAGATGTTGCTGGCCGCTTCTTCCGATGGCGGCTGGCCCCCTGCATCGGAATGAATGTGCTTTTTTGTGTGCATAAAAGCCTGAGCCTCACGCGATGTGAGGGAGGCAGAAACTCATCCCACCCAGGTCAACGTTGCCTCCGCAGGGACAACCGTTCAGGTTGAGCCTGCCACCTCGTGCTGCTGTAATGATTCTCGGAGCTGGTTTCCTGAAGGTCTTCGCAGGGTCCTTGGGGTTGGTAAGATAAGCAAGTATCAGAAGTGTCCTTTACTGTATCCTTTACTCTCTCTAGAGTTTCCTACATTAATAAACTAGTGGAGAATTCTGTATATGTCTCTGGTTTTCTCTCACCTGGAATCCTGGAGCTCTGGAACAGGTGTGATGGGCTTTTAGAATCTCAGTGTAGCTGTCTACTCTTGATGATCTGCATAAATGGACAGCATAGGTCTGGGACAAAGCCTGCCTTTAATGGGTCAGTGACAGAAGAGCTCTGGGAATAAGCTTGCTTTTAATGGGTCCAGGCCAGAGAGTCAGCTTGGGAATGGGTGTGGTAGTTTATCTGGAGTCAATGTCAGAGTCAGACTGTCTGGCTTCAGAGTGTCTGGCTGTCAGTTTGTGTGCGCATTTCAAGCTACATCTTGGTGTGAGTGCGGCCTGAGAGAGGCTGATGAAACCTTTTTTTGGCGTTGTGGTTTTTGAGTTTTGATTGCGAGTCTGAACCAGAGAATGAGAGCATGGAAATTAAAGGCAGAGAGCCAGAGTCAGATAGGAAACAGACCAGGCTGTGGCTTATCCGGGTGCTTCTTTTCCAGCTGGTGGCTTGCCCCACTGCTGAACCACGGCTTTGAGGGAGTGGTTGTGGGTGGGTCCTGGGGTACATGAGGCACAGCCATTCACCGGGGAGCTCTTTTAGTATTTGGCTTTCATCAGGGTAAGTTTGGTGGTGGTTATTTTGGGGTTTGTGGGGTTAGAGCTTTGTGGTTTATTTCTGCTGTTGTTTTTTTTTTGGGTTTTTTGGAATGGTCTTGTCTGAATTAAGACCCTCAGGCTATGTCAAGACTCACTAGTGCATACAGTAGTATCTTTGTATAGGGTGTTGTTGGTTTGTTTTTTGTTTTCTTCTTTTTTTTCCTTTTTCTTTTAGGTGTTATATTTGTTGGTGGTACTGAGCTAATGGCAGCCTTGTGTCTGTTCTGAGGAGTTGTGGCAAAGGTCACCTTTGGACAAGGTAGTGATGACCTATAGACCATTCCTGTTTTATTTTGCAGATGATGAAGAGGAATGTGGCTACTGAAGGAATATCCCAGTTAGCTGAGAAGAGGGTTTTGTAAAGGATGGCTTTGGACCTCTGCCCCTTTGAAGGCTAAGGCAAAAGACTGGGCTTAGGGAGGGGCCTGTAAAAGATGTAAGGTCGGTGCGGGAGAGAGTCTCTGAAAGAACTGGTCTCTTTGGTCAGGGGAAGGGAGCAGGTTACTATTCAGCTTGAGCTTATCTTGCTTCACAAAGTTCAAGTGTAGATGAGGCTTGTGGCTCAGAGCCTTCAGGTCAGTTTTATTTTGAGGCATGGCTCCGGATGTCCTGTGCAGCTCTGTTGTCTGCGTCAATTTTCACAGACCTGACTGTGTTTGCCGATCTTGCTGATTAATGTGAGAACTGATTAGGTGGCTGTAGCAGCAGCTCTAGGCGAAAAGGCTTGAAGTAGCTGAAGGCAATATTTATGTGTGTTTTCCTGATGAACATTCAGGCCCAGATACAGCTGGCAGAAATATGGGAGGCCTGGCCACTGAGCAGCCAATGTACTGAAGCAGGAGATGAGTATTGCACAGGGTGGGCGGCCTCTTTGAGCCCAATGTAGGCTTGCATCTGTTTCCATTTCTTTTTCAGATGTCGCATCCTACCTGGGAGAGGTGAAGCTGCACCCTGAGGAGGGCTGTGAGAAGCTAAGGAGGTTTTGTGCCGCGTTGGTCGAACGTTGTGTATGCCTGGTGTCGTACTCCACAGTCACTTAGGAGCCAGCAAATAAAAGGTCGAGCAGCTTCGGAGGAGGCAGATGGTCATTATGGAAGAGGCTGGAATGGACGGCTGGGGCGGTGGTGACGATGGTCAAGCACGGCGTGTTTCCATTCGTTAGTTCGCTACAGATGATGAAGAGGAACTCGGCAACAAAGACGATGATCTGGGACCGTGACGCGGGAGCTCTGAGCCACGAAGCTGGCTCAAGACCCACGTTACTACGGAAGGTAAGCACAAGGTGTCGTTTTTGGGGCTGGGGAGTGCGGGACAAGATCAGGATGGCAGGAAGTGGTTTGAAATGTAGCATGGGGGAGAGGGAAAGGGAGCGTGTTACGTTGCAGCCTTTACAGTCTTGAAGTTGAGCTCGTCACCGGACCATCATGACAGTTTTGGCAGTTGGTGTGGAAATCGCATGGTCGAGTCAGACTGGGTTCCGGGGCTCCACGGGAGCCTCTTTGTCTCGGTCTCATTGGCCCACCGGCTATTTGGGTCGATGGAGCGTTCCATTTGGGAGGCAGTCTTCCACAAGAGAGTTTATGGCTTTTTGGTGTCACAGAGTGTGTAGCGTTCTGTTTGTGTGTGTGTGTGTATATATATGTGTTTGCTTAGAAGCCGTTATGCCCACCATATGTAGTCGGGGGAGGCGGAACAGTAACAACGGGAGCATTTGGGGAGTCGGTTTGCTTTGATCATACGGGCACAGCTCCTAGTCAGGCCTGAGAGAGACAGGCAGCAGTGGTAGGCGTTTGGCACACGTGAGCGTGCATAGATAGGTGTCAGCGTGCGTGAGCGGGTGTAGGCTCAGTGATTTACTTGTGGGTGGGCTGTGGGTTGTAGACTAAAAAATTTTCTCTTTTCAGTTTTTTAGGAAAAAAAAAGAAACAAAACAAAAAAACCCCAAAAACCCAGCCACGGGTTTTTTTTTTTCTCCCCCAGTTGGGTGATTTTTTTCCCCGGGTCCCGGCCGGTCTGCGAAGCAACATTCATCGCCTAAGTTCGGGTGCAGGCCAGTGGAGGGACGGGGTTTTTGCAGGCAGGGCATTCTCAGCATTCCTGGGATCGTTGTTCCCGTGTTGCTTTTCAGAGCGAGAGACGGCTAGTTACAGGCGCAGATGATGTGCAATAAAATTTGGCCTGCAAGGTAGATCGCACGGGGTTGCATCTGGGGTGAGTGCAAGCATATGCAGACACGTGTCAGCATGCGTGAATGGGTGTAGGCTTAGTGCTTTACTTGTGGGTGGCCTGTGAGTTGTTGTTGAATTTAAAATTTTTTCCTTAAAAGATTTTTAGAAAAAAAACAAACAAACAAAAAAAAAAAAAAAACAAAAAAACACAGAAACCCAAGGGGAAAAAGAAAACCCCACAGCTGGGGATTTTTTTTTTTTTTTCTCACCCAGCTGGGTATTTTTTCCCAGGTCCCAGACAATCTGCAAGGCGACATTCATCATCCAGGTTTGGGCACAGGCTGGCTCAGGGTTAGAGACTGGAGAACATGTTCTGAGATCAGAGGACTTATTCTGAGATTGGTGAACTTGTTCTGAGAATGGAGAACTTGTTCTGTGATTAGAGAATTTGGTCTTTGATGGGAGAACTTGTTCTGTGATTGGAGAACTTGTTCTGTGATTGGAGAACTTGTTCTGTGATGGGAGAACTTGTTCTGTGATGGGAGAACTTGTTCTGTGATGGGAGAACTTGTTCTGTGATGGGAGAACTTGTTCTGTGATGGGAGAACTTGTTCTGTGATGGGAGAACTTGTTCTGTGATGGGAGAACTTGTTCTGTGATGGGAGAACTTGTTCTGTGATGGGAGAACTTGTTCTGTGATGGGAGAACTTTTTCCGTTATTGGAGAAATTTGTCTTTGGTTGGAGGAGTGGTTTTGAGGTTGGAGGACTTCTTGATGTCCTGAGTTTGGAGGACTTCTTGATGTCCTGAGTTTGGAGGACTTCTTGATGTTCTGAGTTTGGAGGACTTCTGTTTGTTCTGAGTTTGGAGGACTTCTGTTTGTTCTGAGTTTGGAGGACTTCTGTTTGTTCTGAGTTTGGAGGACTTCTGTTTGTTCTGAGTTTGGAGGACTTGTTTTCTTTTAGGAGAATTTGGTATTTGATTGGAGAACTTGTACTGTGGTTGGAGAAGTTTGTCTCAGCTTGGGGGAATTGTTCTGAGTTTGGAGCACTTCTTGTTCTGAGTTTGGAGCACTTCTTGTTCTGAGTTTGGAGCACTTCTTGTTCTGAGTTTGGAGCACTTCTTGTTCTGAGTTTGGAGCACTTCTTGTTCTGAGTTTGGAGCACTTCTTGTTCTGAGTTTGGAGCACTTCTTGTTCTGAGTTTGGAGCACTTCTTGTTCTGAGTTTGGAGCACTTCTTGTTCTGAGTTTGGAGCACTTCTTGTTCTGAGTTTGGAGCACTTCTTGTTCTGAGTTTGGAGCACTTCTTGTTCTGAGTTTGGAGCACTTCTTGTTCTGAGTTTGGAGCACTTCTTGTTCTGAGTTTGGAGCACTTCTTGTTCTGAGTTTGGAGCACTTCTTGTTCTGAGTTTGGAGCACTTCTTCTCTCAGAGGAGAATTTGGTCTTTGGTTGGAGGACCCGTTCTGAGGTTGGAGGACCCGTTCTGAGGTTGGAGGACCCGTTCTGAGGTTGGAGGACCCGTTCTGAGGTTGGAGGACCCGTTCTGAGGTTGGAGGACCCGTTCTGAGGTTGGAGGACCCGTTCTGAGGTTGGAGGACCCGTTCTGAGGTTGGAGGACCCGTTCTATCATAGTAGACTTTGGTCTTTGATTGGAGAACTAGTACTGTGATTGGAGAATTTTTTCTTAGCTCGGAGGAGTTGTTCAGAGCTCGGAGGAGTTGTTCAGAGCTCGGAGGAGTTGTTCAGAGCTCGGAGGAGTTGTTCAGAGCTCGGAGGAGGACTTGTTCTCTTTTAGGAGCATTAGGTCTGTGATTGGAGAATTTTTTCTGTGCCTGGAGAGCTTCCACTGTGATTGAAGAAATTTTTCTGGGCTTGAAGGACTTGTTCAGAGCTTGGAAGACTTGTTTGGAATTAGGGGGACATGTAGAGAGCCTGGAGGACATGACATGTAGAGAGCCTGGAGGACGTGACATGTAGAGAGCCTGGAGGACGTGACATGTAGAGAGCCTGGAGGACGTGACATGTAGAGAGCCTGGAGGACGTGACATGTAGAGAGCCTGGAGGACGTGACATGTAGAGAGCCTGGAGGACGTGACATGTAGAGAGCCTGGAGGACATGTTCTCTTCTCGGAGCATTTGGTATGTCATTGGGGGACTTGTTCAGTGCTTGGTGAACATGAAGTATGATGATTGGAGGACTTTTGTTGTGAGATTGGAGGACTTGTTGTGAGATTGGAGGACTTGTTGTGAGATTGGAGGACTTGTTCCGAGCTTGGAGGACTGGACTTGTTCCGAGTTTGGAGGACTGGACTTGTTCCGAGCTTGGAGGACTGGACTTGTTCCGAGCTTGGAGGACTTGACTTGTTCCGAGCTTGGAGGACTTGACTTGTTCCGAGCTTGGAGGACTTGTTCTCTTATCGGAGCATTTGGTATGTCATTGGGGGACTTGTTCTGTGCCTGGTGAACATGAACTATGATGATTGGAGGACTTGTTGTGAGATTGGAGGACTTGTTGTGAGATTGGAGGACTTGTTGTGAGATTGGAGGACTTGTTGTGAGTTTGATGTGGTTATTCTGAGATTTTAGGACTTCTTCAGAGCTTGGAGGACTTACTTCTTCAGAGCTTGGAGGACTTACTTCTTCAGAGCTTGGAGGACTTACTTCTTCAGAGCTTGGAGGACTTACTTCTTCAGAGCTTGGAGGACTTACTTCTTCAGAGCTTGGAGGACTTACTTCTTCAGAGCTTGGAGGACTTACTTCTTCAGAGCTTGGAGGACTTACTTCTTCAGAGCTTGGAGGACTTACTTCTTCAGAGCTTGGAGGACTTACTTCTTCAGAGCTTGGAGGACTTACTTCTTCAGAGCTTGGAGGACTTACTTCTTCAGAGCTTGGAGGACTTGTTCTATTCTAGGAGCATTTGGTCTGTGATTGGAGAATTTGTTCTGTGCCTGGAGAGCTTGCACTGTGATTGAAGAAATTTTTCCGAGCTTGGAGGACTTGTTCCGAGCTTGGAGGACTTGTTCCGAGCTTGGAGGACTTGTTCTCTTTTAAGAGCATTTGGTCTGTGATTGGAGAAATTGTTCTGTGCCTGGAGAGCTTGCACTGTGATTGAAGACATTTTTCTGGGCTTGGAGGACTTGTTCCCAGCTTGGAGGACTTGTTCCCAGCTTGGAGGACTTGTTCCCAGCTTGGAGGACTTGTTCCCAGCTTGGAGGACTTGTTCCCAGCTTGGAGGACTTGTTCCCAGCTTGGAGGACTTGTTCCCAGCTTGGAGGACTTGTTCCCAGCTTGGAGGACTTGACTTGTTCCCAGCTTGGAGGACTTGACTTGTTCCCAGCTTGGAGGACTTGACTTGTTCCCAGCTTGGAGGACTTGACTTGTTCCCAGCTTGGAGGACTTGACTTGTTCCCAGCTTGGAGGACTTGACTTGTTCCCAGCTTGGAGGACTTGACTTGTTCCCAGCTTGGAGGACTTGACTTGTTCCCAGCTTGGAGGACTTGACTTGTTCCCAGCTTGGAGGACTTGACTTGTTCCCAGCTTGGAGGACTTGACTTGTTCCCAGCTTGGAGGACTTGACTTGTTCCCAGCTTGGAGGACTTGACTTGTTCACAGCTTGGAGGACTTGACTTGTTCACAGCTTGGAGGACTTGACTTGTTCACAGCTTGGAGGACTTGACTTGTTCACAGCTTGGAGGACTTGACTTGTTCTCTTATCGGAGCATTTGGTATGTCACTGGGGGACTTGTTCTGTGCCTGGTGAACATGAACTATGATGATTGGAGGACTTGTTGTGAGATTGGAGGACTTGTTGTGAGATTGGAGGACTTGTTGTGAGATTGGAGGACTTGTTGTGAGATTGGAGGACTTGTTGTGAGATTGGAGGACTTGTTGTGAGATTGGAGGACTTGTTGTGAGATTGGAGGACTTGTTGTGAGTTTGATGTGGTTGTTCTGAGATTTTAGGAATTGTTCTGAGTTTGATGTGGTTGTTCTGAGATTTTAGGAATTGTTCTGAGTTTGATGTGGTTGTTCTGAGATTTTAGGAATTGTTCTGAGTTTGATGTGGTTGTTCTGAGATTTTAGGAATTGTTCTGAGTTTGATGTGGTTGTTCTGAGATTTTAGGAATTGTTCTGAGTTTGATGTGGTTGTTCTGAGATTTTAGGAATTGTTCTGAGCTTGGAGGACTTCTTCAGAGCTTGGAGGACTTGTTCTATTCTTGGAGCATTTGGTCTGTGATTGAAGAAATTTTTCTGGGCTTGGAGGACTTGTTCCGAGCTTGGAGGACTTGTTCTCTTTTAAGAGCATTTGGTCTCTGATTGGAGAAATTTTTCTGTGCGTGGAGAGCTCGCACTGTGATTGAAAATTTTTTTCCTGGCTTGGAGGAATTGTTCTGAGTTTGGGGGAGTTGTTCTGAATCTGGGGGACTTGTTTTGAGTTAGGGGAATTGTTCAGTGCTTGTAGGACTTGTTCAGGGCTTGGAGGACTTGTTCTGTTTTAGAAGCATTTGGTCAGTGATTGGAGAATTTTTTCTCTGCCTGGAGAACTTGCACTATATTTGGAGGACATGTCGAGAGCCTGGAGGACATGTCGAGAGCCTGGAGGACATGTCGAGAGCCTGGAGGACATGTCGAGAGCCTGGAGGACATGTCGAGAGCCTGGAGGACATGTCGAGAGCCTGGAGGACATGTCGAGAGCCTGGAGGACATGTCCTCTTATCGGAGCATTTGTTATGTCATTTGGGGGACTTGTTTTGTGCTTGGTGAAAATGAACTATGATGGAGCATTTGTTATGTCATTTGGGGGACTTGTTTTGTGCTTGGTGAAAATGAACTATGATGGAGCATTTGGTATGTCATTTGGGGGACTTGTTCTGTGCTTGGTGAAAATGAACTATGATGATTGGAGGACTTGTTTTGAGATTGGAGGACTTGTTTTGAGATTGGAGGACTTGTTTTGAGATTGGAGGACTTGTTTTGAGATTGGAGGACTTGTTTTGAGATTGGAGGACTTGTTGTGACATTGGAGGACTTGTTTTGAGATTGGAGGACTTGTTGTGACATTGGAGGACTTGTTGTGACATTGGAGGACTTGTTTTGAGATTGGAGGACTTGTTGTGACATTGGAGGACTTGTTGTGACATTGGAGGACTTGTTCTGAGTTTGATGTGGTTGTTCTGATATTTTAGGACTTGTTCAGAGCTTGGAGGACTTGTTCTCTTCTAGGAGCATTTGGTCTGTGATTGGAGAAATTGTTCTGTGCCTGGAGAGCTTGCACTGTGATTGAAGAAATTTTTCTGGGCTTGGAGGACTTGTTCAGAGCTTGGAGGACTTGTTCAGAGCTTGGGGGA
Organism: Ara ararauna; assembly: GCA_028858755.1. Classification (NCBI taxonomy): domain Eukaryota; kingdom Metazoa; phylum Chordata; class Aves; order Psittaciformes; family Psittacidae; genus Ara; species Ara ararauna. Next base: position 163,368,270 of record CM054377.1, read on the forward strand.
CTTGTTCAGAGCTTGGGGGACTTGTTCAGAGCTTGGGGGACTTGTTCAGAGCTTGGGGGACTTGTTCAGAGCTTGGGGGACTTGTTCACAGCTTGGGGGACTTGTTCACAGCTTGGGGGACTTGTTCACAGCTTGGGGGACTTGTTCACAGCTTGGGGGACTTGTTCACAGCTTGGGGGACTTGTTCACAGCTTGGAGGACTTGTTCACAGCTTGGAGGACTTGTTCACAGCTTGGAGGACTTGTTCTCTTATCGGGGCATTTGGTATGTCATTGGGGGACTTGTTCTGTGCCTGGTGAACATGAACTATGATGATTGGAGGACTTGTTGTGAGATTGGAGGACTTACTTGTTGTGAGATTGGAGGACTTACTTGTTGTGAGATTGGAGGACTTACTTGTTGTGAGATTGGAGGACTTACTTGTTGTGAGATTGGAGGACTTACTTGTTGTGAGATTGGAGGACTTACTTGTTGTGAGATTGGAGGACTTACTTGTTGTGAGATTGGAGGACTTACTTGTTGTGAGATTGGAGGACTTACTTCTTCAGAGCTTGGAGGACTTACTTCTTCAGAGCTTGGAGGACTTACTTCTTCAGAGCTTGGAGGACTTACTTCTTCAGAGCTTGGAGGACTTACTTCTTCAGAGCTTGGAGGACTTGTTCTATTCTAGGAGCATTTGGTCTGTGATTGGAGAAATTGTTCTGTGCCTGGAGAGCTTGCACTGTGATTGAAGACATTTTTCTGGGCTTGGAGGACCTGTTCGCAGCTTGGAGGACCACCTGTTCGCAGCTTGGAGGACCACCTGTTCGCAGCTTGGAGGACCACCTGTTCGCAGCTTGGAGGACCACCTGTTCGCAGCTTGGAGGACCACCTGTTCGCAGCTTGGAGGAAGACCTGTTCGCAGCTTGGAGGAAGACCTGTTCGCAGCTTGGAGGAAGACCTGTTCGCAGCTTGGAGGAAGACCTGTTCTCTTATCGGGGCATTTGGTATGTCATTGGGGGACTTGTTCTGTACCTGGTGAACATAAACTATGATGATTGGAGGACTTGTTGTGAGATTGGAGGACTTGTTGTGAGATTGGAGGACTTGTTGTGAGATTGGAGGACTTGTTGTGAGATTGGAGGACTTGTTGTGAGATTGGAGGACTTGTGAGATTGGAGGACTTGTTGTGTGTTTGATGTGGTTGTTCTGAGATTTTAGGAATTGTTCTGAGCTTGGAGGACTTGTTCTATTCTAGGAGCATTTGGTCTGTGATTGGAGAAATTTTTCTGTGCTTGGAGAGCTTGCACTGTGATTGAAAAATTTTTTTCTTGGCTTGGAGGAATTATTCTGAGTTTCGGGGACTTGTTCTGAATCTGGGGGACTTGTTTTGAGTTAGGGGAATTGTTCAGAGCTTGGAGGACTTGTTCTGTTTCAGGAGCATTTGGTCTGTGATTGGAGAAATTTTTCTCTGCCTGGAGGACCTGCAATATATTTGGAGGACATGTCGAGAGCCTGGAGGACATGTGGAGAGCCTGGAGGGCATGTGGAGAGCCTGGAGGGCATGTGGAGAGCCTGGAGGGCATGTGGAGAGCCTGGAGGACATGTGGAGAGCCTGGAGGACATGTTGAGAGCCTGGAGGACATGTTGAGAGCCTGGAGGACATGTTCTCTTATCGGAGCATTTGGTATGTCATTTGGGGGACTTGTTCTGTGCTTGGTGAAAATGAACTATGATGATTGGAGGACTTGTTTTGAGATTGGAGGACTTGTTTTGAGATTGGAGGACTTGTTTTGAGATTGGAGGACTTGTTTTGACATTGGAGGACTTGTTTTGACATTGGAGGACTTGTTTTGACATTGGAGGACTTGTTTTGACATTGGAGGACTTGTTTTGACATTGGAGGACTTGTTCTGAGTTTGATGTGGTTGTTCTGATATTTTAGGACTTGTTCAGAGCTTGGAGGACTTCTTCTCTCTTCGGAGCATTTGGTCTGTGATTGGAGAAATTGTTCTGTGCCTGGAGAGCTTGCAGTGTGATTGAAGAAATTTTTCTGGGCTTGGAGGACTTGTTCCGAGCTTGGAGGACTTGTTCCGAGCTTGGAGGACTTGTTCCGAGCTTGGAGGACTTGTTCCGAGCTTGGAGGACTTGTTCCGAGCTTGGAGGACTTGTTCCGAGCTTGGAGGACTTGTTCCGAGCTTGGAGGACTTGTTCCGAGCTTGGAGGACTTGTTCCGAGCTTGGAGGACTTGTTCCGAGCTTGGAGGACTTGTTCACAGCTTGGAGGACTTGTTCACAGCTTGGAGGACTTGTTCACAGCTTGGAGGACTTGTTCACAGCTTGGAGGACTTGTTCACAGCTTGGAGGACTTGTTCACAGCTTGGAGGACTTGTTCACAGCTTGGAGGACTTGTTCACAGCTTGGAGGACTTGTTCACAGCTTGGAGGACTTGTTCACAGCTTGGAGGACTTGTTCACAGCTTGGAGGACTTGTTCACAGCTTGGAGGACTTGTTCTCTTATCGGAGCATTTGGTATGTCACTGGGGGACTTGTTCTGTGCCTGGTGAACATGAACTATGATGATTGGAGGCCTTGTTGTGAGATTGGAGGCCTTGTTGTGAGATTGGAGGCCTTGTTGTGAGATTGGAGGCCTTGTTGTGAGATTGGAGGCCTTGTTGTGAGATTGGAGGCCTTGTTGTGAGATTGGAGGCCTTGTTGTGAGATTGGAGGCCTTGTTGTGAGATTGGAGGCCTTGTTGTGAGATTGGAGGCCTTGTTGTGAGATTGGAGGCCTTGTTGTGAGATTGGAGGCCTTGTTGTGAGATTGGAGGCCTTGTTGTGAGATTGGAGGCCTTGTTGTGAGATTGGAGGCCTTGTTGTGAGATTGGAGGCCTTGTTGTGAGATTGGAGGACTTGTTGTGAGATTTTAGGAATTGTTCTGAGTTTGATGTGGTAGTTCTGAGATTTTAGGAATTGTTCTGAGCTTGGAGGAGTTCTTCAGAGCTTGGAGGACTTGTTCTATTCTAGGAGCATTTGGTCTGTGATTGAAGAAATTTTTCTGGGCTTGGAGGACTTGTTCCGAGCTTGGAGGACTTGTTCCGAGCTTGGAGGACTTGTTCTCTTTTAAGAGCATTTGGTCTCTGATTGGAGAAATTGTTTTGTGCTTGGAGAGCTCGCACTGTGATTGAAAATTTTTTTCTTGGCTTGGAGGAATTGTTCTGAGTTTGGGGGACTTGTTTTGAGTTAGGGGAATTGTTCAGAGCTTGTAGGACTTGTTCAGGGCTTGGAGGACTTGTTCTGTTTTAGAAGCATTTGGTCAGTGATTGGAGAATTTTTTCTCTGCCTGGAGAACTTGCACTATATTTGGAGGACATGTCGAGAGCCTGGAGGACATGTCGAGAGCCTGGAGGACATGTCGAGAGCCTGGAGGACATGTCGAGAGCCTGGAGGACATGTCGAGAGCCTGGAGGACATGTCGAGAGCCTGGAGGACATGTCGAGAGCCTGGAGGACATGTCGAGAGCCTGGAGGACATGTCGAGAGCCTGGAGGACATGTCGAGAGCCTGGAGGACATGTTCTCTTATCGGAGCATTTGTTATGTCATTTGGGGGACTTGTTCTGTGCTTGGTGAAAATGAACTATGATGATTGGAGGACTTGTTTTGAGATTGGAGGACTTGTTTTGAGATTGGAGGACTTGTTTTGAGATTGGAGGACTTGTTTTGAGATTGGAGGACTTGTTGTGAGATTGGAGGACTTGTTTTGAGATTGGAGGACTTGTTGTGACGTTGGAGGACTTGTTGTGACGTTGGAGGACTTGTTGTGACGTTGGAGGACTTGTTGTGACGTTGGAGGACTTGTTGTGACGTTGGAGGACTTGTTCTGAGTTTGATGTGGTTGTTCTGAGATTTTAGGTATTGTTCAGAGCTTGGAGGACTTGTTCTCTTTTAGGAGCATTTGGTCTGTGATTGGAGAAATTGTTCTGTGCCTGGAGAGCTTGCACTGTGATTGAAGAAATTTTTCTGGGCTTGGAGGACTTGTTCAGAGCTTGGGGGACTTGTTCACAGCTTGGGGGACTTGTTCACAGCTTGGGGGACTTGTTCACAGCTTGGAGGACTTGTTCACAGCTTGGAGGACTTGTTCACAGCTTGGAGGACTTGTGGGACTTGTTCACAGCTTGGAGGACTTGTTCTCTTATCGGGGCATTTGGTATGTCATTGGGGTACTTGTTCTGTGCCTGGTGAACATGAACTATGATGATTGGAGGACTTGTGAGCTTGGAGGACTTACTTGTTGTGAGCTTGGAGGACTTACTTGTTGTGAGCTTGGAGGACTTACTTGTTGTGAGCTTGGAGGACTTACTTGTTGTGAGCTCGGAGGACTTACTTGTTGTGAGCTCGGAGGACTTACTTGTTGTGAGCTCGGAGGACTTACTTGTTGTGAGCTCGGAGGACTTACTTGTTGTGAGCTCGGAGGACTTACTTGTTGTGAGCTCGGAGGACTTACTTGTTGTGAGCTCGGAGGACTTACTTGTTGTGAGCTCGGAGGACTTACTTGTTGTGAGCTCGGAGGACTTACTTGTTGTGAGCTCGGAGGACTTACTTGTTGTGAGCTCGGAGGACTTACTTGTTGTGAGCTCGGAGGACTTACTTGTTGTGAGCTCGGAGGACTTACTTGTTGTGAGCTCGGAGGACTTACTTCTTCAGAGCTTGGAGGACTTGTTCTATTCTAGGAGCATTTGGTCTGTGATTGGAGAAATTGTTCTGTGCCTGGAGAGCTTGCACTGTGATTGAAGATATTTTTCCGGGCTTGGAGGACTTGTTCGCAGCTTGGAGGACTTGTTCACTTACTTCTTCAGAGCTTGGAGGACTTACTTCTTCAGAGCTTGGAGGACTTACTTCTTCAGAGCTTGGAGGACTTGTTCTATTCTAGGAGCATTTGGTCAGTGATTGGAGAAATTGTTCTGTGCCTGGAGAGCTTGCACTGTGATTGAAGACATTTTTCTGGGCTTGGCGGACTTGTTCGCAGCTTGGCGGACTTGTTCGCAGCTTGGCGGACTTGTTCGCAGCTTGGCGGACTTGTTCGCAGCTTGGCGGACTTGTTCGCAGCTTGGCGGACTTGTTCGCAGCTTGGCGGACTTGTTCGCAGCTTGGAGGACTTGTTCGCAGCTTGGAGGACTTGTTCGCAGCTTGGAGGACTTGTTCGCAGCTTGGAGGACTTGTTCGCAGCTTGGAGGACTTGTTCGCAGCTTGGAGGACTTGTTCGCAGCTTGGAGGACTTGTTCGCAGCTTGGAGGACTTGTTCGCAGCTTGGAGGACTTGTTCGCAGCTTGGAGGACTTGTTCGCAGCTTGGAGGACTTGTTCGCAGCTTGGAGGACTTGTTCGCAGCTTGGAGGACTTGTTCGCAGCTTGGAGGACTTGTTCGCAGCTTGGAGGACTTGTTCGCAGCTTGGAGGACTTGTTCGCAGCTTGGAGGACTTGTTCGCAGCTTGGAGGACTTGTTCGCAGCTTGGAGGACTTGTTCGCAGCTTGGAGGACTTGTTCGCAGCTTGGAGGACTTGTTCACAGCTTGGAGGACTTGTTCACAGCTTGGAGGACTTGTTCACAGCTTGGAGGACTTGTTCACAGCTTGGAGGACTTGTTCACAGCTTGGAGGACTTGTTCACAGCTTGGAGGACTTGTTCACAGCTTGGAGGACTTGTTCTCTTATCGGAGCATTTGGTATGTCATTGGGGGACTTGTTCTGTACCTGGTGAACATGAACTATGATGATTGGAGGACTTGTTGTGAGATTGGAGGACTTGTTGTGAGATTGGAGGACTTGTTGTGAGATTTTAAGAATTGTTGTCAGTTTTATGTGGTTGTTGTGAGATTTTAGGAATTGTTCTGAGCTTGGAGGACTTGTTCTATTCTAAGAGCATTTGGTCTGTGATTGGAGAATTTGTTTTTGCCTGGAGAGCTTGCACTGTGATTGAAGAAATTTTTCTGGGCTTGGAGGACTTGTTCCGAGGTTGGAGGACTTGTTCACAGCTTGGAGGACTTGTTCACAGCTTGGAGGACTTGTTCACAGCTTGGAGGACTTGTTCACAGCATGGAGGACTTGACTAGTTCAAAGCTTGGAGGACTTGACTAGTTCACAGCTTGGAGGACTTGACTTGTTCACAGCTTGGAGGACTTGACTTGTTCACAGCTTGGAGGACTTGACTTGTTCACAGCTTGGAGGACTTGACTTGTTCACAGCTTGGAGGACTTGACTTGTTCACAGCTTGGAGGACTTGACTTGTTCACAGCTTGGAGGACTTGACTTGTTCACAGCTTGGAGGACTTGACTTGTTCTCAGCTTGGAGGACTTGACTTGTTCACAGCTTGGAGGACTTGACTTGTTCTCAGCTTGGAGGACTTGACTTGTTCTCAGCTTGGAGGACTTGACTTGTTCTCAGCTTGGAGGACTTGACTTGTTCACAGCTTGGAGGACTTGTTCACAGCTTGGAGGACTTGTTCACAGCTTGGAGGACTTGTTCACAGCTTGGAGGACTTGTTCACAGCTTGGAGGACTTGTTCACAGCTTGGAGGACTTGTTCCCAGCTTGGAGGACTTGACTTGTTCCCAGCTTGGAGGACTTGACTTGTTCACAGCTTGGAGGACTTGACTTGTTCACAGCTTGGAGGACTTGACTTGTTCACAGCTTGGAGGACTTGACTTGTTCACAGCTTGGAGGACTTGACTTGTTCACAGCTTGGAGGACTTGACTTGTTCACAGCTTGGAGGACTTGACTTGTTCACAGCTTGGAGGACTTGACTTGTTCACAGCTTGGAGGACTTGTTCTGTCCCTGGTGAACATGAACGATGATGATTGGAGGACTTGTTGTGAGTTTGGAGGACTTGTTGTGAGATTGGAGGACTTGTTGTGAGATTGGAGGACTTGTTGTGAGATTGGAGGACTTGTTGTGAGATTGGAGGACTTGTTGTGAGATTGGAGGACTTGTTGTGAGATTGGAGGACTTGTTGTGAGTTTGATGTGGTTGTTCTGAGATTTTAGGAATTGTTCTGAGTTTGATGTGGTTGTTCTGAGATTTTAGGAATTGTTCTGAGCTTGGAGGATTTCTTCAGAGCGTGGAGGACTTGTTCTATTCTAGGAGCATTTGGTCTGTGATTGGAGAATTTGTTCTGTGCCTGGAGAGCTTGCACTGTGATTGAAGAAATTTTTCTGGGCTTGGAGGACTTGTTCCGAGCTTGGAGGACTTGTTCCGAGCTTGGAGGACTTGTTCCGAGCTTGGAGGACTTGTTCCGAGCTTGGAGGACTTGTTCTGAGCTTCGAGGACTTGTTCTCTTTTAAGAGCATTTGGTCTGTGATTGGGGAAATTGTTCTGTGCGTGGAGAGCTTGCACTGTGATTGAAAATTTTTTTTCTTGGCTTGGAGGAATTGTTCTGAGTTTGGGGGACTTGTTCTGAATCTGGGGGACTTGTTTTGAGTTAGGGGAATTGTTCAGAGCTTGTAGGACTTGTTCATGGCTTGGAGGACTTGTTCTGTTTTAGAAGCATTTGGTCTGTGATTGGAGAATTTTTTCTCTGCCTGGAGAACTTGCACTATATTTGGAGGACATGTCGAGAGCCTGTTGGACATGTCGAGAGCCTGTTGGACATGTCGAGAGCCTGGAGGACATGTCGAGAGCCTGGAGGACATGTCGAGAGCCTGGAGGACATGTCGAGAGCCTGGAGGACATGTTGAGAGCCTGGAGGACATGTTGAGAGCCTGGAGGACATGTTGAGAGCCTGGAGGACATGTTCTCTTATCGGAGCATTTGGTATGTCATTTGGGGGACTTGTTCTGTGCTTGGTGAAAATGAACTATGATGATTGGAGGACTTGTTTTGAGATTGGAGGACTTGTTTTGAGATTGGAGGACTTGTTTTGAGATTGGAGGACTTGTTTTGAGATTGGAGGACTTGTTTTGAGATTGGAGGACTTGTTTTGAGATTGGAGGACTTGTTTTGAGATTGGAGGACTTGTTTTGAGATTGGAGGACTTGTTTTGAGATTGGAGGACTTGTTTTGAGATTGGAGGACTTGTTGTGAGATTGGAGGACTTGTGACATTGGAGGACTTGTTCTGAGTTTGATGTGGTTGTTCTGAGATTTTAGGTATTGTTCAGAGCTTGGAGGACTTGTTCTCTTTTAGGAGCATTTGGTCTGTGATTGGAGAAATTGTTCTGTGCCTGGAGAGCTTGCACTGTGATTGAAGACATTTTTCTGGGCTTGGAGGACTTGTTCAGAGCTTGGAGGACTTGTTCAGAGGTTGGAGGACTTGTTCAGAGGTTGGAGGACTTGTTCAGAGCTTGGGGGACTTGTTCACAGCTTGGGGGACTTGTTCACAGCTTGGGGGACTTGTTCACAGCTTGGGGGACTTGTTCACAGCTTGGGGGACTTGTTCACAGCTTGGGGGACTTGTTCTCTTATCGGGGCATTTGGTATGTCATTGGGGGACTTGTTCTGTGCCTGGTGAACATGAACTATGATGATTGGAGGACTTGTTGTGAGATTGGAGGACTTACTTGTTGTGAGATTGGAGGACTTACTTGTTGTGAGATTGGAGGACTTACTTGTTGTGAGATTGGAGGACTTACTTGTTGTGAGATTGGAGGACTTACTTGTTGTGAGATTGGAGGACTTACTTCTTCAGAGCTTGGAGGACTTACTTCTTCAGGGCTTAGAGGACTTACTTCTTCAGAGCTTGGAGGACTTACTTCTTCAGAGCTTGGAGGACTTACTTCTTCAGAGCTTGGAGGACTTACTTCTTCAGAGCTTGGAGGACTTACTTCTTCAGAGCTTGGAGGACTTGTTCTATTCTAGGAGCATTTGGTCTGTGATTGGAGAAATTGTTCTGTGCCTGGAGAGCTTGCACTGTGATTGAAGACATTTTTCTGGGATTGCAGGACTTGTTCACAGGTTGGAGGACTTGTTCACTTACTTCTTCAGAGCTTGGAGGACTTGTTCTATTCTAGGAGCATTTGGTCTGTGATTGGAGAAATTGTTCTGTGCCTGGAGAGCTTGCCCTGTGATTGAAGACATTTTTCTGGGCTTGGAGGACTTGTTCGCAGCTTGGAGGACTTGTTCGCAGCTTGGAGGACTTGTTCGCAGCTTGGAGGACTTGTTCGCAGCTTGGAGGACTTGTTCGCAGCTTGGAGGACTTGTTCGCAGCTTGGAGGACTTGTTCGCAGCTTGGAGGACTTGTTCGCAGCTTGGAGGACTTGTTCGCAGCTTGGAGGACTTGTTCGCAGCTTGGAGGACTTGTTCTCTTTTAGGAGCATTTGGTCTGTGATTGGAGAAAGTTTTCTGTGCCTGGAGAGCTTGCACTGTGATTGAAGAAATTTTTCTAGGAGCATTTGGTCTGTGATTGGGGAAATTTTTCTGTGCCTGGAGAGCTTGCACTGTGATTGAAGAAATTTTTCTGGGCTTGGAGGACTTGTTCACAGCTTGGAGGACTTGTTCACAGCTTGGAGGACTTGTTCACAGCTTGGAGGACTTGTTCACAGCTTGGAGGACTTGTTCACAGCTTGGAGGACTTGTTCACAGCTTGGAGGACTTGTTCACAGCTTGGAGGACTTGTTCACAGCTTGGAGGACTTGTTCACAGCTTGGAGGACTTGTTCACAGCTTGGAGGACTTGTTCACAGCTTGGAGGACTTGTTCACAGCTTGGAGGACTTGTTCACAGCTTGGAGGACTTGTTCACAGCATGGAGGACTTGTTCACAGCATGGAGGACTTGTTCACAACTTGGAGGACTTGTTCACAGCTTGGAGGACTTGTTCACAGCTTGGAGGACTTGTTCACAGCTTGGAGGACTTGTTCACAGCTTGGAGGACTTGTTCACAGCTTGGAGGACTTGTTCACAGCTTGGAGGACTTGTTCACAGCTTGGAGGACTTGTTCACAGCTTGGAGGACTTGTTCACAGCTTGGAGGACTTGTTCTCTTATCGGAGCATTTGGTATGTCATTGGGGGACTTGTTCTGTACCTGGTGAACATGAACTATGATGATTGGAGGACTTGTTGTGAGATTGGAGGACTTGTTGTGAGATTGGAGGACTTGTTGTGAGATTGGAGGACTTGTTGTGAGATTGGAGGACTTGTTGTGAGATTGGAGGACTTGTTGTGAGATTGGAGGACTTGTTGTGTGTTTGATGTGGTTGTTCTGTGATTTTAGGAATTGTTCTGAGCTTGGAGGACTTGTTCTATTCTAGGAGCATTTGGTCTGTGATTGGAGAAATTGTTCTGTGCCTGGAGAGCTTGCCCTGTGATTGAAGACATTTTTCTGGGCTTGGAGGACTTGTTCCGAGCTTGGAGGACTTGTTCCAAGCTTGGAGGACTTGTTCCGAGCTTGGAGGACTTGTTCTCTTTTAAGAGCATTTGGTCTGTGATTGGAGAAATTTTTCTGTGTGTGGAGAGCTCGCACTGTGATTGAAAAATTTTTTTCTTGGCTTGGAGGAATTATTCTGAGTTTGGGGGACTTGTTCTGAATCTGGGGGACTTGTTTTGAGTTAGGGGAATTGTTCAGAGCTTTTAGGACTTGTTCTGTTTTAGGAGCATTTGGTCTGTGATTGGAGAAATTTTTCTCTGCCTGGAGGACCTGCAATATATTTGGAGGACATGTCGAGAGCCTGGAGGACATGTCGAGAGCCTGGAGGACATGTCGAGAGCCTGGAGGACATGTCGAGAGCCTGGAGGACATGTCGAGAGCCTGGAGGACATGTCGAGAGCCTGGAGGACATGTCGAGAGCCTGGAGGACATGTCGAGAGCCTGGAGGACATGTCGAGAGCCTGGAGGACATGTCGAGAGCCTGGAGGACATGTCGAGAGCCTGGAGGACATGTCGAGAGCCTGGAGGACATGTCGAGAGCCTGGAGGACATGTCGAGAGCCTGGAGGACATGTTCTCTTATCGGAGCATTTGGTATGTCATTTGGGGGACTTGTTCTGTGCTTGGTGAAAATGAACTATGATGATTGGAGGACTTGTTTTGAGATTGGAGGACTTGTTTTGATATTGGAGGACTTGTTTTGACATTGGAGGACTTGTTTTGACATTGGAGGACTTGTTTTGACTTTGGAGGACTTGTTCTGAGTTTGATGTGGTTGTTCTGATATTTTAGGACTTGTTCAGAGCTTGGAGGACTTCTTCTCTCTTCGGAGCATTTGGTCTGTGATTGGAGAAATTGTTCTGTGCCTGGAGAGCTTGCAGTGTGATTGAAGAAATTTTTCTGGGCTTGGAGGACTTGTTCACAGCTCGGAGGACTTGTTCACAGCTCGGAGGACTTGTTCACAGCTCGGAGGACTTGTTCACAGCTCGGAGGACTTGTTCAAAGCTCGGAGGACTTGTTCACAGCTCGGAGGACTTGTTCACAGCTCGGAGGACTTGTTCACAGCTCGGAGGACTTGTTCACAGCTTGGAGGACTTGTTCACAGCTTGGAGGACTTGTTCACAGCTTGGAGGACTTGTTCACAGCTTGGAGGACTTGTTCACAGCTTGGAGGACTTGTTCACAGCTTGGAGGACTTGTTCACAGCTTGGAGGACTTGTTCACAGCTTGGAGGACTTGTTCACAGCTTGGAGGACTTGTTCACAGCTTGGAGGACTTGTTCACAGCTTGGAGGACTTGTTCTCTTATCGGAGCATTTAGTATGTCACTGGGGGACTTGTTCTGTGCCTGGTGAACATGAACTATGATGATTGGAGGACTTGTTGTGAGATTGGAGGGCTTGTTGTGAGATTGGAGGGCTTGGTGTGAGATTGGAGGGCTTGGTGTGAGATTGGAGGGCTTGTTGTGAGATTGGAGGGCTTGTTGTGAGATTGGAGGGCTTGTTGTGAGATTGGAGGGCTTGTTGTGAGATTGGAGGGCTTGTTGTGAGATTGGAGGGCTTGTTGTGAGATTGGAGGGCTTGTTGTGAGATTGGAGGGCTTGTTGTGAGATTGGAGGGCTTGTTGTGAGATTGGAGGACTTGTTGTGAGATTGGAGGACTTGTTCTGAGTTTGATGTGGTAGTTCTGAGATTTTAGGAATTGTTCTGAGCTTGGAGGACTTGTTCTGTTCTAGGAGCATTTGGTCTGTGATTGAAGAAATTTTTCTGGGCTTCGAGGACTTGTTCCGAGCTTGGAGGACTTGTTCCGAGCTTGGAGGACTTGTTCCGAGCTTGGAGGACTTGTTCCGAGCTTGGAGGACTTGTTCCGAGCTTGGAGGACTTGTTCCGAGCTTGGAGGACTTGTTCTCTTTTAAGAGCATTTGGTCTGTGATTGGAGAAATTGTTCTGTGCCTGGAGAGCTCGCACTGTGATTGAAAATTTTTTTCTTGGCTTGGAGGAATTGTTCTGAGTTTGGGGGAGTTGTTCTGAATCTGGGGGACTTGTTTTGAGTTAGGGGAATTGTTCAGAGCTTGTAGGACTTGTTCAGGGCTTGGAGGACTTGTTCTGTTTTGGAAGCATTTGGTCTGTGATTGGAGAATTTTTTCTCTGCCTGGAGAACTTGCACTATATTTGGAGGACATGTTGAGAGCCTGGAGGACATGTTGAGAGCCTGGAGGACATGTTGAGAGCCTGGAGGACATGTCGAGAGCCTGGAGGACATGTCGAGAGCCTGGAGGACATGTCGAGAGTCTGGAGGACATGTCGAGAGCCTGGGGGACATGTCGAGAGCCTGGGGGACATGTCGAGAGCCTGGGGGACATGTCGAGAGCCTGGGGGACATGTCGAGAGCCTGGAGGACATGTCGAGAGCCTGGAGGACATGTCGAGAGCCTGGAGGACATGTCGAGAGCCTGGAGGACATGTCGAGAGCCTGGAGGACATGTCGAGAGCCTGGAGGACATGTCGAGAGCCTGGAGGACATGTCGAGAGCCTGGAGGACATGTCGAGAGCCTGGAGGACATGTTCTCTTATCGGAGCATTTGTTATGTCATTTGGGGGACTTGTTCTGTGCTTGGTGAAAATGAACTATGATGATTGGAGGACTTGTTGTGACATTGGAGGACTTGTTGTGACATTGGAGGACTTGTTGTGACATTGGAGGACTTGTTGTGACATTGGAGGACTTGTTGTGACATTGGAGGACCTGTTGTGACATTGGAGGACTTGTTGTGACATTGGAGGACTTGTTCTGAGTTTGATGTGGTTGTTCTGAGATTTTAGGTATTGTTCAGAGCTTGGAGGACTTGTTCTCTTTTAGGAGCATTTGGTCTGTGATTGGAGAAATTGTTCTGTGCCTGGAGAGCTTGCACTGTGATTGAAGACATTTTTCTGGGCTTGGAGGACTTGTTCAGAGCTTGGAGGACTTGTTCAGAGCTTGGAGGACTTGTTCAGAGCTTGGAGGACTTGTTCAGAGCTTGGGGGACTTGTTCAGAGCTTGGGGGACTTGTTCACAGCTTGGGGGACTTGTTCACAGCTTGGGGGACTTGTTCACAGCTTGGGGGACTTGTTCACAGCTTGGGGGACTTGTTCACAGCTTGGGGGACTTGTTCACAGCTTGGGGGACTTGTTCACAGCTTGGGGGACTTGTTCACAGCTTGGGGGACTTGTTCACAGCCTGGAGGACTTGTAGGACTTGTTCACAGCTTGGAGGACTTGTTCTCTTATCGGGGCATTTGGTATGTCATTGGTTGACTTGTTCTGTGCCTGGTGAACATGAACTATGATGATTGGAGGACTTGTGAGATTGGAGGACTTGTTGTGAGCTTGGAGGACTTACTTGTTGTGAGCTTGGAGGACTTGCTTGTTGTGAGCTTGGAGGACTTGCTTGTTGTGAGCTTGGAGGACTTGCTTGTTGTGAGCTTGGAGGACTTGCTTGTTGTGAGCTTGGAGGACTTGCTTGTTGTGAGCTTGGAGGACTTGCTTGTTGTGAGCTTGGAGGACTTGCTTGTTGTGAGCTTGGAGGACTTGCTTGTTGTGAGCTTGGAGGACTTGCTTGTTGTGAGCTTGGAGGACTTGCTTGTTGTGAGCTTGGAGGACTTGCTTGTTGTGAGCTTGGAGGACTTGCTTGTTGTGAGCTTGGAGGACTTGCTTGTTGTGAGCTTGGAGGACTTGCTTGTTGTGAGCTTGGAGGACTTGCTTGTTGTGAGCTTGGAGGACTTGCTTGTTGTGAGCTTGGAGGACTTGCTTGTTGTGAGCTTGGAGGACTTGCTTGTTGTGAGCTTGGAGGACTTGCTTGTTGTGAGCTTGGAGGACTTGCTTGTTGTGAGCTTGGAGGACTTGCTTGTTGTGAGCTTGGAGGACTTGCTTGTTGTGAGCTTGGAGGACTTGCTTGTTGTGAGCTTGGAGGACTTGCTTGTTGTGAGCTTGGAGGACTTGCTTGTTGTGAGCTTGGAGGACTTACTTCTTCAGAGCTTGGAGGACTTACTTCTTCAGAGCTTGGAGGACTTACTTCTTCAGAGCTTGGAGGACTTACTTCTTCAGAGCTTGGAGGACTTGTTCTATTCTAGGAGCATTTGGTCTGTGATTGGAGAAATTGTTCTGTGCCTGGAGAGCTTGCACTGTGATTGAAGATATTTTTCCGGGCTTGGCGGACTTGTTCGCAGCTTGGCGGACTTGTTCGCAGCTTGGCGGACTTTTTCTATTCTAGGAGCATTTGGTCTGTGATTGGAGAAATTTTTCTGTGCCTGGAGAGCTTGTGTAGAAGCGTTTCTCACTGAGAGTGGTTTTGTGAGCAATCCAGCCTTTGGCCTGGCTCTAACTGTCCAGTGAGCAGAAGGCATGAGAGGCATCCAGCCCTTGGCTGAACTCCAATTCTCTGGTAAGCGGAAGTCATCAGAGGCTGCAGGGGGTTGCTATAGGGCACCTCACCGGAAGCCACTAGAAGCTGCTGGCAGTTGCCAGCAGCTTCTGGAAGTTGCCAGGGGGTGCTGGAAGTTGCCAGAAGGGGACACCCACTTGCTGACATGAATTTAAGCCTCTAATCACAAGCCGTTGGTAGGACCTGACATGGAGTCAGAGCCAATCATCTATTGTGGAATGTTCTGGTATTCTGTAATTTTTTCCTATAAAAGGTGTGCTTGCGCAGAATAAATTGTTCAGCGTTCGATTACATTAATCGGCGTTTGCGTTGTTCCATATCCCCCGCAACTGGCGCCCGAACAGGGACCCTCAGATTTGCCTCCTGAGAGCTGCTTCGGTGGTGAAGATCAGTGCAGACCTGATGGGTGGGAAGCCGACCGAAAAGGAGCCAGCAGTAACCCTGCTGATGTAGAAGGAAGACGTGCACGTCCCGCGGAACAAAGGTGTATCTGCGATTAGAGAGTCCACTCCGAAAAAAGGCAAGTGGCGGTCGGGGAGGAATGGGGGCGGCTCAGACAAAGGAAGAGGCGGCTGTCCTCAATCTCCTCCAACACGTCCTCTCAAAGAGAGGGATTAAATATGAAGAAGATGTTCTTAAGGGGCTACTCCAGTGGAGTAAAGAAAAGGGGCTGTTCAGCGGGGTTGGAACGGCATTTGAAATATCTACGTGGGAGGCGATAGGCACCCAGCTTTGGGACACTATAACTGATGAGGGAAAGGCAGCGCGTGAGGCTCAAAAATATTCCACGCTATGGAAGCTTATCCGAGAGACTTTGCGGGATGTGAAATCAGAGAGAGCTGCACCTGCCTCGGCAGCTAAAGCCCTGTCTCTGGAGATGCTATCCCTGCCTCCGCCTGAACCTCCAGCCCCACCCGCCTCCCAGTCACCCGAAAAGCGCCCGATTACGGGTGCAAAGAGCCCCGATCTGAATCCCTTTGAACATAGTATCGGGGAGAGAACGCACCCGGAAATTGCGAAGACAGTGAAGATGGGCTTTCGGTCTGTGCCCAGCGGGGAAAGATTGAAATCTGATACTGTTACTAATCCTGAGGATCCCAAACCTTGCAGCGGGGGGAAGGCATCCACGGGCTACAGACCCGGTGCGACCGAGTATTCCCTTATCTCCACCCCAAACCATTCCCCCACTAACTCTAACATTTCTACCTCGGAAGAAACAGAGCAGCCGAAAGAATTAAACGACCCGACTAAAGAACTGTTGCAGAAAGTTTTACAGAAACTCCCGGCAGTGACTCAGGGAGAAAGAATGCGATCCTCATGATAAATTGCCAGCTGTAAAGGGAAAAGTAAGATGGGTGGGGGATGCAGATGTATTGTGTGCTTATAGTCTCTCTGTGATATTCATGCACTAAAAGTTAACAAATATAAGTATGTTCATGTTTCTATCGACCCTTGCAGACCTTTATAGATATTGCTGGCCACTTCTTCCGATGTAGGCTGGCCACCTGCATCGGAACGAGTGTGCATTTTGATCAGTTTAGAAGCCCAGGCCTCATGCAATGTGAGGGAGGCAGAGCCTCTGCAGGGACGCCCGCTGAGATTGAGCCTGCCACCTTACATTGCAATGACGCTGTTTGTAGCTGGTTTCTTGATTGTCTTCACAGGGTCATTGCACCACATTTTGTGTTTTAAATTTTGTATTTGTGTGAAGTCTGTTTATGGGATCCCATGTGTATGCATGTGTATGTATGTGTGCATATGTGTATTGAGGGCAGACACTGTTCTGTGTATTTTTTTGTTATTGGACTTATGTAGAAGTTTTAAATGTGTAACAGATTAACATTTCAGACAAGAAAGGGTTAATACAGAAGTGCTGTTGCTGACAGGTATTTATGGTTGCTGCTCGGCAGACTGCCAGCTGTAGCTGCTGTTGAGCAGGCCGGCGTTTGTAGCCGCACAAAGCGGCACTGAGGGATGATTTCTCTCTCTCTCTCTCTCTCTCTGTGTATATATATATACATGTGATGGTATCTTGAAAATGTAAGATCTGAGCATGACATGAATGGTATGGAATAAGAAGTGGATATTGTCACGGGTTCAACAGTGGCAGTCATTTTTCTGCTTCTTGATGGCTGGTGCAGCGCTGTGTTTTTGATTTTGGGCCTGGGAACAGCGCTGATAACACCAGTGTTTCGGAGCAGTTTGTAGAGACACCACAGATAAGGCTTAAAGAGGCCTGCAGCACACTGGGCACAGAGGAGAAGTCCTGTTTATTGTGTTTTAAGTAACCTGGGGGTAAATTCAAGACTTGGAAGAACCAATTGGTTAAAATAAGAACTGCTAACCGAAAAAGTGAGAGGGGTAGTGCAACCACAAGCTTTACCAGCCGCCACCCAAACAGCATCAGGGTGGCAGAAAAAAAAAAAAAAAAAAAAAAAAGGAACGGGCGATGACACAGCGAACTCCTTGAGTGTTAACACCGTGCAGTTTACTTCTGCAGCTGCTTCACATTCCTGTTTCATCAGAATGCCTTTGCTTTAAGGAGACACTTTAACTTGTCTTGCTTCTCAAGAATTGATAACCCTGGGGAAGGGATATACTTGTGCCCCCCCCCTGCCCCCACCCCCCCACCCACAGCTGCCTGCAAAGTTTCTCAAGCCTCACCATAAGCTGGACAGACGAGTGGAAAACCCCAATGCCTCAGCTACAGGAGCTGACCGTGAATATCCTGAGCAGAACAGGATAGAGGAAGAGAGAAACAAATGACTGTAAAACATCACTTGGGAGCAACTGAAGAGTAACAGCAATATGTGTCCTTGTAAAGTAGCTCTTATTAGAAGCTGTGATTTTGTGTATAACACCACCTGTACTTACTAGCCAGTTGCTAATAAGAAACTACACCTTGTATTGTATGGATTTGTCAATTGTAAAACAGATGTTGGAGCATGCAAATTTGCAGCAGCTGCTAGAAAATGCTAAGGCAAAAGTGAGAAAGATTTTAATACAATGATAGCATTATAGAGCACACAATGGAACAAATTAAGAAGGTGAGAGAACTCCACTGATAAGAAATTTCTTTGGCTGGTCCCTCACTGCCACAAGCATCTTCAGCATGCTGCTGCACCCTGTAGTATACATACTGCTATTGTAAATCTGTATGTGCTTTGCCATAGTGGTGACTTGTTACTGGATGAAGCAGGTGAAACTCTGCATTGACAACAAGGGGCCAGGACTGAGGTTGACCAAATGCCTCTTACCAGTCAAGGGCAAGACTGGGTTGGCCTCTGTGTTTGCCACCGAGAAGAACTTTTAGCTCCGCTGTTGGTTGCAACCCAGCAGGCGTTGAGTGGTGGGGACACATGCCATGCCAGACCTTGATGTGAGAGATGGCCTCCCCTGTTATCAGAGCGCTATATAAGAGAGAAAGGTAGGCCAAGAAGCCTGTAGTTGGCATATTTTGCAGGTGTGATCTAGTCTAAACCCACTATTATTCTGACCAACTACATGGTGTGTAAGAATCGTTGATATGCCACATGTTACAAAGGTTCAAGTGACTTCAGATAGAGTGAACACGGCAAATTGTAAAAAATATGCTACTAAAGCAAAAAGGGGGAATGATAGGGGAGACCCCAAGTACACGAATCAACAAAGCATTCTGATCTTAATAACAAGAACAGCACACCTTCAGGAAGATGATGGACTGAATTGGTTGAACGAAGTGTTTTCTGGCTTAAACATTACAGGATGGCTTTATTTTATCTTAATCATTTTGTCATTTTAATCATATTCTAATCTGTGTGCCTTGTTTGCTATAATAGCTAATGGAGAATCTAGAAACTTTGGCAAAGGTAGATCATAAATCTATAAAAACTGTCTTTTGATGTGGGTGCAGGGATAGAAATAATTAACAAAATGGATTCAGGCACTATCACCCTGGTCTGGCTTCAGCCCTGGGAACAGCAAAGAAAACAACAGGTGTTAATGTCCTGGGCAGGCCTAAGCCTTGAGAACTGTAAAGACAACAATGAAGGGTGAAGATTGGTTAGCAAAACAAAGCAGAGAGTTTGCAAGATAAAGCAGGATGTGCATCTCAAAGACAGACCAAACAATAACCTTTACTTTTGCTAAATCAGGGTGATAAGGGACGCTATAGTGGAAGACAGCTTTGTCCCCCAGGCTATCCTGTCTCAGTCAACGCTCAAGCAGATGTTACACAAACAATACACTACAACAACACCAGGCACTAGCATAGAGAGGCTGAAAAATGAGTATATCTACAAAAACCAGAATTTGTGGCTGGAGAAAGCGTTGCCTCTACCTGGAGTTCTCCTGCTTATCATCCTAGTTGTGAATTTTTCTTTGACAATTTGGAATTTGTACTTTAGTTGAAAGTATGTAAGAAATACCTGTATTTGAACATACTTCCTTTAATTTCTGTATTGATGATAATCTTTAAAATACTGAAGTTGTTGACAGCTTATAGTGAGGTAAATCCTAACCATTCCAAGAGAATGTATTTTACTGTTCTCTCAAAGTGTCTATTTAGTGTATGTTTTATAACTGTGCTTGCTGTGATTTCGTCTCATACTGAATTCTTAGTGTTTTACAGATGCTGGTAAGCATTCTAAATTAGCCGCTTGTGTCTGGCAGAACCACAAACGGTGGGAGAAACACGTGATTACTGATACTGTTGATGATTCGTTGCAAACAAATTATAAAAAGCCTTCTTTTAAAACAAAAGGGGGGAGAAGCACTCCCTCTGGCAGAACGATTGGCAAAAGCAATATATATGGCTAATTATTTACGATTAACAGGAAACAGAGCTGACCCACCTATGGTCATTCATAGTTTGGCAATGCAATCAGGATTATCAGAAAAACCTAACCAAAAAATTTTGGTACAATATAAAGACCTGGTCACGGGCCAATTGAAAGGACCTGCAGAAGTTAAGTTAACAGGAAGAGGCTATATGTGTTTGATTACAGATCAAGGTGTTTGGTGGGTACCAGCCCGCTGGATACGGCCCTGGCGAGACTCAGCAGAGGACATCTCATCTGCGCCGGAGGATGTCAGCAATGATCAGGAGCCTGCTAGTAGTTAAACTGTTAACTTTGTTATTTGTATATAGTTCTGCATCTTTGTTACATGAAATTAATCCTAGAAAAAACTTGTGGGTGACATGGGCTGATGAGAGTGGGGTGTCAGAATTCTGTCTTGCTATGGCATCGGCCACAGATCCATTTCAAACATGCTTAATAGGGATACCTGGGTATAATGAGAACAGTTTTAAGACATTTTCGACCAACAACTGCAGTGAGTCAAAAAATGTTGAGGATTGCTTAGCGAAATTGATATCCGGGTTGAATAAGATGCTTCCTTGGGATCCACAAGAACTGAACTTAATGGCGTCGCAGGCAATTGGGAACAGCTCACAGAACTGGACACAGACCTGCGTAATGTTCGGATCTAAATATGCAGCCTGGCCGTACCTGGCAGACTCACCTGATGTTTCACCCAAAGATAGAGCCTATTATTTTGATGGTGAATATTGTGGGATGAACGATACGGCTGAAAAGGTAACAGCCTTTGGAGCATATGGGGTCACTCACTGGCCCGGGTCAGTGCCCCTCCTGTGGAATAATAACTCTGCCAAGGCCCTACCGCCAGATGTCTTTTTAATCTGTGGGGATAGGGCATGGCAAGGAATACCAAAAGATATTGTTGGTGGACCATGCTATTTGGGCTCATTGACTATTTTTGCGCCAAAATTTTCAGAATTGCGTAATCTTAGTCATATTCTCCGCTCTAGATTTAAACGATCCATAGGGCTTACCCCTGGCTGCAATGACAATGTTCAATTACTGAGCCGAGCTGCTCGGGTAGCCCTGTCAGTGTTTATCCCTGGAGCGGCTGCAGGAAACGCCCTAAGAACAGTAGCCCAGCTGGCTTGTTGGGCGGAGAAGCAGGCTAATGCAACTACGGCCGTTCTCGAAGAATTGTTAATGGACCAAAATAGCATGCGACACTCCCTAATGCAAAATCGCGCAGCCATTGATTTTTTGCTGTTGGCACAGGGTCATGGCTGTGAGGACTTTGAAGGTATGTGCTGTATGAACTTATCGAATCACAGCGAGAGCATTCACAGGCAATTAACCTATCTAAGGGAGCACTCCCAAAAGATCCAGCAAGATATAAGTCCATTGGATGACTGGCTCCATAACATTTTTTCGGGATGGGGAATAGGGGCTCGAATTCGTAGTTGGATGATTATTGCTCTGAAGATATTAGGTATTGTGTTACTAGTTTTCCTTGCATGCACCATTGTACTCGCTATAATGAAGAGATTTGTAAACAGGGTACTGGCTCAGGTCTGGATTGCTCAAAAACAAGAAGAGGGTATTGTAGAAGCGTTTCTCACTGAGAGTGGTTTTGTGAGCAATCCAGCCTTTGGCCTGGCTCCAACTGTCCAGTGAGCAGAAGGCATGAGAGGCATCCAGCCCTTGGCTGAACTCCAATTCTCTGGTAAGCGGAAGTCATCAGAGGCTGCAGGGGGTTGCTGTAGGGCACCTCACCGGAAGCCACTAGAAGCTCCTGGCAGTTGCCAGCAGCTTCTGGAAGTTGCCAGGGGGTGCTGGAAGTTGCCAGAAGGGGACACCCACTTGCTGACATGAATTTAAGCCTCTAATCACAAGCCGTTGGTAGGACCTGACATGGAGTCAGAGCCAATCATCTATTGTGGAATGTTCTGGTATTCTGTAATTTTTTCCTATAAAAGGTGTGCTTGCGCAGAATAAATTGTTCAGCGTTCGATTACATTAATCGGCGTTTGCGTTGTTCCATATCCCCCGCAAGCTTGCACTGTGATTGAAGAAATTTTTCTAGGAGCATTTGGTCTGTGATTGGAGAAATTTTTCTGTGCCTGGAGAGCTTGCACTGTGATTGAAGAAATTTTTCCGGGCTTGGAGGACTTGTTCCGAGCTTGGAGGACTTGTTCCGAGCTTGGAGGACTTGTTCCGAGCTTGGAGGACTTGTTCCGAGCTTGGAGGACTTGTTCACAGCTTGGAGGACTTGTTCACAGCTTGGAGGACTTGTTCACAGCTTGGAGGACTTGTTCTCTTATCGGAGCATTTGGTATGTCATTGGGGGACTTGTTCTGTACCTGGTGAACATGAACTATGATGATTGGAGGACTTGTTGTGAGATTGGAGGACTTGTTGTGAGATTGGAGGACTTGTTGTGAGATTGGAGGACTTGTTGTGAGTTTGATGTGGTTGTTCTGAGATTTTAGGAATTGTTCTGAGTTTGGAGGACTTCTTCAGAGCTTGGAGGACTTGTTCTATTCTAGGAGCATTTGGTCTGTGATTGGAGAAATTGTTCTGTGCCTGGAGAGCTTGCCCTGTGATTGAAGAAATTTTTCTGGGCTTGTAGGACTTGTTTCGAGCTTGGAGGACTTGTTCCGAGCTTGGAGGACTTGTTCCAAGCTTGGAGGACTTGTTCCGAGCTTGGAGGACTTGTTCTCTTTTAAGAGCATTTGGTCTGTGATTGGAGAAATTTTTCTGTGCGTGGAGAGCATGCACTGTGATTGAAAAATTTTTTTCTTGGCTTGGAGGAATTGTTCTGAGTTTGGGGGACTTGTTTTGAGTTAGGGGAATTGTTCAGAGCTTGTAGGACTTGTTCAGGGCTTGGAGGACTTGTTCTGTTTTAGGAGCATTTGGTCTGTGATTGGAGAAATTTTTCTCTGCCTGGAGAACTTGCACTATATTTGGAGGATATGTTGAGAGCCTGGAGGACATGTTGAGAGCCTGGAGGACATGTTGAGAGCCTGGAGGACATGTTGAGAGCCTGGAGGACATGTTGAGAGCCTGGAGGACATGTTGAGAGCCTGGAGGACATGTTGAGAGCCTGGAGGACATGTTGAGAGCCTGGAGGACATGTTGAGAGCCTGGAGGACATGTTGAGAGCCTGGAGGACATGTTGAGAGCCTGGAGGACATGTTGAGAGCCTGGAGGACATGTTCTCTTATCGGAGCATTTGGTATGTCATTTGGGGGACTTGTTCTGTGCTTGGTGAAAATGAACTATGATGATTGGAGGACTTGTTTTGAGATTGGAGGACTTGTTTTGAGATTGGAGGACTTGTTTTGAGATTGGAGGACTTGTTTTGAGATTGGAGGACTTGTTTTGACATTGGAGGACTTGTTTTGAGATTGGAGGACTTGTTTTGAGATTGGAGGACTTGTTTTGACATTGGAGGACTTGTTTTGACATTGGAGGACTTGTTCTGAGTTTGATGTGGTTGTTCTGATATTTTAGGACTTGTTCAGAGCTTGGAGGACTTCTTCTCTCTTCGGAGCATTTGGTCTGTGATTGGAGAAATTGTTCTGTGCCTGGAGAGCTTGCACTGTGATTAAAGACATTTTTCTGGGCTTGGAGGACTTGTTCACAGCTTGGAGGACTTGTTCACAGCTTGGAGGACTTGTTCACAGCTTGGAGGACTTGTTCACAGCTTGGAGGACTTGTTCACAGCTTGGAGGACTTGTTCTCTTATCGGAGCATTTGGTATGTCACTGGGGGACTTGTTCTGTGCCTGGTGAACATGAACTATGTTGATTGGAGGACTTGTTGTGAGATTGGAGGACTTGTTGTGAGATTGGAGGACTTGTTGTGAGATTGGAGGACTTGTTGTGAGATTGGAGGACTTGTTGTGAGATTGAAGGACTTGTTGTGAGATTGGAGGACTTGTTGTGAGATTGGAGGACTTGTTGTGAGATTGGAGGACTTGTTGTGAGATTGGAGGACTTGTTGTGAGATTGGAGGACTTGTGAGAATGGAGGACTTGTTGTGAGATTGGAGGACTTGTTGTGAGTTTGATGTGGTTGTTCTGAGATTTTAGGAATTGTTCTGAGTTTGATGTGCTAGTTCTGAGATTTTAGGAATTGTTCTGAGCTTGGAGGACTTCTTCAGAGCTTGGAGGACTTGTTCTATTCTAGGAGCATTTGGTCTGTGATTGAAGAAATTTTTCTGGGCTTGGAGGACTTGTTCCGAGCTTGGAGGACTTGTTCCGAGCTTGGAGGACTTGTTCCGAGCTTGGAGGACTTGTTCTCTTTTAACAGCTTTTGGTCTCTGATTGGAGAAATTGTTCTGTGCCTGGAGAGCTCGCACTGTGATTGAAAATTTTTTTCTTGGCTTGGAGGAATTGTTCTGAGTCTGGGGGACTTGTTCTGAATCTGGGGGACTTGTTTTGAGTTAGGGGAATTGTTCAGAGCTTGTAGGACTTGTTCTGTTTTAGAAGCATTTGGTCTGTGATTGGAGAATTTTTTCTCTGCCTGGAGAACTTGCACTATATTTGGAGGACATGTTGAGAGCCTGGAGGACATGTCGAGAGCCTGGAGGACATGTCGAGAGCCTGGAGGACATGTCGAGAGCCTGGAGGACATGTCGAGAGCCTGGAGGACATGTCGAGAGCCTGGAGGACATGTCGAGAGCCTGGAGGACATGTCGAGAGCCTGGAGGACATGTCGAGAGCCTGGAGGACATGTCGAGAGCCTGGAGGACATGTCGAGAGCCTGGAGGACATGTCGAGAGCCTGGAGGACATGTCGAGAGCCTGGAGGACATGTCGAGAGCCTGGAGGACATGTCGAGAGCCTGGAGGACATGTCGAGAGCCTGGAGGACATGTTCTCTTATCGGAGCATTTGTTATGTCATTTGGGGGACTTGTTCTGTGCTTGGTGAAAATGAACTATGATGATTGGAGGACTTGTTTTGAGATTGGAGGACTTGTTTTGAGATTGGAGGACTTGTTTTGACATTGGAGGACTTGTTTTGAGATTGGAGGACTTGTTGTGACATTGGAGGACTTGTTGTGAGATTGGAGGACTTGTTCTGAGTTTGATGTGGTTGTTCTGATATTTTAGGACTTGTTCAGAGCTTGGAGGACTTGTTCTCTTTTAGGAGCATTTGGTCTGTGATTGGAGAAATTGTTCTGTGCCTGGAGAGCTTGCACTGTGATTGAAGACATTTTTCTGGGCTTGGAGGACTTGTTCAGAGCTTGGAGGACTTGTTCACAGCTTGGGGGACTTGTTCACAGCTTGGGGGACTTGTTCACAGCTTGGGGGACTTGTTCACAGCTTGGGGGACTTGTTCACAGCTTGGAGGACTTGTTCTCTTATCGGGGCATTTGGTATGTCATTGGGGGACTTGTTCTGTGCCTGGTGAACATGAACTATGATGATTGGAGGACTTGTTGTGAGATTGGAGGACTTGTGAGATTGGAGGACTTACTTGTTGTGAGATTGGAGGACTTACTTGTTGTGAGATTGGAGGACTTACTTGTTGTGAGATTGGAGGACTTACTTGTTGTGAGATTGGAGGACTTACTTGTTGTGAGAT
This sequence comes from Ara ararauna, assembly GCA_028858755.1. Classification (NCBI taxonomy): domain Eukaryota; kingdom Metazoa; phylum Chordata; class Aves; order Psittaciformes; family Psittacidae; genus Ara; species Ara ararauna. The sequence goes on from CM054377.1 coordinate 163,393,405, forward strand.
TGGAGGACTTACTTGTTGTGAGATTGGAGGACTTACTTGTTGTGAGATTGGAGGACTTACTTGTTGTGAGATTGGAGGACTTACTTGTTGTGAGATTGGAGGACTTACTTGTTGTGAGCTTGGAGGACTTACTTGTTGTGAGCTTGGAGGACTTACTTGTTGTGAGCTTGGAGGACTTACTTCTCCAGAGCTTGGAGGACTTACTTCTCCAGAGCTTGGAGGACTTGTTCTATTCTAGGAGCATTTGGTCTGTGATTGGAGAAATTGTTCTGTGCCTGGAGAGCTTGCAGTGTGATTGAAGACATTTTTCTGGGCTTGGAGGACTTGTTCGCAGCTTGGAGGACTTGTTCGCAGCTTGGAGGACTTGTTCGCAGCTTGGAGGACTTGTTCGCAGCTTGGAGGACTTGTTCGCAGCTTGGAGGACTTGTTCGCAGCTTGGAGGACTTGTTCGCAGCTTGGAGGACTTGTTCGCAGCTTGGAGGACTTGTTCGCAGCTTGGAGGACTTGTTCGCAGCTTGGAGGACTTGTTCGCAGCTTGGAGGACTTGTTCGCAGCTTGGAGGACTTGTTCGCAGCTTGGAGGACTTGTTCGCAGCTTGGAGGACTTGTTCGCAGCTTGGAGGACTTGTTCGCAGCTTGGAGGACTTGTTCGCAGCTTGGAGGACTTTTTCTATTCTAGGAGCATTTGGTCTGTGATTGGAGAAATTTTTCTGTGCCTGAGAGCTTGCACTGTGATTGAAGAAATTTTTCTGGGCTTGGAGAACTTGTTCCGAGCTTGGAGGACTTGTTCCGAGCTTGGAGGACTTGTTCCGAGCTTGGAGGACTTGTTCACAGCTTGGAGGACTTGTTCACAGCTTGGAGGACTTGTTCACAGCTTGGAGGACTTGTTCACACCTTGGAGGACTTGTTCTCTTCTCGGAGCATTTGGTATGTCATTGGGGGACTTGTTCTGTACCTGGTGAACATGAACTATGATGATTGGAGGACTTGTTGTGAGATTGGAGGACTTGTGAGATTGGAGGACTTGTGAGATTGGAGGACTTGTTGTGAGATTGGAGGACTTGTTGTGAGATTGGAGGACTTGTTGTGAGATTGGAGGACTTGTTGTGAGTTTGATGTGGTTGTTCTGAGATTTTAGGAATTGTTCTGAGTTTGGAGGACTTCTTCAGAGCTTGGAGCACTTGTTCTATTCTAGGAGCATTTGGTCTGTGATTGGAGAAATTTCTCTGTGCGTGGAGAGCTTGCACTGTGATTGAAAAATTTTTTTCGGGGCTTGGAGGAATTGTTCTGAGTTTGGGGGACTTGTTCTGAATCTGGGGGACTTGTTTTGAGTTAGGGGAATTGTTCAGAGCTTGTAGGACTTGTTCAGGGCTTGGAGGACTTGTTCTGTTTTAGGAGCATTTGGTCTGTGATTGGAGAAATTTTTCTCTGCCTGGAGAACTTGCACTATATTTGGAGGACATGTTGAGAGCCTGGAGGACATGTTGAGAGCCTGGAGGACATGTTGAGAGCCTGGAGGACATGTTGAGAGCCTGGAGGACATGTTGAGAGCCTGGAGGACATGTGGAGAGCCTGGAGGACATGTTGAGAGCCTGGAGGACATGTTGAGAGCCTGGAGGACATGTTGAGAGACTGGAGGACATGTTGAGAGCCTGGAGGACATGTTGAGAGCCTGGAGGACATGTTGAGAGCCTGGAGGACATGTTGAGAGCCTGGAGGACATGTTCTCTTATCGGAGCATTTGGTATGTCATTTGGGGGACTTGTTCTGTGTTTGTTGAAAATGAACTATGATGATTGGAGGACTTGTTTTGAGATTGGAGGACTTGTTTTGAGATTGGAGGACTTGTTTTGACATTGGAGGACTTGTTTTGAGATTGGAGGACTTGTTTTGACATTGGAGGACTTGTTTTGACATTGGAGGACTTGTTCTAAGTTTGATGTGGTTGTTCTGATATTTTAGGACTTGTTCAGAGCTTGGAGGACTTCTTCTCTCTTCGGAGCATTTGGTCTGTGATTGGAGAAATTGTTCTGTGCCTGGAGAGCTTGCACTGTGATTGAAGACATTTTTCTGGGCTTGGAGGACTTGTTCACAGCTTGGAGGACTTGTTCACAGCTTGGAGGACTTGTTCACAGCTTGGAGGACTTGTTCACAGCTTGGAGGACTTGTTCACAGCTTGGAGGACTTGTTCACAGCTTGGAGGACTTGTTCACAGCTTGGAGGACTTGTTCACAGCTTGGAGGACTTGTTCACAGCGTGGAGGACTTGTTCACAGCGTGGAGGACTTGTTCACAGCTTGGAGGACTTGTTCACAGCTTGGAGGACTTGTTCACAGCTTGGAGGACTTGTTCACAGCTTGGAGGACTTGTTCACAGCTTGGAGGACTTGTTCTCTTATCGGAGCATTTGGTATGTCACTGGGGGACTTGTTCTGTGCCTGGTGAACATGAAGTATGATGATTGGAGGACTTGTTGTGAGATTGGAGGACTTGTTGTGAGATTGGAGGACTTGTTGTGAGATTGGAGGACTTGTTGTGAGATTGGAGGACTTGTTGTGAGATTGGAGGACTTGTTGTGAGATTGGAGGACTTGTTGTGAGATTGGAGGACTTGTTGTGAGTTTGATGTGGTTGTTCTGAGATTTTAGGAATTGTTCTGAGTTTGGAGGACTTCTTCAGAGCTTGGAGGACTTGTTCTATTCTAGGAGCATTTGGTCTGTGATTGGAGAAATTGTTCTGTGCCTGGAGAGCTTGCCCTGTGATTGAAGAAATTTTTCTGGGCTTGGAGGACTTGTTCCGAGCTTGGAGGACTTGTTCCGAGCTTGGAGGAGTTGTTCTCTTTTAAGAGCATTTGGTCTGTGATTGGAGAAATTTCTCTGTGCGTGGAGAGCTTGCACTGTGATTGAAAAATTTTTTTTGGGGCTTGGAGGAATTGTTCTGAGTTTGGGGGACTTGTTTTGAGTTAGGGGAATTGTTCAGAGCTTGTAGGACTTGTTCAGGGCTTGGAGGACTTGTTCTGTTTTAGGAGCATTTGGTCTGTGATTGGAGAAATTTTTCTCTGCCTGGAGAACTTGCACTATATTTGGAGGACATGTTGAGAGCCTGGAGGACATGTTGAGAGACTGGAGGACATGTTGAGAGCCTGGAGGACATGTTGAGAGCCTGGAGGACATGTTGAGAGCCTGGAGGACATGTTGAGAGCCTGGAGGACATGTTCTCTTATCGGAGCATTTGGTATGTCATTTGGGGGACTTGTTCTGTGTTTGTTGAAAATGAACTATGATGATTGGAGGACTTGTTTTGAGATTGGAGGACTTGTTTTGAGATTGGAGGACTTGTTTTGTGATTGGAGGACTTGTTTTGACATTGGAGGACTTGTTTTGACATTGGAGGACTTGTTTTGACATTGGAGGACTTGTTTTGAGATTGGAGGACTTGTTTTGACATTGGAGGACTTGTTTTGACATTGGAGGACTTGTTCTGAGTTTGATGTGGTTGTTCTGATATTTTAGGACTTGTTCAGAGCTTGGAGGACTTCTTCTCTCTTCGGAGCATTTGGTCTGTGATTGGAGAAATTGTTCTGTGCCTGGAGAGCTTGCACTGTGATTGAAGACATTTTTCTGGGCTTGGAGGACTTGTTCACAGCTCGGAGGACTTGTTCACAGCTTGGAGGACTTGTTCACAGCTTGGAGGACTTGTTCACAGCTTGGAGGACTTGTTCACAGCTTGGAGGACTTGTTCACAGCTTGGAGGACTTGTTCACAGCTTGGAGGACTTGTTCACAGCTTGGAGGACTTGTTCACAGCTTGGAGGACTTGTTCTCTTATCGGAGCATTTGGTATGTCACTGGGGGACTTGTTCTGTGCCTGGTGAACATGAAGTATGATGATTGGAGGACTTGTTGTGAGATTGGAGGACTTGTTGTGAGATTGGAGGACTTGTTGTGAGATTGGAGGACTTGTTGTGAGATTGGAGGACTTGTTGTGAGATTGGAGGACTTGTTGTGAGATTGGAGGACTTGTTGTGAGATTGGAGGACTTGTTGTGAGATTGGAGGACTTGTTGTGAGATTGGAGGACTTGTTGTGAGATTGGAGGACTTGTTGTGAGATTGGAGGACTTGTTGTGAGATTGGAGGACTTGTTCCGAGATTGGAGGACTTGTTCCGAGATTGGAGGACTTGTTCCGAGATTGGAGGACTTGTTCCGAGATTGGAGGACTTGTTCCGAGATTGGAGGACTTGTTCCGAGATTGGAGGACTTGTTGTGAGTTTGATGTGGTTGTTCTGAGATTTTAGGAATTGTTCACAGCTTGGAGGACTTGTTCACAGCTTGGAGGACTTGTTCCGAGCTTGGAGGACTTGTTCCGAGCTTGGAGGACTTGTTCCGAGCTTGGAGGACTTGTTCCGAGCTTGGAGGACTTGTTCCGAGCTTGGAGGACTTGTTCCGAGCTTGGAGGACTTGTTCCGAGCTTGGAGGACTTGTTCCGAGCTTGGAGGACTTGTTCACAGCTTGGAGGACTTGTTCACAGCTTGGAGGACTTGTTCTCTTATCGGAGCATTTGGTATGTCATTGGGGGACTTGTTCTGTACCTGGTGAACATGAACTATGATGATTGGAGGACTTGTTGTGAGATTGGAGGACTTGTTGTGAGATTGGAGGACTTGTTGTGAGATTGGAGGACTTGTTGTGAGATTGGAGGACTTGTTGTGAGATTGGAGGACTTGTTGTGAGATTGGAGGACTTGTTGTGAGTTTGATGTGGTTGTTCTGAGATTTTAGGAATTGTTCTGAGTTTGGAGGACTTCTTCAGAGCTTGGAGGACTTGTTCTATTCTAGGAGCATTTGGTCTGTGATTGGAGAAATTGTTCTGTGCCTGGAGAGCTTGCCCTGTGATTGAAGAAATTTTTCTGGGCTTGGAGGACTTGTTCCGAGCTTGGAGGACTTGTTCCGAGCTTGGAGGACTTGTTCCGAGCTTGGAGGACTTGTTCCGAGCTTGGAGGACTTGTTCCGAGCTTGGAGGACTTGTTCTCTTTTAAGAGCATTTGGTCTGTGATTGGAGAAATTGTTCTGTGCGTGGAGAGCTTGCACTGTGATTGAAAAATTTTTTTCGGGGCTTGGAGGAATTGTTCTGAGTTTGGGGGACTTGTTCTGAATCTGGGGGACTTGTTTTGAGTTAGGGGAATTGTTCAGAGCTTGTAGGACTTGTTCAGGGCTTGGAGGTCTTGTTCTGTTTTAGGAGCATTTGGTCTGTGATTGGCGAAATTTTTCTCTGCCTGGAGAACTTGCACTATATTTGGAGGACATGTTGAGAGCCTGGAGGACATGTTGAGAGCCTGGAGGACATGTTGAGAGCCTGGAGGACATGTTGAGAGCCTGGAGGACATGTTGAGAGCCTGGAGGACATGTTGAGAGCCTGGAGGACATGTTGAGAGCCTGGAGGACATGTTCTCTTATCGGAGCATTTGGTATGTCATTTGGGGGACTTGTTCTGTGCTTGGTGAAAATGGACTATGATGATTGGAGGACTTGTTTTGAGATTGGAGGACTTGTTTTGAGATTGGAGGACTTGTTTTGACATTGGAGGACTTGTTTTGACATTGGAGGACTTGTTTTGACATTGGAGGACTTGTTTTGACATTGGAGGACTTGTTCTGAGTTTGATGTGGTTGTTCTGATATTTTAGGACTTGTTCAGAGCTTGGAGGACTTCTTCTCTCTTCGGAGCATTTGGTCTGTGATTGGAGAAATTGTTCTGTGCCTGGAGAGCTTGCACTGTGATTGAAGACATTTTTCTGGGCTTGGAGGACTTGTTCACAGCTTGGAGGACTTGTTCACAGCTTGGAGGACTTGTTCACAGCTTGGAGGACTTGTTCACAGCTTGGAGGACTTGTTCACAGCTTGGAGGACTTGTTCACAGCTTGGAGGACTTGTTCTCTTATCGGAGCATTTGGTATGTCATTGGAGGACTTGTTCTGTACCTGGTGAACATGAACTATGATGATTGGAGGACTTGTTGTGAGATTGGAGGACTTGTTGTGAGATTGGAGGACTTGTTGTGAGATTGGAGGACTTGTTGTGAGATTGGAGGACTTGTTGTGAGATTGGAGGACTTGTTGTGAGATTGGAGGACTTGTTGTGAGTTTGATGTGGTTGTTCTGAGATTTTAGGAATTGTTCTGAGTTTGGAGGACTTCTTCAGAGCTTGGAGGACTTGTTCTATTCTAGGAGCATTTGGTCTGTGATTGGAGAAATTGTTCTGTGCCTGGAGAGCTTGCCCTGTGATTGAAGAAATTTTTCTGGGCTTGGAGGACTTGTTCCGAGCTTGGAGGACTTGTTCCGAGCTTGGAGGACTTGTTCCGAGCTTGGAGGACTTGTTCCGAGCTTGGAGGACTTGTTCCGAGCTTGGAGGACTTGTTCACAGCTTGGAGGACTTGTTCCGAGCTTGGAGGACTTGTTCTCTTTTAAGAGCATTTGGTCTGTGATTGGAGAAATTTTTCTGTGCGTGGAGAGCTTGCGCTGTGATTGAAAAATTTTTTTCGGGGCTTGGAGGAATTGTTCTGAGTTTGGGGGACTTGTTCTGAATCTGGGGGACTTGTTTTGAGTTAGGGGAATTGTTCAGAGCTTGGAGGACTTGTTCAGGGCTTGGAGGACTTGTTCTGTTTTAGGAGCATTTGGTCTGTGATTGGAGAAATTTTTCTCTGCCTGGAGAACTTGCACTATATTTGGAGGACATGTTGAGAGCCTGGAGGACATGTTGAGAGCCTGGAGGACATGTTGAGAGCCTGGAGGACATGTTGAGAGCCTGGAGGACATGTTGAGAGCCTGGAGGACATGTTGAGAGCCTGGAGGACATGTTGAGAGCCTGGAGGACATGTTGAGAGCCTGGAGGACATGTTGAGAGCCTGGAGGACATGTTGAGAGCCTGGAGGACATGTTGAGAGCCTGGAGGACATGTTGAGAGCCTGGAGGACATGTTCTCTTATCGGAGCATTTGGTATGTCATTTGGGGGACTTGTTCTGTGTTTGTTGAAAATGAACTATGATGATTGGAGGACTTGTTTTGAGATTGGAGGACTTGTTTTGAGATTGGAGGACTTGTTTTGAGATTGGAGGACTTGTTTTGACATTGGAGGACTTGTTTTGACATTGGAGGACTTGTTTTGAGATTGGAGGACTTGTTTTGAGATTGGAGGACTTGTTTTGACATTGGAGGACTTGTTCTGAGTTTGATGTGGTTGTTCTGATATTTTAGGACTTGTTCAGAGCTTGGAGGACTTCTTCTCTCTTCGGAGCATTTGGTCTGTGATTGGAGAAATTGTTCTGTGCCTGGAGAGCTTGCACTGTGATTGAAGACATTTTTCTGGGCTTGGAGGACTTGTTCACAGTTTGGAGGACTTGTTCACAGCTTGGAGGACTTGTTCACAGCTTGGAGGACTTGTTCACAGCTTGGAGGACTTGTTCACAGCTTGGAGGACTTGTTCACAGCTTGGAGGACTTGTTCACAGCTTGGAGGACTTGTTCACAGCTTGGAGGACTTGTTCACAGCTTGGAGGACTTGTTCACAGCTTGGAGGACTTGTTCACAGCTTGGAGGACTTGTTCACAGCTTGGAGGACTTGTTCTCTTATCGGAGCATTTGGTATGTCACTGGGGGACTTGTTCTGTGCCTGGTGAACATGAACTATGATGATTGGAGGACTTGTTGTGAGATTGGAGGACTTGTTGTGAGATTGGAGGACTTGTTGTGAGATTGGAGGACTTGTTGTGAGATTGGAGGACTTGTTGTGAGATTGGAGGACTTGTTGTGAGATTGGAGGACTTGTTGTGAGATTGGAGGACTTGTTGTGAGATTGGAGGAATTGTGAGATTGGAGGACTTGTTCTGAGTTTGATGTGGTAGTTCTGAGATTTTAGGAATTGTTCTGAGCTTGGAGGACTTCTTCAGAGCTTGGAGGACTTGTTCTATTCTAGGAGCATTTGGTCTGTGATTGAAGAAATTTTTCCGAGCTTGGAGGACTTGTTCCGAGCTTGGAGGACTTGTTCCGAGCTTGGAGGACTTGTTCTCTTATCGGAGCATTTGGTATGTCACTGGGGGACTTGTTCTGTGCCTGGTGAACATGAACTATGATGATTGGAGGACTTGTTGTGAGATTGGAGGACTTGTTGTGAGATTGGAGGACTTGTTGTGAGATTGGAGGACTTGTTGTGAGATTGGAGGACTTGTTGTGAGATTGGAGGACTTGTTGTGAGATTGGAGGACTTGTTGTGAGATTGGAGGACTTGTTGTGAGATTGGAGGACTTGTTCCGAGATTGGAGGACTTGTTCCGAGATTGGAGGACTTGTTCCGAGATTGGAGGACTTGTTCCGAGATTGGAGGACTTGTTCCGAGATTGGAGGACTTGTTGTGAGTTTGATGTGGTTGTTCTGAGATTTTAGGAATTGTTCTGCGCTTGGAGGACTTCTTCAGAGCTTGGAGGACTTGTTCTATTCTAGGAGCATTTGGTCTGTGATTGAAGAAATTTTTTTGGGCTTGGAGGACTTGTTCCGAGCTTGGAGGACTTGTTCCGAGCTTGGAGGACTTGTTCCGAGCTTGGAGGACTTGTTCCGAGCTTGGAGGACTTGTTCCGAGCTTGGAGGACTTGTTCCGAGCTTGGAGGACTTGTTCACAGCTTGGAGGACTTGTTCACAGCTTGGAGGACTTGTTCACAGCTTGGAGGACTTGTTCACAGCTTGGAGGACTTGTTCACAGCTTGGAGGACTTGTTCACAGCTTGGAGGACTTGTTCACAGCTTGGAGGACTTGTTCACAGCTTGGAGGACTTGTTCACAGCTTGGAGGACTTGTTCACAGCTTGGAGGACTTGTTCTCTTATCGGAGCATTTGGTATGTCATTGGGGGACTTGTTCTGTACCTGGTGAACATGAACTATGATGATTGGAGGACTTGTTGTGAGATTGGAGGACTTGTTGTGAGATTGGAGGACTTGTTGTGAGATTGGAGGACTTGTTGTGAGATTGGAGGACTTGTTGTGAGTTTGATGTGGTTGTTCTGAGATTTTAGGAATTGTTCTGAGCTTGGAGGATTTCTTCAGAGCGTGGAGGACTTGTTCTATTCTAGGAGCATTTGGTCTGTGATTGGAGAAATTGTTCTGTGCCTGGAGAGCTTGCCCTGTGATTGAAGAAATTTTTCTGGGCTTGGAGGACTTGTTCCGAGCTTGGAGGACTTGTTCCGAGCTTGGAGGACTTGTTCCGAGCTTGGAGGACTTGTTCCGAGCTTGGAGGACTTGTTCTCTTTTAAGAGCATTTGGTCTGTGATTGGAGAAATTGTTCTGTGCGTGGAGAGCTTGCACTGTGATTGAAAAATTTTTTTCGGGGCTTGGAGGAATTGTTCTGAGTTTGGGGGACTTGTTCTGAATCTGGGGGACTTGTTTTGAGTTAGGGGAATTGTTCAGAGCTTGTAGGACTTGTTCAGGGCTTGGAGGACTTGTTCTGTTTTAGGAGCATTTGGTCTGTGATTGGCGAAATTTTTCTCTGCCTGGAGAACTTGCACTATATTTGGAGGACATGTTGAGAGCCTGGAGGACATGTTGAGAGCCTGGAGGACATGTTGAGAGCCTGGAGGACATGTTGAGAGCCTGGAGGACATGTTGAGAGCCTGGAGGACATGTTCTCTTATCGGAGCATTTGGTATGTCATTTGGGGGACTTGTTCTGTGCTTGGTGAAAATGGACTATGATGATTGGAGGGCTTGTTTTGAGATTGGAGGACTTGTTTTGACATTGGAGGACTTGTTTTGAGATTGGAGGACTTGTTTTGACATTGGAGGACTTGTTTTGACATTGGAGGACTTGTTTTGACATTGGAGGACTTGTTCTGAGTTTGATGTGGTTGTTCTGTTATTTTAGGACTTGTTCAGAGCTTGGAGGACTTCTTCTCTCTTCGGAGCATTTGGTCTGTGATTGGAGAAATTGTTCTGTGCCTGGAGAGGTTGCGCTGTGATTGAAGACATTTTTCTGGGCTTGGAGGACTTGTTCACAGCTTGGAGGACTTGTTCACAGCTTGGAGGACTTGTTCACAGCTTGGAGGACTTGTTCACAGCTTGGAGGACTTGTTCACAGCTTGGAGGACTTGTTCACAGCTTGGAGGACTTGTTCACAGCTTGGAGGACTTGTTCTCTTATCGGAGCATTTGGTATGTCATTGGAGGACTTGTTCTGTACCTGGTGAACATGAACTATGATGATTGGAGGACTTGTTGTGAGATTGGAGGACTTGTTGTGAGATTGGAGGACTTGTTGTGAGATTGGAGGACTTGTTGTGAGATTGGAGGACTTGTTGTGAGATTGGAGGACTTGTTGTGAGATTGGAGGACTTGTTGTGAGATTGGAGGACTTGTTGTGAGATTGGAGGACTTGTTGTGAGTTTGATGTGGTTGTTCTGAGATTTTAGGAATTGTTCTGAGTTTGGAGGACTTCTTCAGAGCTTGGAGGACTTGTTCTATTCTAGGAGCATTTGGTCTGTGATTGGAGAAATTGTTCTGTGCCTGGAGAGCTTGCCCTGTGATTGAAGAAATTTTTCTGGGCTTGGAGGACTTGTTCCGAGCTTGGAGGACTTGTTCCGAGCTTGGAGGACTTGTTCCGAGCTTGGAGGACTTGTTCCGAGCTTGGAGGACTTGTTCTCTTTTAAGAGCATTTGGTCTGTGATTGGAGAAATTTTTCTGTGCGTGGAGAGCTTGCGCTGTGATTGAAAAATTTTTTTCGGGGCTTGGAGGAATTGTTCTGAGTTTGGGGGACTTGTTCTGAATCTGGGGGACTTGTTTTGAGTTAGGGGAATTGTTCAGAGCTTGTAGGACTTGTTCATGGCTTGGAGGACTTGTTCTGTTTTAGGAGCATTTGGTCTGTGATTGGCGAAATTTTTCTCTGCCTGGAGAACTTGCACTATATTTGGAGGACATGTTGAGAGCCTGGAGGACATGTTGAGAGCCTGGAGGACATGTTGAGAGCCTGGAGGACATGTTGAGAGCCTGGAGGACATGTTGAGAGCCTGGAGGACATGTTGAGAGCCTGGAGGACATGTTGAGAGCCTGGAGGACATGTTGAGAGCCTGGAGGACATGTTGAGAGCCTGGAGGACATGTTGAGAGCCTGGAGGACATGTTGAGAGCCTGGAGGACATGTTGAGAGCCTGGAGGACATGTTGAGAGCCTGGAGGACCTGTTGAGAGCCTGGAGGACATGTTGAGAGCCTGGAGGACATGTTCTCTTATCGGAGCATTTGGTATGTCATTTGGGGGACTTGTTCTGTGCTTGGTGAAAATGGACTATGATGATTGGAGGACTTGTTTTGAGATTGGAGGACTTGTTTTGAGATTGGAGGACTTGTTTTGAGATTGGAGGACTTGTTTTGACATTGGAGGACTTGTTTTGACATTGGAGGACTTGTTTTGACATTGGAGGACTTGTTTTGACATTGGAGGACTTGTTCTGAGTTTGATGTGGTTGTTCTGTTATTTTAGGACTTGTTCAGAGCTTGGAGGACTTCTTCTCTCTTCGGAGCATTTGGTCTGTGATTGGAGAAATTGTTCTGTGCCTGGAGAGCTTGCCCTGTGATTGAAGACATTTTTCTGGGCTTGGAGGACTTGTTCACAGTTTGGAGGACTTGTTCACAGCTTGGAGGACTTGTTCACAGCTTGGAGGACTTGTTCACAGCTTGGAGGACTTGTTCACAGCTTGGAGGACTTGTTCACAGCTTGGAGGACTTGTTCACAGCTTGGAGGACTTGTTCACAGCTTGGAGGACTTGTTCACAGCTTGGAGGACTTGTTCACAGCTTGGAGGACTTGTTCACAGCTTGGAGGACTTGTTCACAGCTTGGAGGACTTGTTCACAGCTTGGAGGACTTGTTCACAGCTTGGAGGACTTGTTCACAGCTTGGAGGACTTGTTCTCTTATCGGAGCATTTGGTATGTCACTGGGGGACTTGTTCTGTGCCTGGTGAACATGAACTATGATGATTGGAGGACTTGTTGTGAGATTGGAGGACTTGTTGTGAGATTGGAGGACTTGTTGTGAGATTGGAGGACTTGTTGTGAGATTGGAGGACTTGTTGTGAGATTGGAGGACTTGTTGTGAGATTGGAGGACTTGTTGTGAGATTGGAGGACTTGTTCTGAGTTTGATGTGGTAGTTCTGAGATTTTAGGAATTGTTCTGAGCTTGGAGGACTTCTTCAGAGCTTGGAGGACTTGTTCTATTCTAGGAGCATTTGGTCTGTGATTGAAGAAATTTTTCCGAGCTTGGAGGACTTGTTCCGAGCTTGGAGGACTTGTTCACAGCTTGGAGGACTTGTTCACAGCTTGGAGGACTTGTTCACAGCTTGGAGGACTTGTTCACAGCTTGGAGGACTTGTTCACAGCTTGGAGGACTTGTTCACAGCTTGGAGGACTTGTTCACAGCTTGGAGGACTTGTTCACAGCTTGGAGGACTTGTTCACAGCTTGGAGGACTTGTTCACAGCTTGGAGGACTTGTTCACAGCTTGGAGGACTTGTTCACAGCTTGGAGGACTTGTTCACAGCTTGGAGGACTTGTTCACAGCTTGGAGGACTTGTTCACAGCTTGGAGGACTTGTTCACAGCTTGGAGGACTTGTTCACAGCTTGGAGGACTTGTTCACAGCTTGGAGGACTTGTTCACAGCTTGGAGGACTTGTTCTCTTATCGGAGCATTTGGTATGTCATTGGAGGACTTGTTCTGTACCTGGTGAACATGAACTATGATGATTGGAGGACTTGTTGTGAGATTGGAGGACTTGTTGTGAGATTGGAGGACTTGTTGTGAGATTGGAGGACTTGTTGTGAGATTGGAGGACTTGTTGTGAGATTGGAGGACTTGTTGTGAGATTGGAGGACTTGTTGTGAGATTGGAGGACTTGTTGTGAGATTGGAGGACTTGTTGTGAGTTTGATGTGGTTGTTCTGAGATTTTAGGAATTGTTCTGAGTTTGGAGGACTTCTTCAGAGCTTGGAGGACTTGTTCTATTCTAGGAGCATTTGGTCTGTGATTGGAGAAATTGTTCTGTGCCTGGAGAGCTTGCCCTGTGATTGAAGAAATTTTTCTGGGCTTGGAGGACTTGTTCCGAGCTTGGAGGACTTGTTCCGAGCTTGGAGGACTTGTTCCGAGCTTGGAGGACTTGTTCCGAGCTTGGAGGACTTGTTCACAGCTTGGAGGACTTGTTCCGAGCTTGGAGGACTTGTTCTCTTTTAAGAGCATTTGGTCTGTGTTTGGAGAAATTTTTCTGTGCGTGGAGAGCTTGCGCTGTGATTGAAAAATTTTTTTCGGGGCTTGGAGGAATTGTTCTGAGTTTGGGGGACTTGTTCTGAATCTGGGGGACTTGTTTTGAGTTAGGGGAATTGTTCAGAGCTTGGAGGACTTGTTCAGGGCTTGGAGGACTTGTTCTGTTTTAGGAGCATTTGGTCTGTGATTGGAGAAATTTTTCTCTGCCTGGAGAACTTGCACTATATTTGGAGGACATGTTGAGAGCCTGGAGGACATGTTGAGAGCCTGGAGGACATGTTGAGAGCCTGGAGGACATGTTGAGAGCCTGGAGGACATGTTGAGAGCCTGGAGGACATGTTGAGAGCCTGGAGGACATGTTGAGAGCCTGGAGGACATGTTGAGAGCCTGGAGGACATGTTCTCTTATCGGAGCATTTGGTATGTCATTTGGGGGACTTGTTCTGTGTTTGTTGAAAATGAACTATGATGATTGGAGGACTTGTTTTGAGATTGGAGGACTTGTTTTGAGATTGGAGGACTTGTTTTGAGATTGGAGGACTTGTTTTGAGATTGGAGGACTTGTTTTGAGATTGGAGGACTTGTTTTGACATTGGAGGACTTGTTTTGACATTGGAGGACTTGTTTTGACATTGGAGGACTTGTTTTGACATTGGAGGACTTGTTTTGACATTGGAGGACTTGTTTTGACATTGGAGGACTTGTTTTGAGATTGGAGGACTTGTTTTGACTTTGGAGGACTTGTTTTGACTTTGGAGGACTTGTTTTGACTTTGGAGGACTTGTTTTGACATTGGAGGACTTGTTTTGACATTGGAGGACTTGTTTTGACATTGGAGGACTTGTTCTGAGTTTGATGTGGTTTTTCTGATATTTTAGGACTTGTTCAGAGCTTGGAGGACTTCTTCTCTCTTCGGAGCATTTGGTCTGTGATTGGAGAAATTGTTCTGTGCCTGGAGAGCTTGCACTGTGATTGAAGACATTTTTCTGGGCTTGGAGGACTTGTTCACAGCTTGGAGGACTTGTTCACAGCTTGGAGGACTTGTTCACAGCTTGGAGGACTTGTTCACAGCTTGGAGGACTTGTTCACAGCTTGGAGGACTTGTTCACAGCTTGGAGGACTTGTTCACAGCTTGGAGGACTTGTTCACAGCTTGGAGGACTTGTTCACAGCTTGGAGGACTTGTTCACAGCTTGGAGGACTTGTTCACAGCTTGGAGGACTTGTTCACAGCTTGGAGGACTTGTTCACAGCTTGGAGGACTTGTTCACAGCTTGGAGGACTTGTTCTCTTATCGGAGCATTTGGTATGTCACTGGGGGACTTGTTCTGTGCCTGGTGAACATGAAGTATGATGATTGGAGGACTTGTTGTGAGATTGGAGGACTTGTTGTGAGATTGGAGGACTTGTTGTGAGATTGGAGGACTTGTTGTGAGATTGGAGGACTTGTTGTGAGATTGGAGGACTTGTTCCGAGATTGGAGGACTTGTTCCGAGATTGGAGGACTTGTTCCGAGATTGGAGGACTTGTTCCGAGATTGGAGGACTTGTTCCGAGATTGGAGGACTTGTTCCGAGATTGGAGGACTTGTTGTGAGTTTGATGTGGTTGTTCTGAGATTTTAGGAATTGTTCTGAGCTTGGAGGACTTCTTCAGAGCTTGGAGGACTTCTTCAGAGCTTGGAGGACTTGTTCTATTCTAGGAGCATTTGGTCTGTGATTGAAGAAATTTTTTTGGGCTTGGAGGACTTGTTCCGAGCTTGGAGGACTTGTTCCGAGCTTGGAGGACTTGTTCCGAGCTTGGAGGACTTGTTCCGAGCTTGGAGGACTTGTTCCGAGCTTGGAGGACTTGTTCCGAGCTTGGAGGACTTGTTCCGAGCTTGGAGGACTTGTTCACAGCTTGGAGGACTTGTTCACAGCTTGGAGGACTTGTTCACAGCTTGGAGGACTTGTTCACAGCTTGGAGGACTTGTTCACAGCTTGGAGGACTTGTTCACAGCTTGGAGGACTTGTTCACAGCTTGGAGGACTTGTTCACAGCTTGGAGGACTTGTTCACAGCTTGGAGGACTTGTTCACAGCTTGGAGGACTTGTTCTCTTATCGGAGCATTTGGTATGTCATTGGGGGACTTGTTCTGTACCTGGTGAACATGAACTATGATGATTGGAGGACTTGTTGTGAGATTGGAGGACTTGTTGTGAGATTGGAGGACTTGTTGTGAGATTGGAGGACTTGTTGTGAGATTGGAGGACTTGTTGTGAGTTTGATGTGGTTATTCTGAGATTTTAGGAATTGTTCTGAGTTTGATGTGGTTGTTCTGAGATTTTAGGAATTGTTCTGAGCTTGGAGGATTTCTTCAGAGCGTGGAGGACTTGTTCTATTCTAGGAGCATTTGGTCTGTGATTGGAGAAATTGTTCTGTGCCTGGAGAGCTTGCCCTGTGATTGAAGAAATTTTTCTGGGCTTGGAGGACTTGTTCCGAGGTTGGAGGACTTGTTCCGAGGTTGGAGGACTTGTTCCGAGCTTGGAGGACTTGTTCCGAGCTTGGAGGACTTGTTCCGAGCTTGGAGGACTTGTTCCGAGCTTGGAGGACTTGTTCCGAGCTTGGAGGACTTGTTCCGAGCTTGGAGGACTTGTTCTCTTTTAAGAGCATTTGGTCTGTGATTGGAGAAATTGTTCTGTGCGTGGAGAGCTTGCACTGTGATTGAAAAATTTTTTTCGGGGCTTGGAGGAATTGTTCTGAGTTTGGGGGACTTGTTCTGAATCTGGGGGACTTGTTTTGAGTTAGGGGAATTGTTCAGAGCTTGTAGGACTTGTTCAGGGCTTGGAGGACTTGTTCTGTTTTAGGAGCATTTGGTCTGTGATTGGCGAAATTTTTCTCTGCCTGGAGAACTTGCACTATATTTGGAGGACATGTTGAGAGCCTGGAGGACATGTTGAGAGCCTGGAGGACATGTTGAGAGCCTGGAGGACATGTTGAGAGCCTGGAGGACATGTTGAGAGCCTGGAGGACATGTTGAGAGCCTGGAGGACATGTTGAGAGCCTGGAGGACATGTTCTCTTATCGGAGCATTTGGTATGTCATTTGGGGGACTTGTTCTGTGCTTGGTGAAAATGGACTATGATGATTGGAGGACTTGTTTTGAGATTGGAGGACTTGTTTTGACATTGGAGGACTTGTTTTGACATTGGAGGACTTGTTTTGAGATTGGAGGACTTGTTTTGACATTGGAGGACTTGTTTTGACATTGGAGGACTTGTTCTGAGTTTGATGTGGTTGTTCTGTTATTTTAGGACTTGTTCAGAGCTTGGAGGACTTCTCTCTTCGGAGCATTTGGTCTGTGATTGGAGAAATTGTTCTGTGCCTGGAGAGCTTGCACTGTGATTGAAGACATTTTTCTGGGCTTGGAGGACTTGTTCACAGCTTGGAGGACTTGTTCACAGCTTGGAGGACTTGTTCACAGCTTGGAGGACTTGTTCACAGCTTGGAGGACTTGTTCACAGCTTGGAGGACTTGTTCACAGCTTGGAGGACTTGTTCACAGCTTGGAGGACTTGTTCACAGCTTGGAGGACTTGTTCACAGCTTGGAGGACTTGTTCACAGCTTGGAGGACTTGTTCACAGCTTGGAGGACTTGTTCACAGCTTGGAGGACTTGTTCACAGCTTGGAGGACTTGTTCACAGCTTGGAGGACTTGTTCACAGCTTGGAGGACTTGTTCTCTTATCGGAGCATTTGGTATGTCACTGGGGGACTTGTTCTGTGCCTGGTGAACATGAACTATGATGATTGGAGGACTTGTTGTGAGATTGGAGGACTTGTTGTGAGATTGGAGGACTTGTTGTGAGATTGGAGGACTTGTTGTGAGATTGGAGGACTTGTTGTGAGATTGGAGGACTTGTTGTGAGATTGGAGGACTTGTTGTGAGATTGGAGGACTTGTTGTGAGATTGGAGGACTTGTTGTGAGATTGGAGGACTTGTTGTGAGATTGGAGGACTTGTTGTGAGATTGGAGGACTTGTTGTGAGATTGGAGGACTTGTTGTGAGATTGGAGGACTTGTTGTGAGATTGGAGGACTTGTTGTGAGATTGGAGGACTTGTTGTGAGATTGGAGGACTTGTTCTGAGTTTGGAGGACTTGTTCTGAGTTTGGAGGACTTCTTCAGAGCTTGGAGGACTTGTTCTATTCTAGGAGCATTTGGTCTGTGATTGGAGAAATTGTTCTGTGCCTGGAGAGCTTGCCCTGTGATTAAAGAAATTTTTCTGGGCTTGGAGGACTTGTTCCGAGCTTGGAGGACTTGTTCCGAGCTTGGAGGACTTGTTCCGAGCTTGGAGGACTTGTTCACAGCTTGGAGGACTTGTTCCGAGCTTGGAGGACTTGTTCTCTTTTAAGAGCATTTGGTCTATGATTGGAGAAATTTTTCTGTGCGTGGAGAGCTTGCGCTGTGATTGAAAAATTTTTTTCGGGGCTTGGAGGAATTGTTCTGAGTTTGGGGGACTTGTTTTGAGTTAGGGGAATTGTTCAGAGCTTGGAGGACTTGTTCAGGGCTTGGAGGACTTGTTCTGTTTTAGGAGCATTTGGTCTGTGATTGGAGAAATTTTTCTCTGCCTGGAGAACTTGCACTATATTTGGAGGACATGTTGAGAGCCTGGAGGACATGTTGAGAGCCTGGAGGACATGTTGAGAGCCTGGAGGACATGTTGAGAGCCTGGAGGACATGTTGAGAGCCTGGAGGACATGTTGAGAGCCTGGAGGACATGTTGAGAGCCTGGAGGACATGTTGAGAGCCTGGAGGACATGTTGAGAGCCTGGAGGACATGTTGAGAGCCTGGAGGACATGTTGAGAGCCTGGAGGACATGTTGAGAGCCTGGAGGACATGTTGAGAGCCTGGAGGACATGTTCTCTTATCGGAGCATTTGGTATGTCATTTGGGGGACTTGTTCTGTGTTTGCTGAAAATGAACTATGATGATTGGAGGACTTGTTTTGAGATTGGAGGACTTGTTTTGAGATTGGAGGACTTGTTTTGAGATTGGAGGACTTGTTTTGAGATTGGAGGACTTGTTTTGAGATTGGAGGACTTGTTTTGACATTGGAGGACTTGTTTTGACATTGGAAGACTTGTTTTGACATTGGAGGACTTGTTTTGAGATTGGAGGACTTGTTTTGACATTGGAGGACTTGTTTTGAGATTGGAGGACTTGTTTTGACATTGGAGGACTTGTTTTGACATTGGAGGACTTGTTTTGACATTGGAGGACTTGTTTTGACATTGGAGGTCTTGTTTTGACATTGGAGGACTTGTTTTGACATTGGAGGACTTGTTCTGAGTTTGATGTGGTTTTTCTGATATTTTAGGACTTGTTCAGAGCTTGGAGGACTTCTTCTCTCTTCGGAGCATTTGGTCTGTGATTGGAGAAATTGTTCTGTGCCTGGAGAGCTTGCACTGTGATTGAAGACATTTTTCTGGGCTTGGAGGACTTGTTCACAGCTTGGAGGATTTGTTCACAGCTTGGAGGACTTGTTCACAGCTTAGAGGACTTGTTCAGAGCTTGGAGGACTTGTTCTCTTATCGGAGCATTTGGTATGTCACTGGGGGACTTGTTCTGTGCCTGGTGAACATGAAGTATGATGATTGGAGGACTTGTTGTGAGATTGGAGGACTTGTTGTGAGATTGGAGGACTTGTTGTGAGATTGGAGGACTTGTTGTGAGATTGGAGGACTTGTTGTGAGATTGGAGGACTTGTTGTGAGATTGGAGGACTTGTTCCGAGATTGGAGGACTTGTTCCGAGATTGGAGGACTTGTTCCGAGATTGGAGGACTTGTTGTGAGTTTGATGTGGTTGTTCTGAGATTTTAGGAATTGTTCTGAGCTTGGAGGACTTCTTCAGAGCTTGGAGGACTTGTTCTATTCTAGGAGCATTTGGTCTGTGATTGAAGAAATTTTTCAGGGCTTGGAGGACTTGTTCCGAGCTTGGAGGACTTGTTCCGAGCTTGGAGGACTTGTTCCGAGCTTGGAGGACTTGTTCCGAGCTTGGAGGACTTGTTCACAGCTTGGAGGACTTGTTCACAGCTTGGAGGACTTGTTCACAGCTTGGAGGACTTGTTCACAGCTTGGAGGACTTGTTCACAGCTTGGAGGACTTGTTCACAGCTTGGAGGACTTGTTCTCTTATCGGAGCATTTGGTATGTCATTGGGGGACTTGTTCTGTACCTGGTGAACATGAACTATGATGATTGGAGGACTTGTTGTGAGATTGGAGGACTTGTTGTGAGATTGGAGGACTTGTTGTGAGATTGGAGGACTTGTTGTGAGATTGGAGGACTTGTTGTGAGTTTGATGTGGTTATTCTGAGATTTTAGGAATTGTTCTGAGTTTGATGTGGTTGTTCTGAGATTTTAGGAATTGTTCTGAGCTTGGAGGATTTCTTCAGAGCGTGGAGGACTTGTTCTATTCTAGGAGCATTTGGTCTGTGATTGGAGAAATTGTTCTGTGCCTGGAGAGCTTGCCCTGTGATTGAAGAAATTTTTCTGGGCTTGGAGGACTTGTTCCGAGCTTGGAGGACTTGTTCCGAGCTTGGAGGAGTTGTTCCGAGCTTGGAGGAGTTGTTCCGAGCTTGGAGGACTTGTTCCGAGCTTGGAGGACTTGTTCCGAGCTTGGAGGACTTGTTCCGAGCTTGGAGGACTTGTTCTCTTTTAAGAGCATTTGGTCTGTGATTGGAGAAATTGTTCTGTGCGTGGAGAGCTTGCACTGTGATTGAAAAATTTTTTTCGGGGCTTGGAGGAATTGTTCTGAGTTTGGGGGACTTGTTCTGAATCTGGGGGACTTGTTTTGAGTTAGGGGAATTGTTCAGAGCTTGTAGGACTTGTTCAGGGCTTGGAGGACTTGTTCTGTTTTAGGAGCATTTGGTCTGTGATTGGCGAAATTTTTCTCTGCCTGGAGAACTTGCACTATATTTGGAGGACATGTTGAGAGCCTGGAGGACATGTTGAGAGCCTGGAGGACATGTTCTCTTATCGGAGCATTTGGTATGTCATTTGGGGGACTTGTTCTGTGCTTGGTGAAAATGGACTATGATGATTGGAGGACTTGTTTTGAGATTGGAGGACTTGTTTTGAGATTGGAGGACTTGTTTTGAGATTGGAGGACTTGTTTTGACATTGGAGGACTTGTTTTGACATTGGAGGACTTGTTTTGACATTGGAGGACTTGTTTTGAGATTGGAGGACTTGTTTTGACATTGGAGGACTTGTTCTGAGTTTGATGTGGTTGTTCTGTTATTTTAGGACTTGTTCAGAGCTTGGAGGACTTCTTCTCTCTTCGGAGCATTTGGTCTGTGATTGGAGAAATTGTTCTGTGCCTGGAGAGCTTGCACTGTGATTGAAGACATTTTTCTGGGCTTGGAGGACTTGTTCACAGCTTGGAGGACTTGTTCACAGCTTGGAGGACTTGTTCACAGCTTGGAGGACTTGTTCACAGCTTGGAGGACTTGTTCACAGCTTGGAGGACTTGTTCACAGCTTGGAGGACTTGTTCACAGCTTGGAGGACTTGTTCACAGCTTGGAGGACTTGTTCACAGCTTGGAGGACTTGTTCACAGCTTGGAGGACTTGTTCACAGCTTGGAGGACTTGTTCACAGCTTGGAGGACTTGTTCACAGCTTGGAGGACTTGTTCACAGCTTGGAGGACTTGTTCACAGCTTGGAGGACTTGTTCTCTTATCGGAGCATTTGGTATGTCACTGGGGGACTTGTTCTGTGCCTGGTGAACATGAAGTATGATGATTGGAGGACTTGTTGTGAGATTGGAGGACTTGTTGTGAGATTGGAGGACTTGTTGTGAGATTGGAGGACTTGTTGTGAGATTGGAGGACTTGTTGTGAGATTGGAGGACTTGTTGTGAGATTGGAGGACTTGTTGTGAGATTGGAGGACTTGTTGTGAGATTGGAGGACTTGTTGTGAGATTGGAGGACTTGTTGTGAGATTGGAGGACTTGTTGTGAGATTGGAGGACTTGTTGTGAGATTGGAGGACTTGTTGTGAGATTGGAGGACTTGTTCTGAGTTTGATGTGGTAGTTCTGAGATTTTAGGAATTGTTCTGAGCTTGGAGGACTTCTTCAGAGCTTGGAGGACTTGTTCTATTCTAGGAGCATTTGGTCTGTGATTGAAGAAATTTTTCCGAGCTTGGAGGACTTGTTCCGAGCTTGGAGGACTTGTTCACAGCTTGGAGGACTTGTTCACAGCTTGGAGGACTTGTTCACAGCTTGGAGGACTTGTTCACAGCTTGGAGGACTTGTTCACAGCTTGGAGGACTTGTTCACAGCTTGGAGGACTTGTTCACAGCTTGGAGGACTTGTTCTCTTATCGGAGCATTTGGTATGTCATTGGAGGACTTGTTCTGTACCTGGTGAACATGAACTATGATGATTGGAGGACTTGTTGTGAGATTGGAGGACTTGTTGTGAGATTGGAGGACTTGTTGTGAGATTGGAGGACTTGTTGTGAGATTGGAGGACTTGTTGTGAGATTGGAGGACTTGTTGTGAGATTGGAGGACTTGTTGTGAGATTGGAGGACTTGTTGTGAGATTGGAGGACTTGTTGTGAGATTGGAGGACTTGTTGTGAGTTTGATGTGGTTGTTCTGAGATTTTAGGAATTGTTCTGAGTTTGGAGGACTTCTTCAGAGCTTGGAGGACTTGTTCTATTCTAGGAGCATTTGGTCTGTGATTGGAGAAATTGTTCTGTGCCTGGAGAGCTTGCCCTGTGATTGAAGAAATTTTTCTGGGCTTGGAGGACTTGTTCCGAGCTTGGAGGACTTGTTCCGAGCTTGGAGGACTTGTTCCGAGCTTGGAGGACTTGTTCACAGCTTGGAGGACTTGTTCCGAGCTTGGAGGACTTGTTCTCTTTTAAGAGCATTTGGTCTGTGATTGGAGAAATTTTTCTGTGCGTGGAGAGCTTGCGCTGTGATTGAAAAATTTTTTTCGGGGCTTGGAGGAATTGTTCTGAGTTTGGGGGACTTGTTCTGAATCTGGGGGACTTGTTTTGAGTTAGGGGAATTGTTCAGAGCTTGTAGGACTTGTTCAGGGCTTGGAGGACTTGTTCTGTTTTAGGAGCATTTGGTCTGTGATTGGCGAAATTTTTCTCTGCCTGGAGAACTTGCACTATATTTGGAGGACATGTTGAGAGCCTGGAGGACATGTTGAGAGCCTGGAGGACATGTTGAGAGCCTGGAGGACATGTTGAGAGCCTGGAGGACATGTTGAGAGCCTGGAGGACATGTTGAGAGCCTGGAGGACATGTTCTGTTATCGGAGCATTTGGTATGTCATTTGGGGGACTTGTTCTGTGCTTGGTGAAAATGGACTATGATGATTGGAGGACTTGTTTTGAGATTGGAGGACTTGTTTTGAGATTGGAGGACTTGTTTTGACATTGGAGGACTTGTTTTGACATTGGAGGACTTGTTTTGACATTGGAGGACTTGTTTTGACATTGGAGGACTTGTTTTGACATTGGAGGACTTGTTTTGACATTGGAGGACTTGTTTTGACATTGGAGGACTTGTTCTGAGTTTGATGTGGTTGTTCTGTTATTTTAGGACTTGTTCAGAGCTTGGAGGACTTCTTCTCTCTTTGGAGCATTTGGTCTGTGATTGGAGAAATTGTTCTGTGCCTGGAGAGCTTGCACTGTGATTGAAGACATTTTTCTGGGCTTGGAGGACTTGTTCACAGCTTGGAGGACTTGTTCACAGCTTGGAGGACTTGTTCACAGCTTGGAGGACTTGTTCACAGCTTGGAGGACTTGTTCACAGCTTGGAGGACTTGTTCACAGCTTGGAGGACTTGTTCACAGCTTGGAGGACTTGTTCACAGCTTGGAGGACTTGTTCACAGCTTGGAGGACTTGTTCACAGCTTGGAGGACTTGTTCACAGCTTGGAGGACTTGTTCACAGCTTGGAGGACTTGTTCACAGCTTGGAGGACTTGTTCACAGCTTGGAGGACTTGTTCACAGCTTGGAGGACTTGTTCTCTTATCGGAGCATTTGGTATGTCACTGGGGGACTTGTTCTGTGCCTGGTGAACATGAAGTATGATGATTGGAGGACTTGTTGTGAGATTGGAGGACTTGTTGTGAGATTGGAGGACTTGTTGTGAGATTGGAGGACTTGTTGTGAGATTGGAGGACTTGTTGTGAGATTGGAGGACTTGTTGTGAGATTGGAGGACTTGTTGTGAGATTGGAGGACTTGTTGTGAGATTGGAGGACTTGTTGTGAGATTGGAGGACTTGTTGTGAGATTGGAGGACTTGTTCTGAGTTTGATGTGGTAGTTCTGAGATTTTAGGAATTGTTCTGAGCTTGGAGGACTTCTTCAGAGCTTGGAGGACTTGTTCTATTCTAGGAGCATTTGGTCTGTGATTGAAGAAATTTTTCCGAGCTTGGAGGACTTGTTCCGAGCTTGGAGGACTTGTTCCGAGCTTGGAGGACTTGTTCCGAGCTTGGAGGACTTGTTCACAGCTTGGAGGACTTGTTCACAGCTTGGAGGACTTGTTCACAGCTTGGAGGACTTGTTCACAGCTTGGTGGACTTGTTCACAGCTTGGTGGACTTGTTCACAGCTTGGAGGACTTGTTCACAGCTTGGAGGACTTGTTCACAGCTTGGAGGACTTGTTCACAGCTTGGAGGACTTGTTCACAGCTTGGAGGACTTGTTCACAGCTTGGAGGACTTGTTCACAGCTTGGAGGACTTGTTCACAGCTTGGAGGACTTGTTCTCTTATCGGAGCATTTGGTATGTCATTGGAGGACTTGTTCTGTACCTGGTGAACATGAACTATGATGATTGGAGGACTTGTTGTGAGATTGGAGGACTTGTTGTGAGATTGGAGGACTTGTTGTGAGATTGGAGGACTTGTTGTGAGATTGGAGGACTTGTTGTGAGATTGGAGGACTTGTTGTGAGATTGGAGGACTTGTTGTGAGATTGGAGGACTTGTTGTGAGATTGGAGGACTTGTTGTGAGATTGGAGGACTTGTTGTGAGATTGGAGGACTTGTTGTGAGTTTGATGTGGTTATTCTGAGATTTTAGGAATTGTTCTGAGTTTGGAGGACTTCTTCAGAGCTTGGAGGACTTGTTCTATTCTAGGAGCATTTGGTCTGTGATTGGAGAAATTGTTCTGTGCCTGGAGAGCTTGCCCTGTGATTGAAGAAATTTTTCTGGGCTTGGAGGACTTGTTCCGAGCTTGGAGGACTTGTTCCGAGCTTGGAGGACTTGTTCCGAGCTTGGAGGACTTGTTCCGAGCTTGGAGGACTTGTTCCGAGCTTGGAGGACTTGTTCTCTTTTAAGAGCATTTGGTCTGTGATTGGAGAAATTGTTCTGTGCGTGGAGAGCTTGCACTGTGATTGAAAAATTTTTTTCGGGGCTTGGAGGAATTGTTCTGAGTTTGGGGGACTTGTTCTGAATCTGGGGGACTTGTTTTGAGTTAGGGGAATTGTTCAGAGCTTGTAGGACTTGTTCAGGGCTTGGAGGTCTTGTTCTGTTTTAGGAGCATTTGGTCTGTGATTGGCGAAATTTTTCTCTGCCTGGAGAACTTGCACTATATTTGGAGGACATGTTGAGAGCCTGGAGGACATGTTGAGAGCCTGGAGGACATGTTGAGAGCCTGGAGGACATGTTGAGAGCCTGGAGGACATGTTGAGAGCCTGGAGGACATGTTGAGAGCCTGGAGGACATGTTGAGAGCCTGGAGGACATGTTGAGAGCCTGGAGGACATGTTGAGAGCCTGGAGGACATGTTGAGAGCCTGGAGGACATGTTCTCTTATCGGAGCATTTGGTATGTCATTTGGGGGACTTGTTCTGTGCTTGGTGAAAATGGACTATGATGATTGGAGGACTTGTTTTGAGATTGGAGGACTTGTTTTGAGATTGGAGGACTTGTTTTGAGATTGGAGGACTTGTTTTGACATTGGAGGACTTGTTTTGACATTGGAGGACTTGTTTTGACATTGGAGGACTTGTTTTGACATTGGAGGACTTGTTCTGAGTTTGATGTGGTTGTTCTGATATTTTAGGACTTGTTCAGAGCTTGGAGGACTTCTTCTCTCTTCGGAGCATTTGGTCTGTGATTGGAGAAATTGTTCTGTGCCTGGAGAGCTTGCACTGTGATTAAAGACATTTTTCTGGGCTTGGAGGACTTGTTCACAGCTTGGAGGACTTGTTCACAGCTTGGAGGACTTGTTCACAGCTTGGAGGACTTGTTCACAGCTTGGAGGACTTGTTCACAGCTTGGAGGACTTGTTCACAGCTTGGAGGACTTGTTCACAGCTTGGAGGACTTGTTCACAGCTTGGAGGACTTGTTCACAGCTTGGAGGACTTGTTCACAGCTTGGAGGACTTGTTCTCTTATCGGAGCATTTGGTATGTCACTGGGGGACTTGTTCTGTGCCTGGTGAACATGAACTATGTTGATTGGAGGACTTGTTGTGAGATTGGAGGACTTGTTGTGAGATTGGAGGACTTGTTGTGAGATTGAAGGACTTGTTGTGAGATTGGAGGACTTGTTGTGAGATTGGAGGACTTGTTGTGAGATTGGAGGACTTGTTGTGAGATTGGAGGACTTGTTGTGAGATTGGAGGACTTGTTGTGAGTTTGATGTGGTTGTTCTGAGATTTTAGGAATTGTTCTGAGTTTGATGTGGTAGTTCTGAGATTTTAGGAATTGTTCTGAGCTTGGAGGACTTCTTCAGAGCTTGGAGGACTTGTTCTATTCTAGGAGCATTTGGTCTGTGATTGAAGAAATTTTTCTGGGCTTGGAGGACTTGTTCCGAGCTTGGAGGACTTGTTCCGAGCTTGGAGGACTTGTTCCGAGCTTGGAGGACTTGTTCCGAGCTTGGAGGACTTGTTCCGAGCTTGGAGGACTTGTTCCGAGCTTGGAGGACTTGTTCCGAGCTTGGAGGACTTGTTCTCTTTTAACAGCTTTTGGTCTCTGATTGGAGAAATTGTTCTGTGCCTGGAGAGCTCGCACTGTGATTGAAAATTTTTTTCTTGGCTTGGAGGAAGTGTTCTGAGTTTGGGGGACTTGTTCTGAATCTGGGGGACTTGTTTTGAGTTAGGGGAATTGTTCAGAGCTTGTAGGACTTGTTCAGAGCTTGTAGGACTTGTTCTGTTTTAGAAGCATTTGGTCTGTGATTGGGGAATTTTTTCTCTGCCTGGAGAACTTGCACTATATTTGGAGGACATGTTGAGAGCCTGGAGGACATGTCGAGAGCCTGGAGGACATGTCGAGAGCCTGGAGGACATGTCGAGAGCCTGGAGGACATGTCGAGAGCCTGGAGGACATGTCGAGAGCCTGGAGGACATGTCGAGAGCCTGGAGGACATGTCGAGAGCCTGGAGGACATGTCGAGAGCCTGGAGGACATGTCGAGAGCCTGGAGGACATGTCGAGAGCCTGGAGGACATGTGGAGAGCCTGGAGGACATGTGGAGAGCCTGGAGGACATGTTCTCTTATCGGAGCATTTGTTATGTCATTTGGGGGACTTGTTCTGTGCTTGGTGAAAATGATCTATGAGTATTGGAGGACTTGTTTTGAGATTGGAGGACTTGTTTTGAGATTGGAGGACTTGTTTTGACATTGGAGGACTTGTTTTGAGATTGGAGGACTTGTTGTGACATTGGAGGACTTGTTGTGAGATTGGAGGACTTGTTCTGAGTTTGATGTGGTTGTTCTGATATTTTAGGACTTGTTCAGAGCTTGGAGGACTTGTTCTCTTTTAGGAGCATTTGGTCTGTGATTGGAGAAATTGTTCTGTGCCTGGAGAGCTTGCACTGTGATTGAAGACATTTTTCTGGGCTTGGAGGACTTGTTCACAGCTTGGGGGACTTGTTCACAGCTTGGGGGACTTGTTCACAGCTTGGGGGACTTGTTCACAGCTTGGGGGACTTGTTCACAGCTTGGGGGACTTGTTCACAGCTTGGGGGACTTGTTCTCTTATCGGGGCATTTGGTATGTCATTGGGGGACTTGTTCTGTGCCTGGTGAACATGAACTATGATGATTGGAGGACTTGTTGTGAGATTGGAGGACTTGTGAGATTGGAGGACTTACTTGTTGTGAGATTGGAGGACTTACTTGTTGTGAGATTGGAGGACTTACTTGTTGTGAGATTGGAGGACTTACTTGTTGTGAGATTGGAGGACTTACTTGTTGTGAGATTGGAGGACTTACTTGTTGTGAGATTGGAGGACTTACTTGTTGTGAGATTGGAGGACTTACTTGTTGTGAGCTTGGAGGACTTACTTGTTGTGAGCTTGGAGGACTTACTTGTTGTGAGCTTGGAGGACTTACTTCTCCAGAGCTTGGAGGACTTGTTCTATTCTAGGAGCATTTGGTCTGTGATTGGAGAAATTGTTCTGTGCCTGGAGAGCTTGCAGTGTGATTGAAGACATTTTTCTGGGCTTGGAGGACTTGTTCGCAGCTTGGAGGACTTGTTCGCAGCTTGGAGGACTTGTTCGCAGCTTGGAGGACTTGTTCGCAGCTTGGAGGACTTGTTCGCAGCTTGGAGGACTTGTTCGCAGCTTGGAGGACTTGTTCGCAGCTTGGAGGACTTGTTCGCAGCTTGGAGGACTTGTTCGCAGCTTGGAGGACTTGTTCGCAGCTTGGAGGACTTGTTCGCAGCTTGGAGGACTTGTTCGCAGCTTGGAGGACTTGTTCGCAGCTTGGAGGACTTGTTCGCAGCTTGGAGGACTTGTTCGCAGCTTGGAGGACTTGTTCGCAGCTTGGAGGACTTGTTCGCAGCTTGGAGGACTTGTTCGCAGCTTGGAGGACTTGTTCGCAGCTTGGAGGACTTGTTCGCAGCTTGGAGGACTTGTTCGCAGCTTGGAGGACTTGTTCGCAGCTTGGAGGACTTGTTCGCAGCTTGGAGGACTTGTTCGCAGCTTGGAGGACTTGTTCGCAGCTTGGAGGACTTGTTCGCAGCTTGGAGGACTTGTTCGCAGCTTGGAGGACTTGTTCGCAGCTTGGAGGACTTGTTCGCAGCTTGGAGGACTTGTTCGCAGCTTGGAGGACTTGTTCGCAGCTTGGAGGACTTGTTCGCAGCTTGGAGGACTTGTTCGCAGCTTGGAGGACTTTTTCTATTCTAGGAGCATTTGGTCTGTGATTGGAGAAATTTTTCTGTGCCTGAGAGCTTGCACTGTGATTGAAGAAATTTTTCTGGGCTTGGAGAACTTGTTCCGAGCTTGGAGGACTTGTTCCGAGCTTGGAGTACTTGTTCACAGCTTGGAGGACTTGTTCACAGCTTGGAGGACTTGTTCACAGCTTGGAGGACTTGTTCACAGCTTGGAGGACTTGTTCACAGCTTGGAGGACTTGTTCTCTTATCGGAGCATTTGGTATGTCATTGGGGGACTTGTTCTGTACCTGGTGAACATGAACTATGATGATTGGAGGACTTGTTGTGAGATTGGAGGACTTGTGAGATTGGAGGACTTCTTGTGAGATTGGAGGACTTGTTGTGAGATTGGAGGACTTGTTGTGAGATTGGAGGACTTGTTGTGAGATTGGAGGACTTGTTGTGAGTTTGATGTGGTTGTTCTGAGATTTTAGGAATTGTTCTGAGTTTGGAGGACTTCTTCAGAGCTTGGAGCACTTGTTCTATTCTAGGAGCATTTGGTCTGTGATTGGAGAAATTTCTCTGTGCGTGGAGAGCTTGCACTGTGATTGAAAAATTTTTTTTGGGGCTTGGAGGAATTGTTCTGAGTTTGGGGGACTTGTTCTGAATCTGGGGGACTTGTTCTGAGTTAGGGGAATTGTTCAGAGCTTGTAGGACTTGTTCAGGGCTTGGAGGACTTGTTCTGTTTTAGGAGCATTTGGTCTGTGATTGGAGAAATTTTTCTCTGCCTGGAGAACTTGCACTATATTTGGAGGACATGTTGAGAGCCTGGAGGACATGTTGAGAGCCTGGAGGACATGTTGAGAGCCTGGAGGACATGTTGAGAGCCTGGAGGACATGTTGAGAGCCTGGAGGACATGTTCTCTTATCGGAGCATTTGGTATGTCATTTGGGGGACTTGTTCTGTGTTTGTTGAAAATGAACTATGATGATTGGAGGACTTGTTTTGAGATTGGAGGACTTGTTTTGAGATTGGAGGACTTGTTTTGACATTGGAGGACTTGTTTTGACATTGGAGGACTTGTTTTGACATTGGAGGACTTGTTTTGACATTGGAGGACTTGTTCTAAGTTTGATGTGGTTGTTCTGATATTTTAGGACTTGTTCAGAGCTTGGAGGACTTCTTCTCTCTTCGGAGCATTTGGTCTGTGATTGGAGAAATTGTTCTGTGCCTGGAGAGCTTGCACTGTGATTGAAGACATTTTTCTGGGCTTGGAGGACTTGTTCACAGCTTGGAGGACTTGTTCACAGCTTGGAGGACTTGTTCACAGCTTGGAGGACTTGTTCACAGCTTGGAGGACTTGTTCACAGCTTGGAGGACTTGTTCACAGCTTGGAGGACTTGTTCACAGCTTGGAGGACTTGTTCACAGCTTGGAGGACTTGTTCACAGCTTGGAGGACTTGTTCACAGCTTGGAGGACTTGTTCACAGCTTGGAGGACTTGTTCACAGCTTGGAGGACTTGTTCACAGCTTGGAGGACTTGTTCACAGCTTGGAGGACTTGTTCTCTTATCGGAGCATTTGGTATGTCACTGGGGGACTTGTTCTGTGCCTGGTGAACATGAAGTATGATGATTGGAGGACTTGTTGTGAGATTGGAGGACTTGTTGTGAGATTGGAGGACTTGTTGTGAGATTGGAGGACTTGTTGTGAGATTGGAGGACTTGTTGTGAGATTGGAGGACTTGTTGTGAGTTTGATGTGGTTGTTCTGAGATTTTAGGAATTGTTCTGAGTTTGGAGGACTTCTTCAGAGCTTGGAGGACTTGTTCTATTCTAGGAGCATTTGGTCTGTGATTGGAGAAATTGTTCTGTGCCTGGAGAGCTTGCCCTGTGATTGAAGAAATTTTTCTGGGCTTGGAGGACTTGTTCCGAGCTTGGAGGACTTGTTCCGAGCTTGGAGGAGTTGTTCTCTTTTAAGAGCATTTGGTCTGTGATTGGAGAAATTTCTCTGTGCGTGGAGAGCTTGCACTGTGATTGAAAAATTTTTTTTGGGGCTTGGAGGAATTGTTCTGAGTTTGGGGGACTTGTTCTGAATCTGGGGGACTTGTTTTGAGTTAGGGGAATTGTTCAGAGCTTGTAGGACTTGTTCAGGGCTTGGAGGACTTGTTCTGTTTTAGGAGCATTTGGTCTGTGATTGGAGAAATTTTTCTCTGCCTGGAGAACTTGCACTCTATTTGGAGGACATGTTGAGAGCCTGGAGGACATGTTGAGAGCCTGGAGGACATGTTGAGAGCCTGGAGGACATGTTGAGAGCCTGGAGGACATGTTGAGAGCCTGGAGGACATGTTGAGAGCCTGGAGGACATGTTGAGAGCCTGGAGGACATGTTCTCTTATCGGAGCATTTGGTATGTCATTTGGGGGACTTGTTCTGTGTTTGTTGAAAATGAACTATGATGATTGGAGGACTTGTTTTGAGATTGGAGGACTTGTTTTGAGATTGGAGGACTTGTTTTGAGATTGGAGGACTTGTTTTGACATTGGAGGACTTGTTTTGACATTGGAGGACTTGTTTTGACATTGGAGGACTTGTTTTGACATTGGAGGACTTGTTTTGACATTGGAGGACTTGTTTTGACATTGGAGGACTTGTTTTGACATTGGAGGACTTGTTTTGACATTGGAGGACTTGTTCTGAGTTTGATGTGGTTGTTCTGATATTTTAGGACTTGTTCAGAGCTTGGAGGACTTCTTCTCTCTTCGGAGCATTTGGTCTGTGATTGGAGAAATTGTTCTGTGCCTGGAGAGCTTGCACTGTGATTGAAGACATTTTTCTGGGCTTGGAGGACTTGTTCACAGCTTGGAGGACTTGTTCACAGCTTGGAGGACTTGTTCACAGCTTGGAGGACTTGTTCACAGCTTGGAGGACTTGTTCACAGCTTGGAGGACTTGTTCACAGCTTGGAGGACTTGTTCACAGCTTGGAGGACTTGTTCACAGCTTGGAGGACTTGTTCACAGCTTGGAGGACTTGTTCTCTTATCGGAGCATTTGGTATGTCACTGGGGGACTTGTTCTGTGCCTGGTGAACATGAAGTATGATGATTGGAGGACTTGTTGTGAGATTGGAGGACTTGTTGTGAGATTGGAGGACTTGTTGTGAGATTGGAGGACTTGTTGTGAGATTGGAGGACTTGTTGTGAGATTGGAGGACTTGTTGTGAGATTGGAGGACTTGTTGTGAGATTGGAGGACTTGTTGTGAGATTGGAGGACTTGTTGTGAGATTGGAGGACTTGTTGTGAGATTGGAGGACTTGTTGTGAGATTGGAGGACTTGTTGTGAGATTGGAGGACTTGTTGTGAGATTGGAGGACTTGTTGTGAGATTGGAGGACTTGTTCCGAGATTGGAGGACTTGTTCCGAGATTGGAGGACTTGTTCCGAGATTGGAGGACTTGTTCCGAGATTGGAGGACTTGTTGTGAGTTTGATGTGGTTGTTCTGAGATTTTAGGAATTGTTCACAGCTTGGAGGACTTGTTCACAGCTTGGAGGACTTGTTCTATTCTAGGAGCATTTGGTCTGTGATTGAAGAAATTTTTCTGGGCTTGGAGGACTTGTTCCGAGCTTGGAGGACTTGTTCCGAGCTTGGAGGACTTGTTCCGAGCTTGGAGGACTTGTTCCGAGCTTGGAGGACTTGTTCCGAGCTTGGAGGACTTGTTCCGAGCTTGGAGGACTTGTTCCGAGCTTGGAGGACTTGTTCCGAGCTTGGAGGACTTGTTCCGAGCTTGGAGGACTTGTTCCGAGCTTGGAGGACTTGTTCACAGCTTGGAGGACTTGTTCACAGCTTGGAGGACTTGTTCTCTTATCGGAGCATTTGGTATGTCATTGGGGGACTTGTTCTGTACCTGGTGAACATGAACTATGATGATTGGAGGACTTGTTGTGAGATTGGAGGACTTGTTGTGAGATTGGAGGACTTGTTGTGAGATTGGAGGACTTGTTGTGAGATTGGAGGACTTGTTGTGAGATTGGAGGACTTGTTGTGAGATTGGAGGACTTGTTGTGAGATTGGAGGACTTGTTGTGAGATTGGAGGACTTGTTGTGAGTTTGATGTGGTTGTTCTGAGATTTTAGGAATTGTTCTGAGTTTGGAGGACTTCTTCAGAGCTTGGAGGACTTGTTCTATTCTAGGAGCATTTGGTCTGTGATTGGAGAAATTGTTCTGTGCCTGGAGAGCTTGCCCTGTGATTGAAGAAATTTTTCTGGGCTTGGAGGACTTGTTCCGAGCTTGGAGGACTTGTTCCGAGCTTGGAGGACTTGTTCCGAGCTTGGAGGACTTGTTCCGAGCTTGGAGGACTTGTTCACAGCTTGGAGGACTTGTTCCGAGCTTGGAGGACTTGTTCTCTTTTAAGAGCATTTGGTCTGTGATTGGAGAAATTTTTCTGTGCGTGGAGAGCTTGCGCTGTGATTGAAAAATTTTTTTCGGGGCTTGGAGGAATTGTTCTGAGTTTGGGGGACTTGTTCTGAATCTGGGGGACTTGTTTTGAGTTAGGGGAATTGTTCAGAGCTTGGAGGACTTGTTCAGGGCTTGGAGGACTTGTTCTGTTTTAGGAGCATTTGGTCTGTGATTGGAGAAATTTTTCTCTGCCTGGAGAACTTGCACTATATTTGGAGGACATGTTGAGAGCCTGGAGGACATGTTGAGAGCCTGGAGGACATGTTGAGAGCCTGGAGGACATGTTGAGAGCCTGGAGGACATGTTCTCTTATCGGAGCATTTGGTATGTCATTTGGGGGACTTGTTCTGTGCTTGGTGAAAATGAACTATGATGATTGGAGGACTTGTTTTGAGATTGGAGGACTTTTTTTGAGATTGGAGGACTTGTTTTGAGATTGGAGGACTTGTTTTGACATTGGAGGACTTGTTTTGACATTGGAGGACTTGTTTTGACATTGGAGGACTTGTTTTGACATTGGAGGACTTGTTTTGACATTGGAGGACTTGTTTTGACATTGGAGGACTTGTTTTGACATTGGAGGACTTGTTTTGACATTGGAGGACTTGTTCTGAGTTTGATGTGGTTGTTCTGATATTTTAGGACTTGTTCAGAGCTTGGAGGACTTCTTCTCTCTTCGGAGCATTTGGTCTGTGATTGGAGAAATTGTTCTGTGCCTGGAGAGCTTGCACTGTGATTGAAGACATTTTTCTGGGCTTGGAGGACTTGTTCACAGCTTGGAGGACTTGTTCACAGCTTGGAGGACTTGTTCACAGCTTGGAGGACTTGTTCACAGCTTGGAGGACTTGTTCACAGCTTGGAGGACTTGTTCACAGCTTGGAGGACTTGTTCACAGCTTGGAGGACTTGTTCACAGCTTGGAGGACTTGTTCACAGCTTGGAGGACTTGTTCACAGCTTGGAGGACTTGTTCTCTTATCGGAGCATTTGGTATGTCACTGGGGGACTTGTTCTGTGCCTGGTGAACATGAACTATGATGATTGGAGGACTTGTTGTGAGATTGGAGGACTTGTTGTGAGATTGGAGGACTTGTTGTGAGATTGGAGGACTTGTTGTGAGATTGGAGGACTTGTTGTGAGATTGGAGGACTTGTTGTGAGATTGGAGGACTTGTTGTGAGATTGATGTGGTTGTTCTGAGATTTTAGGAATTGTTCTGAGTTTGATGTGGTAGTTCTGAGATTTTAGGAATTGTTCTGAGCTTGTAGGACTTCTTCAGAGCTTGGAGGACTTGTTCTATTCTAGGAGCATTTGGTCTGTGATTGAAGAAATTTTTCTGGGCTTGGAGGACTTGTTCCGAGCTTGGAGGACTTGTTCCGAGATTGGAGGACTTGTTCACAGCTTGGAGGACTTGTTCACGGCTTGGAGGACTTGTTCACGGCTTGGAGGACTTGTTCACGGTTTGGAGGACTTGTTCACAGCTTGGAGGACTTGTTCACAGCTTGGAGGACTTGTTCACAGCTTGGAGGACTTGTTCACAGCTTGGAGGACTTGTTCACAGCTTGGAGGACTTGTTCACAGCTTGGAGGACTTGTTCACAGCTTGGAGGACTTGTTCCCAGCTTGGAGGACTTGTTCACAGCTTGGAGGACTTGTTCACAGCTTGGAGGACTTGTTCACAGCTTGGAGGACTTGTTCACAGCTTGGAGGACTTGTTCACAGCTTGGAGGACTTGTTCACAGCTTGGAGGACTTGTTCACAGCTTGGAGGACTTGTTCTCTTATCGGAGCATTTGGTATGTCATTGGAGGACTTGTTCTGTACCTGGTGAACATGAACTATGATGATTGGAGGACTTGTTGTGAGATTGGAGGACTTGTTGTGAGATTGGAGGACTTGTTGTGAGATTGGAGGACTTGTTGTGAGATTGGAGGACTTGTTGTGAGATTGGAGGACTTGTTGTGAGATTGGAGGACTTGTTGTGAGATTGGAGGACTTGTTGTGAGATTGGAGGACTTGTTGTGAGATTGGAGGACTTGTTGTGAGTTTGATGTGGTTGTTCTGAGATTTTAGGAATTGTTCTGAGTTTGGAGGACTTCTTCAGAGCTTGGAGGACTTGTTCTATTCTAGGAGCATTTGGTCTGTGATTGGAGAAATTGTTCTGTGCCTGGAGAGCTTGCCCTGTGATTGAAGAAATTTTTCTGGGCTTGGAGGACTTGTTCCGAGCTTGGAGGACTTGTTCCGAGCTTGGAGGACTTGTTCACAGCTTGGAGGACTTGTTCCGAGCTTGGAGGACTTGTTCTCTTTTAAGAGCATTTGGTCTGTGTTTGGAGAAATTTTTCTGTGCGTGGAGAGCTTGCGCTGTGATTGAAAAATTTTTTTCGGGGCTTGGCGGAGTTGTTCTGAATCTGGGGGACTTGTTTTGAGTTAGGGGAATTGTTCAGAGCTTGGAGGACTTGTTCAGGGCTTGGAGGACTTGTTCTGTTTTAGGAGCATTTGGTCTGTGATTGGAGAAATTTTTCTCTGCCTGGAGAACTTGCACTATATTTGGAGGACATGTTGAGAGCCTGGAGGACATGTTGAGAGCCTGGAGGACATGTTGAGAGCCTGGAGGATATGTTGAGAGCCTGGAGGATATGTTGAGAGCCTGGAGGACATGTTGAGAGCCTGGAGGACATGTTCTCTTATCGGAGCATTTGGTATGTCATATGGGGGACTTGTTCTCTGCTTGGTGAAAATGAACTATGATGATTGGAGGACTTGTTTTGAGATTGGAGGACTTGTTTTGAGATTGGAGGACTTGTTTTGAGATTGGAGGACTTGTTTTGACATTGGAGGACTTGTTTTGACATTGGAGGACTTATTTTGACATTGGAGGACTTGTTTTGACATTGGAGGACTTGTTTTGACATTGGAGGACTTGTTTTGACATTGGAGGACTTGTTTTGACATTGGAGGACTTGTTTTGACATTGGAGGACTTGTTTTGACATTGGAGGACTTGTTTTGACATTGGAGGACTTGTTCACAGCTTGGAGGACTTGTTCACAGCTTGGAGGACTTGTTCTCTTATCGGAGCATTTGGTATGTCATTGGGGGACTTGTTCTGTGCCTGGTGACCATGAACTATGATGATTGGAGGACTTGTGGTGAGATTGGAGGACTTGTGGTGAGATTGGAGGACTTGTGGTGAGATTGGAGGACTTGTGGTGAGATTGGAGGACTTGTGGTGAGATTGGAGGACTTGTGGTGAGATTGGAGGACTTGTGGTGAGATTGGAGGACTTGTGGTGAGATTGGAGGACTTGTGGTGAGATTGGAGGACTTGTGGTGAGATTGGAGGACTTGTGGTGAGATTGGAGGACTTGTGGTGAGATTGGAGGACTTGTTCTGAGTTTGATGTTGTTCTGAGATTGTAGGAATTGTTCTGAGTTTGATGTGGTTGTTCTGAGATTTTAGGAATTGTTCTGAGTTTGATGTGGTTGTTGTGAGATTTTAGGAATTGTTCTGAGCTTGGAGGACTTGTTCTATTCTAGGAGCATTTGGTCTGTGATTGGAGAAATTGTTCTGTGCCTGGAGAGCTTGCACTGTGATTGAAGAAATTTTTCTGAGCTTGGAGGACTTGTTCAGAGCTTGGAGGACTTGTTCAGAGCTTGGAGGACTTGTTCACAGCTTGGAGGACTTGTTCAGAGCTTGGAGGACTTGTTCAGAGCTTGGAGGACTTGTTCAGAGCTCGGAGGACTTGCTCGCAGCTCGGAGGACTTGCTCGCAGCTCGGAGGACTTGCTCGCAGCTCGGAGGACTTGCTCGCAGCTCGGAGGACTTGCTCGCAGCTCGGAGGACTTGCTCGCAGCTCGGAGGACTTGCTCGCAGCGTGGAGGACTTGCTCACAGCGTGGAGGACTTGCTCACAGCGTGGAGGACTTGCTCACAGCGTGGAGGACTTGCTCACAGCGTGGAGGACTTGCTCACAGCGTGGAGGACTTGCTCACAGCGTGGAGGACTTGCTCACAGCGTGGAGGACTTGCTCACAGCGTGGAGGACTTGCTCACAGCGTGGAGGACTTGTTCTCTTATCGGAGCATTTGGTATGTCATTGGGGGACTTGTTCTGTGCCTGGTGACCATGAACTATGATGATTGGAGGACTTGTTGTGAGATTGGAGGACTTGTTGTGAGATTGGAGGACTTGTTGTGAGATTGGAGGACTTGTTGTGAGATTGGAGGACGTGTTGTGAGATTGGAGGACTTGTTGTGAGTTTGATGTGGTTGTTCTGAGATTTTAGGAATTGTTCTGAGTTTGGAGGACTTCGTCAGAGCTTGGAGGACTTGCTCGCAGCTCGGAGGACTTGCTCGCAGCTCGGAGGACTTGCTCGCAGCTCGGAGGACTTGCTCGCAGCTCGGAGGACTTGCTCGCAGCTCGGAGGACTTGCTCGCAGCTCGGAGGACTTGCTCGCAGCTCGGAGGACTTGCTCGCAGCTCGGAGGACTTGCTCGCAGCTCGGAGGACTTGCTCGCAGCTCGGAGGACTTGCTCGCAGCTCGGAGGACTTGCTCGCAGCTCGGAGGACTTGCTCGCAGCTCGGAGGACTTGCTCGCAGCTCGGAGGACTTGCTCGCAGCTCGGAGGACTTGCTCACAGCGTGGAGGACTTGCTCACAGCGTGGAGGACTTGTTCTCTTATCGGAGCATTTGGTATGTCATTGGGGGACTTGTTCTGTGCCTGGTGACCATGAACTATGATGATTGGAGGACTTGTTGTGAGATTGGAGGACTTGTTGTGAGATTGGAGGACTTGTTGTGAGATTGGAGGACTTGTTGTGAGATTGGAGGACGTGTTGTGAGATTGGAGGACTTGTTGTGAGTTTGATGTGGTTGTTCTGAGATTTTAGGAATTGTTCTGAGTTTGGAGGACTTCGTCAGAGCTTGGAGGACTTGTTCTATTCTAGGAGCATTTGGTCTGTGATTGGAGAATTTGTTCTGTGCCTGGAGAGCTTGCACTGTGATTGAAGAAATTTTTCTGGGCTTGGAGGACGTGTTCAGAGCTTGGAGGACTTGTTCAGAGCTTGTAGGACTTGTTCACAGCTTGGAGGACTTGTTCACAGCTTGGAGGACTTGTTCACAGCTTGGAGGACTTGTTCACAGCTTGGAGGACTTGTTCTGTTTTAGGAGCATTTGGTCTGTGATTGGAGAATTTTTTCTCTGCCTGGAGAACTTGCACTATATTGGGAGGACATGTTGAGAGCCTGGAGGACATGTTGAGAGCCTGGAGGACATGTTGAGAGCCTGGAGGACATGTTCTCTTATCGGAGCATTTGGTATGTCCTTTGGGGGACTTGTTCAGTGCTTGGTGAACATGAAGTATGATGATTGGAGGACTTGTTGTGAGATTGGAGGACTTGTTGTGAGATTGGAGGACTTGACATGTTGTGAGATTGGAGGACTTGACTTGTTGTGAGATTGGAGGACTTGACTTGTTGTGAGATTGGAGGACTTGTGAGTTTGATGTGGTTGTTCTGAGATTGGAGGACTTGTGAGTTTGATGTGGTTGTTCTGAGATTGGAGGACTTGTGAGTTTGATGTGGTTGTTCTGAGATTGGAGGACTTGTGAGTTTGATGTGGTTGTTCTGAGATTTTAGGAATTGTTCTGAGTTTGATGTGGTTGTTCTGAGATTTTAGGAATTGTTCGGAGTTTGATGTGGTTGTTCTGAGATTTTAGGAATTGTTCTGAGTTTGATGTGGTTGTTCTGAGATTTTAGGAATTGTTCTGAGCTTGGAGTTCTTCTTCAGAGCTTGGAGGACTTGTTCTATTCTAGGAGCATTTGGTCTGTGATTGGAGAAATTGTTCTGTGCCTGGAGAGCTTGCACTGTGATTGAAGAAATTTTTCTGAGCTTGGAGGACTTGTTCAGAGCATGGAGGAGTTGTTCCGAGCTCGGAGGACTTGCTCGCAGCTCGGAGGACTTGCTCGCAGCTCGGAGGGCTTGCTCGCAGCTCGGAGGGCTTGCTCGCAGCTCGGAGGACTTGCTCGCAGCTCGGAGGACTTGCTCGCAGCTCGGAGGACTTGCTCGCAGCTCGGAGGACTTGCTCGCAGCTCGGAGGACTTGCTCGCAGCTCGGAGGACTTGCTCGCAGCTCGGAGGACTTGCTCGCAGCTCGGAGGACTTGCTCGCAGCTCGGAGGACTTGCTCGCAGCTCGGAGGACTTGCTCGCAGCTCGGAGGACTTGCTCGCAGCTCGGAGGACTTGCTCGCAGCTCGGAGGACTTGCTCGCAGCTCGGAGGACTTGTTCTCTTATCGGAGCATTTGGTATGTCATTGGGGGACTTGTTCTGTGCCTGGTGACCATGAACTATGATGATTGGAGGACTTGTTGTGAGATTGGAGGACTTGTTGTGAGATTGGAGGACTTGTTGTGAGATTGGAGGACTTGTTGTGAGATTGGAGGACTTGTTGTGAGATTGGAGGACTTGTTGTGAGATTGGAGGACTTGTTGTGAGATTGGAGGACTTGTTGTGAGATTGGAGGACTTGTTGTGAGATTGGAGGACTTGTTGTGAGTTTGATGTGGTTGTTCTGAGATTTTAGGAATTGTTCTGAGTTTGGAGGACTTCTTCAGAGCTTGGAGGACTTGTTCTATTCTAGGAGCATTTGGTCTGTGATTGGAGAATTTGTTCTGTGCCTGGAGAGCTTGCACTGTGATTGAAAATTTTTTTCTGAGCTTGGAGGACTTGTTCTGAGTTTGGGGGACTTGTTTTGAGTTAGGGGAATTGTTCAGAGCTTGTAGGACTTGTTCAGGGCTTGGAGGACTTGTTCTGTTTTAGGAGCATTTGGTCTGTGATTGGAGAAATTTTTCTCTGCCTGGAGAACTTGCACTATATTTGGAGGACATGTTGAGAGCCTGGAGGACATGTTGAGAGCCTGGAGGACATGTTGAGAGCCTGGAGGACATGTTGAGAGCCTGGAGGACATGTTGAGAGCCTGGAGGACATGTTGAGAGCCTGGAGGACATGTTGAGAGCCTGGAGGACATGTTGAGAGCCTGGAGGACATGTTGAGAGCCTGGAGGACATGTTGAGAGCCTGGAGGACATGTTGAGAGCCTGGAGGACATGTTGAGAGCCTGGAGGACATGTTCTCTTATCGGAGCATTTGGTATGTCATTTGGGGGACTTGTTCTGTGCTTGGTGAAAATGAACTATGATGATTGGAGGACTTGTTTTGAGATTGGAGGACTTGTTTTGAGATTGGAGGACTTGTTCAGAGCTTGGAGGACTTGTTTTGACATTGGAGGACTTGTTTTGACATTGGAGGACTTGTTTTGACATTGGAGGACTTGTTTTGACATTGGAGGACTTGTTTTGACATTGGAGGACTTGTTTTGACATTGGAGGACTTGTTTTGACATTGGAGGACTTGTTTTGACATTGGAGGACTTGTTTTGACATTGGAGGACTTGTTTTGACATTGGAGGACTTGTTTTGACATTGGAGGACTTGTTGACAGCTTGGAGGACTGGACTTGTTGACAGCTTGGAGGACTGGACTTGTTGACAGCTTGGAGGACTGGACTTGTTGACAGCTTGGAGGACTGGACTTGTTGACAGCTTGGAGGACTGGACTTGTTGACAGCTTGGAGGTCTTGACTTATTCACAGCTTGGAGGACTTGTTCTCTTATCGGAGCATTTGGTATGTCACTGGGGGACTTGTTCTGTGCCTGGTGAACATGAACTATGATGATTGGAGGACTTGTTGTGAGATTGGAGGACTTGTTGTGAGATTGGAGGACTTGTTGTGAGATTGGAGGACTTGTTGTGAGATTGGAGGACTTGTTGTGAGTTTGATGTGGTTGTTCTGAGATTTTAGGAATTGTTCTGAGTTTGATGTGGTTGTTTTGAGATTTTAGGAATTGTTCTGAGCTTTGAGGACTTCTTCAGAGCTTGGAGGACTTGTTCTATTCTAGGAGCATTTGGTCTGTGATTGGAGAAATTGTTCTGTGCCTGGAGAGCTTGCACTGTGATTGAAGAAATTTTTCTGGGCTTGGAGGACTTGTTCCGAGGTTGGAGGACTTGTTCACAGCTTGGAGGACTTGTTCAAAGCTTGGAGGACTTGTTCACAGCTTGGAGGACTTGTTCAAAGCTTGGAGGACTTGTTCACAGCATGGAGGACTTGTTCACAGCATGGAGGACTTGTTCACAGCTTGGAGGACTTGACTTGTTCACAGCTTGGAGGACTTGACTTGTTCACAGCTTGGAGGACTTGACTTGTTCACAGCTTGGAGGACTTGACTTGTTCACAGCTTGGAGGACTTGACTTGTTCACAACTTGGAGGACTTGACTTGTTCACAGCTTGGAGGACTTGACTTGTTCACAACTTGGAGGACTTGACTTGTTCTCAGCTTGGAGGACTTGTTCAGAGCTTGGAGGACTTGTTCACAGCTTGGAGGACTTGTTCACAGCTTGGAGGACTTGTTCACAGCTTGGAGGACTTGTTCACAGCTTGGAGGACTTGTTCACAGCTTGGAGGACTTGTTCACAGCTTGGAGGACTTGTTCACAGCTTGGAGGACTTGTTGACAGCTTGGAGGACTTGTTGACAGCTTGGAGGACTTGTTGACAGCTTGGAGGACTGGACTTGTTGACAGCTTGGAGGACTGGACTTGTTGACAGCTTGGAGGACTGGACTTGTTGACAGCTTGGAGTTCTTGACTTGTTGACAGCTTGGAGTTCTTGACTTGTTGACAGCTTGGAGTTCTTGACTTATTCACAGCTTGGAGGACTTGTTCACAGCTTGGAGGACTTGTTCACAGCTTGGAGGACTTGTTCACAGCTTGGAGGACTTGTTCACAGCTTGGAGGACTGGACTTGTTCACAGCTTGGAGGACTTGTTCTCTTATCGGAGCATTTGGTATGTCATTGGGGGACTTGTTCTGTGCCTGGTGAACATGAACTATGATGATTGGAGGACTTGTTGTGAGTTTGGAGGACTTGTTGTGAGATTGGAGGACTTGTTGTGAGATTGGAGGACTTGTTGTGAGATTGGAGGACTTGTTGTGAGATTGGAGGGCTTGTTGTGAGATTGGAGGACTTGTTGTGAGATTGGAGGACTTGTTGTGAGATTGGAGGACTTGTTGTGAGATTGGAGGACTTGTTGTGAGTTTGATGTGGTTGTTCTGAGATTTTAGGAATTGTTCTGAGTTTGGAGGACTTCTTCAGAGCTTGGAGGACTTGTTCTATTCTAGGAGCATTTGGTCTGTGATTGGAGAATTTGTTCTGTGCCTGGAGAGCTTGCACTGTGATTGAAAATTTTTTTCTGGGCTTGGAGGACTTGTTTTGAGTTTGGGGGACTTGTTTTGAGTTAGGGGAATTGTTCAGAGCTTGGAGGACTTGTTCTGTTTTAGGAGCATTTGGTCTGTGATTGGAGAATTTTTTCTCTGCCTGGAGAAGTTGCACTATATTTGGAGGACATGTTGAGAGCCTGGAGGACATGTTGAGAGCCTGGAGGACATGTTGAGAGCCTGGAGGACATGTTGAGAGCCTGGAGGACATGTTGAGAGCCTGGAGGACATGTTGAGAGCCTGGAGGACATGTTCTCTTATCGGAGCATTTGGTATGTCATTTGGGGGACTTGTTCTGTACTTGGTGAAAATGAACTATGGTGATTGGAGGACTTGTTTTGAGATTGGAGGACTTGTTTTGAGATTGGAGGACTTGTTTTGAGATTGGAGGACTTGTTGTGAGATTGGAGGACTTGTTGTGAGATTGGAGGACTTGTTGTGAAATTGGAGGACTTGTTGTGAGATTGGAGGACTTGTTGTGAGATTGGAGGACTTGTTGTGAGATTGGAGGACTTGTTGTGAGATTGGAGGACTTGTTTTGACATTGGAGGACTTGTTCACAGCTTGGAGGACTTGTTCACAGCTTGGAGGACTTGTTCACAGCATGGAGGACATGTTCTCTTATCGGAGCATTTGGTATGTCACTGGGGGACTTGTTCTGTGCCTGGTGAACATGAACTATGATGATTGGAGGACTTGTTGTGAGATTGGAGGACTTGTTGTGAGATTGGAGGACTTGTTGTGAGATTGGAGGACTTGTTGTGAGTTTGATGTGGTTGTTCTGAGATTTTAGGAATTGTTCTGAGTTTGATGTGGTTGTTCTGAGATTTTAGGAATTGTTCTGAGCTTTGAGGACTTCTTCAGAGCTTGGAGGACTTGTTCTATTCTAGGAGCATTTGGTCTGTGATTGGAGAAATTGTTCTGTGCCTGGAGAGCTTGCACTGTGATTGAAGAAATTTTTCTGGGCTTGCAGGACTTGTTCCGAGCTTGGAGGAATTGTTGCGAGCTTGGAGGAGTTGTTCCGAGCTTGGAGGAATTTTTGACAGCTTGGAGGACTTGTTCAAAGCATGGAGTACTTGTTCAAAGCTTGGAGGACTTGTTCACAGCTTGGAGGACTTGTTCACAGCTTGGAGGACTTGTTCACAGCTTGGAGGACTTGTTCACAGCTTGGAGGACTTGTTCCCAGCTTGGAGGACTTGTTCACAGCTTGGAGGACTTGTTCACAGCTTGGAGGACTTGTTCCCAGCTTGGAGGACTTGTTCCCAGCTTGGAGGACTTGTTCCCAGCTTGGAGGACTTGTTCCCAGCTTGGAGGACTTGTTCCCAGCTTGGAGGACTTGTTCCCAGCTTGGAGGACTTGTTCCCAGCTTGGAGGACTTGTTCCCAGCTTGGAGGACTTGTTCCCAGCTTGGAGGACTTGTTCCCAGCTTGGAGGACTTGTTCCCAGCTTGGAGGACTTGTTCCCAGCTTGGAGGACTTGTTCCCAGCTTGGAGGACTTGTTCCCAGCTTGGAGGACTTGTTCCCAGCTTGGAGGACTTTTTCTCTTATCGGAGCATTTGGTATGTCATTGGGGGACTTGTTCTGTGCCTGGTGAACATGAACTATGATGATTGGAGGACTTGTTGTGAGATTGGAGGAATTGTTGTGAGATTGGAGGACTTGAGGTGGGATTGGAGGACTTGTGGTGGGATTG
Source organism: Ara ararauna (assembly GCA_028858755.1). Lineage (NCBI taxonomy): Eukaryota > Metazoa > Chordata > Aves > Psittaciformes > Psittacidae > Ara > Ara ararauna. The sequence goes on from CM054377.1 coordinate 163,437,237, forward strand.
GAGGACTTGTGGTGAGATTGGAGGACTTGTGGTGAGATTGGAGGACTTGTGGTGAGATTGGAGGACTTGTGGTGAGATTGGAGGACTTGTGGTGAGATTGGAGGACTTGTTCTGAGTTTGATGTGGTTGTTCTGAGATTTTAGGAATTGTTCTGAGTTTGATGTGGTCGTTCTGAGATTGTAGGAATTGTTCTGAGTTTGATGTGGTTGTTCTGAGATTGTAGGAATTGTTCTGAGATTGATGTGGTTGTTCTGAGATTTTAGGAATTGTTCTGAGTTTGATGTGGTTGTTGTGAGATTTTAGGAATTGTTGTGAGATTGGAGGACTTGTTGTGAGATTGGAGGACTTGTTGTGAGATTGGAGGACTTGTTGTGAGATTGGAGGACTTGTTGCGAGTTTGATGTGGTTATTCTGAGATTTTAGGAATTGTTCTGAGTTTGATGTGGTTGTTCTGAGATTTTAGGAATTGTTCTGAGCTTGGAGGATTTCTTCAGAGCGTGGAGGACTTGTTCTATTCTAGGAGCATTTGGTCTGTGATTGGAGAATTTGTTCTGTGCCTGGAGAGCTTGCACTGTGATTGAAAATTTTTTTCTTGGCTTGGAGGAATTGTTCTGAGTTTGGGGGACTTGTTCTGAATCTGGGGGACTTGTTTTGAGTAAGGCAATTGTTCAGAGCTTGTAGGACTTGTTCGGGGCTTGGAGGACTTGTTCTGTTTTAGGAGCATTTGGTCTGTGATTGGAGAATTTGTTCTCTGCCTGGAGAACTTGCGCTATATTTGGAGGACATGTTGAGAGCCTGGAGGACACGTTGAGAGCCTGGAGGACACGTTGAGAGCCTGGAGGACACGTTGAGAGCCTGGAGGACATGTTGAGAGCCTGGAGGACACGTGGAGAGCCTGGAGGACACGTGGAGAGCCTGGAGGACACGTGGAGAGCCTGGAGGACACGTGGAGAGCCTGGAGGACACGTGGAGAGCCTGGAGGACATGTGGAGAGCCTGGAGGACATGTTCTCTTATCGGAGCATTTGGTATGTCATTTGGGGGACTTGTTCTGTGCTTGGTGAAAATGAACTATGATGATTGGAGGACTTGTTTTGACATTGGAGGAATTGTTTTGACATTGGAGGAATTGTTTTGACATTGGAGGACTTGTTTTGACATTGGAGGACTTGTTTTGACATTGGTGGACTTGTTTTGACATTGGAGGACTTGGACTTGTTCACAGCTTGGAGGACTTGTTCACAGCTTGGAGGACTTGTTCACAGCTTGGAGGACTTGTTCACAGCTTGGAGGACTTGTTCACAGCTTGGAGGACTTGTTCACAGCTTGGAGGACTTGTTCACAGCTTGGAGGACTTGTTCACAGCTTGGAGGACTTGTTCACAGCTTGGAGGACTTGTTCACAGCTTGGAGGACTTGTTGTCTTATCGGAGCATTTGGTATGTCACTGGGGGACTTGTTCTGTGCCTGGTGAACATGAACTATGATGATTGGAGGACTTGTTGTGAGATTGGAGGACTTGTTGTGAGATTGGAGGACTTGTTGTGAGATTGGAGGACTTGTTGTGAGATTGGAGGACTTGTTGTGAGTTTGATGTGGTTGTTCTGAGATTTTAGGAATTGTTCTGAGTTTGATGTGGTTGTTCTGAGATTTTAGGTATTGTTCTGAGCTTTGAGGACTTCTTCAGAGCTTGGAGGACTTGTTCTATTCTAGGAGCATTTGGTCTGTGATTGGAGAAATTGTTCTGTGCCTGGAGAGCTTGCACTGTGATTGAAGAAATTTTTCTGGGCTTGGAGGACTTGTTCCGAGCTTGGAGGACTTGTTCCGAGCTTGGAGGACTTGTTCCGAGCTTGGAGGACTTGTTCACAGGTTGGAGGACTTGTTCACAGCTTGGAGGACTTGTTCACAGCTTGGAGGACTTGTTCACAGCTTGGAGGACTTGACTTGTTCACAGCTTGGAGGACTTGACTTGTTCACAGCTTGGAGGACTTGACTTGTTCACAGCTTGGAGGACTTGACTTGTTCACAGCTTGGAGGACTTGACTTGTTCACAGCTTGGAGGACTTGACTAGTTCACAGCTTGGAGGACTTGACTTGTTCACAGCTTGGAGGACTTGACTTGTTCACAGCTTGGAGGACTTGACTTGTTCTCGGCTTGGAGGACTTGACTTGTTCTCGGCTTGGAGGACTTGACTTGTTCTCGGCTTGGAGGACTTGACTTGTTCTCGGCTTGGAGGACTTGACTTGTTCTCGGCTTGGAGGACTTGTTCACAGCTTGGAGGACTTGTTCGCAGCATGGAGGACTTGTTCGCAGCATGGAGGAATTGTTCACAGCTTGGAGGACTTGTTCACAGCTTGGAGGACTTGTTCTATTCTAGGAGCATTTGGTCTGTGATTGGAGAATTTGTTCTGTGCCTGGAGAGCTTGCACTGTGATTAAAGACATTTTTTTGGGCTTGGAGGACTTGTTCAGGGCTTGGAGGACTTGTTCAGGGCTTGGAGGACTTGTTCAGAGCTTGGAGGACTTGTTCAGAGCTTGGAGGACTTGTTCACAGCTTGGAGGACTTGTTCACAGCTTGGAGGACTTGTTCACAGCTTGGAGGACTTGTTCAGTGCTTGGAGGACTTGTTCAGTGCTTGGAGGACTTGTTCAGAGCTTGGAGGACTTGTTCAGAGCTTGGAGGACTTGCTCACAGCTTGGAGGACTTGTTCTCTTATCGGAGCATTTGGTATGTCACTGGGGGACTTGTTCTGTGCCTGGTGAACATGAACTATGATGATTGGAGGACTTGTTGTGAGATTGGAGGACTTGTTGTGAGTTTGATGTGGTTATTCTGAGATTTTAGGAATTGTTCTGAGTTTGATGTGGTTGTTCTGAGATTTTAGGAATTGTTCTGAGCTTGGAGGATTTCTTCAGAGCGTGGAGGACTTGTTCTATTCTAGGAGCATTTGGTCTGTGATTGGAGAAATTGTTCTGTGCCTGGAGAGCTTGCACTGTGATTGAAGAAATTTTTCCGAGCTTGGAGGACTTGTTCACAGCTTGGAGGACTTGTTCACAGCTTGGAGGACTTGTTCACAGCTTGGAGGACTTGTTCACAGCTTGGAGGACTTGTTCACAGCTTGGAGGACTTGTTCACAGCTTGGAGGACTTGTTCACAGCTTGGAGGACTTGACTTGTTCACAGCTTGGAGGACTTGACTTGTTCACAGCTTGGAGGACTTGACTTGTTCACAGCTTGGAGGACTTGACTTGTTCACAGCTTGGAGGACTTGACTTGTTCACAGCTTGGAGGACTTGACTTGTTCACAGCTTGGAGGACTTGACTTGTTCACAGCTTGGAGGACTTGACTAGTTCACAGCTTGGAGGACTTGACTTGTTCACAGCTTGGAGGACTTGACTTGTTCTCGGCTTGGAGGACTTGACTTGTTCTCGGCTTGGAGGACTTGACTTGTTCTCGGCTTGGAGGACTTGACTTGTTCTCGGCTTGGAGGACTTGTTCACAGCTTGGAGGACTTGTTCGCAGCATGGAGGACTTGTTCGCAGCATGGAGGAATTGTTCACAGCTTGGAGGACTTGTTCACAGCTTGGAGGACTTGTTCTATTCTAGGAGCATTTGGTCTGTGATTGGAGAATTTGTTCTGTGCCTGGAGAGCTTGCACTGTGATTAAAGACATTTTTTTGGGCTTGGAGGACTTGTTCAGGGCTTGGAGGACTTGTTCAGGGCTTGGAGGACTTGTTCAGAGCTTGGAGGACTTGTTCAGAGCTTGGAGGACTTGTTCAGAGCTTGGAGGACTTGTTCAGAGCTTGGAGGACTTGTTCACAGCTTGGAGGACTTGTTCACAGCTTGGAGGACTTGTTCACAGCTTGGAGGACTTGTTCACTGCTTGGAGGACTTGTTCAGTGCTTGGAGGACTTGTTCAGAGCTTGGAGGACTTGCTCACAGCTTGGAGGACTTGTTCTCTTATCGGAGCATTTGGTATGTCACTGGGGGACTTGTTCTGTGCCTGGTGAACATGAACTATGATGATTGGAGGACTTGTTGTGAGATTGGAGGACTTGTTGTGAGTTTGATGTGGTTGTTCTGAGATTTTAGGAATTGTTCTGAGCTTGGAGGATTTCTTCAGAGCGTGGAGGACTTGTTCTATTCTAGGAGCATTTGGTCTGTGATTGGAGAAATTGTTCTGTGCCTGGAGAGCTTGCACTGTGATTGAAGAAATTTTTCCGAGCTTGGAGGACTTGTTCACAGCTTGGAGGACTTGTTCACAGCTTGGAGGACTTGTTCACAGCTTGGAGGACTTGTTCACAGCTTGGAGGACTTGTTCACAGCTTGGGGGACTTGTTCACAGCTTGGGGGACTTGTTCACAGCTTGGGGGACTTGTTCAAAGCTTGGAGGACTTGTTCAAAGCTTGGAGGACTTGTTCACAGCTTGGAGGACTTGTTCACAGCTTGGAGGACTTGTTCAGAGCTTGGAGGACTTGTTCACAGCTTGGAGGACTTGTTCCCAGCTTGGAGGACTTGTTCACAGCTTGGAGGACTTGACTTGTTCACAGCTTGGTGGACTTGTTCTCTTATAGGAGCATTTGGTATGTCATTGGGGGACTTGTTCTGTGCCTGGTGAACATGAACTATGATGATTGGAGGACTTGTTGTGAGATTGGAGGACTTGTTGTGAGATTGGAGGACTTGTGGTGGGATTGGAGGACTTGTGGTGGGATTGGAGGACTTGTGGTGGGATTGGAGGACTTGTGGTGGGATTGGAGGACTTGTGGTGGGATTGGAGGACTTGTGGTGAGATTGGAGGACTTGTGGTGAGATTGGAGGACTTGTGGTGAGATTGGAGGACTTGTGGTGAGATTGGAGGACTTGTGGTGAGATTGGAGGACTTGTGGTGAGATTGGAGGACTTGTGGTGAGATTGGAGGAGTTGTGGTGAGATTGGAGGACTTGTTCTGAGTTTGATGTGGTTGTTCTGAGATTTTAGGAATTGTTCTGTGTTTGATGTGGTTGTTCTGAGATTTTAGGAATTGTTCTGAGTTTGATGTGGTTGTTCTGAGATTTTAGGAATTGTTCTGAGTTTCATGTGGTTGTTGTGAGATTTTAGGAATTGTTCCGAGCTTGGAGGACTTGTTCCGAGCGTGGAGGACTTGTTGTCTTTTAAGAGAATTTGGTTTGTGATTGGAGAAATTGTTCTGTGCCTGGAGAGCTTGCACTGTGATTGAAAATTTTTTTCTTGGCTTAGAGGAATTGTTCTGAGTTTGGGGGACTTGTTCTGAATCTGGGGGACTTGTTTTGAGTCAGGCAATTGTTCAGAGGTTGTAGGACTTGTTCGGGGCTTGGAGGACTTGTTCTGTTTTAGGAGCATTTGGTCTGTGATTGGAGAATTTGTTCTCTGCCTGGAGAACTTGCACTATATTTGGAGGACATGTTGAGAGCCTGGAGGACATGTTGAGAGCCTGGAGGACATGTGGAGAGCCTGGAGGACATGTGGAGAGCCTGGAGGACATGTGGAGAGCCTGGAGGACATGTTGAGAGCCTGGAGGACATGTTCTCTTATCGGAGCATTTGGTATGTCATTTGGGGGACTTGTTCTCTGCTTGGTGAAAATGAACTATGATGATTGGAGGACTTGTTTTGAGATTGGAGGACTTGTTTTGACATTGGAGGACTTGTTTTGACATTGGAGGACTTGTTTTGACATTGGAGGACTTGTTTTGACATTGGAGGACTTGTTTTGACATTGGAGGACTTGTTTTGACATTGGAGGACTTGTTGTGACATTGGAGGACTTGTTTTGACATTGGAGGACTTGGACTTGTTCACAGCTTGGAGGACTTGTTCACAGCTTGGAGGACTTGTTCACAGCTTGGAGGACTTGTTCACAGCTTGGAGGACTTGTTCACAGCTTGGAGGACTTGTTCACAGCTTGGAGGACTTGACTTGTTCACAGCTTGGAGGTCTTGACTTGTTCACAGCTTGGAGGTCTTGACATGTTCACAGCTTGGAGGACTTGTTCACAGCTTGGAGGACTTGTTCCGATATTGGAGGACTTGTTCACAGCTTGGAGGACTTGTTCACAGCTTGGAGGACTTGTTCACAGCTTGGAGGACTTGTTCACAGCTTGGAGGACTTGTTCACAGCTTGGAGGACTTGTTCACAGCTTGGAGGACTTGTTCACAGCTTGGAGGACTTGTTCGCAGCATGGAGGAATTGTTCACAGCTTGGAGGACTTGTTCACAGCTTGGAGGACTTGACTTGTTCACAGCTTGGAGGACTTGACTTGTTCACAGCTTGGAGGACTTGACTTGTTCACAGCTTGGAGGACTTGACTTGTTCACAGCCTGGAGGACTTGTCTTGTTCTCAGCTTGGAGGACTTGTTCACAGCTTGGAGGACTTGTTCTCAGCTTGGAGGGCTTGTTCACTGCTTGGAGGACTTGTTCAGAGCTTGGAGGACTTGTTCACAGCTTGGAGGACTTGTTCACAGCTTGGAGGACTTGACTTGTTCACAGCTTGGAGGACTTGACTTGTTCACAGCTTGGAGGACTTGACTTGTTCACAGCTTGGTGGACTTGACTTGTTCACAGCTTGGAGGACTTGACTTGTTCACAGCTTGGAGGACTTGACTTGTTCACAGCTTGGAGGACTTGTTCACAGCTTGGAGGACTTGTTCACAGCTTGGAGGACTTGTTCACAGCTTGGAGGACTTGTTCACAGCTTGGAGGACTTGTTCGCAGCTTGGAGGACTGGACTTGTTGACAGCTTGGAGGACTGGACTTGTTGACAGCTTGGAGGACTGGACTTGTTGACAGCTTGGAGGTCTTGACTTGTTCACAGCTTGGAGGACTTGTTCCGAGGTTGGAGGACTTGTTCCGAGGTTGGAGGACTTGTTCCGAGGTTGGAGGACTTGTTCCGAGGTTGGAGGACTTGTTCCGAGGTTGGAGGACTTGTTCCGAGGTTGGAGGACTTGTTCACAGCTTGGAGGACTTGTTCACAGCTTGGAGGACTTGTTCACAGCTTGGAGGACTTGTTCACAGCTTGGAGGACTTGTTCACAGCTTGGAGGACTTGTTCACAGCTTGGAGGACTTGTTCACAGCTTGGAGGGCTTGTTCACAGCTTGGAGGACTTGTTCGCAGCTTGGAGGACTGGACTTGTTCACAGCTTGGAGGACTTGACTTGTTCACATCTTGGAGGACTTGACTTGTTCCGAGGTTGGAGGACTTGTTCCGAGGTTGGAGGACTTGTTCCGAGGTTGGAGGACTTGTTCCGAGGTTGGAGGACTTGTTCCGAGGTTGGAGGACTTGTTCCGAGGTTGGAGGACTTGACTTGTTCACAGCTTGGAGGACTTGACTTGTTCACAACTTGGAGGACTTGACTTGTTCACAGCTTGGAGGACTTGACTTGTTCACAGCTTGGAGGACTTGACTTGTTCACAGCTTGGAGGACTTGACTTGTTCACAGCTTGGAGGACTTGACTTGTTCACAGCTTGGAGGACTTGTTCTCTTATCGGAGCTTTTGGTATGTCATTGGGGGACTTGTTCTGTGCCTGGTGAACATGAAGTATGATGATTGGAGGACTTGTGGTGAGATTGGAGGACTTGTGGTGAGATTGGAGGACTTGTGGTGAGATTGGAGGACTTGTTGTGAGTTTGATGTGGTTGTTCTGAGATTGTAGGAATTGTTCTGAGTTTGATGTGGTTTTTCTGAGATTGTAGGAATTGTTCTGAGTTTGATGTGGTTGTTCTGAGATTGTAGGAATTGTTGTGAGTTTGATGTGGTTGTTCTGAGATTTTAGGAATTGTTGTCAGTTTGATGTGGTTGTTGTGAGATTTTAGGAATTGTTCTGAGCTTTGAGGACTTGTTCTATTCTAGGAGCATTTGGTCTGTGATTGGAGAATTTGTTCTGTGCCTGGAGAGCTTGCACTGTGATTAAAGAAATTTTTTTGGGCTTGGAGGACTTGTTCAGAGCTTGGAGGACTTGTTCAGAGCTTGGAGGACTTGTTCAGAGCTTGGAGGACTTGTTCAGAGCTTGGAGGACTTGTTCAAAGCTTGGAGGACTTGTTCAAAGCTTGGAGGACTTGTTCACAGCTTGGAGGACTTGTTCACAGCTTGGAGGACTTGTTCACAGCTTGGAGGACTTGTTCACAGCTTGGAGGACTTGTTCACAGCTTGGAGGACTTGTTCACAGCTTGGAGGACTTGTTCACTGCTTGGAGGACTTGTTCACTGCTTGGAGGACTTGTTCACTGCTTGGAGGACTTGTTCACTGCTTGGAGGACTTGTTCACTGCTTGGAGGACTTGTTCACAGCTTGGAGGACATGTTCTCTTATCGGAGCATTTGGTATGTCACTGGGGGACTTGTTCTGTGCCTGGTGAACATGAACTATGATGATTGGAGGAATTGTTGTGAGATTGGAGGACTTGTTGTGAGTTTGATGTGGTTATTCTGAGATTTTAGGAATTGTTCTGAGTTTGATGTGGTTGTTCTGAGATTTTAGGAATTGTTCTGAGCTTGGAGGATTTCTTCAGAGCGTGGAGGACTTGTTCTATTCTAGGAGCATTTGGTCTGTGATTGGAGAAATTGTTCTGTGCCTGGAGAGCTTGCACTGTGATTGAAGAAATTTTTCCGAGCTTGGAGAACTTGTTCAAAGCTTGGAGGACTTGTTCACAGCTTGGAGGACTTGTTCACAGCTTGGAGGACTTGTTCACAGCTTGGAGGACTTGTTCACAGCTTGGAGGACTTGTTCACAGCTTGGGGGACTTGTTCCCAGCTTGGAGGACTTGTTCCCAGCTTGGAGGACTTGTTCCCAGCTTGGAGGACTTGTTCACAGCTTGGAGGACTTGTTCCCAGCTTGGAGGACTTGTTCACAGCTTGGAGGACTTGTTCCCAGCTTGGAGGACTTGTTCACAGCTTGGAGGACTTGTTCACAGCTTGGAGGACTTGTTCACAGCTTGGTGGACTTGTTCTCTTATCGGAGCATTTGGTATGTCATTGGGGGACTTGTTCTGTGCCTGGTGAACATGAACTATGATGATTGGAGGACTTGTTGTGAGATTGGAGGACTTGTGGTGGGATTGGAGGACTTGTGGTGGGATTGGAGGACTTGTGGTGAGATTGGAGGACTTGTGGTGAGATTGGAGGACTTGTGGTGAGATTGGAGGACTTGTGGTGAGATTGGAGGACTTGTTCTGAGTTTGATGTGGTTTTTCTGAGATTGTAGGAATTGTTCTGAGTTTGATGTGGTTGTTCTGAGATTGTAGGAATTGTTGTGAGTTTGATGTGGTTGTTCTGAGATTTTAGGAATTGTTCCGAGCTTGGAGGACTTGTTCCGAGCTTGGAGGACTTGTTGTCTTTTAAGAGAATTTGGTCTGTGATTGGAGAAATTGTTCTGTGCCTGGAGAGCTTGCACTGTAATTGAAAATTTTTTTCTTGGCTTAGAGGAATTGTTCTGAGTTTGGGGGACTTGTTCTGAATCTGGGGGACTTGTTTTGAGTAAGGCAATTGTTCAGAGGTTGTAGGACTTGTTCGGGGCTTGGAGGACTTGTTCTGTTTTAGGAGCATTTGATCTGTGATTGGAGAATTTGTTCTCTGCCTGGAGAACTTGCACTATATTTGGAGGACATGTTGAGAGCCTGGAGGACATGTTGAGAGCCTGGAGGACATGTTGAGAGCCTGGAGGACATGTTGAGAGCCTGGAGGACATGTGGAGAGTCTGGAGGACATGTGGAGAGCCTGGAGGACATGTTGAGAGCCTGGAGGACATGTTCTCTTATCGGAGCATTTGGTATGTCATTTGGGGGACTTGTTCTGTGCTTGGTGAAAATGAACTATGATGATTGGAGGACTTGTTTTGAGATTGGAGGACTTGTTTTGAGATTGGAGGACTTGTTTTGACATTGGAGGACTTGTTTTGACATTGGAGGACTTGTTTTGACATTGGAGGACTTGTTTTGACATTGGAGGACTTTTTTTGACATTGGAGGACTTTTTTTGACATTGGAGGACTTTTTTTGACATTGGAGGACTTGTTGTGACATTGGAGGACTTGTTGTGACATTGGAGGACTTGTTTTGACATTGGAGGACTTGGACTTTTTCACAGCTTGGAGGACTTGTTCACAGCTTGGAGGACTTGTTCACAGCTTGGAGGACTTGTTCACAGCTTGGAGGACTTGTTCACAGCTTGGAGGACTTGTTCACAGCTTGGAGGACTTGTTCACAGCTTGGAGGACTTGTTCACAGCTTGGAGGACTTGTTCACAGCTTGGAGGACTTGTTGTCTTATCGGAGCATTTGGTATGTCACTGGGGGACTTGTTCTGTGCCTGGTGAACATGAACTATGATGATTGGAGGACTTGTTGTGAGATTGGAGGACTTGTTGTGAGATTGGAGGACTTGTGAGATTGGAGGACTTGTTGTGAGATTGGAGGACTTGTTGTGAGTTTGATGTGGTTGTTCTGAGATTTTAGGTATTGTTCTGAGTTTGATGTGGTTGTTCTGAGATTTTAGGAATTGTTCTGAGTTTGATGTGGTTGTTGTGAGATTTTAGGAATTGTTCTGAGCTTGGAGGACTTGTTCACAGCTTGGAGGACTTGTTCCGAGCTTGGAGGACTTGTTGTCTTTTAAGAGCATTTGGTCTGTGATTGGAGAAATTGTTCTGTGCCTGGAGAGCTTGCACTGTGATTGAAAATTTTTTTCATGGCTTGGAGGAATTGTTCTGAGTTTGGGGGACTTGTTCTGAATCTGGGGGACTTGTTTTGAGGAAGGCAATTGTTCAGAGGTTGTAGGACTTGTTCGGGGCTTGGAGGACTTGTTCTTTTTTAGGAGCATTTGGTCTGTGATAGGAGAATTTGTTCTCTGCCTGGAGAACTTGCGCTATATTTGGAGGACATGTTGAGAGCCTGGAGGACATGTAGAGAGCCTGGAGGACATGTAGAGAGCCTGGAGGACACGTTGAGAGCCTGGAGGACACGTGGAGAGCCTGGAGGACACGTGGAGAGCCTGGAGGACATGTTCTCTTATCGGAGCATTTGGTATGTCATTTGGGGGACTTGTTCTGTGCTTGGTGAAAATGAACTATGATGATTGGAGGACTTGTTTTGAGATTGGAGGACTTGTTTTGAGATTGGAGGACTTGTTTTGAGATTGGCGGACTTGTTTTGAGATTGGAGGACTTGTTTTGACATTGGAGGACTTGTTGTGACATTGGAGGACTTGTTGTGACATTGGAGGACTTGTTTTGACATTGGAGGACTTGGACTTGTTCACAGCTTGGAGGACTTGTTCACAGCTTGGAGGACTTGTTCACAGCTTGGAGGACTTGTTCACAGCTTGGAGGACTTGTTCACAGCTTGGAGGACTTGTTCACAGCTTGGAGGACTTGTTGTCTTATCGGAGCATTTGGTATGTCACTGGGGGACTTGTTCTGTGCCTGGTGAACATGAACTATGATGATTGGAGGACTTTTTGTGAGATTTGAGGACTTGTGGTGAGATTGGAGGACTTGTGGTGGGATTGGAGGACTTGTGGTGGGATTGGAGGACTTGTGGTGGGATTGGAGGACTTGTGGTGAGATTGGAGGACTTGTGGTGAGATTGGAGGACTTGTGGTGAGATTGGAGGACTTGTGGTGAGATTGGAGGACTTGTGGTGAGATTGGAGGACTTGTGGTGAGATTGGAGGACTTGTGGTGAGATTGGAGGACTTGTTCTGAGTTTGATGTGGTTGTTCTGAGATTGTAGGAATTGTTCTGAGTTTGATGTGGTTTTTCTGAGATTGTAGGAATTCTTCTGTGTTTGATGTGGTTGTTCTGAGATTGTAGGAATTGTTGTGAGTTTGATGTGGTTGTTCTGAGATTTTAGGAATTGTTCTGAGTTTGATGTGGTTGTTCTGAGATTTTAGGAATTGTTCCGAGCTTGGAGGACTTGTTCCGAGCTTGGAGGACTTGTTGTCTTTTAAGAGAATTTGGTCTGTGATTGGAGAAATTGTTCTGTGCCTGGAGAGCTTGCACTGTGATTGAAAATTTTTTTCTTGGCTTAGAGGAATTGTTCTGAGTTTGGGGGACTTGTTCTGAATCTGGGGGACTTGTTTTGAGTAAGGCAATTGTTCAGAGGTTGTAGGACTTGTTCAGGGCTTGGAGGACTTGTTCTGTTTTAGGAGCATTTGATCTGTGATTGGAGAATTTGTTCTCTGCCTGGAGAACTTGCACTATATTTGGAGGACATGTTGAGAGCCTGGAGGACATGTTGAGAGCCTGGAGGACATGTTGAGAGCCTGGAGGACATGTGGAGAGCCTGGAGGACATGTTGAGAGCCTGGAGGACATGTTCTCTTATCGGAGCATTTGGTATGTCATTTGGGGGACTTGTTCTGTGCTTGGTGAAAATGAACTATGATGATTGGAGGACTTGTTTTGAGATTGGAGGACTTGTTTTGACATTGGAGGACTTGTTTTGACATTGGAGGACTTGTTTTGAGATTGGAGGACTTGTTTTGACATTGGAGGACTTTTTTTGACATTGGAGGACTTGTTGTGACATTGGAGGACTTGTTTTGACATTGGAGGACTTGGACTTGTTCACAGCTTGGAGGACTTGTTCACAGCTTGGAGGACTTGTTCACAGCTTGGAGGACTTGTTCACAGCTTGGAGGACTTGTTCACAGCTTGGAGGACTTGTTCACAGCTTGGAGGACTTGTTCACAGCTTGGAGGACTTGTTCACAGCTTGGAGGACTTGTTCACAGCTTGGAGGACTTGTTCACAGCTTGGAGGACTTGTTCACAGCTTGGAGGACTTGTTCACAGCTTGGAGGACTTGTTCACAGCTTGGAGGACTTGTTCACAGCTTGGAGGACTTGTTCACAGCTTGGAGGACTTGTTCACAGCTTGGAGGACTTGTTCACAGCTTGGAGGACTTGTTGTCTTATCGGAGCATTTGGTATGTCACTGGGGGACTTGTTCTGTGCCTGGTGAACATGAACTATGATGATTGGAGGACTTGTTGTGAGATTGGAGGACTTGTTGTGAGATTGGAGGACTTGTGAGATTGGAGGACTTGTTGTGAGTTTGGAGGACTTGTTGTGAGTTTGATGTGGTTGTTCTGAGATTTTAGGAATTGTTCTGAGTTTGATGTGGTTGTTCTGAGATTTTAGGAATTGTTCTGAGTTTGATGTGGTTGTTGTGAGATTTTAGGAATTGTTCTGAGCTTGGAGGACTTGTTCACAGCTTGGAGGACTTGTTCCGAGCTTGGAGGACTTGTTGTCTTTTAAGAGCATTTGGTCTGTGATTGGAGAAATTGTTCTGTGCCTGGAGAGCTTGCACTGTGATTGAAAATTTTTTTCATGGCTTGGAGGAATTGTTCTGAGTTTGGGGGACTTGTTCTGAATCTGGGGGACTTGTTTTGAGTAAGGCAATTGTTCAGAGGTTGTAGGACTTGTTCGGGGCTTGGAGGACTTGTTCTTTTTTAGGAGCATTTGGTCTGTGATAGGAGAATTTGTTCTCTGCCTGGAGAACTTGCGCTATATTTGGAGGACATGTTGAGAGCCTGGAGGACATGTTGAGAGCCTGGAGGACATGTAGAGAGCCTGGAGGACATGTAGAGAGCCTGGAGGACACGTTGAGAGCCTGGAGTACACGTTGAGAGCCTGGAGGACATGTGGAGAGCCTGGAGGACATGTGGAGAGCCTGGAGGACATGTTGAGAGCCTGGAGGACATGTTCTCTTATCGGAGCATTTGGTATGTCATTTGGGGGACTTGTTCTGTGCTTGGTGAAAATGAACTATGATGATTGGAGGACTTGTTTTGAGATTGGAGGACTTGTTTTGAGATTGGAGGACTTGTTTTGAGATTGGAGGACTTGTTTTGAGATTGGAGGACTTGTTTTGACATTGGAGGACTTGTTTTGACATTGGAGGACTTGTTGTGACATTGGAGGACTTGTTGTGACATTGGAGGACTTGTTTTGACATTGGAGGACTTGGACTTGTTCACAGCTTGGAGGACTTGTTCACAGCTTGGAGGACTTGTTCACAGCTTGGAGGACTTGTTCACAGCTTGGGGGACTTGTTCACAGCTTGGGGGACTTGTTCACAGCTTGGAGGACTTGTTGTCTTATCGGAGCATTTGGTATGTCACTGGGGGACTTGTTCTGTGCCTGGTGAACATGAACTATGATGTTTGGAGGACTTGTTGTGAGATTGGAGGAATTGTTGTGAGATTGGAGGACTTGTTGTGAGATTGGAGGACTTGTTGTGAGATTGGAGGACTTGTGGTGGGATTGGAGGACTTGTGGTGGGATTGGAGGACTTGTGGTGGGATTGGAGGACTTGTGGTGAGATTGGAGGACTTGTGGTGAGATTGGAGGACTTGTGGTGAGATTGGAGGACTTGTGGTGAGATTGGAGGACTTGTTCTGAGTTTGATGTGGTTGTTCTGAGATTGGAGGACTTGTTCTTAGTTTGATGTGGTTGTTCTGAGATTGTAGGAATTGTTCCGAGCTTGGAGGACTCGTTCCGAGCTTGGAGGACTTGTTGTCTTTTAAGAGAATTTGGTCTGTGATTGGAGAAATTGTTCTGTGCCTGGAGAGCTTGCACTGTGATTGAAAATTTTTTTCTTGGCTTAGAGGAATTGTTCTGAGTTTGGGGGACTTGTTCTGAATCTGGGGGACTTGTTTTGAGTAAGGCAATTGTTCAGAGGTTGTAGGACTTGTTCGGGGCTTGGAGGACTTGTTCTGTTTTAGGAGCATTTGATCTGTGATTGGAGAATTTGTTCTCTGCCTGGAGAACTTGCACTATATTTGGAGGACATGTTGAGAGCCTGGAGGACATGTTGAGAGCCTGGAGGACATGTTGAGAGCCTGGAGGACATGTTGAGAGCCTGGAGGACATGTGGAGAGCCTGGAGGACATGTGGAGAGTCTGGAGGACATGTGGAGAGCCTGGAGGACATGTTGAGAGCCTGGAGGACATGTTCTCTTATCGGAGCATTTGGTATGTCATTTGGGGGACTTGTTCTGTGCTTGGTGAAAATGAACTATGATGATTGGAGGACTTGTTTTGAGATTGGAGGACTTGTTTTGACATTGGAGGACTTGTTTTGACATTGGAGGACTTGTTTTGACATTGGAGGACTTTTTTTGACATTGGAGGACTTTTTTTGACATTGGAGGACTTGTTGTGACATTGGAGGACTTGTTGTGACATTGGAGGACTTGGACTTGTTCACAGCTTGGAGGACTTGTTCACAGCTTGGAGGACTTGTTCACAGCTTGGAGGACTTGTTCACAGCTTGGAGGACTTGTTGTCTTATCGGAGCATTTGGTATGTCACTGGGGGACTTGTTCTGTGCCTGGTGAACATGAACTATGATGATTGGAGGACTTGTTGTGAGATTGGAGGACTTGTTGTGAGATTGGAGGAGTTGTGAGATTGGAGGACTTGTTGTGAGATTGGAGGACTTGTTGTGAGTTTGATGTGGTTGTTCTGAGATTTTAGGAATTGTTCTGAGTTTGATGTGGTTGTTCTGAGATTTTAGGAATTGTTCTGAGTTTGATGTGGTTGTTGTGAGATTTTAGGAATTGTTCTGAGCTTGGAGGACTTGTTCACAGCTTGGAGGACTTGTTCCGAGCTTGGAGGACTTGTTGTCTTTTAAGAGCATTTGGTCTGTGATTGGAGAAATTGTTCTGTGCCTGGAGAGCTTGCACTGTGATTGAAAATTTTTTTCATGGCTTGGAGGAATTGTTCTGAGTTTGGGGGACTTGTTTTGAATCTGGGGGACTTGTTTTGAGTAAGGCAATTGTTCAGAGGTTGTAGGACTTGTTCGGGGCTTGGAGGACTTGTTCTTTTTTAGGAGCATTTGGTCTGTGATAGGAGAATTTGTTCTCTGCCTGGAGAACTTGCGCTATATTTGGAGGACATGTTGAGAGCCTGGAGGACATGTTGAGAGCCTGGAGGACATGTAGAGAGCCTGGAGGACACGTTGAGAGCCTGGAGTACACGTTGAGAGCCTGGAGGACATGTGGAGAGCCTGGAGGACATGTGGAGAGCCTGGAGGACATGTTGAGAGCCTGGAGGACATGTTCTCTTATCGGAGCATTTGGTATGTCATTTGGGGGACTTGTTCTGTGCTTGGTGAAAATGAACTATGATGATTGGAGGACTTGTTTTGAGATTGGAGGACTTGTTTTGACATTGGAGGACTTGTTTTGACATTGGAGGACTTGTTTTGACATTGGAGGACTTGTTGTGACATTGGAGGACTTGTTTTGACATTGGAGGACTTGGACTTGTTCACAGCTTGGAGGACTTGTTCACAGCTTGGAGGACTTGTTCACAGCTTGGAGGACTTGTTCACAGCTTGGAGGACTTGTTCACAGCTTGGAGGACTTGTTCACAGCTTGGAGGACTTGTTCACAGCTTGGAGGACTTGTTGTCTTATCGGAGCATTTGGTATGTCACTGGGGGACTTGTTCTGTGCCTGGTGAACATGAACTATGATGATTGGAGGACTTGTTGTGAGATTGGAGGACTTGTTGTGAGATTGGAGGACTTGTTGTGAGATTGGAGGACTTGACTTGTTGTGAGATTGGAGGACTTGACTTGTTGTGAGATTGGAGGACTTGACTTGTTGTGAGATTGGAGGACTTGACTTGTTGTGAGATTGGAGGACTTGACTTGTTGTGAGATTGGAGGACTTGACTTGTTGTGAGATTGGAGGACTTGACTTGTTGTGAGATTGGAGGACTTGACTGGTTGTGAGATTGGAGGACTTGACTGGTTGTGAGATTGGAGGACTTGTGAGTTTGATGTGGTTGTTCTGAGATTGGAGGACTTGTGAGTTTGATGTGGTTGTTCTGAGATTTTAGGAATTGTTCTGAGTTTGATGTGGTTGTTCTGAGATTTTAGGAATTGTTCTGAGTTTGATGTGGTTGTTCTGAGATTTTAGGAATTGTTCTGAGTTTGATGTGGTTGTTCTGAGATTTTAGGAATTGTTCTGCGTTTGATGTGGTTGTTCTGAGATTTTAGGAATTGTTCTGAGCTTGGAGTTCTTCTTCAGAGCTTGGAGGACTTGTTCTATTCTAGGAGCATTTGGTCTGTGATTGGAGAAATTGTTCTGTGCCTGGAGAGCTTGCACTGTGATTGAAGAAATTTTTCTGAGCTTGGAGGACTTGTTCAGAGCTTGGAGGACTTGTTCACAGCTTGGAGGACTTGTTCAGAGCTTGGAGGACTTGTTCAGAGCTCGGAGGACTTGTTCAGAGCTTGGAGGACTTGTTCACAGCTCGGAGGACTTGCTCGCAGCGTGGAGGACTTGCTCGCAGCGTGGAGGACTTGCTCGCAGCGTG
Organism: Ara ararauna; assembly: GCA_028858755.1. Taxonomy (NCBI): domain Eukaryota; kingdom Metazoa; phylum Chordata; class Aves; order Psittaciformes; family Psittacidae; genus Ara; species Ara ararauna. The sequence goes on from CM054377.1 coordinate 163,454,565, forward strand.
GAGGACTTGCTCGCAGCGTGGAGGACTTGCTCGCAGCGTGGAGGACTTGCTCGCAGCGTGGAGGACTTGCTCGCAGCGTGGAGGACTTGCTCGCAGCGTGGAGGACTTGCTCGCAGCGTGGAGGACTTGCTCGCAGCGTGGAGGACTTGCTCGCAGCGTGGAGGACTTGCTCGCAGCGTGGAGGACTTGCTCGCAGCGTGGAGGACTTGCTCGCAGCGTGGAGGACTTGCTCGCAGCGTGGAGGACTTGCTCGCAGCGTGGAGGACTTGCTCGCAGCGTGGAGGACTTGCTCGCAGCGTGGAGGACTTGCTCGCAGCGTGGAGGACTTGCTCGCAGCGTGGAGGACTTGCTCGCAGCGTGGAGGACTTGCTCGCAGCGTGGAGGACTTGTTCTCTTATCGGAGCATTTGGTATGTCATTGGGGGACTTGTTCTGTGCCTGGTGACCATGAACTATGATGATTGGAGGACTTGTTGTGAGATTGGAGGACTTGTTGTGAGATTGGAGGACTTGTTGTGAGGTTGGAGGACTTGTTGTGAGATTGGAGGACTTGTTGTGAGTTTGATGTGGTTGTTCTGAGATTTTAGGAATTGTTCTGAGTTTGGAGGACTTCTTCAGAGCTTGGAGGACTTGTTCTATTCTAGGAGCATTTGGTCTGTGATTGGAGAATTTGTTCTGTGCCTGGAGAGCTTGCACTGTGATTGAAAATTTTTTTCTGGGCTTGGAGGACTTGTTCTGAGTTTGGGGGACTTGTTTTGAGTTAGGGGAATTGTTCAGAGCTTGTAGGACTTGTTCAGGGCTTGGAGGACTTGTTCTGTTTTAGGAGCATTTGGTCTGTGATTGGAGAAATTTTTCTCTGCCTGGAGAACTTGCACTATATTTGGAGGACATATTGAGAGCCTGGAGGACATGTTGAGAGCCTGGAGGACATGTTGAGAGCCTGGAGGACATGTTGAGAGCCTGGAGGACATGTTGAGAGCCTGGAGGACATGTTGAGAGCCTGGAGGACATGTTGAGAGCCTGGAGGACATGTTGAGAGCCTGGAGGACATGTTCTCTTATCGGAGCATTTGGTATGTCATTTGGGGGACTTGTTCTGTGCTTGGTGAAAATGAACTATGATGATTGGAGGACTTGTTTTGAGATTGGAGGACTTGTTTTGAGATTGGAGGACTTGTTTTGAGATTGGAGGACTTGTTTTGAGATTGGAGGACTTGTTGTGACATTGGAGGACTTGTTGTGACATTGGAGGACTTGTTTTGACATTGGAGGACTTGTTTTGACATTGGAGGACTTGTTTTGACATTGGAGGACTTGTTTTGACATTGGAGGACTTGTTTTGACATTGGAGGACTTGTTTTGACATTGGAGGACTTGTTCACAGCTTGGAGGACTTGTTCACAGCTTGGAGGACTTGTTCACAGCTTGGAGGACTTGTTCACAGCTTGGAGGACTTGTTCACAGCTTGGAGGACTTGTTCACAGCTTGGAGGACTTGTTGTCTTATCGGAGCATTTGGTATGTCACTGGGGGACTTGTTCTGTGCCTGGTGAACATGAACTATGATGGTTGGAGGACTTGTTGTGAGATTGGAGGACTTGTTGTGAGATTGGAGGACTTGTTGTGAGATTGGAGGACTTGTTGTGAGATTGGAGGACTTGTTGTGAGATTGGAGGACTTGTTGTGAGTTTGATGTGGTTGTTCTGAGATTTTAGGAATTGTTCTGAGTTTGATGTGGTTGTTCTGAGATTTTAGGAATTGTTCTGAGCTTTGAGGACTTCTTCAGAGCTTGGAGGACTTGTTCTATTCTAGGAGCATTTGGTCTGTGATTGGAGAAATTGTTCTGTGCCTGGAGAGCTTGCACTGTGATTGAAGAAATTTTTTTGGGCTTGGAGGACTTGTTCCGAGGTTGGAGGAGTTGTTCACAGCTTGGAGGTCTTGACTTGTTCACAGCTTGGAGGACTTGACTTGTTCACAGCTTGGAGGACTTGACTTGTTCGCAGCTTGGAGGACTTGACTTGTTCAGAGCTTGGAGGACTTGTTCAGAGCTTGGAGGACTTGTTCAGAGCTTGGAGGACTTGTTCAGAGCTTGGAGGACTTGTTCAGAGCTTGGAGGACTTGTTCACAGCTTGGAGGACTTGTTCACAGCTTGGAGGACTTGTTCACAGCTTGGAGGACTTGTTCACAGCTTGGAGGACTTGTTCACAGCTTGGAGGAATTGTTCACAGCTTGGAGGACTTGTTCACAGCTTGGAGGACTTGTTCACAGCTTGGAGGACTTGTTCACAGCTTGGAGGACTTGTTCACAGCTTGGAGGACTTGTTCACAGCTTGGAGGACTTGTTCACAGCTTGGAGGACTTGTTGACAGCTTGGAGGACTTGTTGACAGCTTGGAGGACTTGTTGACAGCTTGGAGGACTTGTTGACAGCTTGGAGGACTTGTTGACAGCTTGGAGGACTGGACTTGTTCACAGCTTGGAGGACTGGACTTGTTGACAGCTTGGAGGACTGGACTTGTTGACAGCTTGGAGGTCTTGACTTGTTGACAGCTTGGAGGTCTTGACTTGTTGACAGCTTGGAGGTCTTGACTTGTTGACAGCTTGGAGGTCTTGACTTATTCACAGCTTGGAGGACTTGTTCACAGCTTGGAGGACTTGTTCACAGCTTGGAGGACTTGTTCACAGCTTGGAGGACTTGTTCACAGCTTGGAGGACTTGTTCACAGCTTGGAGGACTTGTTCACAGCTTGGAGGACTTGTTCACAGCTTGGAGGACTGGACTTGTTCACAGCTTGGAGGACTGGACTTGTTCACAGCTTGGAGGACTTGTTCTCTTATCGGAGCATTTGGTATGTCATTGGGGGACTTGTTCTGTGCCTGGTGAACATGAACTATGATGATTGGAGGACTTGTTGTGAGTTTGGAGGACTTGTTGTGTGATTGGAGGACTTGTTGTGAGATTGGAGGACTTGTTGTGAGATTGGAGGACTTGTTGTGAGTTTGATGTGGTTGTTCTGAGATTTTAGGAATTGTTCTGAGTTTGGAGGACTTCTTCAGAGCTTGGAGGACTTGTTCTATTCTAGGAGCATTTGGTCTGTGATTGGAGAATTTGTTCTGTGCCTGGAGAGCTTGCACTGTGATTGAAAATTTTTTTCTGGGCTTGGAGGACTTGTTCTGAGTTTGGGGGACTTGTTTTGAGTTAGGGGAATTGTTCAGAGCTTGTAGGACTTGTTCCGAGCTTGGAGGACTTGTTCTGTTTTAGGAGCATTTGGTCTGTGATTGGAGAATTTTTTCTCTGCCTGGAGAACTTGCACTCTATTTGGAGGACATGTTGAGAGCCTGGAGGACATGTTGAGAGCCTGGAGGACATGTTGAGAGCCTGGAGGACATGTTGAGAGCCTGGAGGACATGTTGAGAGCCTGGAGGACATGTTGAGAGCCTGGAGGACATGTTGAGAGCCTGGAGGATATGTTGAGAGCCTGGAGGACATGTTGAGAGCCTGGAGGACATGTTCTCTTATCGGAGCATTTGGTATGTCATTTGGGGGTCTTGTTCTGTACTTGGTGAAAATGAACTATAGTGATTGGAGGACTTGTTTTGAGATTGGAGGACTTGTTTTGAGATTGGAGGACTTGTTTTGAGATTGGAGGACTTGTTTTGAGATTGGAGGACTTGTTTTGAGATTGGAGGACTTGTTGTGAGATTGGAGGACTTGTTGTGAGATTGGAGGACTTGTTTTGAGATTGGAGGACTTGTTTTGACATTGGAGGACTTGTTTTGACATTGGAGGACTTGTTCACAGCTTGGAGGACTTGTTCACAGCTTGGAGGACTTGTTCACAGCTTGGAGGACTTGTTCACAGCTTGGAGGACTTGTTCACAGCTTGGAGGACTTGTTCACAGCTTGGAGGACTTGTTCTCTTATCGGAGCATTTGGTATGTCACTGGGGGACTTGTTCTGTGCCTGGTGAACATGAACTATGATGATTGGAGGACTTGTTGTGAGATTGGAGGACTTGTTGTGAGATTGGAGGACTTGTTGTGAGATTGGAGGACTTGTTGTGAGATTGGAGGACTTGTTGTGAGATTGGAGGACTTGTTGTGAGTTTGATGTGGTTGTTCTGAGATTTTAGGAATTGTTCTGAGTTTGATGTGGTTGTTCTGAGATTTTAGGAATTGTTCTGAGCTTTGAGGACTTCTTCAGAGCTTGGAGGACTTGTTCTACTCTAGGAGCATTTGGTCTGTGATTGGAGAAATTGTTCTGTGCCTGGAGAGCTTGCACTGTGATTGAAGAAATTTTTCTGGGCTTGGAGGACTTGTTCCGAGCTTGGAGGAATTTTTGACAGCTTGGAGGACTTGTTCAAAGCTTGGAGGACTTGTTCAAAGCTTGGAGGACTTGTTCACAGCTTGGAGGACTTGTTCACAGCTTGGAGGACTTGTTCACAGCTTGGAGGACTTGTTCACAGCTTGGAGGACTTGTTCACAGCTTGGAGGACTTGTTCCCAGCTTGGAGGACTTGTTCCCAGCTTGGAGGACTTGTTCCCAGCTTGGAGGACTTGTTCCCAGCTTGGAGGACTTGTTCCCAGCTTGGAGGACTTTTTCTCTTATCGGAGCATTTGGTATGTCATTGGGGGACTTGTTCTGTGCCTGGTGAACATGAACTATGATGATTGGAGGACTTGTTGTGAGATTGGAGGACTTGAGGTGGGATTGGAGGACTTGAGGTGGGATTGGAGGACTTGAGGTGGGATTGGAGGACTTGTGGTGGGATTGGAGGACTTGTGGTGAGATTGGAGGACTTGTGGTGAGATTGGAGGACTTGTGGTGAGATTGGAGGACTTGTTCTGAGTTTGATGTGGTTGTTCTGAGATTTTAGGAATTGTTCTTAGTTTGATGTGGTCGTTCTGTGATTGTAGGAATTGTTCTGAGTTTGATGTGGTTGTTCTGAGTTTTTAGGAATTGTTCAAAGTTTGATGTGGTTGTTCTGAGATTTTAGGAATTGTTCTGAGTTTGATGTGATTGTTGTGAGATTTTAGGAATTGTTGTGAGATTGGAGGACTTGTTGTGAGATTGGAGGACTTGTTGTGAGATTTGAGGACTTGTTGTGAGATTGGAGGACTTGTTGTGAGTTTGATGTGGTTATTCTGAGATTTTAGAAATTGTTCTGAGTTTGATGTGGTTGTTCTGAGATTTTAGGAATTGTTCTGAGCTTGGAGGATTTCTTCAGAGCGTGGAGGACTTGTTCTATTCTAGGAGCATTTGGTCTGTGATTGGAGAATTTGTTCTGTGCCTGGAGAGCTTGCACTGTGATTGAAGAAATTTTTCTGGGCTTGGAGGACTTGTTCCGAGCTTGGAGGACTTGTTCCGAGCTTGGAGGACTTGTTCCGAGCTTGGAGGACTTGTTGTCTTTTAAGAGCATTTGGTCTGTGATTGGAGAAATTGTTCTGTGCCTGGAGAGCTTGCACTGTGATTGAAAATTTTTTTCTTGGCTTGGAGGAATTGTTCTGAGTTTGGGGGACTTGTTTTGAATCTGGGGGACTTGTTTTGAGTAAGGCAATTGTTCAGAGCTTGTAGGACTTGTTCGGGGCTTGGAGGACTTGTTCTGTTTTAGGAGCATTTGGTCTGTGATTGGAGAATTTGTTCTCTGCCTGGAGAACTTGCGCTATATTTGGAGGATATGTTGAGAGCCTGGAGGACATGTTGAGAGCCTGGAGGACACGTTGAGAGCCTGGAGGACACGTTGAGAGCCTGGAGGACACGTGGAGAGCCTGGAGGACACGTAGAGAGCCTGGAGGACACGTGGAGAGCCTGGAGGACACGTGGAGAGCCTGGAGGACATGTGGAGAGCCTGGAGGACATGTGGAGAGCCTGGAGGACATGTGGAGAGCCTGGAGGACATGTGGAGAGCCTGGAGGACATGTTCTCTTATCGGAGCATTTGGTATGTCATTTGGGGGACTTGTTCTGTGCTTGGTGAAAATGAACTATGATGATTGGAGGACTTGTTTTGACATTGGAGGACTTGTTTTGACATTGGAGGACTTGTTTTGAGATTGGAGGACTTGTTTTGACATTGGAGGACTTGTTTTGACATTGGAGGACTTGTTTTGACATTGGAGGACTTGTTTTGACATTGGAGGACTTGTTTTGACATTGGAGGACTTGTTTTGACATTGGAGGACTTGGACTTGTTCACAGCTTGGAGGACTTGTTCACAGCTTGGAGGACTTGTTCACAGCTTGGAGGACTTGTTCACAGCTTGGAGGACTTGTTCACAGCTTGGAGGACTTGTTCACAGCTTGGAGGACTTGTTCACAGCTTGGAGGACTTGTTCACAGCTTGGAGGACTTGTTCACAGCTTGGAGGACTTGTTCACAGCTTGGAGGACTTGTTCACAGCTTGGAGGACTTGTTCACAGCTTGGAGGACTTGTTGTCTTATCGGAGCATTTGGTATGTCACTGGGGGACTTGTTCTGTGCCTGGTGAACATGAACTATGATGATTGGAGGACTTGTTGTGAGATTGGAGGACTTGTTGTGAGATTGGAGGACTTGTTGTGAGTTTGATGTGGTTGTTCTGAGATTTTAGGAATTGTTCTGAGTTTGATGTGGTTGTTCTGAGATTTTAGGTATTGTTCTGAGCTTTGAGGACTTCTTCAGAGCTTGGAGGACTTGTTCTGAGTTTGGTGTGGTTGTTCTGAGATTGTAGGAATTGTTCTGAGTTTGATGTGGTTTTTCTGAGATTGTAGGAATTCTTCTGTGTTTGATGTGGTTGTTCTGAGATTGTAGGAATTGTTGTGAGTTTGATGTGGTTGTTCTGAGATTTTAGGAATTGTTCTGAGTTTGATGTGGCTGTTCTGAGATTTTAGGAATTGTTCCGAGCTTGGAGGACTTGTTGTCTTTTAAGAGAATTTGGTCTGTGATTGGAGAAATTGTTCTGTGCCTGGAGAGCTTGCACTGTGATTGAAAATTTTTTTCTTGGCTTAGAGGAATTGTTCTGAGTTTGGGGGACTTGTTCTGAATCTGGGGGACTTGTTTTGAGTAAGGCAATTGTTCAGAGGTTGTAGGACTTGTTCAGGGCTTGGAGGACTTGTTCTGTTTTAGGAGCATTTGATCTGTGATTGGAGAATTTGTTCTCTGCCTGGAGAACTTGCACTATATTTGGAGGACATGTTGAGAGCCTGGAGGACATGTTGAGAGCCTGGAGGACATGTTGAGAGCCTGGAGGACATGTGGAGAGTCTGGAGGACATGTGGAGAGCCTGGAGGACATGTTGAGAGCCTGGAGGACATGTTCTCTTATCGGAGCATTTGGTATGTCATTTGGGGGACTTGTTCTGTGCTTGGTGAAAATGAACTATGATGATTGGAGGACTTGTTTTGAGATTGGAGGACTTGTTTTGACATTGGAGGACTTGTTTTGACATTGGAGGACTTGTTTTGAGATTGGAGGACTTGTTTTGACATTGGAGGACTTTTTTTGACATTGGAGGACTTGTTGTGACATTGGAGGACTTGTTTTGACATTGGAGGACTTGGACTTGTTCACAGCTTGGAGGACTTGTTCACAGCTTGGAGGACTTGTTCACAGCTTGGAGGACTTGTTCACAGCTTGGAGGACTTGTTCACAGCTTGGAGGACTTGTTCACAGCTTGGAGGACTTGTTCACAGCTTGGAGGACTTGTTCACAGCTTGGAGGACTTGTTCACAGCTTGGAGGACTTGTTCACAGCTTGGAGGACTTGTTCACAGCTTGGAGGACTTGTTCACAGCTTGGAGGACTTGTTCACAGCTTGGAGGACTTGTTCACAGCTTGGAGGACTTGTTGTCTTATCGGAGCATTTGGTATGTCACTGGGGGACTTGTTCTGTGCCTGGTGAACATGAACTATGATGATTGGAGGACTTGTTGTGAGATTGGAGGACTTGTTGTGAGATTGGAGGACTTGTGAGATTGGAGGACTTGTTGTGAGTTTGGAGGACTTGTTGTGAGTTTGATGTGGTTGTTCTGAGATTTTAGGAATTGTTCTGAGTTTGATGTGGTTGTTCTGAGATTTTAGGAATTGTTCTGAGTTTGATGTGGTTGTTGTGAGATTTTAGGAATTGTTCTGAGCTTGGAGGACTTGTTCACAGCTTGGAGGACTTGTTCCGAGCTTGGAGGACTTGTTGTCTTTTAAGAGCATTTGGTCTGTGATTGGAGAAATTGTTCTGTGCCTGGAGAGCTTGCACTGTGATTGAAAATTTTTTTCATGGCTTGGAGGAATTGTTCTGAGTTTGGGGGACTTGTTCTGAATCTGGGGGACTTGTTTTGAGTAAGGCAATTGTTCAGAGGTTGTAGGACTTGTTCGGGGCTTGGAGGACTTGTTCTTTTTTAGGAGCATTTGGTCTGTGATAGGAGAATTTGTTCTCTGCCTGGAGAACTTGCGCTATATTTGGAGGACATGTTGAGAGCCTGGAGGACATGTTGAGAGCCTGGAGGACATGTAGAGAGCCTGGAGGACATGTAGAGAGCCTGGAGGACACGTTGAGAGCCTGGAGTACACGTTGAGAGCCTGGAGGACATGTGGAGAGCCTGGAGGACATGTGGAGAGCCTGGAGGACATGTTGAGAGCCTGGAGGACATGTTCTCTTATCGGAGCATTTGGTATGTCATTTGGGGGACTTGTTCTGTGCTTGGTGAAAATGAACTATGATGATTGGAGGACTTGTTTTGAGATTGGAGGACTTGTTTTGAGATTGGAGGACTTGTTTTGAGATTGGAGGACTTGTTTTGACATTGGAGGACTTGTTTTGACATTGGAGGACTTGTTTTGACATTGGAGGACTTGTTGTGACATTGGAGGACTTGTTGTGACATTGGAGGACTTGTTGTGACATTGGAGGACTTGTTTTGACATTGGAGGACTTGGACTTGTTCACAGCTTGGAGGACTTGTTCACAGCTTGGAGGACTTGTTCACAGCTTGGAGGACTTGTTCACAGCTTGGGGGACTTGTTCACAGCTTGGGGGACTTGTTCACAGCTTGGGGGACTTGTTGTCTTATCGGAGCATTTGGTATGTCACTGGGGGACTTGTTCTGTGCCTGGTGAACATGAACTATGATGTTTGGAGGACTTGTTGTGAGATTGGAGGACTTGTTGTGAGATTGGAGGACTTGTTGTGAGATTGGAGGACTTGTGGTGGGATTGGAGGACTTGTGGTGGGATTGGAGGACTTGTGGTGGGATTGGAGGACTTGTGGTGAGATTGGAGGACTTGTGGTGAGATTGGAGGACTTGTGGTGAGATTGGAGGACTTGTGGTGAGATTGGAGGACTTGTGGTGAGATTGGAGGACTTGTGGTGAGATTGGAGGACTTGTGGTGAGATTGGAGGACTTGTTCTGAGTTTGATGTGGTTGTTCTGAGATTGGAGGACTTGTTCTTAGTTTGATGTGGTTGTTCTGAGATTGTAGGAATTGTTCCGAGCTTGGAGGACTTGTTCCGAGCTTGGAGGACTTGTTGTCTTTTAAGAGAATTTGGTCTGTGATTGGAGAAATTGTTCTGTGCCTGGAGAGCTTGCACTGTGATTGAAAATTTTTTTCTTGGCTTAGAGGAATTGTTCTGAGTTTGGGGGACTTGTTCTGAATCTGGGGGACTTGTTTTGAGTAAGGCAATTGTTCAGAGGTTGTAGGACTTGTTCGGGGCTTGGAGGACTTGTTCTGTTTTAGGAGCATTTGATCTGTGATTGGAGAATTTGTTCTCTGCCTGGAGAACTTGCACTATATTTGGAGGACATGTTGAGAGCCTGGAGGACATGTTGAGAGCCTGGAGGACATGTTGAGAGCCTGGAGGACATGTTGAGAGCCTGGAGGACATGTGGAGAGTCTGGAGGACATGTGGAGAGCCTGGAGGACATGTTGAGAGCCTGGAGGACATGTTCTCTTATCGGAGCATTTGGTATGTCATTTGGGGGACTTGTTCTGTGCTTGGTGAAAATGAACTATGATGATTGGAGGACTTGTTTTGAGATTGGAGGACTTGTTTTGACATTGGAGGACTTGTTTTGACATTGGAGGACTTGTTTTGAGATTGGAGGACTTTTTTTGACATTGGAGGACTTTTTTTGACATTGGAGGACTTGTTGTGACATTGGAGGACTTGTTTTGACATTGGAGGACTTGGACTTGTTCACAGCTTGGAGGACTTGTTCACAGCTTGGAGGACTTGTTCACAGCTTGGAGGACTTGTTCACAGCTTGGAGGACTTGTTCACAGCTTGGAGGACTTGTTCACAGCTTGGAGGACTTGTTGTCTTATCGGAGCATTTGGTATGTCACTGGGGGACTTGTTCTGTGCCTGGTGAACATGAACTATGATGATTGGAGGACTTGTTGTGAGATTGGAGGAGTTGTGAGATTGGAGGACTTGTTGTGAGATTGGAGGACTTGTTGTGAGTTTGATGTGGTTGTTCTGAGATTTTAGGAATTGTTCTGAGTTTGATGTGGTTGTTCTGAGATTTTAGGAATTGTTCTGAGTTTGATGTGGTTGTTGTGAGATTTTAGGAATTGTTCTGAGCTTGGAGGACTTGTTCACAGCTTGGAGGACTTGTTCCGAGCTTGGAGGACTTGTTGTCTTTTAAGAGCATTTGGTCTGTGATTGGAGAAATTGTTCTGTGCCTGGAGAGCTTGCACTGTGATTGAAAATTTTTTTCATGGCTTGGAGGAATTGTTCTGAGTTTGGGGGACTTGTTTTGAATCTGGGGGACTTGTTTTGAGTAAGGCAATTGTTCAGAGGTTGTAGGACTTGTTCGGGGCTTGGAGGACTTGTTCTTTTTTAGGAGCATTTGGTCTGTGATAGGAGAATTTGTTCTCTGCCTGGAGAACTTGCGCTATATTTGGAGGACATGTTGAGAGCCTGGAGGACATGTTGAGAGCCTGGAGGACATGTAGAGAGCCTGGAGGACACGTTGAGAGCCTGGAGTACACGTTGAGAGCCTGGAGGACATGTGGAGAGCCTGGAGGACATGTGGAGAGCCTGGAGGACATGTTGAGAGCCTGGAGGACATGTTCTCTTATCGGAGCATTTGGTATGTCATTTGGGGGACTTGTTCTGTGCTTGGTGAAAATGAACTATGATGATTGGAGGACTTGTTTTGAGATTGGAGGACTTGTTTTGACATTGGAGGACTTGTTTTGACATTGGAGGACTTGTTTTGACATTGGAGGACTTGTTTTGACATTGGAGGACTTGTTGTGACATTGGAGGACTTGTTTTGACATTGGAGGACTTGGACTTGTTCACAGCTTGGAGGACTTGTTCACAGCTTGGAGGACTTGTTCACAGCTTGGAGGACTTGTTCACAGCTTGGAGGACTTGTTCACAGCTTGGAGGACTTGTTCACAGCTTGGAGGACTTGTTGTCTTATCGGAGCATTTGGTATGTCACTGGGGGACTTGTTCTGTGCCTGGTGAACATGAACTATGATGATTGGAGGACTTGTTGTGAGATTGGAGGACTTGTTGTGAGATTGGAGGACTTGTTGTGAGATTGGAGGACTTGACTTGTTGTGAGATTGGAGGACTTGACTTGTTGTGAGATTGGAGGACTTGACTTGTTGTGAGATTGGAGGACTTGACTTGTTGTGAGATTGGAGGACTTGACTTGTTGTGAGATTGGAGGACTTGACTTGTTGTGAGATTGGAGGACTTGACTTGTTGTGAGATTGGAGGACTTGACTGGTTGTGAGATTGGAGGACTTGACTGGTTGTGAGATTGGAGGACTTGTGAGTTTGATGTGGTTGTTCTGAGATTGGAGGACTTGTGAGTTTGATGTGGTTGTTCTGAGATTTTAGGAATTGTTCTGAGTTTGATGTGGTTGTTCTGAGATTTTAGGAATTGTTCTGAGTTTGATGTGGTTGTTCTGAGATTTTAGGAATTGTTCTGAGTTTGATGTGGTTGTTCTGAGATTTTAGGAATTGTTCTGCGTTTGATGTGGTTGTTCTGAGATTTTAGGAATTGTTCTGAGCTTGGAGTTCTTCTTCAGAGCTTGGAGGACTTGTTCTATTCTAGGAGCATTTGGTCTGTGATTGGAGAAATTGTTCTGTGCCTGGAGAGCTTGCACTGTGATTGAAGAAATTTTTCTGAGCTTGGAGGACTTGTTCAGAGCTTGGAGGACTTGTTCACAGCTTGGAGGACTTGTTCAGAGCTTGGAGGACTTGTTCAGAGCTCGGAGGACTTGTTCAGAGCTCGGAGGACTTGTTCACAGCTCGGAGGACTTGCTCGCAGCGTGGAGGACTTGCTCGCAGCGTGGAGGACTTGCTCGCAGCGTGGAGGACTTGCTCGCAGCGTGGAGGACTTGCTCGCAGCGTGGAGGACTTGCTCGCAGCGTGGAGGACTTGCTCGCAGCGTGGAGGACTTGCTCGCAGCGTGGAGGACTTGCTCGCAGCGTGGAGGACTTGCTCGCAGCGTGGAGGACTTGCTCGCAGCGTGGAGGACTTGCTCGCAGCGTGGAGGACTTGCTCGCAGCGTGGAGGACTTGCTCGCAGCGTGGAGGACTTGCTCGCAGCGTGGAGGACTTGCTCGCAGCGTGGAGGACTTGCTCGCAGCGTGGAGGACTTGCTCGCAGCGTGGAGGACTTGTTCTCTTATCGGAGCATTTGGTATGTCATTGGGGGACTTGTTCTGTGCCTGGTGACCATGAACTATGATGATTGGAGGACTTGTTGTGAGATTGGAGGACTTGTTGTGAGATTGGAGGACTTGTTGTGAGGTTGGAGGACTTGTTGTGAGATTGGAGGACTTGTTGTGAGTTTGATGTGGTTGTTCTGAGATTTTAGGAATTGTTCTGAGTTTGGAGGACTTCTTCAGAGCTTGGAGGACTTGTTCTATTCTAGGAGCATTTGGTCTGTGATTGGAGAATTTGTTCTGTGCCTGGAGAGCTTGCACTGTGATTGAAAATTTTTTTCTGGGCTTGGAGGACTTGTTCTGAGTTTGGGGGACTTGTTTTGAGTTAGGGGAATTGTTCAGAGCTTGTAGGACTTGTTCAGGGCTTTGAGGACTTGTTCTGTTTTAGGAGCATTTGGTCTGTGATTGGAGAAATTTTTCTCTGCCTGGAGAACTTGCACTATATTTGGAGGACATGTTGAGAGCCTGGAGGACATGTTGAGAGCCTGGAGGACATGTTGAGAGCCTGGAGGACATGTTGAGAGCCTGGAGGACATGTTGAGAGCCTGGAGGACATGTTGAGAGCCTGGAGGACATGTTGAGAGCCTGGAGGACATGTTGAGAGCCTGGAGGACATGTGGAGAGCCTGGAGGACATGTTCTCTTATCGGAGCATTTGGTATGTCATTTGGGGGACTTGTTCTGTGCTTGGTGAAAATGAACTATGATGATTGGAGGACTTGTTTTGAGATTGGAGGACTTGTTTTGAGATTGGAGGACTTGTTGTGAGATTGGAGGACTTGTTGTGAGATTGGAGGACTTGTTGTGAGATTGGAGGACTTGTTGTGAGATTGGAGGACTTGTTGTGAGATTGGAGGACTTGTTGTGAGATTGGAGGACTTGTTTTGATATTGGAGGACTTGTTTTGACATTGGAGGACTTGTTCACAGCTTGGAGGACTTGTTCACAGCTTGGAGGACTTGTTCACAGCTTGGAGGACTTGTTCACAGCTTGGAGGACTTGTTGTCTTATCGGAGCATTTGGTATGTCACTGGGGGACTTGTTCTGTGCCTGGTGAACATGAACTATGATGGTTGGAGGACTTGTTGTGAGATTGGAGGACTTGTTGTGAGATTGGAGGACTTGTTGTGAGATTGGAGGACTTGTTGTGAGATTGGAGGACTTGTTGTGAGATTGGAGGACTTGTTGTGAGATTGGAGGACTTGTTGTGAGTTTGATGTGGTTGTTCTGAGATTTTAGGAATTGTTCTGAGTTTGATGTGGTTGTTCTGAGATTTTAGGAATTGTTCTGAGCTTTGAGGACTTCTTCAGAGCTTGGAGGACTTGTTCTATTCTAGGAGCATTTGGTCTGTGATTGGAGAAATTGTTCTGTGCCTGGAGAGCTTGCACTGTGATTGAAGAAATTTTTCTGGGCTTGGAGGACTTGTTCCGAGGTTGGAGGACTTGTTCACAGCTTGGAGGACTTGTTCAAAGCTTGGAGGACTTGTTCACAGCTTGGAGGACTTGTTCAAAGCTTGGAGGACTTGTTCACAGCTTGGAGGTCTTGACTTGTTCACAGCTTGGAGGTCTTGACTTGTTCACAGCTTGGAGGACTTGACTTGTTCACAGCTTGGAGGACTTGACTTGTTCGCAGCTTGGAGGACTTGACTTGTTCTCAGCTCGGAGGACTTGTTCAGAGCTTGGAGGACTTGTTCAGAGCTTGGAGGACTTGTTCAGAGCTTGGAGGGCTTGTTCAGAGCTTGGAGGGCTTGTTCAGAGCTTGGAGGACTTGTTCAGAGCTTGGAGGACTTGTTCAGAGCTTGGAGGACTTGTTCACAGCTTGGAGGACTTGTTCACAGCTTGGAGGACTTGTTCACAGCTTGGAGGACTTGTTCACAGCTTGGAGGACTTGTTCACAGCTTGGAGAACTTGTTCACAGCTTGGAGGACTTGTTCACAGCTTGGAGGACTTGTTCACAGCTTGGAGGACTTGTTCACAGCTTGGAGGACTTGTTGACAGCTTGGAGGACTTGTTGACAGCTTGGAGGACTGGACTTGTTGACAGCTTGGAGGACTGGACTTGTTGACAGCTTGGAGGACTGGACTTGTTGACAGCTTGGAGGTCTGGACTTGTTGACAGCTTGGAGGTCTTGACTTGTTGACAGCTTGGAGGTCTTGACTTGTTGACAGCTTGGAGGTCTTGACTTATTCATAGCTTGGAGGACTTGTTCACAGCTTGGAGGACTTGTTCACAGCTTGGAGGACTTGTTCACAGCTTGGAGGACTTGTTCACAGCTTGGAGGACTGGACTTGTTCACAGCTTGGAGGACTGGACTTGTTCACAGCTTGGAGGACTGGACTTGTTCACAGCTTGGAGGACTGGACTTGTTCACAGCTTGGAGGACTTGTTCTCTTATCGGAGCATTTGGTATGTCATTGGGGGACTTGTTCTGTGCCTGGTGAACATGAACTATGATGATTGGAGGACTTGTTGTGAGATTGGAGGACTTGTTGTGTGATTGGAGGACTTGTTGTGAGATTGGAGGACTTGTTGTGAGATTGGAGGACTTGTTGTGAGTTTGATGTGGTTGTTCTGAGATTTTAGGAATTGTTCTGAGTTTGGAGGACTTCTTCAGAGCTTGGAGGACTTGTTCTATTCTAGGAGCATTTGGTCTGTGATTGGAGAATTTGTTCTGTGCCTGGAGAGCTTGCACTGTGATTGAAAATTTTTTTCTGGGCTTGGAGGACTTGTTCTGAGTTTGGGGGACTTGTTTTGAGTTAGGGGAATTGTTCAGAGCTTTTAGGACTTGTTCCGAGCTTGGAGGACTTGTTCTGTTTTAGGAGCATTTGGTCTGTGATTGGAGAATTTTTTCTCTGCCTGGAGAACTTGCACTCTATTTGGAGGACATGTTGAGAGCCTGGAGGACATGTTGAGAGCCTGGAGGACATGTTGAGAGCCTGGAGGACATGTTGAGAGCCTGGAGGATATGTTGAGAGCCTGGAGGATATGTTGAGAGCCTGGAGGACATGTTGAGAGCCTGGAGGACATGTTCTCTTATCGGAGCATTTGGTATGTCATTTGGGGGACTTGTTCTGTACTTGGTGAAAATGAACTATAGTGATTGGAGGACTTGTTTTGAGATTGGAGGACTTGTTTTGAGATTGGAGGACTTGTTGTGAGATTGGAGGACTTGTTGTGAGATTGGAGGACTTGTTGTGAGATTGGAGGACTTGTTGTGAGATTGGAGGACTTGTTGTGAGATTGGAGGACTTGTTGTGAGATTGGAGGACTTGTTTTGATATTGGAGGACTTGTTTTGACATTGGAGGACTTGTTCACAGCTTGGAGGACTTGTTCACAGCTTGGAGGACTTGTTCTCTTATCGGAGCATTTGGTATGTCACTGGGGGACTTGTTCTGTGCCTGGTGAACATGAACTATGATGATTGGAGGACTTGTTGTGAGATTGGAGGACTTGTTGTGAGATTGGAGGACTTGTTGTGAGATTGGAGGACTTGTTGTGAGATTGGAGGACTTGTTGTGAGATTGGAGGACTTGTTGTGAGATTGGAGGACTTGTTGTGAGTTTGATGTGGTTGTTCTGAGATTTTAGGAATTGTTCTGAGTTTGATGTGGTTGTTCTGAGATTTTAGGAATTGTTCTGAGCTTTGAGGACTTCTTCAGAGCTTGGAGGACTTGTTCTATTCTAGGAGCATTTGGTCTGTGATTGGAGAAATTGTTCTGTGCCTGGAGAGCTTGCACTGTGATTGAAGAAATTTTTCTGGGCTTGGAGGACTTGTTCCGAGCTTGGAGGAGTTGTTCCGAGCTTGGAGGAATTTTTGACAGCTTGGAGGACTTGTTCAAAGCTTGGAGGACTTGTTCAAAGCTTGGAGGACTTGTTCACAGCTTGGAGGACTTGTTCACAGCTTGGAGGACTTGTTCACAGCTTGGAGGACTTGTTCACAGCTTGGAGGACTTGTTCCCAGCTTGGAGGACTTGTTCCCAGCTTGGAGGACTTGTTCCCAGCTTGGAGGACTTGTTCCCAGCTTGGAGGACTTGTTCCCAGCTTGGAGGACTTGTTCCCAGCTTGGAGGACTTTTTCTCTTATCGGAGCATTTGGTATGTCATTGGGGGACTTGTTCTGTGCCTGGTGAACATGAACTATGATGATTGGAGGACTTGTTGTGAGATTGGAGGACTTGTTGTGAGATTGGAGGACTTGAGGTGGGATTGGAGGACTTGAGGTGGGATTGGAGGACTTGTGGTGGGATTGGAGGACTTGTGGTGGGATTGGAGGACTTGTGGTGAGATTGGAGGACTTGTGGTGAGATTGGAGGACTTGTGGTGAGATTGGAGGACTTGTTGTGAGTTTGATGTGGTTATTCTGAGATTTTAGAAATTGTTCTGAGTTTGATGTGGTTGTTCTGAGATTTTAGGAATTGTTCTGAGCTTGGAGGATTTCTTCAGAGCGTGGAGGACTTGTTCTATTCTAGGAGCATTTGGTCTGTGATTGGAGAATTTGTTCTGTGCCTGGAGAGCTTGCACTGTGATTGAAGAAATTTTTCTGGGCTTGGAGGACTTGTTCCGAGCTTGGAGGACTTGTTCCGAGCTTGGAGGACTTGTTCCGAGCTTGGAGGACTTGTTCCGAGCTTGGAGGACTTGTTCCGAGCTTGGAGGACTTGTTCCGAGCTCGGAGGACTTGTTGTCTTTTAAGAGCATTTGGTCTGTGATTGGAGAAATTGTTCTGTGCCTGGTGAGCTTGCACTGTGATTGAAAATTTTTTTCTTGGCTTGGAGG
The DNA here is from genome assembly GCA_028858755.1 of Ara ararauna. NCBI lineage: Eukaryota > Metazoa > Chordata > Aves > Psittaciformes > Psittacidae > Ara > Ara ararauna. Next base: position 163,471,984 of record CM054377.1, read on the forward strand.
AATTGTTCTGAGTTTGGGGGACTTGTTCTGAATCTGGGGGACTTGTTTTGAGTAAGGCAATTGTTCAGAGCTTGTAGGACTTGTTCGGGGCTTGGAGGACTTGTTCTGTTTTAGGAGCATTTGGTCTGTGATTGGAGAATTTGTTCTCTGCCTGGAGAACTTGCGCTATATTTGGAGGATATGTTGAGAGCCTGGAGGACATGTTGAGAGCCTGGAGGACACGTTGAGAGCCTGGAGGACACGTTGAGAGCCTGGAGGACACGTGGAGAGCCTGGAGGACACGTGGAGAGCCTGGAGGACACATGGAGAGCCTGGAGGACACGTGGAGAGCCTGGAGGACACGTGGAGAGCCTGGAGGACACGTGGAGAGCCTGGAGGACACGTGGAGAGCCTGGAGGACATGTTGAGGGCCTGGAGGACATGTTCTCTTATCGGAGCATTTGGTATGTCATTTGGGGGACTTGTTCTGTGCTTGGTGAAAATGAACTATGATGATTGGAGGACTTGTTTTGACATTGGAGGACTTGTTTTGACATTGGAGGACTTGTTTTGACATTGGAGGACTTGTTTTGACATTGGAGGACTTGTTTTGACATTGGAGGACTTGTTTTGACATTGGAGGACTTGTTTTGACATTGGAGGACTTGGACTTGTTCACAGCTTGGAGGACTTGTTCACAGCTTGGAGGACTTGTTCACAGCTTGGAGGACTTGTTCACAGCTTGGAGGACTTGTTCACAGCTTGGAGGACTTGTTCACAGCTTGGAGGACTTGTTCACAGCTTGGAGGACTTGTTCACAGCTTGGAGGACTTGTTCACAGCTTGGAGGACTTGTTGTCTTATCGGAGCATTTGGTATGTCACTGGGGGACTTGTTCTGTGCCTGGTGAACATGAACTATGATGATTGGAGGACTTGTTGTGAGATTGGAGGACTTGTTGTGAGATTGGAGGACTTGTTGTGAGATTGGAGGACTTGTTGTGAGATTGGAGGACTTGTTGTGAGATTGGAGGACTTGACTTGTTGTGAGATTGGAGGACTTGACTTGTTGTGAGATTGGAGGACTTGACTGGTTGTGAGATTGGAGGACTTAACTGGTTGTGAGATTGGAGGACTTGACTGGTTGTGAGATTGGAGGACTTGACTGGTTGTGAGATTGGAGGACTTGTGAGTTTGATGTGGTTGTTCTGAGATTGGAGGACTTGTGAGTTTGATGTGGTTGTTCTGAGATTTTAGGAATTGTTCTGAGTTTGATGTGGTTGTTCTGAGATTTTAGGAATTATTCTGAGTTTGATGTGGTTGTTCTGAGATTTTAGGAATTGTTCTGAGTTTGATGTGGTTGTTCTGAGATTTTAGGAATTGTTCTGAGTTTGATGTGGTTGTTCTGAGATTTTAGGAATTGTTCTGAGTTTGATGTGGTTGTTCTGAGATTTTAGGAATTGTTCTGAGCTTGGAGTTCTTCTTCAGAGCTTGGAGGACTTGTTCTATTCTAGGAGCATTTGGTCTGTGATTGGAGAAATTGTTCTGTGCCTGGAGAGCTTGCACTGTGATTGAAGAAATTTTTCTGAGGTTGGAGGACTTGTTCAGAGCTCGGAGGACTTGTTCAGAGTTCGGAGGACTTGTTCAGAGCTCGGAGGACTTGTTCAGAGCTCGGAGGACTTGCTCGCAGCGTGGAGGACTTGCTCGCAGCGTGGAGGACTTGCTCGCAGCGTGGAGGACTTGCTCGCAGCGTGGAGGACTTGCTCGCAGCGTGGAGGACTTGCTCGCAGCGTGGAGGACTTGCTCGCAGCGTGGAGGACTTGCTCGCAGCGTGGAGGACTTGCTCGCAGCGTGGAGGACTTGCTCGCAGCGTGGAGGACTTGCTCGCAGCGTGGAGGACTTGCTCGCAGCGTGGAGGACTTGCTCACAGCGTGGAGGACTTGCTCACAGCGTGGAGGACTTGTTCTCTTATCGGAGCATTTGGTATGTCATTGGGGGACTTGTTCTGTGCCTGGTGACCATGAACTATGATGATTGGAGGACTTGTTGTGAGATTGGAGGACTTGTTGTGAGATTGGAGGACTTGTTGTGAGGTTGGAGGACTTGTTGTGAGATTGGAGGACTTGTTGTGAGTTTGATGTGGTTGTTCTGAGATTTTAGGAATTGTTCTGAGTTTGGAGGACTTCTTCAGAGCTTGGAGGACTTGTTCTATTCTAGGAGCATTTGGTCTGTGATTGGAGAATTTGTTCTGTGCCTGGAGAGCTTGCACTGTGATTGAAAATTTTTTTCTGGGCTTGGAGGACTTGTTCTGAGTTTGGGGGACTTGTTTTGAGTTAGGGGAATTGTTCAGAGCTTGTAGGACTTGTTCAGGGCTTGGAGGACTTGTTCTGTTTTAGGAGCATTTGGTCTGTGATTGGAGAAATTTTTCTCTGCCTGGAGAACTTGCACTATATTTGGAGGACATGTTGAGAGCCTGGAGGACATGTTGAGAGCCTGGAGGACATGTTGAGAGCCTGGAGGACATGTTGAGAGCCTGGAGGACATGTTGAGAGCCTGGAGGACATGTTGAGAGCCTGGAGGACATGTTCTCTTATCGGAGCATTTGGTATGTCATTTGGGGGACTTGTTCTGTGCTTGGTGAAAATGAACTATGATGATTGGAGGACTTGTTTTGAGATTGGAGGACTTGTTTTGAGATTGGAGGACTTGTTGTGACATTGGAGGACTTGTTTTGACATTGGAGGACTTGTTTTGACATTGGAGGATTTGTTTTGACATTGGAGGACTTGTTTTGACATTGGAGGACTTGTTTTGACATTGGAGGACTTGTTTTGACATTGGAGGACTTGTTCACAGCTTGGAGGACTTGTTCAGAGCTTGGAGGACTTGTTCAGAGCTTGGAGGACTTGTTCACAGCTTGGAGGACTTGTTCACAGCTTGGAGGACTTGTTCACAGCTTGGAGGACTTGTTCACAGCTTGGAGGACTTGTTCACAGCTTGGAGGACTTGTTGTCTTATCGGAGCATTTGGTATGTCACTGGGGGACTTGTTCTGTGCCTGGTGAACATGAACTATGATGGTTGGAGGACTTGTTGTGAGATTGGAGGACTTGTTGTGAGATTGGAGGACTTGTTGTGAGATTGGAGGACTTGTTGTGAGATTGGAGGACTTGTTGTGAGATTGGAGGACTTGTTGTGAGATTGGAGGACTTGTTGTGAGTTTGATGTGGTTATTCTGAGATTTTAGGAATTGTTCTGAGTTTGATGTGGTTGTTCTGAGATTTTAGGAATTGTTCTGAGCTTTGAGGACTTCTTCAGAGCTTGGAGGACTTGTTCTATTCTAGGAGCATTTGGTCTGTGATTGGAGAAATTGTTCTGTGCCTGGAGAGCTTGCACTGTGATTGAAGAAATTTTTCTGGGCTTGGAGGACTTGTTCCGAGGTTGGAGGACTTGTTCACAGCTTGGAGGACTTGTTCAAAGCTTGGAGGACTTGTTCACAGCTTGGAGGACTTGTTCAAAGCTTGGAGGACTTGTTCACAGCTTGGAGGTCTTGACTTGTTCACAGCTTGGAGGTCTTGACTTGTTCACAGCTTGGAGGACTTGACTTGTTCACAGCTTGGAGGACTTGACTTGTTCGCAGCTTGGAGGACTTGACTTGTTCTCAGCTTGGAGGACTTGTTCACAGCTTGGAGGACTTGTTCACAGCTTGGAGGACTTGTTCACAGCTTGGAGGACTTGTTCACAGCTTGGAGAACTTGTTCACAGCTTGGAGGACTTGTTCACAGCTTGGAGGACTTGTTCACAGCTTGGAGGACTTGTTCACAGCTTGGAGGACTTGTTGACAGCTTGGAGGACTTGTTGACAGCTTGGAGGACTGGACTTGTTGACAGCTTGGAGGACTGGACTTGTTGACAGCTTGGAGGACTGGACTTGTTGACAGCTTGGAGGTCTTGACTTGTTGACAGCTTGGAGGTCTTGACTTGTTGACAGCTTGGAGGTCTTGACTTATTCATAGCTTGGAGGACTTGTTCACAGCTTGGAGGACTTGTTCACAGCTTGGAGGACTTGTTCACAGCTTGGAGGACTTGTTCACAGCTTGGAGGACTGGACTTGTTCACAGCTTGGAGGACTGGACTTGTTCACAGCTTGGAGGACTGGACTTGTTCACAGCTTGGAGGACTGGACTTGTTCACAGCTTGGAGGACTTGTTCTCTTATCGGAGCATTTGGTATGTCATTGGGGGACTTGTTCTGTGCCTGGTGAACATGAACTATGATGATTGGAGGACTTGTTGTGTGATTGGAGGACTTGTTGTGTGATTGGAGGACTTGTGAGATTGGAGGACTTGTTGTGAGATTGGAGGACTTGTTGTGAGTTTGATGTGGTTGTTCTGAGATTTTAGGAATTGTTCTGAGTTTGGAGGACTTCTTCAGAGCTTGGAGGACTTGTTCTATTCTAGGAGCATTTGGTCTGTGATTGGAGAATTTGTTCTGTGCCTGGAGAGCTTGCACTGTGATTGAAAATTTTTTTCTGGGCTTGGAGGACTTGTTCTGAGTTTGGGGGACTTGTTTTGAGTTAGGGGAATTGTTCAGAGCTTGTAGGACTTGTTCCGAGCTTGGAGGACTTGTTCTGTTTTAGGAGCATTTGGTCTGTGATTGGAGAATTTTTTCTCTGCCTGGAGAACTTGCACTCTATTTGGAGGACATGTTGAGAGCCTGGAGGACATGTTGAGAGCCTGGAGGACATGTTGAGAGCCTGGAGGACATGTTGAGAGCCTGGAGGATATGTTGAGAGCCTGGAGGATATGTTGAGAGCCTGGAGGACATGTTGAGAGCCTGGAGGACATGTTCTCTTATCGGAGCATTTGGTATGTCATTTGGGGGACTTGTTCTGTACTTGGTGAAAATGAACTATAGTGATTGGAGGACTTGTTTTGAGATTGGAGGACTTGTTTTGAGATTGGAGGACTTGTTGTGAGATTGGAGGACTTGTTGTGAGATTGGAGGACTTGTTGTGAGATTGGAGGACTTGTTGTGAGATTGGAGGACTTGTTGTGAGATTGGAGGACTTGTTGTGAGATTGGAGGACTTGTTTTGATATTGGAGGACTTGTTTTGACATTGGAGGACTTGTTCACAGCTTGGAGGACTTGTTCACAGCTTGGAGGACTTGTTCTCTTATCGGAGCATTTGGTATGTCACTGGGGGACTTGTTCTGTGCCTGGTGAACATGAACTATGATGATTGGAGGACTTGTTGTGAGATTGGAGGACTTGTTGTGAGATTGGAGGACTTGTTGTGAGATTGGAGGACTTGTTGTGAGATTGGAGGACTTGTTGTGAGATTGGAGGACTTGTTGTGAGATTGGAGGACTTGTTGTGAGATTGGAGGACTTGTTGTGAGATTGGAGGACTTGTTGTGAGATTGGAGGACTTGTTGTGAGTTTGATGTGGTTGTTCTGAGATTTTAGGAATTGTTCTGAGTTTGATGTGGTTGTTCTGAGATTTTAGGAATTGTTCTGAGCTTTGAGGACTTCTTCAGAGCTTGGAGGACTTGTTCTATTCTAGGAGCATTTGGTCTGTGATTGGAGAAATTGTTCTGTGCCTGGAGAGCTTGCACTGTGATTGAAGAAATTTTTCTGGGCTTGGAGGACTTGTTCCGAGCTTGGAGGAGTTGTTCCGAGCTTGGAGGAATTTTTGACAGCTTGGAGGACTTGTTCAAAGCTTGGAGGACTTGTTCACAGCTTGGAGGACTTGTTCACAGCTTGGAGGACTTGTTCACAGCTTGGAGGACTTGTTCACAGCTTGGAGGACTTGTTCCCAGCTTGGAGGACTTGTTCCCAGCTTGGAGGACTTGTTCCCAGCTTGGAGGACTTGTTCCCAGCTTGGAGGACTTGTTCCCAGCTTGGAGGACTTGTTCCCAGCTTGGAGGACTTGTTCCCAGCTTGGAGGACTTGTTCCCAGCTTGGAGGACTTGTTCCCAGCTTGGAGGACTTGTTCCCAGCTTGGAGGACTTGTTCCCAGCTTGGAGGACTTTTTCTCTTATCGGAGCATTTGGTATGTCATTGGGGGACTTGTTCTGTGCCTGGTGAACATGAACTATGATGATTGGAGGACTTGTTGTGAGATTGGAGGACTTGTTGTGAGATTGGAGGACTTGAGGTGGGATTGGAGGACTTGAGGTGGGATTGGAGGACTTGTGGTGGGATTGGAGGACTTGTGGTGGGATTGGAGGACTTGTGGTGAGATTGGAGGACTTGTGGTGAGATTGGAGGACTTGTGGTGAGATTGGAGGACTTGTGGTGAGATTGGAGGACTTGTTGTGAGTTTGATGTGGTTATTCTGAGATTTTAGAAATTGTTCTGAGTTTGATGTGGTTGTTCTGAGATTTTAGGAATTGTTCTGAGCTTGGAGGATTTCTTCAGAGCGTGGAGGACTTGTTCTATTCTAGGAGCATTTGGTCTGTGATTGGAGAATTTGTTCTGTGCCTGGAGAGCTTGCACTGTGATTGAAGAAATTTTTCTGGGCTTGGAGGACTTGTTCCGAGCTTGGAGGACTTGTTCCGAGCTTGGAGGACTTGTTCCGAGCTTGGAGGACTTGTTCCGAGCTTGGAGGACTTGTTCCGAGCTCGGAGGACTTGTTGTCTTTTAAGAGCATTTGGTCTGTGATTGGAGAAATTGTTCTGTGCCTGGTGAGCTTGCACTGTGATTGAAAATTTTTTTCTTGGCTTGGAGGAATTGTTCTGAGTTTGGGGGACTTGTTCTGAATCTGGGGGACTTGTTTTGAGTAAGGCAATTGTTCAGAGCTTGTAGGACTTGTTCGGGGCTTGGAGGACTTGTTCTGTTTTAGGAGCATTTGGTCTGTGATTAGAGAATTTGTTCTCTGCCTGGAGAACTTGCGCTATATTTGGAGGATATGTTGAGAGCCTGGAGGACATGTTGAGAGCCTGGAGGACACGTTGAGAGCCTGGAGGACACGTTGAGAGCCTGGAGGACACGTTGAGAGCCTGGAGGACACGTTGAGAGCCTGGAGGACACGTGGAGAGCCTGGAGGACACGTGGAGAGCCTGGAGGACACGTGGAGAGCCTGGAGGACACGTGGAGAGCCTGGAGGACATGTTGAGGGCCTGGAGGACATGTTCTCTTATCGGAGCATTTGGTATGTCATTTGGGGGACTTGTTCTGTGCTTGGTGAAAATGAACTATGATGATTGGAGGACTTGTTTTGACATTGGAGGACTTGTTTTGACATTGGAGGACTTGTTTTGACATTGGAGGACTTGTTTTGACATTGGAGGACTTGTTTTGACATTGGAGGACTTGTTTTGACATTGGAGGACTTGGACTTGTTCACAGCTTGGAGGACTTGTTCACAGCTTGGAGGACTTGTTCACAGCTTGGAGGACTTGTTCACAGCTTGGAGGACTTGTTCACAGCTTGGAGGACTTGTTCACAGCTTGGAGGACTTGTTCACAGCTTGGAGGACTTGTTCACAGCTTCGAGGACTTGTTCTCTTATCGGAGCATTTGGTATGTCACTGGGGGACTTGTTCTGTGCCTGGTGAACATGAACTATGATGATTGGAGGACTTGTTGTGAGATTGGAGGACTTGTTGTGAGATTGGAGGACTTGTTGTGAGTTTGATGTGGTTGTTCTGAGATTTTAGGAATTGTTCTGAGTTTGATGTGGTTGTTCTGAGATTTTAGGTATTGTTCTGAGCTTTGAGGACTTCTTCAGAGCTTGGAGGACTTGTTCTATTCTAGGAGCATTTGGTCTGTGATTGGAGAAATTGTTCTGTGCCTGGAGAGCTTGCACTGTGATTGAAGAAATTTTTCTGGTCTTGGAGGACTTGTTCCGAGCTTGGAGGACTTGTTCACAGCTTGGAGGACTTGTTCACAGCTTGGAGGACTTGTTCACAGCATGGAGGACTTGTTCACAGCTTGGAGGACTTGTTCACAGCTTGGAGGACTTGTTCACAGCTTGGAGGACTTGACTTGTTCACAGCTTGGAGGACTTGACTTGTTCACAGCTTGGAGGACTTGACTTGTTCACAGCTTGGAGGACTTGACTTGTTCACAGCTTGGAGGACTTGACTTGTTCACAGCTTGGAGGACTTGACTTGTTCACAGCTTGGAGGACTTGACTTGTTCACAGCTTGGAGGACTTGACTTGTTCACAGCTTGGAGGACTTGACTTGTTCACAGCTTGGAGGACTTGACTTGTTCACAGCTTGGAGGACTTGACTTGTTCTCGGCTTGGAGGACTTGTTCAGAGCTTGGAGGACTTGTTCACAGCTTGGAGGACTTGTTCACAGCTTGGAGGACTTGACTTGTTCACAGCTTGGAGGACTTGACTTGTTCACAGCTTGGAGGACTTGTTCGCAGCTTGGAGGACTGGACGTGTTCGCAGCTTGGAGGACTGGACGTGTTCGCAGCTTGGAGGACTGGACGTGTTCGCAGCTTGGAGGACTGGACGTGTTTGCAACTTGGAGGACTTGACTTGTTCGCAGCTTGGAGGACTTGACTTGTTCACAGCTTGGAGGACTTGACTTGTTCACAGCTTGGAGGACTTGACTTGTTCACAGCTTGGAGGACTTGACTTGTTCACAGCTTGGAGGACTTGACTTGTTCACAGCTTGGAGGACTTGACTTGTTCACAGCTTGGAGGACTTGTTCACAGCTTGGAGGACTTGTTCACAGCTTGGAGGACTTGTTCACAGCTTGGAGGACTTGTTCACAGCTTGGAGGACGTGTTCGCAGCTTGGAGGACTTGACTTGTTCGCAGCTTGGAGGACTTGACTTGTTCGCAGCTTGGAGGACTTGACTTGTTCGCAGCTTGGAGGACTTGACTTGTTCGCAGCTTGGAGGACTTGACTTGTTCGCAGCTTGGAGGACTTGTTCTCTTATCGGAGCATTTGGTATGTCATTGGGGGACTTGTTCTGTGCCTGGTGAACATGAACTATGATGATTGGAGGACTTGTTGTGAGATTGGAGGACTTGTGGTGAGATTGGAGGACTTGTGGTGAGATTGGAGGACTTGTGGTGAGATTGGAGGACTTGTTCTGAGTTTGATGTGGTTGTTCTGAGATTGTAGGAATTGTTCTGAGTTTGATGTGGTTGTTCTGAGATTGTAGGAATTGTTCTGAATTTGATATGGTTGTTCTGAGATTGTAGGAATTGTTCTGAGTTTGATGTGGTTGTTGTGAGATTTTAGGAATTGTTGTGAGGTTGATGTGGTTGTTCTGAGATTTTAGGAATTGTTCTGAATTTGATGTGGTTGTTGTGAGATTTATGAATTGTTCTGAGCTTGGAGGACTTGTTCTATTCTAGGAGCATTTGGTCTGTGATTGGAGAATTTGTTCTGTGCCTGGAGAGCTTGCACTGTGATTAAAGAAATTTTTCTGAGCTTGGAGGACTTGTTCAGGGCTTGGAGGACTTGTTCACAGCTTGGAGGACTTGTTCACAGCTTGGAGGACTTGTTCACAGCTTGGAGGACTTGTTCACAGCTTGGAGGACTTGTTCACAGCTTGGAGGACTTGTTCACAGCTTGGAGGACTTGTTCACAGCTTGGAGGACTTGTTCACAGCTTGGAGGACTTGACTTGTTCACAGCTTGGAGGACTTGACTTGTTCACAGCTTGGAGGACTTGTTCACAGCTTGGAGGACTTGTTCACAGCTTGGAGGACTTGTTCACAGCTTGGAGGACTTGTTCACAGCTTGGAGGACTTGACTTGTTCACAGCTTGGAGGACTTGACTTGTTCACAGCTTGGAGGACTTGACTTGTTCACAGCTTGGAGGACTTGACTTGTTCACAGCTTGGAGGACTTGTTCACAGCTTGGAGGACTTGTTCACAGCTTGGAGGACGTGTTCGCAGCTTGGAGGACTGGACGTGTTCGCAGCTTGGAGGACTTGACTTGTTCGCAGCTTGGAGGACTTGACTTGTTCGCAGCTTGGAGGACTTGACTTGTTCGCAGCTTGGAGGACTTGACTTGTTCGCAGCTTGGAGGACTTGACTTGTTCGCAGCTTGGAGGACTTGTTCTCTTATCGGAGCATTTGGTATGTCATTGGGGGACATGTTCTGTGCCTGGTGAACATGAACTATGATGATTGGAGGACTTGTTGTGAGATTGGAGGACTTGTGGTGAGATTGGAGGACTTGTGGTGAGATTGGAGGACTTGTGGTGAGATTGGAGGACTTGTGGTGAGATTGGAGGACTTGTGGTGAGATTGGAGGACTTGTTCTGAGTTTGATGTGGTTGTTCTGAGATTGTAGGAATTGTTCTGAGTTTGATGTGGTTGTTCTGAGATTGTAGGAATTGTTCTGAATTTGATGTGGTTGTTCTGAGATTGTAGGAATTGTTCTGAGTTTGATGTGGTTGTTGTGAGATTTTAGGAATTGTTGTGAGGTTGATGTGGTTGTTCTGAGATTTTAGGAATTGTTCTGAGTTTGATGTGGTTGTTGTGAGATTTATGAATTGTTCTGAGCTTGGAGGACTTGTTCTAGTCTAGGAGCATTTGGTCTGTGATTGGAGAATTTGTTCTGTGCCTGGAGAGCTTGCACTGTGATTAAAGAAATTTTTCTGAGCTTGGAGGACTTGTTCAGGGCTTGGAGGACTTGTTCACAGCTTGGAGGACTTGTTCACAGCTTGGAGGACTTGTTCACAGCTTGGAGGACTTGTTCACAGCTTGGAGGACTTGTTCACAGCTTGGAGGACTTGTTCACAGCTTGGAGGACTTGACTTGTTCACAGCTTGGAGGACTTGACTTGTTCACAGCTTGGAGGACTTGTTCACAGCTTGGAGGACTTGTTCACAGCTTGGAGGACTTGTTCACAGCTTGGAGGACTTGTTCACAGCTTGGAGGACTTGTTCACAGCTTGGAGGACTTGTTCACAGCTTGGAGGACTTGTTCACAGCTTGGAGGACTTGTTCACAGCTTGGAGGACTTGTTCACAGCTTGGAGGACTTGTTCACAGCTTGGAGGACTTGTTCACAGCTTGGAGGACTTGTTCACAGCTTGGAGGACTTGTTCACAGCTTGGAGGACTTGTTCACAGCTTGGAGGACTTGTTCACAGCTTGGAGGACTTGTTCACAGCTTGGAGGACTTGTTGTCTTATCGGAGCGTTTGGTATGTCACTGGGGGACTTGTTCTGTGCCTGGTGAACATGAACTATGATGATTGGAGGACTTGTTGTGAGATTGGAGGACTTGTTGTGAGATTGGAGGACTTGTTGTGAGATTGGAGGACTTGTTGTGAGATTGGAGGACTTGTTGTGAGATTGGAGGACTTGTTGTGAGTTTGATGTGGTTGTTCTGAGATTTTAGGAATTGTTCTGAGTTTGATGTGGTTGTTCTGAGATTTTAGGAATTGTTCTGAGTTTGATGTGGTTGTTGTGAGATTTTAGGAATTGTTCTGAGCTTGGAGGACTTGTTCACAGCTTGGAGGACTTGTTCCGAGCTTGGAGGACTTGTTGTCTTTTAAGAGCATTTGGTCTGTGATTGGAGAAATTGTTCTGTGCCTGGAGAGCTTGCACTGTGATTGAAAATTTTTTTCATGGCTTGGAGGAATTGTTCTGAGTTTGGGGGACTTGTTCTGAATCTGGGGGACTTGTTTTGAGTAAGGCAATTGTTCAGAGGTTGTAGGACTTGTTCGGGGCTTGGAGGACTTGTTCTTTTTTAGGAGCATTTGGTCTGTGATAGGAGAATTTGTTCTCTGCCTGGAGAACTTGCGCTATATTTGGAGGACATGTTGAGAGCCTTGAGGACATGTTGAGAGCCTGGAGGACATGTAGAGAGCCTGGAGGACACGTTGAGAGCCTGGAGTACACGTTGAGAGCCTGGAGGACATGTGGAGAGCCTGGAGGACATGTGGAGAGCCTGGAGGACATGTGGAGAGCCTGGAGGACATGTGGAGAGCCTGGAGGACATGTGGAGAGCCTGGAGGACATGTTCTCTTATCGGAGCATTTGGTATGTCATTTGGGGGACTTGTTCTGTGCTTGGTGAAAATGAACTATGATGATTGGAGGACTTGTTTTGAGATTGGAGGACTTGTTTTGACATTGGAGGACTTGTTTTGACATTGGAGGACTTGTTTTGACATTGGAGGACTTGTTGTGACATTGGAGGACTTGTTGTGACATTGGAGGACTTGTTGTGACATTGGAGGACTTGTTTTGACATTGGAGGACTTGGACTTGTTCACAGCTTGGAGGACTTGTTCACAGCTTGGAGGACTTGTTCACAGCTTGGAGGACTTGTTCACAGCTTGGAGGACTTGTTCACAGCTTGGAGGACTTGTTGTCTTATCGGAGCATTTGGTATGTCACTGGGGGACTTGTTCTGTGCCTGGTGAACATGAACTATGATGATTGGAGGACTTGTTGTGAGATTGGAGGACTTGTTGTGAGATTGGAGGACTTGTTGTGAGATTGGAGGACTTGTTGTGAGATTGGAGGACTTGTGGTGGGATTGGAGGACTTGTGGTGGGATTGGAGGACTTGTGGTGGGATTGGAGGACTTGTGGTGAGATTGGAGGACTTTTGGTGAGATTGGAGGACTTGTGGTGAGATTGGAGGACTTGTGGTGAGATTGGAGGACTTGTGGTGAGATTGGAGGACTTGTGGTGAGATTGGAGGACTTGTTCTGAGTTTGATGTGGTTGTTCTGAGATTGTAGGAATTGTTCTGAGTTTGATGTGGTTTTTCTGAGATTGTAGGAATTGTTCTGAGTTTGATGTGGTTGTTCTGAGATTGTAGGAATTGTTGTGAGTTTGATGTGGTTGTTCTGAGATTTTAGGAATTGTTCTGAGTTTCATGTGGTTGTTCTGAGATTTTAGGAATTGTTCCGAGCTTGGAGGACTTGTTCCGAGCTTGGAGGACTTGTTGTCTTTTAAGAGAATTTGGTCTGTGATTGGAGAAATTGTTCTGTGCCTGGAGAGCTTGCACTGTGATTGAAAATTTTTTTCTTGGCTTAGAGGAATTGTTCTGAGTTTGGGGGACTTGTTCTGAATCTGGGGGACTTGTTTTGAGTAAGGCAATTGTTCAGAGGTTGTAGGACTTGTTCGGGGCTTGGAGGACTTGTTCTGTTTTAGGAGCATTTGATCTGTGATTGGAGAATTTGTTCTCTGCCTGGAGAACTTGCACTATATTTGGAGGACATGTTGAGAGCCTGGAGGACATGTTGAGAGCCTGGAGGACATGTTGAGAGCCTGGAGGACATGTTGAGAGCCTGGAGGACATGTTGAGAGCCTGGAGGACATGTTGAGAGCCTGGAGGACATGTGGAGAGTCTGGAGGACATGTGGAGAGCCTGGAGGACATGTTGAGAGCCTGGAGGACATGTTCTCTTATCGGAGCATTTGGTATGTCATTTGGGGGACTTGTTCTGTGCTTGGTGAAAATGAACTATGATGATTGGAGGACTTGTTTTGAGATTGGAGGACTTGTTTTGACATTGGAGGACTTGTTTTGACATTGGAGGACTTGTTTTGACATTGGAGGACTTGTTTTGACATTGGAGGACTTGTTTTGACATTGGAGGACTTGTTTTGACATTGGAGGACTTGTTTTGACATTGGAGGACTTGTTGTGACATTGGAGGACTTGTTTTGACATTGGAGGACTTGGACTTGTTCACAGCTTGGAGGACTTGTTCACAGCTTGGAGGACTTGTTCACAGCTTGGAGGACTTGTTCACAGCTTGGAGGACTTGTTCACAGCTTGGAGGACTTGTTCACAGCTTGGAGGACTTGTTCACAGCTTGGAGGACTTGTTCACAGCTTGGAGGACTTGTTCACAGCTTGGAGGACTTGTTGTCTTATCGGAGCATTTGGTATGTCACTGGGGGACTTGTTCTGTGCCTGGTGAACATGAACTATGATGATTGGAGGACTTGTTGTGAGATTGGAGGACTTGTTGTGAGATTGGAGGACTTGTGAGATTGGAGGACTTGTTGTGAGATTGGAGGACTTGTTGTGAGTTTGATGTGGTTGTTCTGAGATTTTAGGAATTGTTCTGAGTTTGGGGGACTTGTTCTGAATCTGGGGGACTTGTTTTGAGTAAGGCAATTGTTCAGAGGTTGTAGGACTTGTTCGGGGCTTGGAGGACTTGTTCTTTTTTAGGAGCATTTGGTCTGTGATAGGAAAATTTGTTCTCTGCCTGGAGAACTTGCGCTATATTTGGAGGACATGTTGAGAGCCTGGAGGACATGTAGAGAGCCTGGAGGACACGTTGAGAGCCTGGAGTACACGTTGAGAGCCTGGAGGACATGTGGAGAGCCTGGAGGACATGTGGAGAGCCTGGAGGACATGTGGAGAGCCTGGAGGACATGTTGAGAGCCTGGAGGACATGTTCTCTTATCGGAGCATTTGGTATGTCATTTGGGGGACTTGTTCTGTGCTTGGTGAAAATGAACTATGATGATTGGAGGACTTGTTTTGAGATTGGAGGACTTGTTTTGACATTGGAGGACTTGTTTTGACATTGGAGGACTTGTTTTGACATTGGAGGACTTGTTGTGACATTGGAGGACTTGTTGTGACATTGGAGGACTTGTTTTGACATTGGAGGACTTGGACTTGTTCACAGCTTGGAGGACTTGTTCACAGCTTGGAGGACTTGTTCACAGCTTGGAGGACTTGTTCACAGCTTGGAGGACTTGTTCACAGCTTGGAGGACTTGTTGTCTTATCGGAGCATTTGGTATGTCACTGGGGGACTTGTTCTGTGCCTGGTGAACATGAACTATGATGATTGGAGGACTTGTTGTGAGATTGGAGGACTTGTTGTGAGATTGGAGGACTTGTTGTGAGATAGGAGGACTTGTTGTGAGATTGGAGGACTTGTTGTGAGATTGGAGGACTTGACTTGTTGTGAGATTGGAGGACTTGACTTGTTGTGAGATTGGAGGACTTGACTTGTTGTGAGATTGGAGGACTTGACTGGTTGTGAGATTGGAGGACTTGACTGGTTGTGAGATTGGAGGACTTGACTGGTTGTGAGATTGGAGGACTTGACTGGTTGTGAGATTGGAGGACTTGACTGGTTGTGAGATTGGAGGACTTGTGAGTTTGATGTGGTTGTTCTGAGATTGGAGGACTTGTGAGTTTGATGTGGTTGTTCTGAGATTTTAGGAATTGTTCTGAGTTTGATGTGGTTGTTCTGAGATTTTAGGAATTGTTCTGAGTTTGATGTGGTTGTTCTGAGATTTTAGGAATTGTTCTGAGCTTTGAGGACTTCTTCAGAGCTTGGAGGACTTGTTCTATTCTAGGAGCATTTGGTCTGTGATTGGAGAAATTGTTCTGTGCCTGGAGAGCTTGCACTGTGATTGAAGAAATTTTTCTGGGCTTGGAGGACTTGTTCCGAGGTTGGAGGACTTGTTCACAGCTTGGAGGACTTGTTCAAAGCTTGGAGGACTTGTTCACAGCATGGAGGACTTGTTCACAGCTTGGAGGACTTGTTCACAGCATGGAGGACTTGTTCACAGCTTGGAGGTCTTGACTTGTTCACAGCTTGGAGGACTTGACTTGTTCACAGCTTGGAGGACTTGACTTGTTCACAGCTTGGAGGACTTGTTCAGAGCTTGGAGGACTTGTTCAGAGCTTGGAGGACTTGTTCAGAGCTTGGAGGACTTGTTCAGAGCTTGGAGGACTTGTTCACAGCTTGGAGGACTTGTTCACAGCTTGGAGGACTTGTTCACAGCTTGGAGGACTTGTTCACAGCTTGGAGGACTTGTTCACAGCTTGGAGGACTTGTTCACAGCTTGGAGGACTTGTTCACAGCTTGGAGGACTTGTTCACAGCTTGGAGGACTTGTTCACAGCTTGGAGGACTTGTTCACAGCTTGGAGGACTTGTTCACAGCTTGGAGGACTTGTTCACAGCTTGGAGGACTTGTTCTCTTATCGGAGCATTTGGTATGTCATTGGGGGACTTGTTCTGTGCCTGGTGAACATGAACTATGATGATTGGAGGACTTGTTGTGAGTTTGGAGGACTTGTTGTGTGATTGGAGGACTTGTTGTGCGATTGGAGGACTTGTTGTGAGATTGGAGGACTTGTTGTGAGTTTGATGTGGTTGTTCTGAGATTTTAGGAATTGTTCTGAGTTTGGAGGACTTGTTCCGAGCTTGGAGGACTTGTTCTGTTTTAGGAGCATTTGGTCTGTGATTGGAGAATTTTTTCTCTGCCTGGAGAACTTGCACTCTATTTGGAGGACCTGTTGAGAGCCTGGAGGACCTGTTGAGAGCCTGGAGGACATGTTGAGAGCCTGGAGGACATGTTGAGAGCCTGGAGGACATGTTGAGAGCCTGGAGGATATGTTGAGAGCCTGGAGGACATGTTGAGAGCCTGGAGGACATGTTCTCTTATCGGAGCATTTGGTATGTCATTTGGGGGACTTGTTCTGTACTTGGTGAAAATGAACTATAGTGATTGGAGGACTTGTTTTGAGATTGGAGGACTTGTTGTGAGATTGGAGGACTTGTTGTGAGATTGGAGGACTTGTTGTGAGATTGGAGGACTTGTTGTGAGATTGGAGGACTTGTTGTGAGATTGGAGGACTTGTTGTGAGATTGGAGGACTTGTTGTGAGATTGGAGGACTTGTTTTGATATTGGAGGACTTGTTTTGACATTGGAGGACTTGTTCACAGCTTGGAGGACTTGTTCACAGCTTGGAGGACTTGTTCACAGCTTGGAGGACTTGTTCACAGCTTGGAGGACTTGTTCACAGCTTGGAGGACATGTTCTCTTATCGGAGCATTTGGTATGTCACTGGGGGACTTGTTCTGTGCCTGGTGAACATGAACTATGATGATTGGAGGACTTGTTGTGAGATTGGAGGACTTGTTGTGAGATTGGAGGACTTGTTGTGAGATTGGAGGACTTGTTGTGAGATTGGAGGACTTGTTGTGAGATTGGAGGACTTGTTGTGAGTTTGATGTGGTTGTTCTGAGATTTTAGGAATTGTTCTGAGTTTGATGTGGTTGTTCTGAGATTTTAGGAATTGTTCTGAGCTTTGAGGACTTCTTCAGAGCTTGGAGGACTTGTTGTATTCTAGGAGCATTTGGTCTGTGATTGGAGAAATTGTTCTGTGCCTGGAGAGCTTGCACTGTGATTGAAGAAATTTTTTTGGGCTTGGAGGACTTGTTCCGAGCTTGGAGGAATTTTTGACAGCTTGGAGGACTTGTTCAAAGCTTGGAGGACTTGTTCAAAGCTTGGAGGACTTGTTCAAAGCTTGGAGGACTTGTTCAAAGCTTGGAGGACTTGTTCACAGCTTGGAGGACTTGTTCACAGCTTGGAGGACTTGTTCACAGCTTGGAGGACTTGTTCACAGCTTGGAGGACTTGTTCACAGCTTGGAGGACTTGTTCACAGCTTGGAGGACTTGTTCACAGCTTGGAGGACTTGTTCACAGCTTGGAGGACTTGTTCACAGCTTGGAGGACTTGTTCACAGCTTGGAGGACTTGTTCACAGCTTGGAGGACTTGTTCACAGCTTGGAGGACTTGTTCACAGCTTGGAGGACTTGTTCACAGCTTGGAGGACTTTTTCTCTTATCGGAGCATTTGGTATGTCATTGGGGGACTTGTTCTGTGCCTGGTGAACATGAACTATGATGATTGGAGGACTTGTTGTGAGATTGGAGGACTTGTTGTGAGATTGGAGGACTTGAGGTGGGATTGGAGGACTTGAGGTGGGATTGGAGGACTTGTGGTGGGATTGGAGGACTTGTGGTGGGATTGGAGGACTTGTGGTGAGATTGGAGGACTTGTGGTGAGATTGGAGGACTTGTGGTGAGATTGGAGGACTTGTTCTGAGTTTGATGTGGTTGTTCTGAGATTTTAGGAATTGTTCTTAGTTTGATGTGGTCGTTCTGAGATTGTAGGAATTGTTCTGAGTTTGATGTGGTTGTTCTGAGATTGTAGGAATTGTTCTGAGATTGCTGTGGTTGTTCTGAGATTTTAGGAATTGTTCTGAGTTTGATGTGGTTGTTCTGAGATTTTAGGAATTGTTCTGAGTTTGATGTGGTTGTTGTGAGATTTTAGGAATTGTTCTGAGATTGCAGGACTTGTTGTGAGATTGGAGGACTTGTTGTGAGATTTGAGGACTTGTTGTGAGATTGGAGGACTTGTTGTGAGTTTGATGTGGTTATTCTGAGATTTTAGGAATTGTTCTGAGTTTGATGTGGTTGTTCTGAGATTTTAGGAATTGTTCTGAGCTTGGAGGATTTCTTCAGAGTGTGGAGGACTTGTTCTATTCTAGGAGCATTTGGTCTGTGATTGGAGAATTTGTTCTGTGCCTGGAGAGCTCGCACTGTGATTGAAAATTTTTTTCTTGGCTTGGAGGAATTGTTCTGAGTTTGGGGGACTTGTTCTGAATCTGGGGGACTTGTTTTGAGTAAGGCAATTGTTCAGAGCTTTTAGGAATTGTTCGGGGCTTGGAGGACTTGTTCTGTTTTAGGAGCATTTGGTCTGTGATTGGAGAATTTGTTCTCTGCCTGGAGAACTTGCGCTATATTTGGAGGATATGTTGAGAGCCTGGAGGACATGTTGAGAGCCTGGAGGACACGTTGAGAGCCTGGAGGACACGTTGAGAGCCTGGAGGACACGTGGAGAGCCTGGAGGACACGTAGAGAGCCTGGAGGACACGTGGAGAGCCTGGAGGACACGTGGAGAGCCTGGAGGACACGTGGAGAGCCTGGAGGACATGTGGAGAGCCTGGAGGACATGTTGAGGGCCTGGAGGACATGTTCTCTTATCGGAGCATTTGGTATGTCATTTGGGGGACTTGTTCTGTGCTTGGTGAAAATGAACTATGATGATTGGAGGACTTGTTTTGACATTGGAGGACTTGTTTTGACATTGGAGGACTTGTTTTGACATTGGAGGACTTGTTTTGACATTGGAGGACTTGTTTTGACATTGGAGGACTTGTTTTGACATTGGAGGACTTGTTTTGACATTGGAGGACTTGTTTTGACATTGGAGGACTTGTTTTGACATTGGAGGACTTGTTTTGACATTGGAGGACTTGTTCACAGCTTGGAGGACTTGTTCACAGCTTGGAGGACTTGTTCACAGCTTGGAGGACTTGTTCACAGCTTGGAGGACTTGTTCACAGCTTGGAGGACTTGTTGTCTTATCGGAGCATTTGGTATGTCACTGGGGGACTTGTTCTGTGCCTGGTGAACATGAACTATGATGATTGGAGGACTTGTTGTGAGATTGGAGGACTTGTTGTGAGATTGGAGGACTTGTTGTGAGTTTGATGTGGTTGTTCTGAGATTTTAGGAATTGTTCTGAGTTTGATGTGGTTGTTCTGAGATTTTAGGTATTGTTCTGAGCTTTGAGGACTTCTTCAGAGCTTGGAGGACTTGTTCTATTCTAGGAGCATTTGGTCTGTGATTGGAGAAATTGTTCTGTGCCTGGAGAGCTTGCACTGTGATTGAAGAAATTTTTCTGGGCTTGGAGGACTTGTTCCGAGCTTGGAGGACTTGTTCACAGCTTGGAGGACTTGTTCACAGCTTGGAGGACTTGACTTGTTCACAGCTTGGAGGACTTGACTTGTTCACAGCTTGGAGGACTTGACTTGTTCACAGCTTGGAGGACTTGACTTGTTCACAGCTTGGAGGACTTGACTTGTTCACAGCTTGGAGGACTTGACTTGTTCACAGCTTGGAGGACTTGACTTGTTCACAGCTTGGAGGACTTGACTTGTTCTCGGCTTGGAGGACTTGTTCACAGCTTGGAGGACTTGTTCACAGCTTGGAGGACTTGTTCACAGCTTGGAGGACTTGACTTGTTCACAGCTTGGAGGACTTGACTTGTTCACAGCTTGGAGGACTTGACTTGTTCACAGCTTGGAGGACTTGACTTGTTCACAGCTTGGAGGACTTGACTTGTTCACAGCTTGGAGGACTTGACTTGTTCACAGCTTGGAGGACTTGACTTGTTCACAGCTTGGAGGACTTGACTTGTTCACAGCTTGGAGGACTTGACTTGTTCACAGCTTGGAGGACTTGTTCACAGCTTGGAGGACTTGTTCACAGCTTGGAGGACTTGTTCACAGCTTGGAGGACTTGTTCGCAGCTTGGAGGACTGGACGTGTTCGCAGCTTGGAGGACTTGACTTGTTCGCAGCTTGGAGGACTTGACTTGTTCGCAGCTTGGAGGACTTGACTTGTTCACAGCTTGGAGGACTTGACTTGTTCACAGCTTGGAGGACTTGACTTGTTCACAGCTTGGAGGACTTGACTTGTTCACAGCTTGGAGGACTTGTTCACAGCTTGGAGGACTTGTTCACAGCTTGGAGGACTTGTTCACAGCTTGGAGGACTTGTTCACAGCTTGGAGGACTGGACGTGTTCGCAGCTTGGAGGACTTGACTTGTTCGCAGCTTGGAGGACTTGACTTGTTCGCAGCTTGGAGGACTTGACTTGTTCGCAGCTTGGAGGACTTGACTTGTTCGCAGCTTGGAGGACTTGACTTGTTCGCAGCTTGGAGGACTTGTTCTCTTATCGGAGCATTTGGTATGTCATTGGGGGACTTGTTCTGTGCCTGGTGAACATGAACTATGATGATTGGAGGACTTGTTGTGAGATTGGAGGACTTGTGGTGAGATTGGAGGACTTGTGGTGAGATTGGAGGACTTGTGGTGAGATTGGAGGACTTGTGGTGAGATTGGAGGACTTGTGGTGAGATTGGAGGACTTGTGGTGAGATTGGAGGACTTGTGGTGAGATTGGAGGACTTGTGGTGAGATTGGAGGACTTGTGGTGAGATTGGAGGACTTGTTCTGAGTTTGATGTGGTTGTTCTGAGATTGTAGGAATTGTTCTGAGTTTGATGTGGTTGTTCTGAGATTGTAGGAATTGTTCTGAATTTGATGTGGTTGTTCTGAGATTGTAGGAATTGTTCTGAGTTTGATGTGGTTGTTGTGAGATTTTAGGAATTGTTGTGAGGTTGATGTGGTTGTTCTGAGATTTTAGGAATTGTTCTGAGTTTGATGTGGTTTTGTGAGATTTATGAATTGTTCTGAGCTTGGAGGACTTGTTCTATTCTAGGAGAGTTTGGTCTGTGATTGGAGAATTTGTTCTGTGCCTGGAGAGCTTGCACTGTGATTAAAGAAATTTTTCTGAGCTTGGAGGACTTGTTCACAGCTTGGAGGACTTGTTCACAGCTTGGAGGACTTGTTCACAGCTTGGAGGACTTGTTCACAGCTTGGAGGACTTGTTCACAGCTTGGAGGACTTGTTCACAGCTTGGAGGACTTGTTCACAGCTTGGAGGACTTGTTCCCAGCTTGGAGGACTTGTTCCCAGCTTTGAGGACTTGTTCCCAGCTTGGAGGACTTGTTCCCAGCTTGGAGGACTTGTTCTCTTATCGGAGCATTTGGTATGTCACTGGGGGACTTGTTCTGTGCCTGGTGAACATGAACTATGATGATTGGAGGACTTGTTGTGAGATTGGAGGACTTGTTGTGAGATTGGAGGACTTGTTGTGAGATTGGAGGACTTGTTGTGAGATTGGAGGACTTGTTGTGAGATTGGAGGACTTGTGAGATTGCAGGACTTGTTGTGAGTTTGATGTGGTTGTTCTGAGATTTTAGGAATTGTTCTGAGTTTGATGTGGTTGTTCTGAGATTTTAGTAATTGTTCTGAGCTTTGAGGACTTCTTCAGAGCTTGGAGGACTTGTTCTATTCTAGGAGCATTTGGTCTGTGATTGGAGAATTTGTTCTGTGCCTGGAGAGCTTGCACTGTGATTGAAGAAATTTTTCAGGGCTTGGAGGACTTGTTCTGAGGTTGGAGGACTTGTTCACAGCTTGGAGGACTTGTTCACAGCTTGGAGGACTTGTTCACAGCTTGGAGGACTTGTTCAAAGCTTGGAGGACTTGTTCACAGGTTGGAGGACTTGTTCACAGCATGGAGGACTTGTTCACAGCTTGGAGGACTTGACTTGTTCACAGCTTGGAGGACTTGTTCACAGCTTGGAGGACTTGTTCACAGCTTGGAGGACTGGACGTGTTCGCAGCTTGGAGGACTTGACTTGTTCGCAGCTTGGAGGACTTGACTTGTTCGCAGCTTGGAGGACTTGACTTGTTCGCAGCTTGGAGGACTTGACTTGTTCGCAGCTTGGAGGACTTGTTCTCTTATCGGAGCATTTGGTATGTCATTGGGGGACTTGTTCTGTGCCTGGTGAACATGAACTATGATGATTGGAGGACTTGTTGTGAGATTGGAGGACTTGTGGTGAGATTGGAGGACTTGTGGTGAGATTGGAGGACTTGTGGTGAGATTGGAGGACTTGTGGTGAGATTGGAGGACTTGTGGTGAGATTGGAGGACTTGTGGTGAGATTGGAGGACTTGTGGTGAGATTGGAGGACTTGTGGTGAGATTGGAGGACTTGTGGTGAGATTGGAGGACTTGTGGTGAGATTGGAGGACTTGTGGTGAGATTGGAGGACTTGTGGTGAGATTGGAGGACTTGTGGTGAGATTGGAGGACTTGTTCTGAGTTTGATGTGGTTGTTCTGAGATTGTAGGAATTGTTCTGAGTTTGATGTGGTTGTTCTGAGATTGTAGGAATTGTTCTGAGTTTGATGTGGTTGTTGTGAGATTTTAGGAATTGTTGTGAGGTTGATGTGGTTGTTCTGAGATTTTAGGAATTGTTCTGAGTTTGATGTGGTTGTTGTGAGATTTATGAATTGTTCTGAGCTTGGAGGACTTGTTCTATTCTAGGAGAGTTTGGTCTGTGATTGGAGAATTTGTTCTGTGCCTGGAGAGCTTGCACTGTGATTAAAGAAATTTTTCTGAGCTTGGAGGACTTGTTCACAGCTTGGAGGACTTGTTCACAGCTTGGAGGACTTGTTCACAGCTTGGAGGACTTGTTCACAGCTTGGAGGACTTGTTCACAGCTTGGAGGACTTGTTCACAGCTTGGAGGACTTGTTCACAGCTTGGAGGACTTGTTCCCAGCTTGGAGGACTTGTTCCCAGCTTTGAGGACTTGTTCCCAGCTTGGAGGACTTGTTCCCAGCTTGGAGGACTTGTTCTCTTATCGGAGCATTTGGTATGTCACTGGGGGACTTGTTCTGTGCCTGGTGAACATGAACTATGATGATTGGAGGACTTGTTGTGAGATTGGAGGACTTGTTGTGAGATTGGAGGACTTGTTGTGAGATTGGAGGACTTGTTGTGAGATTGGAGGACTTGTTGTGAGATTGGAGGACTTGTTGTGAGATTGCAGGACTTGTTGTGAGTTTGATGTGGTTGTTCTGAGATTTTAGGAATTGTTCTGAGTTTGATGTGGTTGTTCTGAGATTTTAGTAATTGTTCTGAGCTTTGAGGACTTCTTCAGAGCTTGGAGGACTTGTTCTATTCTAGGAGCATTTGGTCTGTGATTGGAGAATTTGTTCTGTGCCTGGAGAGCTTGCACTGTGATTGAAGAAATTTTTCAGGGCTTGGAGGACTTGTTCTGAGGTTGGAGGACTTGTTCACAGCTTGGAGGACTTGTTCACAGCTTGGAGGACTTGTTCACAGCTTGGAGGACTTGTTCACAGCTTGGAGGACTTGTTCAAAGCTTGGAGGACTTGTTCAAAGCTTGGAGGACTTGTTCAAAGCTTGGAGGACTTGTTCACAGCATGGAGGACTTGTTCACAGCTTGGAGGACTTGACTTGTTCACAGCTTGGAGGACTTGTTCACAGCTTGGAGGACTTGACTTGTTCACAGCTTGGAGGACTTGACTTGTTCACAGCTTGGAGGACTTGACTTGTTCACAGCTTGGAGGACTTGACTTGTTCACAGCTTGGAGGACTTGTTCTCTTATCGGAGCATTTGGTATGTCATTGGGGGACTTGTTCTTTGTCTGGTGAACATGAACTATGATGATTGGAGGACTTGTGGTGAGATTGGAGGACTTGTGGTGAGATTGGAGGACTTGTGGTGAGATTGGAGGACTTGTGGTGAGATTGGAGGACTTGTGGTGAGATTGGAGGACTTGTGGTGAGATTGGAGGACTTGTTCTGAGTTTGATGTGGTTGTTCTGAGATTGTAGGAATTGTTCTGAGTTCGATGTGGCTGTTCTGAGATTGTTGGAATTGTTCTGAGTTTGATGTGGTTGTTCTGAGATTTTAGGAATTGTTGTCAGTTTGATGTGGTTGTTGTGAGATTTTAGGAATTGTTCTGAGCTTGGAGGACTTGTTCTATTCTAGGAGCATTTGGTCTGTGATTGGAGAATTTGTTCTGTGCCTGGAGAGCTTGCACTGTGATTGAAGAAATTTTTTTGGGCTTGGAGGACTTGTTCAGGGCTTGGAGGACTTGTTCAGGGCTTGGAGGACTTGTTCAGGGCTTGGAGGACTTGTTCAGGGCTTGGAGGACTTGTTCAGGGCTTGGAGGACTTGTTCAGGGCTTGGAGGACTTGTTCAGGGCTTGGAGGACTTGTTCAGGGCTTGGAGGACTTGTTCCCAGCTTGGAGGACTTGTTCACAGCTTGGAGGACTTGTTCACAGCTTGGAGGACTTGTTCACAGCTTGGAGGACTTGTTCTCTTATCGGAGCATTTGGTATGTCACTGGGGGACTTGTTCTGTGCCTGGTGAACATGAACTATGATGATTGGAGGACTTGTTGTGAGATTGGAGGACTTGTTGTGAGATTGGAGGACTTGTTGTGAGATTGGAGGACTTGTTGTGAGTTTGATGTGGTTGTTCTGAGATTTTAGGAATTGTTCTGAGCTTGGAGGATTTCTTCAGAGCGTGGAGGACTTGTTCTATTCTAGGAGCATTTGGTCTGTGATTGGAGAATTTTTTCTCTGCCTGGAGAACTTACACTATATTTGGAGGACATGTTGAGAGCCTGGAGGACATGTTGAGAGCCTGGAGGACATGTTGAGAGCCTGGAGGACATGTTGAGAGCCTGGAGGACATGTTGAGAGCCTGGAGGACATTTTGAGAGCCTGGAGGACATGTTGAGAGCCTGGAGGACATGTTCTCTTATCGGAGCATTTGGTATGTCATTGGGGGACTTGTTCAGTGCTTGGTGAACATGAAGTATGATGATAGGAGTACTTGTTGTGAAATTGGAGGACTTGTTGTGAGATTGGAGGACTTGTTGTGAGATTGGAGGACTTGTTGTGAGATTGGAGGACTTGTTGTGAGATTGGAGGACTTGTTGTGAGTTTGATGTGGTTGTTCTGAGATTTTAGGTATTGTTCTGAGTTTGATGTGGTTGTTCTGAGATTTTAGGAATTGTTCTGAGCTTTGAGGACTTCTTCAGAGCTTGGAGGACTTGTTCTATTCTAGGAGCATTTGGTCTGTGATTGGAGAAATTCTTCTGTGCCTGGAGAGCTTGCACTGTGATTGAAGAAATTTTTCCGAGCTTGGAGGACTTGTTCCGAGCTTGGAGGACTTGTTCCGAGCTTGGAGGACTTGTTCCGAGGTTGGAGGACTTGTTCACTGCTTGGAGGACTTGTTCACAGCTTGGAGGACTTGTTCACAGCTTGGAGGACTTGTTCAAAGCTTGGAGGACTTGTTCACAGGTTGGAGGACTTGTTCACAGCATGGGGGACTTATTCACAGCTTGGAGGACTTGTTCACAGCTTGGAGGACTTGACTTGTTCACAGCTTGGAGGACTTGACTTGTTCACAGCTTGGAGGACTTGACTTGTTCTCAGCTTGGAGGACTTGTTCACAGCTTGGAGGACTTGTTCACAGCTTGGAGGACTTGTTCACAGCTTGGAGGACTTGTTCACAGCTTGGAGGACTTGTTCACAGCTTGGAGGACTTGACTTGTTCACAGCTTGGAGGACTTGACTTGTTCACAGCTTGGAGGTCTTGACTTGTTCACAGCTTGGAGGACTTGTTCACAGCTTGGAGGACTTGTTCACAGCTTGGAGGACTTGTTCACAGCTTGGAGGACTTGTTCACAGCTTGGAGGACTTGTTCACATCTTGGAGGACTTGTTCACAGCTTGGAGGACTTGTTCACAGCTTGGAGGACTTGTTCACAGCTTGGAGGACTTGACTTTTTCACAGCTTGGAGGACTTGACTTTTTCACAGCTTGGAGGACTTGACTTTTTCACAGCTTGGAGGACTTTTTCACAGCTTGGAGGACTTGTTCACTGCTTGGAGGACTTGTTCACTGCTTGGAGGACTTGTTCAGAGCTTGGAGGACTTGTTCAGAGCTTGGAGGACTTGTTCACAGCTTGGAGGACTTGTTCACAGCTTGGAGGACTTGTTCACAGCTTGGAGGACTTGTTCACAGCTTGGAGGACTTGTTCACAGCTTGGAGGACTTGACTTGTTCACAGCTTGGAGGACTTGACTTGTTCACAGCTTGGAGGTCTTGACTTGTTCACAGCTTGGAGGACTTGTTCACAGCTTGGAGGACTTGTTCACAGCTTGGAGGACTTGTTCACAGCTTGGAGGACTTGTTCACAGCTTGGAGGACTTGTTCACAGCTTGGAGGACTTGTTCACAGCTTGGAGGACTTGTTCACAGCTTGGAGGACTTGTTCACAGCTTGGAGGACTTGACTTGTTCACAGCTTGGAGGACTTGACTTGTTCACAGCTTGGAGGACTTGTTCCCAGCTTGGAGGACTTGTTCACTGCTTGGAGGACTTGTTCAGAGCTTGGAGGACTTGTTCAGAGCTTGGAGGACTTGTTCACAGCTTGGAGGACTTGTTCACAGCTTGGAGGACTTGACTTGTTCACAGCTTGGAGGACTTGACTTGTTCACAGCTTGGAGGACTTGACTTGTTCACAGCTTGGAGGACTTGACTTGTTCACAGCTTGGAGGACTTGACTTGTTCACAGCTTGGAGGACTTGACTTGTTCACAGCTTGGAGGACTTGACTTGTTCACAGCTTGGAGGTCTTGTTCACAGCTTGGAGGTCTTGTTCACAGCTTGGAGGACTTGTTCGCAGCTTGGAGGACTTGTTCGCAGCTTGGAGGACTTGTTCGCAGCTTGGAGGACTTGTTCGCAGCTTGGAGGACTTGTTCGCAGCTTGGAGGACTTGTTCGCAGCTTGGAGGACTTGTTCGCAGCTTGGAGGACTGGACTTGTTGACAGCTTGGAGGACTGGACTTGTTGACAGCTTGGAGGTCTTGACTTGTTCACAGCTTGGAGGACTTGTTCACAGCTTGGAGGACTTGTTCACAGCTTGGAGGACTTGTTCACAGCTTGGAGGACTTGTTCACAGCTTGGAGGACTTGTTCACAGCTTGGAGGACTTGTTCACAGCTTGGAGGACTTGTTCACAGCTTGGAGGACTTGTTCACAGCTTGGAGGACTTGTTCACAGCTTGGAGGACTTGACTTGTTCACAGCTTGGAGGACTTGACTTGTTCACAGCTTGGAGGACTTGACTTGTTCACAGCTTGGAGGACTTGACTTGTTCACAGCTTGGAGGACTTGACTTGTTCACAGCTTGGAGGACTTGACTTGTTCACAGCTTGGAGGACTTGACTTGTTCACAGCTTGGAGGACTTGACTTGTTCACAGCTTGGAGGACTTGACTTGTTCACAGCTTGGAGGACTTGACTTGTTCACAGCTTGGAGGACTTGTTCTCTTATCGGAGCTTTTAGTATGTCATTGGGGGACTTGTTCTGTGCCTGGTGAACATGAACTATGATGATTGGAGGACTTGTTGTGAGATTGGAGGACTTGTGGTGAGATTGGAGGACTTGTGGTGAGATTGGAGGACTTGTGGTGAGATTGGAGGACTTGTGGTGAGATTGGAGGACTTGTGGTGAGATTGGAGGACTTGTGGTGAGATTGGAGGACTTGTTCTGACTTTGATGTGGTTGTTCTGAGATTGTAGGAATTGTTCTGAGTTTGATGTGGTTTTTCTGAGATTGTAGGAATTGTTCTGAGTTTGATGTGGTTGTTCTGAGATTGTAGGAATTGTTGTGAGTTTGATGTGGTTGTTCTGAGATTTTAGGAATTGTTGTCAGTTTGATGTGGTTGTTCTGATATTTTAGGAAGTGTTGTCAGTTTGATGTGGTTGTTGTGAGATTTTAGGAATTGTTCTGAGCTTGGAGGACTTGTTCTATTCTAGGAGCATTTGGTCTGTGATTGGAGAATTTGTTCTGTGCCTGGAGAGCTTGCACTGTGATTAAAGAAATTTTTTTGGGCTTGGAGGACTTGTTCAGGGCTTGGAGGACTTGTTCAGAGCTTGGAGGACTTGTTCAGAGCTTGGAGGACTTGTTCACAGCTTGGAGGACTTGTTCACTGCTTGGAGGACTTGTTCACAGCTTGGAGGACTTGTTCAGAGCTTGGAGGACTTGTTCACAGCTTGGAGGACTTGTTCACAGCTTGGAGGACTTGTTCACAGCTTGGAGGACATGTTCTCTTATCGGAGCATTTGGTATGTCACTGGGGGACTTGTTCTGTGCCTGGTGAACATGAACTATGATGATTGGAGGACTTGTTGTGAGTTTGATGTGGTTATTCTGAGATTTTAGGAATTGTTCTGAGTTTGATGTGGTTGTTCTGAGATTTTAGGAATTGTTCTGAGCTTGGAGGATTTCTTCAGAGCGTGGAGGACTTGTTCTATTCTAGGAGCATTTGGTCTGTGATTGGAGAAATTGTTCTGTGCCTGGAGAGCTTGCACTGTGATTGAAGAAATTTTTCCGAGCTTGGAGGACTTGTTCAAAGCTTGGAGGACTTGTTCCCAGCTTGGAGGACTTGTTCACAGCTTGGAGGACTTGTTCACAGCTTGGGGGACTTGTTCACAGCTTGGGGGACTTGTTCAAAGCTTGGAGGACTTGTTCACAGCTTGGAGGACTTGTTCCCAGCTTGGAGGACTTGTTCACAGCTTGGAGGACTTGTTCCCAGCTTGGAGGACTTGTTCCCAGCTTGGAGGACTTGTTCCCAGCTTGGAGGACTTGTTCCCAGCTTGGAGGACTTGTTCCCAGCTTGGAGGACTTGTTCCCAGCTTGGAGGACTTGTTCCCAGCTTGGAGGACTTGTTCCCAGCTTGGAGGACTTGTTCCCAGCTTGGAGGACTTGTTCCCAGCTTGGAGGACTTGTTCACAGCTTGGAGGACTTGTTCTCTTATCGGAGCATTTGGTATGTCATTGGGGGACTTGTTCTGTGCGTGGTGAACATGAACTATGATGATTGGAGGACTTGTTGTGAGATTGGAGGACTTGTTGTGAGATTGGAGGACTTGTGGTGGGATTGGAGGACTTGTGGTGGGATTGGAGGACTTGTGGTGGGATTGGAGGACTTGTGGTGGGATTGGAGGACTTGTGGTGGGATTGGAGGACTTGTGGTGGGATTGGAGGACTTGTGGTGGGATTGGAGGACTTGTGGTGGGATTGGAGGACTTGTGGTGAGATTGGAGGACTTGTGGTGAGATTGGAGGACTTGTTCTGAGTTTGATGTGGTTGTTCTGAGATTGTAGGAATTGTTCTGAGTTTGATGTGGTTGTTCTGAGATTTTAGGAATTGTTCTGAGTTTGATGTGGTTGTTCTGAGATTTTAGGAATTGTTCTGAGTTTGATGTGGTTGTTCTGTGATTTTAGGAATTGTTCTGAGTTTGATGTGGTTGTTCTGAGATTTTAGGAATTGTTCTGAGTTTCATGTGGTTGTTGTGAGATTTTAGGAATTGTTCCGAGCTTGGAGGACTTGTTCCGAGCTTGGAGGACTTGTTGTCTTTTAAGAGAATTTGGTCTGTGATTGGAGAAATTGTTCTGTGCCTGGAGAGCTTGCACTGTGATTGAAAATTTTTTTCTTGGCTTAGAGGAATTGTTCTGAGTTTGGGGGACTTGTTCTGAATCTGGGGGACTTGTTTTGAGTAAGGCAATTGTTCAGAGGTTGTAGGACTTGTTCGGGGCTTGGAGGACTTGTTCTGTTTTAGGAGCATTTGGTCTGTGATTGGAGAATTTGTTCTCTGCCTGGAGAACTTGCACTATATTTGGAGGACATGTTGAGAGCCTGGAGGACATGTTGAGAGCCTGGAGGACATGTGGAGAGTCTGGAGGACATGTGGAGAGCCTGGAGGACATGTTGAGAGCCTGGAGGACATGTTCTCTTATCGGAGCATTTGGTATGTCATTTGGGGGACTTGTTCTCTGCTTGGTGAAAATGAACTATGATGATTGGAGGACTTGTTTTGAGATTGGAGGACTTGTTTTGACATTGGAGGACTTGTTTTGACATTGGAGGACTTGTTTTGAGATTGGAGGAGTTGTTTTGACATTGGAGGACTTTTTTTGACATTGGAGGACTTGTGACATTGGAGGACTTGTTTTGACATTGGAGGACTTGGACTTGTTCACAGCTTGGAGGACTTGTTCACAGCTTGGAGGACTTGTTCACAGCTTGGAGGACTTGTTCACAGCTTGGAGGACTTGACTTGTTCACAGCTTGGAGGACTTGACTTGTTCACAGCTTGGAGGACTTGACTTGTTCACAGCTTGGAGGACTTGACTTGTTCACAGCTTGGAGGACTTGACTTGTTCACAGCTTGGAGGACTTGACTTGTTCACAGCTTGGAGGACTTGTTCTCTTATCGGAGCTTTTAGTATGTCATTGGGGGACTTGTTCTGTGCCTGGTGAACATGAACTATGATGATTGGAGGACTTGTGGTGAGATTGGAGGACTTGTGGTGAGATTGGAGGACTTGTGGTGAGATTGGAGGACTTGTGGTGAGATTGGAGGACTTGTGGTGAGATTGGAGGACTTGTGGTGAGATTGGAGGACTTGTGGTGAGATTGGAGGACTTGTTCTGAGTTTGATGTGGTTGTTCTGAGATTGTAGGAATTGTTCTGAGTTTGATGTGGTTTTTCTGAGATTGTAGGAATTGTTCTGAGTTTGATGTGGTTGTTCTGAGATTGTAGGAATTGTTGTGAGTTTGATGTGGTTGTTCTGAGATTTTAGGAATTGTTGTCAGTTTGATGTGGTTGTTCTGATATTTTAGGAATTGTTGTCAGTTTGATGTGGTTGTTGTGAGATTTTAGGAATTGTTCTGAGCTTGGAGGACTTGTTCTATTCTAGGAGCATTTGGTCTGTGATTGGAGAATTTGTTCTGTGCCTGGAGAGCTTGCACTGTGATTAAAGAAATTTTTTTGGGCTTGGAGGACTTGTTCAGGGCTTGGAGGACTTGTTCAGAGCTTGGAGGACTTGTTCAGAGCTTGGAGGACTTGTTCAGAGCTTGGAGGACTTGTTCAGAGCTTGGAGGACTTGTTCACTGCTTGGAGGGCTTGTTCACAGCTTGGAGGACTTGTTCACAGCTTGGAGGACTTGTTCACAGCTTGGAGGACTTGTTCACAGCTTGGAGGACTTGTTCACAGCTTGGAGGACTTGTTCACAGCTTGGAGGACTTGTTCACAGCTTGGAGGACTTGTTCACAGCTTGGAGGACTTGTTCACAGCTTGGAGGACTTGTTCACAGCTTGGAGGACATGTTCTCTTATCGGAGCATTTGGTATGTCCCTGGGGGACTTGTTCTGTGCCTGGTGAACATGAACTATGATGATTGGAGGACTTGTTGTGAGATTGGAGGACTTGTTGTGAGTTTGATGTGGTTATTCTGAGATTTTAGGAATTGTTCTGAGTTTGATGTGGTTGTTCTGAGATTTTAGGAATTGTTCTGAGCTTGGAGGATTTCTTCAGAGCGTGGAGGACTTGTTCTATTCTAGGAGCATTTGGTCTGTGATTGGAGAAATTGTTCTGTGCCTGGAGAGCTTGCACTGTGATTGAAGAAATTTTTCCGAGCTTGGAGGACTTGTTCAAAGCTTGGAGGACTTGTTCCCAGCTTGGAGGACTTGTTCACAGCTTGGAGGACTTGTTCACAGCTTGGGGGACTTGTTCACAGCTTGGGGGACTTGTTCAAAGCTTGGAGGACTTGTTCACAGCTTGGAGGACTTGTTCCCAGCTTGGAGGACTTGTTCCCAGCTTGGAGGACTTGTTCCCAGCTTGGAGGACTTGTTCACAGCTTGGAGGACTTGTTCCCAGCTTGGAAGACTTGTTCCCAGCTTGGAGGACTTGTTCACAGCTTGGTGGACTTGTTCTCTTATCGGAGCATTTGGTATGTCATTGGGGGACTTGTTCTGTGCCTGGTGAACATGAACTATGATGATTGGAGGACTTGTTGTGAGATTGGAGGACTTGTTGTGAGATTGGAGGACTTGTGGTGGGATTGGAGGACTTGTGGTGGGATTGGAGGACTTGTGGTGGGATTGGAGGACTTGTGGTGGGATTGGAGGACTTGTGGTGGGATTGGAGGACTTGTGGTGGGATTGGAGGACTTGTGGTGAGATTGGAGGACTTGTGGTGAGATTGGAGGACTTGTGGTGAGATTGGAGGACTTGTGGTGAGATTGGAGGACTTGTGGTGAGATTGGAGGACTTGTGGTGAGATTGGAGGACTTGTTCTGAGTTTGATGTGGTTGTTCTGAGATTTTAGGAATTGTTCTGAGTTTGATGTGGTTGTTCTGAGATTTTAGGAATTGTTCTGAGTTTGATGTGGTTGTTCTGAGATTGTAGGAATTGTTCTGAGTTTGATGTGGTTGTTCTGAGATTTTAGGAATTGTTCTGAGTTTGATGTAGTTGTTCTGAGATTTTAGGAATTGTTCTGAGTTTCATGTGGTTGTTGTGAGATTTTAGGAATTGTTCCGAGCTTGGAGGACTTGTTCCGAGCTTGGAGGACTTGTTGTCTTTTAAGAGAATTTGGTCTGTGATTGGAGAAATTGTTCTGTGCCTGGAGAGCTTGCACTGTGATTGAAAATTTTTTTCTTGGCTTAGAGGAATTGTTCTGAGTTTGGGGGACTTGTTCTGAATCTGGGGGACTTGTTTTGAGTAAGGCAATTGTTCAGAGGTTGTAGGACTTGTTCGGGGCTTGGAGGACTTGTTCTGTTTTAGGAGCATTTGATCTGTGATTGGAGAATTTGTTCTCTGCCTGGAGAACTTGCACTATATTTGGAGGACATGTTGAGAGCCTGGAGGACATGTTGAGAGCCTGGAGGACATGTTGAGAGCCTGGAGGACATGTTGAGAGCCTGGAGGACATGTGGAGAGTCTGGAGGACATGTGGAGAGCCTGGAGGACATGTTGAGAGCCTGGAGGACATGTTCTCTTATCGGAGCATTTGGTATGTCATTTGGGGGACTTGTTCTGTGCTTGGTGAAAATGAACTATGATGATTGGAGGACTTGTTTTGAGATTGGAGGACTTGTTTTGAGATTGGAGGACTTGTTTTGACATTGGAGGACTTGTTTTGACATTGGAGGACTTGTTTTGAGATTGGAGGACTTGTTTTGACATTGGAGGACTTTTTTTGACATTGGAGGACTTTTTTTGACATTGGAGGACTTGTTGTGACATTGGAGGACTTGTTGTGACATTGGAGGACTTGTTTTGACATTGGAGGACTTGGACTTTTTCACAGCTTGGAGGACTTGTTCACAGCTTGGAGGACTTGTTCACAGCTTGGAGGACTTGTTCACAGCTTGGAGGACTTGTTCACAGCTTGGAGGACTTGTTCACAGCTTGGAGGACTTGTTCACAGCTTGGAGGACTTGTTCACAGCTTGGAGGACTTGTTCACAGCTTGGAGGACTTGTTGTCTTATCGGAGCATTTGGTATGTCACTGGGGGACTTGTTCTGTGCCTGGTGAACATGAACTATGATGATTGGAGGACTTGTTGTGAGATTGGAGGACTTGTTGTGAGATTGGAGGACTTGTTGTGAGATTGGAGGACTTGTGAGATTGGAGGACTTGTTGTGAGATTGGAGGACTTGTTGTGAGTTTGATGTGGTTGTTCTGAGATTTTAGGTATTGTTCTGAGTTTGATGTGGTTGTTCTGAGATTTTAGGAATTGTTCTGAGTTTGATGTGGTTGTTGTGAGATTTTAGGAATTGTTCTGAGCTTGGAGGACTTGTTCACAGCTTGGAGGACTTGTTCCGAGCTTGGAGGACTTGTTGTCTTTTAAGAGCATTTGGTCTGTGATTGGAGAAATTGTTCTGTGCCTGGAGAGCTTGCACTGTGATTGAAAATTTTTTTCATGGCTTGGAGGAATTGTTCTGAGTTTGGGGGACTTGTTCTGAATCTGGGGGACTTGTTTTGAGTAAGGCAATTGTTCAGAGGTTGTAGGACTTGTTCGGGGCTTGGAGGACTTGTTCTTTTTTAGGAGCATTTGGTCTGTGATAGGAGAATTTGTTCTCTGCCTGGAGAACTTGCGCTATATTTGGAGGACATGTTGAGAGCTTGGAGGACATGTTGAGAGCCTGGAGGACATGTTGAGAGCCTGGAGGACATGTAGAGAGCCTGGAGGACACGTTGAGAGCCTGGAGGACACGTTGAGAGCCTGGAGGACATGTGGAGAGCCTGGAGGACATGTGGAGAGCCTGGAGGACATGTGGAGAGCCTGGAGGACATGTTGAGAGCCTGGAGGACATGTTCTCTTATCGGAGCATTTGGTATGTCATTTGGGGGACTTGTTCTGTGCTTGGTGAAAATGAACTATGATGATTGGAGGACTTGTTTTGAGATTGGAGGACTTGTTTTGACATTGGAGGACTTGTTTTGACATTGGAGGACTTGTTTTGACATTGGAGGACTTGTTTTGACATTGGAGGACTTTTTTTGACATTGGAGGACTTGTTGTGACATTGGAGGACTTGTTTTGACATTGGAGGACTTGGACTTGTTCACAGCTTGGAGGACTTGTTCACAGCTTGGAGGACTTGTTCACAGCTTGGAGGACTTGTTCACAGCTTGGAGGACTTGTTCACAGCTTGGAGGACTTGTTGTCTTATCGGAGCATTTGGTATGTCACTGGGGGACTTGTTCTGTGCCTGGTGAACATGAACTATGATGATTGGAGGACTTGTTGTGAGATTGGAGGACTTGTTGTGAGATTGGAGGACTTGTTGTGAGATTGGAGGACTTGTGAGATTGGAGGACATGTTGTGAGATTGGAGGACTTGTTGTGAGTTTGATGTGGTTGTTCTGAGATTTTAGGAATTGTTCTGAGTTTGATGTGGTTGTTCTGAGATTTTAGGAATTGTTCTGAGTTTGATGTGGTTGTTCTGAGATTTTAGGAATTGTTCTGAGTTTGATGTGGTTGTTCTGAGATTTTAGGAATTGTTCTGAGTTTGATGTGGTTGTTGTGAGATTTTAGGAATTGTTCTGAGCTTGGAGGACTTGTTCACAGCTTGGAGGACTTGTTCCGAGCTTGGAGGACTTGTTGTCTTTTAAGAGCATTTGGTCTGTGATTGGAGAAATTGTTCTGTGCCTGGAGAGCTTGCACTGTGATTGAAAATTTTTTTCATGGCTTAGAGGAATTGTTCTGAGTTTGGGGGACTTGTTCTGAATCTGGGGGACTTGTTTTGAGTAAGGCAATTGTTCAGAGGTTGTAGGACTTGTTCGGGGCTTGGAGGACTTGTTCTTTTTTAGGAGCATTTGGTCTGTGATTGGAGAATTTGTTCTCTGCCTGGAGAACTTGCACTATATTTGGAGGACATGTTGAGAGCCTGGAGGACATGTAGAGAGCCTGGAGGACATGTAGAGAGCCTGGAGGACATGTGGAGAGCCTGGAGGACATGTGGAGAGCCTGGAGGACATGTGGAGAGCCTGGAGGACATGTGGAGAGCCTGGAGGACATGTGGAGAGCCTGGAGGACATGTGGAGAGCCTGGAGGACATGTGGAGAGCCTGGAGGACATGTGGAGAGCCTGGAGGACATGTTCTCTTATCGGAGCATTTGGTATGTCATTTGGGGGACTTGTTCTGTGCTTGGTGAAAATGAACTATGATGATTGGAGGACTTGTTTTGAGATTGGAGGACTTGTTTTGACATTGGAGGACTTGTTTTGACATTGGAGGACTTGTTGTGACAATGGAGGACTTGTTTTGACATTGGAGGACTTGTTTTGACATTGGAGGACTTGTTGTGACAATGGAGGACTTGTTTTGACATTGGAGGACTTGGACTTGTTCACAGCTTGGAGGACTTGTTCACAGCTTGGAGGACTTGTTCACAGCTTGGAGGACTTGTTGTCTTATCGGAGCATTTGGTATGTCACTGGGGGACTTGTTCTGTGCCTGGTGAACATGAACTATGATGATTGGAGGACTTGTTGTGAGATTGGAGGACTTGTTGTGAGATTGGAGGACTTGTTGTGAGATTGGAGGACTTGTTGTGAGTTTGATGTGGTTGTTCTGAGATTTTAGGAATTGTTCTGAGTTTGATGTGGGTGTTCTGAGATTTTAGGAATTGTTCTGAGCTTTGAGGACTTCTTCAGAGCTTGGAGGACTTGTTCTATTCTAGGAGCATTTGGTCTGTGATTGGAGAAATTGTTCTGTGCCAGGAGAGCTTGCACTGTGATTGAAGAAATTTTTCTGGGTTTGGAGGACTTGTTCCGAGGTTGGAGGACTTGTTCACAGCT
This sequence comes from Ara ararauna, assembly GCA_028858755.1. Lineage (NCBI taxonomy): Eukaryota > Metazoa > Chordata > Aves > Psittaciformes > Psittacidae > Ara > Ara ararauna. The sequence continues at coordinate 163,508,326 of CM054377.1, forward strand.
TGGAGGACTTGTTCACAGCTTGGAGGACTTGTTCAAAGCTTGGAGGACTTGTTCAAAGCTTGGAGGACTTGTTCACAGGTTGGAGGACTTGTTCACAGCATGGAGGACTTGTTCACAGCATGGAGGACTTGTTCACAGCTTGGGGGACTTGTTCACAGCTTGGGGGACTTGTTCAAAGCTTGGAGGACTTGTTCACAGCTTGGAGGACTTGTTCCCAGCTTGGAGGACTTGTTCCCAGCTTGGAGGACTTGTTCCCAGCTTGGAGGACTTGTTCCCAGCTTGGAGGACTTGTTCCCAGCTTGGAGGACTTGTTCCCAGCTTGGAAGACTTGTTCCCAGCTTGGAGGACTTGTTCCCAGCTTGGAGGACTTGTTCTCTTATCGGAGCATTTGGTATGTCATTGGGGGACTTGTTCTGTGCCTGGTGAACATGAACTATGATGATTGGAGGACTTGTTGTGAGATTGGAGGACTTGTTGTGAGATTGGAGGACTTGTGGTGGGATTGGAGGACTTGTGGTGGGATTGGAGGACTTGTGGTGGGATTGGAGGACTTGTGGTGGGATTGGAGGACTTGTGGTGGGATTGGAGGACTTGTGGTGAGATTGGAGGACTTGTGGTGAGATTGGAGGACTTGTGGTGAGATTGGAGGACTTGTGGTGAGATTGGAGGACTTGTGGTGAGATTGGAGGACTTGTGGTGAGATTGGAGGACTTGTTCTGAGTTTGATGTGGTTGTTCTGAGATTTTAGGAATTGTTCTGAGTTTGATGTGGTTGTTCTGAGATTTTAGGAATTGTTCTGAGTTTGATGTGGTTGTTCTGAGATTTTAGGAATTGTTCTGAGTTTGATGTGGTTGTTCTGAGATTTTAGGAATTGTTCTGAGTTTGATGTAGTTGTTCTGAGATTTTAGGAATTGTTCTGAGTTTCATGTGGTTGTTGTGAGATTTTAGGAATTGTTCCGAGCTTGGAGGACTTGTTCCGAGCTTGGAGGACTTGTTGTCTTTTAAGAGAATTTGGTCTGTGATTGGAGAAATTGTTCTGTGCCTGGAGAGCTTGCACTGTGATTGAAAATTTTTTTCTTGGCTTAGAGGAATTGTTCTGAGTTTGGGGGACTTGTTCTGAATCTGGGGGACTTGTTTTGAGTAAGGCAATTGTTCAGAGGTTGTAGGACTTGTTCGGGGCTTGGAGGACTTGTTCTGTTTTAGGAGCATTTGGTCTGTGATTGGAGAATTTGTTCTCTGCCTGGAGAACTTGCACTATATTTGGAGGACATGTTGAGAGCCTGGAGGACATGTGGAGAGTCTGGAGGACATGTGGAGAGTCTGGAGGACATGTGGAGAGCCTGGAGGACATGTTGAGAGCCTGGAGGACATGTTCTCTTATCGGAGCATTTGGTATGTCATTTGGGGGACTTGTTCTGTGCTTGGTGAAAATGAACTATGATGATTGGAGGACTTGTTTTGAGATTGGAGGACTTGTTTTGAGATTGGAGGACTTGTTTTGACATTGGAGGACTTGTTTTGACATTGGAGGACTTTTTTTGACATTGGAGGACTTTTTTTGACATTGGAGGACTTTTTTTGACATTGGAGGACTTGTTGTGACATTGGAGGACTTGTTTTGACATTGGAGGACTTGGACTTGTTCACAGCTTGGAGGACTTGTTCACAGCTTGGAGGACTTGTTCACAGCTTGGAGGACTTGTTCACAGCTTGGAGGACTTGTTCACAGCTTGGAGGACTTGTTCACAGCTTGGAGGACTTGTTCACAGCTTGGAGGACTTGTTGTCTTATCGGAGCATTTGGTATGTCACTGGGGGACTTGTTCTGTGCCTGGTGAACATGAACTATGATGATTGGAGGACTTGTTGTGAGATTGGAGGACTTGTTGTGAGATTGGAGGACTTGTTGTGAGATTGGAGGACTTGTGAGATTGGAGGACATGTTGTGAGATTGGAGGACTTGTTGTGAGTTTGATGTGGTTGTTCTGAGATTTTAGGAATTGTTCTGAGTTTGATGTGGTTGTTCTGAGATTTTAGGAATTGTTCTGAGTTTGATGTGGTTGTTCTGAGATTTTAGGAATTGTTCTGAGTTTGATGTGGTTGTTGTGAGATTTTAGGAATTGTTCTGAGCTTGGAGGACTTGTTCACAGCTTGGAGGACTTGTTCCGAGCTTGGAGGACTTGTTGTCTTTTAAGAGCATTTGGTCTGTGATTGGAGAAATTGTTCTGTGCCTGGAGAGCTTGCACTGTGATTGAAAATTTTTTTCATGGCTTAGAGGAATTGTTCTGAGTTTGGGGGACTTGTTCTGAATCTGGGGGACTTGTTTTGAGTAAGGCAATTGTTCAGAGGTTGTAGGACTTGTTCGGGGCTTGGAGGACTTGTTCTTTTTTAGGAGCATTTGGTCTGTGATTGGAGAATTTGTTCTCTGCCTGGAGAACTTGCACTATATTTGGAGGACATGTTGAGAGCCTGGAGGACATGTTGAGAGCCTGGAGGACATGTAGAGAGCCTGGAGGACATGTGGAGAGCCTGGAGGACATGTGGAGAGCCTGGAGGACATGTGGAGAGCCTGGAGGACATGTGGAGAGCCTGGAGGACATGTGGAGAGCCTGGAGGACATGTTCTCTTATCGGAGCATTTGGTATGTCATTTGGGGGACTTGTTCTGTGCTTGGTGAAAATGAACTATGATGATTGGAGGACTTGTTTTGAGATTGGAGGACTTGTTTTGAGATTGGAGGACTTGTTTTGACATTGGAGGACTTGTTTTGAGATTGGAGGACTTGTTTTGAGATTGGAGGACTTGTTTTGACATTGGAGGACTTGTTGTGACAATGGAGGACTTGTTGTGACAATGGAGGACTTGTTTTGACATTGGAGGACTTGGACTTGTTCACAGCTTGGAGGACTTGTTCACAGCTTGGAGGACTTGTTCACAGCTTGGAGGACTTGTTAACAGCTTGGAGGACTTGTTCAGAGCTTGGAGGACTTGTTGTCTTATCGGAGCATTTGGTATGTCACTGGGGGACTTGTTCTGTGCCTGGTGAACATGAACTATGATGATTGGAGGACTTGTTGTGAGATTGGAGGACTTGTTGTGAGATTGGAGGACTTGTTGTGAGATTGGAGGACTTGTTGTGAGTTTGATGTGGTTGTTCTGAGATTTTAGGAATTGTTCTGAGTTTGATGTGGGTGTTCTGAGATTTTAGGAATTGTTCTGAGCTTTGAGGACTTCTTCAGAGCTTGGAGGACTTGTTCTATTCTAGGAGCATTTGGTCTGTGATTGGAGAAATTGTTCTGTGCCTGGAGAGCTTGCACTGTGATTGAAGAAATTTTTCTGGGTTTGGAGGACTTGTTCCGAGGTTGGAGGACTTGTTCACAGCTTGGAGGACTTGTTCACAGCTTGGAGGACTTGTTCAAAGCTTGGAGGACTTGTTCACAGGTTGGAGGACTTGTTCACAGCTTGGAGGACTTGTTCACAGCATGGAGGACTTGTTCACAGCATGGAGGACTTGTTCACAGCATGGAGGACTTGTTCACAGCTTGGAGGACTTGTTCACAGCTTGGAGGACTTGTTCACAGCTTGGAGGACATGACTTGTTCACAGCTTGGAGGACTTGACTTGTTCACAGCTTGGAGGACTTGACTTGTTCACAGCTTGGAGGACTTGACTTGTTCACAGCTTGGAGGACTTGACTTGTTCACAGCTTGGAGGACTTGACTTGTTCTCAGCTTGGAGGACTTGTTCACAGCTTGTCCTGTGCCTGCAGATCTTCTGTTGTGAGTAGAGACATTTTTCCTGAGTTGGAGGACTTGTTCTGTGATTGGTGGATTTGTTCTCAGACTGGAGGACATATTGTGGGAATGGTGGACTTGTTCTGAGGTGTTTGGAGGGCTTGTACTGAGGTGTTTGGAGGGCTTGTTCTGAGGTGTTTGGATTGCTTGTTCTGAGGTTTTTGGAGGGCTTGTTCTCTTATAGGAGAAATTGGTCACAGATCGGAGAATTTGTCGTGTGCCTGGAGAACTTCAACTGTGAGTAGAGGTATTTTTCAGTGGTTGGAGGACTTGTTCTGTGATTGGTGGATTTGTTCTGTGACTGGAGGACTTTTTCGGAGATTGGGGGACTTGTTCTGAGGAGTTTGGAGGGCTTGTTCTGAAGAGTTTGGAGGGCTTGTTCTGAGGTGTTTGGAGGGCTTGTTCTGCGGTGTTTGGAGGGCTTGTTCTGAGGTGTTTGGGGGGCTTGTTTTGAGGTGTTTGGGGGGCTTGTTCTGAGGTGTTTGGAGGGCTTGTTCTGAGGTGTTTGGGGGGCTTGTTTTGAGGTGTTTGGGGGGCTTGTTCTGAGGTGTTTGGAGGGCTTGTTCTGTGGTGTTTGGAGGGCTTGTTCTGTGGTGTTTGGAGGGCTTGTTCTGAGGGGTTTGGAGGGCTTGTTCTGAGGTCTTTGGAGGGCTTGTTCTGAGGGGTTTGGAGGCCTTGTTCTGAGTTGTTCGGTGGGCTTGTTCTGAGGTGTTTGGAGGAGAGGTTCTGATGTGTTTGGAGGAGAGGTTCCGAGGTGTTTAGAGGAGAGGTTCCGAGGTGTTTGGAGGAGATGTTCTGAGGTGTTTGGAGGAGACGTTCTGAGGTGTTTGGAGGAGAGGTTCCGAGGTGTTTGGAGGAGAGGTTCCGAGGTGTTTGGAGGAGAGGTTCCGAGGTGTTTGGAATAGAGGTTCCGAGGTGTTTGGAATAGAGGTTCCGAGGTGTTTGGAATAGAGGTTCCGAGGTGTTTGGAATAGAGGTTCCGAGGTGTTTGGAATAGAGGTTCCGAGGTGTTTGGAATAGAGGTTCCGAGGTGTTTGGAATAGAGGTTCCGAGGTGTTTGGAATAGAGGTTCCGAGGTGTTTGGAATAGAGGTTCCGAGGTGTTTGGAATAGAGGTTCCGAGGTCTTTGGAGGGCTTGTTCTGAGGCGTTTGGAGGGCTTGTTCGCTTACAGGGGAAATTAGTCTTAGATTGGAGTATTTGTCCTGTGCTTGGATATATTCTGCTGTGAGTAGAGATATTTTTCTGGGGTTGTAGGACTTGCTGTGTGATTGGTGGATTTGTTCTGAGACTGGAGGACATATTCTGGGATTGGTGGACTTGTTTTGAGTTGTTTGGAGGAGTTGTTCTGAGTTCTTTGGAGGACTTGTTCTCTTACAGGAGAAATTGTTCTTAGATTGGAGAAATTGTCGTGTGCCTGGAGATATTCAACTGTGAGTAGAGATATTTTTCTGGGGTTGGAGGACTTGTTCTGTGATTGGTGGACTTGTTGTGAGACTGGAGGATATGTTCTGGGATTGGTGGACTTGTTCTGAGTTGTTTGGAGGAGAGGTTCTGAGTTGTTTGGAGGAGAGGTTCTGAGTTGTTTGGAGGAGAGGTTCTGAGTTGTTTGGAGGAGAGGTTCTGAGTTGTTTGGAGGAGAGGTTCTGAGTTGCTTGGAGGAGTGGTTCTGTGTTGCTTGGAGGTGTGGTTCTGAGTTGCTTGGAGAGGAGGTTCTCAGTTGTTTGGAGGAGAGGTTCTCAGTTGTTTGGAGGAGTGGTTCTGAGGTGTTTGGAGGAGTGGTTCTGTGGTGTTTGGAGGAGTGGTTCTGAGGTGTTTGGAGGAGTGGTTCTGAGGTGTTTGGAGGAGTGGTTCTGAGGTGTTTGGAGGAGTGGTTGTGAGTTGTTTGGAGGAGTGGTTCTGAGGTGTTTGGAGGAGTGGTTGTGAGGTGTTTGGAGGAGAGTTTCCGAGGTGTTTGTTTGGAGGAAAGGTTCTGAGGCGTTTGTTTGGAGGAGAGGTTCTGAGGTGTTTGGAGGGATTGTTCTGAGGTGTTTGGAGGGCTTGTTCTCTTACAGGAGAAATTGGTCTTTGATTGGAGAATTTTTCCTGTGCCTAGAGATCTTCAACTGTGAGTAGAGATATTTTTTTGGGGTTGGAGGATTTTTTCTGTGACAGGAGGACATGTTCTGGGATTGGTGGACTTGTTCTGAGGTGTTTGGAGGGCTTGTTCTGAGGTGTTTTAAGAGCTTGTACTGAGGTGTTTGGAGGGCTTGTTCTGAGGTGTTTGGAGGGCTTGTCCAGAGGTGTTTGGAGGGCTTGTCCAGAGGTGTTTGGAGGGCTTGTTCTGAGGTGTTTAGAGGAGAGGCTCCGAGGTGTTTGGAGGAGAGGTTCCGAGGTGTTTGGCGGAGATGTTCCGAGGTGTTTGGAGGAGAGGTTCCGAGGTGTTTGGAGGAGAGGTTCCGAGGTGTTTGGAGGAGAGGTTCCGAGGTGTTTGGAGGAGAGGTTCCGAGGTGTTTGGAGGAGAGGTTCCGAGGTGTTTGGAGGAGAGGTTCCGAGGTGTTTGGAGGAGAGGTTCCGAGGTGTTTGGAGAAGAGGTTCCGAGGTGTTTGGAGGAGAGGTTCCGAGGTGTTTGGAGGAGAGGTTCCGAGGTGTTTGGAATAGAGGTTCCGAGGTGTTTGGAGGGCTTGTTTTGAGGCGTTTGGAGGGCTTGTTCGCTTACAGGAGAAATTGGTCTTAGATTGGAGAATTTGTCGTGTGCCTGGAGATCTTCAACTGTGAGTAGAGATATTTTTCTGGGGTTGGAGGACTTGTTCTGTGATTGGTGGACTTGTTCTGAGACTGGAGGACATGTTCTGGGATTGGTGGACTTGTTCTGAGTTGTTTGGAGGAGAGGTTCTGAGTTGTTTGGAGGAGAGGTTCTGAGTTGTTTGGAGGAGAGGTTCTGAGTTTTTTGGGGGAGAGGGTCTGAGTTGCTTGGAGGAGTGGTTCTGAGGTGTTTGGAGGAGAGGTTCTGAGGTGTTTGGAGGAGAGGTTCTGAGGTGTTTGGAGGAGATGTTCTGAGGTGTTTGGAGGAGAGGTGCTCAGTTGTTTGGAGGTGGGGTTTTGAGTTTTTTGGAGGGGTTGTTCTGAGGTGTTTGGAGGGCTTGATCTGAGGTGTTTGGAGGGCATGTTCTGAGGTGTTTGGAGGGCTTGTTCTGAGGTGTTTGGAGGAGAGGTTCTGAGGTGTTTGGAGGAGAGGTTCTGAGGTGTTTGGAGGAGAGGTTCCGAGGTGTTTGGAGGAGAGGATCCGAAGTGTTTGGAGGAGAGGTTCCGAGGTGTTTGGAGTAGAGGTTCCGAGCTGCTTGGAATAGAGGTTCCGAGGTGTTTGGAATAGAGGTTCCGAGGTGTTTGGAATAGAGGTTCTGAGGTGTTTGGAGGGCTTGTTCTGAGGTGTTTGGAGGGCTTTTTCTGAGGTGTTTGGAGGGCTTGCTCTGAGGTGTTTGGAGGGCTTGTTCTGAGGTGTTTGGAGGGCTTGTTCTGAGGTGTTTGGAGGGCTTATTCTGAGGTGTTTGGAGGGCTTGTTCTGAGGTGTTTGGAGGACTTGTTCTGAGGCGTTTGGAGGGCTTGTTCTGAGGCGTTTGGAGGGTTGTTCTGAGGTGTTTGGAGGGCTTGTTCGGAGGTGTGTGGAGGGTTTGTTCTGAGGTGTTTGGAGGGCTTGTCCAGAGGTGTTTGGAGGAGAGGTCCCGAGGTGTTTGTAGGAGAGGTTGTGAGGTGTTTGGAGGACTTGCTGTGAGGTGTTTGGAGGACTTGCTGTGAGGTGTTTGGAGGACTTGTTGTGAGGTGTTTGGAGGTCTTGTTCTGAGGTGTTTGGAGGTCTTGTTCTGAGGTGTTTGGAGGGCTTATTCTGAGGTGTTTGGAGGGCTTTTCTGAGGTGTTTGGAAGGCTTCTTCTGAGGTGTTTGGAGGGCTTGTTCTGAGGTGTTTGGAGGGCTTGTTCTGAGGTGTTTGGAGGGCTTGTACTGAGGTGTTTGGAGGGCTTGTTCTGAGGTGTTTGGAGGGCTTGTTCTGAGGTGTTTGGAGGAGAGGTTCTGAGGTGTTTGGAGGAGAGGTTCTGAGGTGTTTGGCGGGCTTTTTCTGAGGTGTTTGGCGGGCTTTTTCTGAGGTGTTTGGAGGGCTTGTTCTGAGGTGTTTGGAGGGCTTGTTCTGAGGTGTTTGGAGGGCTTGTTCTGAGCTGTGTGTAGGGTTTGTTCTGAGGTGTGTGGAGGGCTTGTTCAGAGGTGTTTGGAGGGCTTGTCCAGAGGTGTTTGGAGGGCTTGTCCAGAGGTGTTTGGCGGGCTTGTCCAGAGGTGTTTGGAGGAGAGGTTCCGAGGTGTTTGGAGGACTTGTTCCGAGGTGTTTGGAGGACTTGCTGTGAGGTGTTTGGAGGAATTGTTGTGACGTGTTTGGAGGTCTTGATCTGAGGTGTTTGGAGGTCTTGTTCTGAGGTGTTTTTAGGGCTTATTCTGAGGTGTTTGGAGGGCTTGTTCTGAGGTGTCTGGAGGGCTTGTACTGAGGAGTTTGGAGGGCATTTCTGAGGTGTTTGGAGGGCTTGTTCTGAAGTGTTTGGAGGAGAGGTTCTGAGGTGTTTGGAGGGCTTGTTCTGTGGTGTTTGGAGGGCTTGTTCTGAGGTGTTTGGAGGAGAGGTTCTGAGGTGTTTGGAGGAGAGGTTCTGAGGTGTTTGGAGGAGAGGTTCTGAGGTGTTTGGAGGAGAGGTTCTGAGGCGTTTGGAGGAGATGTTCTGAGGTGTTTGGAGGAGAGGTGCTCAGTTGTTTGGAGGAGAGGTTTTGAGTTTTTTGGAGGGCTTGTTCTGAGGTGTTTGGAGGGCTTGTTCTGAGGTGTTTGGAGGGCTTGATCTGAGGTGTTTGGAGGGCATGTTCTGAGGTGTTTGGAGGGCTTGTTCTGAGGTGTTTGGAGGGCTTGCTCTGAGGTGTTTGGAGGGCTTGTTCGGAGGTGTGTGGAGGGTTTGTTCGGAGGTGTGTGGAGGGTTTGTTCTGAGGTGTTTGGAGGGCTTGTTCTGAGGTGTTTGGAGGGCTTGTTCTTAGGTGTTTGGAGGGCTTGTCCAGAGGTGTTTGGAATAGAGGTTCCGAGGTGTTTGGAGGAGAGGTTCCGAGGTGTTTGGAGGAGAGGTTCCGAGGTGTTTGGAGGAGAGGTTCCGAGGTGTTTGGAGGAGAGGTTCCGAGGTGTTTGGAGGAGAGGTTCCGAGGTGTTTGGAGGAGAGGTTCCGAGGTGTTTGGAGGAGAGGTTCCGAGGTGTTTGGAGGACTTGCTGTGAGGTGTTTGGAGGGCTTGTTGTGAGGTGTTTGGAGGGCTTGTTCTGAGGTGTTTGGAGGTCTTGTTCTGAGGTGTTTGGAGGGCTTGTACTGAGGTGTTTGGAGGGCTTTTTTGAGGTGTTTGGAAGGCTTGTTCTGAGGTGTTTGGAGTGCTTTTTCTGAGGTGTTTGGAGGGCTTTTTCTGAGTTGTTTGGAGGGCTTTTTCTGAGGTGTTTGGAGGGCTTGTTCTTAGGTGTTTTGAGGGCTTGTTCTGAGGTGTTTGGAGGAGAGGTTCCGAGGTGTTTGGAGGAGAGTGTCATGGGTTCAGCAGCAGCAGTCATTTTTTCTGCTTCTTGGTAGCTGGTGCAGCACTGTGTTTTTGATTTTGGGCCTAGGAACAGCGCTGATAACACCAGTGTTTCGGTTACTGCTTAGTGATGTTTTGGTCTGGCCAAGGACTTTCTGAGTTTCATGCTCTGCCAGGGAGGAGGGGAGCCGGGAGGAAGCAGAGACAGGACACCTGACCCAAACTGACCAAAGAGGTTATTCCATACCACAGCATGTCATGCCCAAGATGGAGGACGGAGAGGAGAGACCCAGAGGGTGGGGGGTGCACTGCGTGGTCGGGCTTGGTTTTAGGTGGTGAGAAATTGTATTCTTTCCTTGTATTCGCCTTGTCATTATTATTATTGGTGGTAGCAGTAGTGATTTGTGTTATACTTTAGTTACTAAACTGTTCTTATCTCAACCTGTGGGAGTTGCATTCTTTTCGGTTCTCCTTCCCATCCCTCCGGGAGTGGGGGGCAAGATAGAGGGGGGAGTGGGTGAGCAAAACTGCGTGGCTGACTGGACTTAAACCACGACAGTTCTTTTTGGCGCCCAACGTGGGGCACGAACCCACGACCCTGGGATTAAGAGTCCCATGCTTTACCGACTGAGCTAGCCGGGCGCCACTCATCACAATGCTGATTTATTGGCTCTTAAAGTTGTTGCTTTTGGTTCTCTTGCGTTCATGGTTTCAGCCTGTTGTATCTTACTTACAGCCGGTATTTCTTATCTTAGCATGTTTCAGATATGGGTTTTGGGTTAAGGTTCTTGTTTCATTGTACTTCATTGGAATGGCTTGTGATACGGGCGGGCTCGAGAAGCCGTGGGGGGCGAATGTGTACCTGGCAGTTCGGCTGCTCTTCACCGTCCTGGCGAGGCTGTGGAGAGCCGAGGGGGGGCTGCCTCGGGAGCCGCCGGCTGCCGAAACGGCCCGGGGGAGCGGACCCGGGGAGCAGGAGCCGAGCCCCCCCACCGAGCCCAGCCCGACGGCTGCCGAGCAGAGGAAGGAGGTAGCAGAAGGGGTGAGCCCCCCGACTGAGCCCAGCCCGGCGGCTGCCGAGCCGCGGGAGGGGGAGGCTACCGAGCGGCAGGAGGAGACGGCAGAGAAGCCGGGCCCCGAGGCTGAACAGAGTCCCGTGGCCGAGCCCAGCCTCGTGGCGGCCGAGAGCATTCCCCGGCAGCTGCCCGCGGAGCCGCAGGAGAACGCAGGAGACCCCGCAGCACTTCCCAGCAAGGCAGAGAAGGAAGCTCTGGACTCAGACAAAGAGCAGCTGGTGGTGAGAGAGCCGGCAAGCACAGCAGCTGCACCAGCCCCAGTGACAAGCACAGCAGCCTCATTTGAGAGCTCTGAAGGGTTTGAATGGCCTTTGGGTACCCTTGAGACCTGCCTGCTGATTGTGATGGGGATCAGCATGGTGGCATGCATACAGAGTGTGTTTTACCCACAACCATTTTTCTGGTCCCCAGAGTTAAGCAGAGTGGGGTGTGGGCATTGTCTGGGGTTAGTCTGCAATCTATGATGACTAAGAGATTTTCCCCAAGCCTGGACAGTTATGAGTGGCAGGGTGTGTGGGACTGTATGGGCGAGTATCTTGTCCACTGGGCCCCTCCAGTGCTTTGGAAGCATTGGAGATGGAAGGCAGCTGTATGGAGTCCCCAGTGACAAGCTGCAGAAACTGCTGGAGGGGAGAGTGAATTACTTTGAGCCTGGTGGGCCCATGACACCTCAGGCCATCAGGGCAGAGATGCAGCATACAGATGGACTTATGATCGAGGGGTGGACTTGGCAATGGACACTGTGGCCCAGGTTACTGACGAGTGTGAACTCTGCACACAGCCTCTCCTGCTCTAAAAGGCTGTTACAGAAGATGGAGCTTGACGTCACGGACCGAATGGACTCAGCAGCTTTGTAGGGATTGGTCTATGCACTGAGGGATGATCTCTCTCCCTCTCTCTGTGTGTATATGTATATATATACATGTGATGGTATATTGAAAATGTGGGATCTGAGCATGACGTGAATGGTATGGAATAAGGGGTGGATAATGTCATGGGTTCAGCAGCAGCAGTCATTTTTTCTGCTTCTTGGTAGCTGGTGCAGCACTGTGTTTTTAATTTTGGGCCTAGGAACAGCGCTGATAACACCAGTGTTTCGGTTACTGCTTAGTGATGTTTTGGTCTGGCCAAGGACTTTCTGAGTTTCATGCTCTGCCAGGGAGGAGGGGAGCCGGGAGGAAGCAGAGACAGGACACCTGACCCAAACTGACCAAAGAGGTTATTCCATACCACAGCACGTCATGCCCAGGATGGAGGACGGAGAGGAGAGACCCAGAGGGTGGGGGGTGCACTGCGTGGTCGGGCTTGGTTTTAGGTGGTGAGAAATTGTATTCTTTCCTTGTATTCGCCTTGTCATTATTATTATTGGTGGTAGCAGTAGTGATTTGTGTTATACTTTAGTTATTAAACTGTTCTTATCTCAACCTGTGGGAGTTGCATTCTTTTCGGTTCTCCTTCCCATCCCTCCGGGAGTGGGGGGCAAGATAGAGGGGGGAGTGGGTGAGCAAAACGGCGTGGCTGACTGGACTTAAACCACGACAGAGAGGTTCTGAGGTGTTTGGAGGGCTTGTTCTGAGGTGTTTGGAGGAGAGGTTCTGAGTTGTTTTTACGAGAGGTTCTGAGTTGTTTTTACGAGAGGTTCTGAGTTGTTTTTACAAGAGGTTCTGATTTGTTTGGAGGAGAGGCTCTGAGTTGTTTGGAGGGCTTGTTCTGAGGTGTTTGGAGGGCTTGTTCTGACGTGTTTGGAGGAGAGGTTCCGAGGTGTTTGGAGGAGAGGTTCCGAGGTGTTTGGAGGAGAGGTTCCGAGGTGTTTGGAGAAGAGGTTCCGAGGTGTTTGGAATAGAGGTTCCGAGGTGTTTGGAGGAGAGGTTCCGAGGTGTTTGGAGGAGAGGTTCCGAGGTGTTTGGAGGAGAGGTTCCGAGGTGTTTGGAGGAGAGGTTCCGAGGTGTTTGGAGGAGAGGTGCCGTGGTGTTTGGAGGAGAGGTTCCGAGGTGTTCGGAGGAGAGGTTCCGAGGTGTTCGGAAGAGTGGTTCCGAGGTGTTCGGAGGAGAGGTTCTGAGGTGTTTGGAATAGAGGTTCCGAGGTGTTTGGAGGAGAGGTTCCGAGGTGTTTGGAGGAGAGGTTCCGAGGTGTTTGGAGAAGAGGATCCGAGGTGTTTGGAGGAGAGGTTCCGAGGTGTTTGGGGTAGAGGTTCTGAGCTGTGTGGAGGAGGGGTTCCGCGGTGTTTGGAGGAGAGGTTCCGAGGTGTTTGGAATAGAGGTTCTGAGGTGTTTGCAATAGAGGTTCTGAGGTGTTTGGAATAGAGGCTCTGAGGTGTTTGGAGAGCTTTTTCTGTGGTGTTTGGAGTGCTTGTTCTGAGGTGTTTGGAGGGCTTGTTCTGAGGTGTTTGGAGGAGAGGTTCTGAGGTGTTTGGAGGAGAGGTTCTGAGGTGTTTGGAGGAGAGGTTCTGAGGTGTTTGGAGGTCAGGTTCTGAGGTGATTGGAGGAGAGGTTCTGAGGAGTTTGGAGGAGAGGTTCTGAGTTGTTTGGAGGAGAGGTTTTGAGTTTTTTGGACTGCTTGTTCTGAGGTGTTTGGAGGGCTTGTTCTGAGGTATTTGGAGGGCTTGATCTGAGTTGTTTGGAGCGCTTGATCTGAGGTGTTTGGAGGGCATGTTCTGCGGTGTTTGGAGGGCTTGTTCTGAGGTGTTTGGAGGAGAGGTTCCGAGGTGTTTGGAGGAGAGGTTCCGAGGTGTTTGGAGGAGAGGTTCGGAGGTGTTTGGAGGAGAGTTTCGGAGGTGTTTGGAGGAGAGGTTCGGAGGTGTTTGGAGGAGAGTTTCGGAGGTGTTTGGAGGAGAGGTTCAGAGGTGTTTGGAGGAGAGGTTCCGAGGTGTTTGGAAGAGAGGATCCGAGGTGTTTGGAGGAGAGGTTCCGAGGTGTTTGGAGGAGAGGTTCCGAGGTGTTTGGAGGACTTGTTCCGAGGTGTTTGGAGGACTTGCTGTGAGGTGTTTGGAGGAATTGTTGTGACGTGTTTGGAGGTCTTGTTCTGAGGTGTTTGGAGGGCTTATTCTGAGGTGTTTGGAGGGCTTGTTCTGAGGTGTCTGGAGTTCTTGTACTGAGGTGTTTGGAGGGCATTTCTGAGGTGTTTGGAGGGCTTGTTCTGAGGTGTTTGGAGGGCTTGTTCTGAGGTGTTTGGAGGGCTTGTTCTGAGGTGTTTGGAGGACTTGTTCTGAGGTGTTTGGAGGACTTGTTCTGAGGTGTTTGGAGGAGAGGTTCTGAGGTGTTTGGAGGGCTTGTTCTGAGGTGTTTGGAGGGCTTGTTCTGAGGTGTTTGGAGGGCTTGTTCTGAGGTGTTTGGAGGAGAGGTTCTGAGGTGTTTGGAGGAGAGGTTCTGAGGTGTTTGGAGGAGAGGTTCTGAGGTGTTTGGAGGAGAGGTTCTGAGGTGTTTGGAGGAGAGGTTCTCAGGTGTTTGGAGGAGATGTTCTGAGGTGTTGGGAGGAGAGGTGCTCAGTTGTTTGGAGGAGAGGTTTTGAGTTTTTTGGAGGGCTTGTTCTGAGGTGTTTGGAGGGCTTGATCTGAGGTGTTTGGAGGGCTTGTTCTGAGGTGTTTGGAGGGCTTGTTCTGAGGTGTTTTGAGGGCTTATTCTGAGGTGTTTGGAGGGCTTGTTCTGAGGCGTTTGGAGGGCTTGTTCTGAGGTGTTTGGAGGAGAGGTTCTGAGGTGTTTGGAGGAGAGGTTCTGAGGTGTTTGGAGGAGAGGTTCTGAGGTGTTTGGAGGGCTGGTTCTGAGGTGTTTGGAGGGCTTGTTCTGAGGTGTTTGGAGGAGAGGTTCTGAGGTGTTTGGAGGAGAGGTTCTGAGGTGTTTGGAGGAGAGGTTCTGAGGTGTTTGGAGGGCTTGTTCTGAGGTGTTTGGAGGGCTTGTTCTGAGGTGTTTGGAGGGCTTGTTCGGAGGTGTTTGGAGGGCTTATTCTGAGGTGTTTGTAGGGCTTGTTCTGAGGTGTTTGGAGGGCTTCTCCAGAGGTGTTTGGAGGGCTTGTCCAGAGGTGTTTGGAGGGCTTGTCCAGAGGTGTTTGGAGGAGAGGTTCCGAGGTGTTTGGAGGAGAGGTTCTGAGGTGTTTGGAGGAGAGGTTCTGAGGTGTTTGGAGGAGAGGTTCTGAGGTGTTTGGAGGGCTTGTTTTGAGGTGTTTGAAAGAGAGGTTCTGAGGTGTTTGGAGGAGAGGTTCTGAGGTGTTTGGAGGGCTTGTTCTGTGGTGTTTGGAGGTGTTGTTCTCTTACAGGTGAAATTGGACTTAGATTAGAGAATTTGTGCTGTGCCTGGAGATCTTCAACTGTGAGTAGAGATATTTTTCTGGGGTTGGAGGATTTGTTCTGTGGTAGGTGGATTTGTTCTGTGACTGGCGGACTTGTTCGGGGATTGGTGTACTTGTTCTGAGGTGTTTGGAGGGCTCCTTCTGAGTTTTTTGGAGGAGAGGTTCTGAGGTGTTTGGAGGAGAGGTTCTGAGTTGTTTGAAGGAGAGGTTCTGAGGTGTTTGGAGGAGAGGTTCTGAGGTGTTTGGAGGAGAGGTTGTGAGGTGTTTGGAGGAGAGGTTCTGAGGTGCTTCGAGGAGAGGTTCAGAGGTGCTTGGAGGAGAGGTTCTGAGGTGCTTGGAGGAGATGTTCTGAGGTGATTGGAGGAGAGGTTCAGAGGTGTTTGGAAGAGAGGTTCTGAGGTGTTTGGAGGGCTTGTTCTGAGGTGTTTGGAGGGCTTGTTCTGAGGTGTTTGGAGGGCTTGTACTGAGGTGTTTGGAGGGCTTGTTCTGAGGTGTTTGGAGGGCTTGTTCTGAGGTGTTTGGAGGGCTTGTTCTGAGGTGTTTGGAGGGCTGGTTCTGAGGTGTTTGGAGGGCTGGTTCTGAGGTGTTTGGAGGGCTGGTTCTGAGGTGTTTGGAGGGCTTGTTCTGAGGTGTTTGGAGGAGAGGTTCTGAGGTGTTTGGAGGAGAGGTTCTGAGGTGTTTGGAGGAGAGGTTCTGAGGTGTTTGGAGGAGAGGTTCTGAGGTGCTTGGAGGGCTGGTTCTGAGGTGTTTGGAGGAGAGGTTCTGAGTTGTTTGGAGAAGAGGAACTGAGTTGTTTGGAGGAGGGGTTCTGTGTTGTTTTGAGGAGGGGTTCTGTGTTGTTTCGAGGAGGGGTTCTGTGTTGTTTGGAGGAGGGGTTCTGTGGTGTTTGGAGGAGAGGTTCTGAGTTGTTTGGAGGAGAGGTTTAAGGTGTTTGGGGGAGAGGTTCTGAGGTGTTTGGAGATCTTGTTCTAACTTGTTTGAGGAGAGGTTCTGAGGTCCTTGGATGGCTTGTTCTGAGGTCCTTGGAGGGCTTGTTCTGAGGTGTTTGGAGGAGAGGTTCTGAGGTGCTTGGAGGAGAGGGTCTGAGGTGCTTGGAGGAGAGGTTCTGAGGTGCTTGGAGGAGAGGTTCTGAGGTGCTTGGAGGAGAGGTTCTGAGGTGTTTGGAGGAGAGGTTCAGAGGTGTTTGGAAGAGAGGTTCTGAGGTGTTTGGAAGAGAGGTTCTGAGGTGTTTGGAGGGCTGCTTCTGAGGTGTTTGGAGGGCTTGTTCTGAGGTGTTTGGAGGGCTTGTTCTGAGTTGTTTGGAGGGCTTGTTCTGAGTTGTTTGGAGGGCTTGTTCTGAGTTGTTTGGTGGGCTTGTTCTGAGTTGCTTGGAGGGCTTGTTCTGAGGTGTTTGGAGGGCTTGTTCTGAGGTGTTTGGAGGGCTTGTTCTGAGGTGTTTGGAGGGCTTGTTCTGTGGTGTTTGGAGGTGTTGTTCTCTTGCAGGAGAAATTGGACTTAGATTAGAGATTTTGTGCTGTGCCTGGAGATCTTCAACTGTGAGTAGAGATATTTTTCTGGGGTTGGAGGATTTGTTCTATGATAGGTGGATTTGTTCTGTGACTGGCGGACTTGTTCGGGGATTGATGTACTTGTTCTGAGGTGTTAGGAGGGCTTGTTCTGAGTATTTTGGAGGAGAGGTTCTGAGGTGTTTGGAGGAGAGGTTCTGAGTTGTTTGAAGGAGAGGTTCTGAGGTGTTTGGAGGAGAGGTTCTGAGGTGTTTGGAGGGCTTGTTCTGAGGTGTTTGGAGGGCTTGTTCTGAGGTGTTTGGAGGGCTTGTTCTGAGGTGTTTGGAGAAGAGGTTCTGAGGTGTTTGGAGGAGAGGTTCTGAGGTGTTTGGAGGAGAGGTTCTGAGGTGTTTGGAGGTCAGGTTCTGAGGTGTTTGGAGGAGAGGTTCCGAGGTGTTTGGAGGAGAGGTTCCGAGGTGTTCGGAGGAGAGGTTCTGAGGTGTTTGGAGGAGAGGTTCTGAGGTGTTTAGAGGGCTTGTTCTGTGGTGTTTGGAGGTGTTGTTCTCTTGCAGGAGAAATTGGACTTAGATTAGAGAATTTGTGCTGTGCCTGGAGATCTTCAACTGTGAGTAGAGATATTTTTCTGGGGTTGGAGTATTTGTTCTGTGGTAGGTGGATTTGTTCTGTGACTGGCGGACTTGTTCGGGGATTGGTGTACTTGTTCTGAGGTGTTTGGAGGGCTTGTTCTGAGGTGTTTGGAGGAGAGGTTCTGAGGTGTTTGGAGGAGAGGTTCTGAGTTGTTTGAAGGAGAGGTTCTGAGGTGTTTGGAGGAGAGGTTCTGAGGTGTTTGGAGGAGAGGTTGTGAGGTGTTTGGAGGAGAGGTTCTGAGGTGTTAGGAGGAGAGGTTCAGAGGTGCTTGGAGGAGAGGTTCTGAGGTGCTTGGAGGAGAGGTTCTGAGGTGATTGGAGGAGAGGTTCAGAGGTGTTTGGAAGAGAGGTTCTGAGGTGTTTGGAGGGCTTGTTCTGAGGTGTTTGGAGGGCTTGTTCTGAGGTGTTTGGAGGGCTTGTACTGAGGTGTTTGGAGGGCTTGTTCTGAGGTGTTTGGAGGGCTTGTTCTGAGGTGTTTGGAGGGCTTGTTCTGAGGTGTTTGGAGGGCTTGTTCTGAGGTGTTTGGAGGGCTGGTTCTGAGGTGTTTGGAGGGCTGGTTCTGAGGTGTTTGGAGGGCTTGTTCTGAGGTGTTTGGAGGGCTTGTTCTGAGGTGTTTGGAGGGCTTGTTCTGAGGTGTTTGGAGGAGAGGTTCTGAGGTGTTTGGAGGAGAGGTTCTGAGGTGTTTGGAGGAGAGGTTCTGAGGTGCTTGGAGGGCTGGTTCTGAGGTGTTTGGAGGGCTGGTTCTGAGGTGTTTGGAGGAGAGGTTCTGAGTTGTTTGGAGAAGAGGAACTGAGTTGTTTGGAGGAGGGGTTCTGTGTTGTTTTGAGGAGGGGTTCTGTGTTGTTTCGAGGAGGGGTTCTGTGTTGTTTGGAGGAGGGGTTCTGTGGTGTTTGGAGGAGAGGTTCTGAGTTGTTTGGAGGAGAGGTTTAAGGTGTTTGGGGGAGAGGTTCTGAGGTGTTTGGAGATCTTGTTCTAACTTGTTTGAGGAGAGGTTCTGAGGTGCTTGGATGGCTTGTTCTGAGGTGTTTGGAGGGCTTGTTCTGAGGTGTTTGGAGGAGAGGTTCTGAGGTGCTTGGAGGAGAGGTTCTGAGGTGCTTGGAGGAGAGGTTCTGAGGTGTTTGGAGGAGAGGTTCTGAGGTGCTTGGAGGAAAGGTTCTGAGGTGTTTGGAGGAGAGGTTCAGAGGTGTTTGGAAGAGAGGTTCTGAGGTGTTTGGAGGGCTGCTTCTGAGGTGTTTGGAGGGCTTGTTCTGAGTTGTTTGGAGGGCTTGTTCTGAGTTGTTTGGAGGGCTTGTTCTGAGTTGCTTGGAGGGCTTGTTCTGAGGTGTTTGGAGGGCTTGTTCTGAGGTGTTTGGAGGGCTTGTTCTGTGGTGTTTGGAGGTGTTGTTCTCTTGCAGGAGAAATTGGACTTAGATTAGAGATTTTGTGCTGTGCCTGGAGATCTTCAACTGTGAGTAGAGATATTTTTCTGGGGTTGGAGGATTTGTTCTGTGATAGGTGGATTTGTTCTGTGACTGGCGGACTTGTTCGGGGATTGATGTACTTGTTCTGAGGTGTTAGGAGGGCTTGTTCTGAGTATTTTGGAGGAGAGGTTCTGAGGTGTTTGGAGGAGAGGTTCTGAGTTGTTTGAAGGAGAGGTTCTGAGGTGTTTGGAGGAGAGGTTCTGAGGTGTTTGGAGGGCTTGTTCTGAGGTGTTTGGAGGGCTTGTTCTGAGGTGTTTGGAGAAGAGGTTCTGAGGTGTTTGGAGGAGAGGTTCTGAGGTGTTTGGAGGAGAGGTTCTGAGTTGTTTGGAGGTCAGGTTCTGAGGTGTTTGGAGGAGAGGTTCCGAGGTGTTTGGAGGAGAGGTTCCGAGGTGTTCGGAGGAGAGGTTCTGAGATGTTTGGAGGAGAGGTTCTGAGGTGTTTGGAGGAGAGGTTCTGAGGTGTTTGGAGGGCTTGTTCTGAGGTGTTTGGAGGGCTTGTTCTGAGGTGTTTGGAGAAGAGGTTCTGAGGTGTTTGGAGGAGAGGTTCTGAGGTGTTTGGAGGAGAGGTTCTGAGTTGTTTGGAGGTCAGGTTCTGAGGTGTTTGGAGGAGAGGTTCCGAGGTGTTTGGAGGAGAGGTTCCGAGGTGTTCGGAGGAGAGGTTCTGAGATGTTTGGAGGAGAGGTTCTGAGGTGTTTGGAGGAGAGGTTCTGAGGTGCTTGGAGGAGAGGTTCTGAGGTGCTTGGAGGAGAAGTTCTGAGGTGCTTGGAGGAGTGGTTCTGAGGTGATTGGAGGAGAGGTTCAGAGGTGTTTGGAAGAGAGGTTCTGAGGTGTTTGGAGGGCTGCTTCTGAGGTGGTTGGAGGGCTTGTTCTGAGGTGTTTGGAGGGCTTGTTCTGAGTTGTTTGGAGGGCTTGTTCTGAGGTGTTTGGACGGCTTGTTCTGAGGTGTTTGGAGGGCTTGTTCTGAGGTGTTTGGAGGAGAGGTTCTGAGGTGTTTGGAGGAGAGGTTCTGAGGTGTTTGGAGGAGAGGTTCTGGGGTGCTTGGAGGGCTTGTTCTGAGGTGTTTGGAGGAGAGGTTCTGAGGTGTTTGGAGGAGAGGTTCTGAGGTGTTTGGAGGGCTTGTTTTGAGGTGTTTGATGGAGAGGTTCTGAGGTGTTTGGAGCAGAGGTTCTGAGGTGTTTGGAGGGCTTGTTCTGTGGTGTTTGGAGGTGTTGTTCTCTTACAGGAGAAATTGGACTTAGATTAGAGAATTTGTGCTGTGCCTGGAGATATTCAACTGTGAGTAGAGATATTTTTCTGGGGTTAGAGGATTTGTTCTGTGATAGGTGGATTTGTTCTGTGACTGGCGGACTTGTTCGGGGATTGGTGTACTTGTTCTGAGGTGTTTGGAGGGCTTGTTCTGAGTTTTTTGGAGGAGAGGTTCTGAGGTGTTTGGAGGAGAGGTTCTGAGTTGTTTGGAGGTCAGGTTCTGAGGTGTTTGGAGGAGAGGTTCCGAGGTGTTTGGAGGAGAGGTTCCGAGGTGTTCGGAGGAGAGGTTCTGAGGTGTTTGGAGGAGAGGTTCCGAGGTGTTTGAAGGAGAGGTTCCGAGGTGTTTGGAGGAGAGGTTCTGAGGCGTTTGGAGGGCTGGTTCTGAGGTGTTTGGAGGGCTGGTTCTGAGGTGTTTGGTGGGCTTGTTCTGAGGTGTTTGGAGGGCTTGTTCTCTTACAGGTGAAATTGGTCTTAGATTGGAGAATTTGTCCTGTGCCTGGAGATCTTCAACTGTGAGTAGAGATATATTTCAGTGGTTGTAGGAGTTGTTCTGTGATTGGTGGATGTGTTCTGTGACTGGAGGAATTGTTCGGGGATTGGTGGACTTGTTCTGAGTTGTTTGGAGGGCTTGTTCTGAGGTGTTTGGAGGGCTTGTTCTGAGGTGTTTGGAGGGCTTGTTCTGAGGTGTTTGGAGGAGAGGTTCTGAGGTGTTTGGAGGAGAGTTTCTGAGGTGTTTGGAGGAGAGTTTCTGAGGTGTTTGGAGGAGAGGTTCTGAGGTGTTTGGAGGAGAGGTTCTGAGGTGTTTGGAGGGCTTGTTCTGAGGGGTTTTGAGGGCTTGTTCTGAGGTGTTTGGAGGGCTTGTTCTGAGGTGTTTGGATGGCTTGTTCTGAGGTGTTTGGAGGAGAGGTTCTGAGGTGTTTGGAGGAGAGGTTCTGAGGTGTTTGAAGGAGAGGTTCTGAGGTGTTTGGAGGAGAGGTTTTGAGGTGCTTGGAGGAGAGGTTCTGAGGTGCTTGGAGGAGAGGTTCTGAGGTTCTTGGAGGAGAGGTTCTGAGGTGCTTGGAGGAGAGGTTCTGAGGTGCTTGGAGGAGAAGTTCTCAGGTGCTTGGAGGAGTGGTTCTGAGGTGATTGGAGGAGAGGTTCAGAGGTGTTTGGAAGAGAGGTTCTGAGGTGTTTGGAGGGCTGCTTCTGAGGTGGTTGGAGGGCTTGTTCTGAGGTGTTTGGAGGGCTTGTTCTGAGTTGTTTGGAGGGCTTGTTCTGAGGTGTTTGGACGGCTTGTTCTGAGGTGTTTGGAGGGCTTGTTCTGAGGTGTTTGGAGGAGAGGTTCTGAGGTGTTTGGAGGAGAGGTTCTGAGGTGTTTGGAGGAGAGGTTCTGAGGTGTTTGGAGGAGAGGTTCTGGGGTGCTTGGAGGGCTTGTTCTGAGGTGTTTGGATGAGAGGTTCTGAGGTGTTTGGAGGAGAGGTTCTGAGGTGTTTGGAGGGCTTGTTTTGAGGTGTTTGATGGAGAGGTTCTGAGGTGTTTGGAGGAGAGGTTCTGAGGTGTTTGGAGGGCTTGTTCTGTGGTGTTTGGAGGTGTTGTTCTCTTACAGGAGAAATTGGACTTAGATTAGAGAATTTGTGCTGTGCCTGGAGATATTCAACTGTGAGTAGAGATATTTTTCTGGGGTTAGAGGATTTGTTCTGTGATAGGTGGATTTGTTCTGTGACTGGCGGACTTGTTCGGGGATTGGTGTACTTGTTCTGAGGTGTTTGGAGGGCTTGTTCTGACTTTTTTGGAGGAGAGGTTTTGAGGTGTTTGGAGGAGAGGTTCTGAGTTGTTTGAAGGAGAGGTTCTGAGGTGTTTGGAGGAGAGGTTCTGAGGTGTTTGGAGGAGAGGTTCTGAGGTGTTTGGAGGAGAGGTTCTGAGGTGTTTGGAGGAGAGGTTCTGAGGTGTTTGGAGGAGAGGTACTGAGGTGCTTGGAGGAGAGGTTCTGAGGTGCTTGGAGGAGAGGTTCAGAGGTGTTTGGAGGGCTGCTTCTGAGGTGTTTGGAGGGCTTGTTCTGAGTTGTTTGGAGGGCTTGTTCTGAGATGTTTGGAGGGCTTGTTCTGAGATGTTTGGAGGGCTTGTTTTGAGGTGTTTGGAGGGCTTGTTCTGAGGTGTTTGGAGGGCTTGTTCTGAGGTGTTTGGAGGAGAGGTTCTGAGGTGTTTGGAGGGCTTGTTCTGTGGTGTTTGGAGGTGTTGTTCTCTTGCAGGAGAAATTGGACTCAGATTAGAGAATTTGTGCTGTGCCTGGAGATCTTCAACTGTGAGTAGAGATATTTTTCTGGGGTTGGAGGATTTGTTCTGTGATAGGTGGATTTGTTCTGTGACTGGCGGACTTGTTCGGGGATTGGTGTACTTGTTCTGAGGTGTTTGGAGGGCTTGTTCTGAGGTGTTTGGAGGAGAGATTCTGAGGTGCTTGGAGGAGAGGTTCTGAGGTGCTTGGCGGAGAGGTTCTGAGGTGCTTGGAGGAGAGGTTCTGAGGTGCTTGAAGGAGAGGTTCTGAGGTGTTTGGAGGAGAGGTTCTGAGGTGCTTGGAGGAGAGGTTCTGAGGTGATTGGAGGAGAGGTTCAGAGGTGTTTGGAAGAGAGGTTCTGAGGTGTTTGGAGGAGAGGTTCTGAGGTGTTTGGAGGAGAGGTTCTGAGGTGTTTGGAGGAGAGGTTCTGAGGTGTTTGGAGGGCTTGTTCTGAGGTGTTTGGAGGGCTTGTTCTGAGGTGTTTGGATGGCTTGTTCTGAGGTGTTTGGATGGCTTGTTCTGAGGTGTTTGGAGGAGAGGTTCTGAGGTGTTTGAAGGAGAGGTTCTGAGGTGTTTGGAGGAGAGGTTTTGAGGTGCTTGGAGGAGAGGTTCTGAGGTGCTTGGAGGAGAGGTTCTGAGGTGCTTGGAGGAGAGGTTCTGAGGTGCTTGGAGGAGAGGTTCTGAGGTGCTTGGAGGAGAGGTTCTGAGGTGCTTGGAGGAGAGGTTCTGAGGTGCTTGGAGGAGAGGTTCTGAGGTGATTGGAGGAGAGGTTCAGAGGTGTTTAGAAGAGAGGTTCTGAGGTGTTTGGAGGGCTGCTTCTGAGGTGTTTGGAGGGCTTGTTCTGAGGTGTTTGGAGGGCTTGTTCTGAGGTGTTTGGAGGGCTTGTTCTGAGGTGTTTGGAGGGCTTGTTCTGAGGTGTTTGGAGGGCTTGTTCTGAGGTGTTTGGAGGAGAGGTTCTGAGGTGTTTGGAGGAGAGGTTCTGAGGAGTTTGGAGGAGAGGTTCTGAGGTGTTTGGAGGAGAGGTTCTGAGGTGTTTGGAGGAGAGGTTCTGAGTAGTTTGAAGGAGAGGTTCTGAGGTGTTTGGAGGAGAGGTTCTGAGGTGTTTGGAGGAGAGGCTCTGAGGTGTTTGGAGGGCTTGTTCTGAGGTGTTTGGAGGAGAGGTTCTGGGGAGTTTGGAGGGCTTGTTCTGAGGTGTTTGGAGGAGAGGTTCTGGGGAGTTTGGAATAGAGGTTCTGAGGTGTTTGGAGGGCTTGTTTTGAGGTGTTTGGAGGAGAGGTTCTGAGGTGTTTGGAGATCTTGTTCTAACTTGTTTGAGGAGAGGTTCTGAGGTCCTTGGATGGCTTGTTCTGAGGTCCTTGGAGGGCTTGTTCTGAGGTGTTTGGAGGAGAGGTTCTGAGGTGCTTGGAGGAGAGGGTCTGAGGTGCTTGGAGGAGAGGTTCTGAGGTGCTTGGAGGAGAGGTTCTGAGGTGCTTGGAGGAGAGGTTCTGAGGTGTTTGGAGGAGAGGTTCAGAGGTGTTTGGAAGAGAGGTTCTGAGGTGTTTGGAAGAGAGGTTCTGAGGTGTTTGGAGGGCTGCTTCTGAGGTGTTTGGAGGGCTTGTTCTGAGGTGTTTGGAGGGCTTGTTCTGAGTTGTTTGGAGGGCTTGTTCTGAGTTGTTTGGAGGGCTTGTTCTGAGTTGTTTGGAGGGCTTGTTCTGAGTTGTTTGGTGGGCTTGTTCTGAGTTGCTTGGAGGGCTTGTTCTGAGGTGTTTGGAGGGCTTGTTCTGAGGTGTTTGGAGGGCTTGTTCTGAGGTGTTTGGAGGGCTTGTTCTGTGGTGTTTGGAGGTGTTGTTCTCTTGCAGGAGAAATTGGACTTAGATTAGAGATTTTGTGCTGTGCCTGGAGATCTTCAACTGTGAGTAGAGATATTTTTCTGGGGTTGGAGGATTTGTTCTATGATAGGTGGATTTGTTCTGTGACTGGCGGACTTGTTCGGGGATTGATGTACTTGTTCTGAGGTGTTAGGAGGGCTTGTTCTGAGTATTTTGGAGGAGAGGTTCTGAGGTGTTTGGAGGAGAGGTTCTGAGTTGTTTGAAGGAGAGGTTCTGAGGTGTTTGGAGGAGAGGTTCTGAGGTGTTTGGAGGGCTTGTTCTGAGGTGTTTGGAGGGCTTGTTCTGAGGTGTTTGGAGGGCTTGTTCTGAGGTGTTTGGAGAAGAGGTTCTGAGGTGTTTGGAGGAGAGGTTCTGAGGTGTTTGGAGGAGAGGTTCTGAGGTGTTTGGAGGTCAGGTTCTGAGGTGTTTGGAGGAGAGGTTCCGAGGTGTTTGGAGGAGAGGTTCCGAGGTGTTCGGAGGAGAGGTTCTGAGGTGTTTGGAGGAGAGGTTCTGAGGTGTTTGGAGGGCTTGTTTTGAGGTGTTTGAAAGAGAGGTTCTGAGGTGTTTGGAGGAGAGGTTCTGAGGTGTTTGGAGGGCTTGTTCTGTGGTGTTTGGAGGTGTTGTTCTCTTGCAGGAGAAATTGGACTTAGATTAGGGAATTTGTGCTGTGCCTGGAGATCTTCAACTGTGAGTAGAGATATTTTTCTGGGGTTGGAGTATTTGTTCTGTGGTAGGTGGATTTGTTCTGTGACTGGCGGACTTGTTCGGGGATTGGTGTACTTGTTCTGAGGTGTTTGGAGGGCTTGTTCTGAGGTGTTTGGAGGAGAGGTTCTGAGGTGTTTGGAGGAGAGGTTCTGAGTTGTTTGAAGGAGAGGTTCTGAGGTGTTTGGAGGAGAGGTTCTGAGGTGTTTGGAGGAGAGGTTGTGAGGTGTTTGGAGGAGAGGTTCTGAGGTGCTTGGAGGAGAGGTTCAGAGGTGCTTGGAGGAGAGGTTCTGAGGTGCTTGGAGGAGAGGTTCTGAGGTGATTGGAGGAGAGGTTCAGAGGTGTTTGGAAGAGAGGTTCTGAGGTGTTTGGAGGGCTTGTTCTGAGGTGTTTGGAGGGCTTGTTCTGAGGTGTTTGGAGGGCTTGTACTGAGGTGTTTGGAGGGCTTGTTCTGAGGTGTTTGGAGGGCTTGTTCTGAGGTGTTTGGAGGGCTTGTTCTGAGGTGTTTGGAGGGCTTGTTCTGAGGTGTTTGGAGGGCTGGTTCTGAGGTGTTTGGAGGGCTGGTTCTGAGGTGTTTGGAGGGCTTGTTCTGAGGTGTTTGGAGGGCTTGTTCTGAGGTGTTTGGAGGAGAGGTTCTGAGGTGTTTGGAGGAGAGGTTCTGAGGTGCTTGGAGGGCTGGTTCTGAGGTGTTTGGAGGGCTGGTTCTGAGGTGTTTGGAGGAGGGGTTCTGTGTTGTTTTGAGGAGGGGTTCTGTGTTGTTTCGAGGAGGGGTTCTGTGTTGTTTGGAGGAGGGGTTCTGTGGTGTTTGGAGGAGAGGTTCTGAGTTGTTTGGGGGAGAGGTTCTGAGGTGTTTGGAGATCTTGTTCTAACTTGTTTGAGGAGAGGTTCTGAGGTGCTTGGATGGCTTGTTCTGAGGTGTTTGGAGGGCTTGTTCTGAGGTGTTTGGAGGAGAGGTTCTGAGGTGCTTGGAGGAGAGGTTCTGAGGTGCTTGGAGGAGAGGTTCTGAGGTGCTTGGAGGAGAGGTTCTGAGGTGCTTGGAGGAGAGGTTCTGAGGTGTTTGGAGGAGAGGTTCAGAGGTGTTTGGAAGAGAGGTTCTGAGGTGTTTGGAGGGCTGCTTCTGTGGTGTTTGGAGGGCTTGTTCTGAGGTGTTTGGAGGGCTTGTTCTGAGTTGTTTGGAGGGCTTGTTCTGAGTTGTTTGGAGGGCTTGTTCTGAGTTGCTTGGAGGGCTTGTTCTGAGGTGTTTGGAGGGCTTGTTCTGAGGTGTTTGGAGGGCTTGTTCTGTGGTGTTTGGAGGTGTTGTTCTCTTGCAGGAGAAATTGGACTTAGATTAGAGATTTTGTGCTGTGCCTGGAGATCTTCAACTGTGAGTAGAGATATTTTTCTGGGGTTGGAGGATTTGTTCTGTGATAGGTGGATTTGTTCTGTGACTGGCGGACTTGTTCGGGGATTGATGTACTTGTTCTGAGGTGTTAGGAGGGCTTGTTCTGAGTATTTTGGAGGAGAGGTTCTGAGGTGTTTGGAGGAGAGGTTCTGAGTTGTTTGAAGGAGAGGTTCTGAGGTGTTTGGAGGAGAGGTTCTGAGGTGTTTGGAGGGCTTGTTCTGAGGTGTTTGGAGGGCTTGTTCTGAGGTGTTTGGAGAAGAGGTTCTGAGGTGTTTGGAGGAGAGGTTCTGAGGTGTTTGGAGGTGAGGTTCTGAGTTGTTTGGAGGTCAGGTTCTGAGGTGTTTGGAGGAGAGGTTCCGAGGTGTTTGGAGGAGAGGTTCCGAGGTGTTCGGAGGAGAGGTTCTGAGATGTTTGGAGGAGAGGTTCTGAGGTGTTTGGAGGAGAGGTTCTGAGGTGTTTGGAGGGCTTGTTCTGAGGTGTTTGGAGGGCTTGTTCTGAGGTGTTTGGAGGGCTTGTTCTGAGGTGTTTGGAGGACAGGTTCTGAGGTGTTTGGAGGAGAGGTTCTGAGTTGTTTGGAGGTCAGGTTCTGAGGTGTTTGGAGGAGAGGTTCCGAGGTGTTTGGAGGAGAGGTTCCGAGGTGTTCGGAGGAGAGGTTCTGAGATGTTTGGAGGAGAGGTTCTGAGGTGTTTGGAGGAGAGGTTCTGAGGTGCTTGGAGGAGAGGTTCTGAGGTGCTTGGAGGAGAAGTTCTGAGGTGCTTGGAGGAGTGGTTCTGAGGTGATTGGAGGAGAGGTTCAGAGGTGTTTGGAAGAGAGGTTCTGAGGTGTTTGGAGGGCTGCTTCTGAGGTGGTTGGAGGGCTTGTTCTGAGGTGTTTGGAGGGCTTGTTCTGAGTTGTTTGGAGGGCTTGTTCTGAGGTGTTTGGACGGCTTGTTCTGAGGTGTTTGGAGGGCTTGTTCTGAGGTGTTTGGAGGAGAGGTTCTGAGGTGTTTGGAGGAGAGGTTCTGAGGTGTTTGGAGGAGAGGTTCTGGGGTGCTTGGAGGGCTTGTTCTGAGGTGTTTGGATGAGAGGTTCTGAGGTGTTTGGAGGAGAGGTTCTGAGGTATTTGGAGGGCTTGTTTTGAGGTGTTTGATGGAGAGGTTCTGAGGTGTTTGGAGGAGAGGTTCTGAGGTGTTTGGAGGGCTTGTTCTGTGGTGTTTGGAGGTGTTGTTCTCTTACAGGAGAAATTGGACTTAGATTAGAGAATTTGTGCTGTGCCTGGAGATATTCAACTGTGAGTAGAGATATTTTTCTGGGGTTAGAGGATTTGTTCTGTGATAGGTGGATTTGTTCTGTGACTGGCGGACTTGTTCGGGGATTGGTGTACTTGTTCTGAGGTGTTTGGAGGGCTTGTTCTGAGTTTTTTGGAGGAGAGGTTCTGAGGTGTTTGGAGGAGAGGTTCTGAGTTGTTTGGAGGTCAGGTTCTGAGGTGTTTGGAGGAGAGGTTCCGAGGTGTTTGGAGGAGAGGTTCCGAGGTGTTCGGAGGAGAGGTTCTGAGGTGTTTGGAGGAGAGGTTCCGAGGTGTTTGAAGGAGAGGTTCCGAGGTGTTTGGAGGAGAGGTTCTGAGGCGTTTGGAGGGCTGGTTCTGAGGTGTTTGGAGGGCTGGTTCTGAGGTGTTTGGTGGGCTTGTTCTGAGGTGTTTGGAGGGCTTGTTCTGAGTTGTTTGGAGGAGAGGTTCTGAGGTGTTTGGTGGGCTTGTTCTGAGGTGTTTGGAGGGCTTGCTCTGAGGTGTTTGGAGGTCTTGTTCTGAGGTGTTTGGAGGGCTTGTTCTGAGGTGTTTGGAGGGCTTGTTCTCTTACAGGTGAAATTGGTCTTAGATTGGAGAATTTGTCCTGTGCCTGGAGATCTTCAACTGTGAGTAGAGATATATTTCAGTGGTTGTAGGAGTTGTTCTGTGATTGGTGGATGTGTTCTGTGACTGGAGGAATTGTTCGGGGATTGGTGGACTTGTTCTGAGTTGTTTGGAGGGCTTGTTCTGAGGTGTTTGGAGGGCTTGTTCTGAGGTGTTTGGAGGGCTTGTTCTGAGGTGTTTGGAGGAGAGGTTCTGAGGTGTTTGGAGGAGAGTTTCTGAGGTGTTTGGAGGAGAGTTTCTGAGGTGTTTGGAGGAGAGGTTCTGAGGTGTTTGGAGGAGAGGTTCTGAGGTGTTTGGAGGGCTTGTTCTGAGGGGTTTTGAGGGCTTGTTCTGAGGTGTTTGGAGGGCTTGTTCTGAGGTGTTTGGATGGCTTGTTCTGAGGTGTTTGGAGGAGAGGTTCTGAGGTGTTTGGAGGAGAGGTTCTGAGGTGTTTGAAGGAGAGGTTCTGAGGTGTTTGGAGGAGAGGTTTTGAGGTGCTTGGAGGAGAGGTTCTGAGGTGCTTGGAGGAGAGGTTCTGAGGTTCTTGGAGGAGAGGTTCTGAGGTGCTTGGAGGAGAGGTTCTGAGGTGCTTGGAGGAGAAGTTCTGAGGTGCTTGGAGGAGTGGTTCTGAGGTGATTGGAGGAGAGGTTCAGAGGTGTTTGGAAGAGAGGTTCTGAGGTGTTTGGAGGGCTGCTTCTGAGGTGGTTGGAGGGCTTGTTCTGAGGTGTTTGGAGGGCTTGTTTTGAGTTGTTTGGAGGGCTTGTTCTGACGTGTTTGGACGGCTTGTTCTGAGGTGTTTGGAGGGCTTGTTCTGAGGTGTTTGGAGGAGAGGTTCTGAGGTGTTTGGAGGAGAGGTTCTGAGGTGTTTGGAGGAGAGGTTCTGGGGTGCTTGGAGGGCTTGTTCTGAGGTGTTTGGATGAGAGGTTCTGAGGTGTTTGGAGGAGAGGTTCTGAGGTGTTTGGAGGGCTTGTTTTGAGGTGTTTGATGGAGAGGTTCTGAGGTGTTTGGAGGAGAGGTTCTGAGGTGTTTGGAGGGCTTGTTCTGTGGTGTTTGGAGGTGTTGTTCTCTTACAGGAGAAATTGGACTTAGATTAGAGAATTTGTGCTGTGCCTGGAGATATTCAACTGTGAGTAGAGATATTTTTCTGGGGTTAGAGGATTTGTTCTGTGATAGGTGGATTTGTTCTGTGACTGGCGGACTTGTTCGGGGATTGGTGTACTTGTTCTGAGGTGTTTGGAGGGCTTGTTCTGAGTTTTTTGGAGGAGAGGTTCTGAGGTGTTTGGAGGAGAGGTTCCGAGGTGTTTGGAGGAGAGGTTCCGAGGTGTTCGGAGGAGAGGTTCTGAGGTGTTTGGAGGAGAGGTTCCGAGGTGTTTGAAGGAGAGGTTCCGAGGTGTTTGGAGGAGAGGTTCTGAGGCGTTTGGAGGGCTGGTTCTGAGGTGTTTGGAGGGCTGGTTCTGAGGTGTTTGGTGGGCTTGTTCTGAGGTGTTTGGAGGGCTTGTTCTGAGTTGTTTGGAGGAGAGGTTCTGAGGTGTTTGGTGGGCTTGTTCTGAGGTGTTTGGAGGGCTTGCTCTGAGGTGTTTGGAGGTCTTGTTCTGAGGTGTTTGGAGGGCTTGTTCTGAGGTGTTTGGAGGGCTTGTTCTCTTACAGGTGAAATTGGTCTTAGATTGGAGAATTTGTCCTGTGCCTGGAGATCTTCAACTGTGAGTAGAGATATATTTCAGTGGTTGTAGGAGTTGTTCTGTGATTGGTGGATGTGTTCTGTGACTGGAGGAATTGTTCGGGGATTGGTGGACTTGTTCTGAGTTGTTTGGAGGGCTTGTTCTGAGGTGTTTGGAGGGCTTGTTCTGAGGTGTTTGGAGGGCTTGTTCTGAGGTGTTTGGAGGAGAGGTTCTGAGGTGTTTGGAGGAGAGTTTCTGAGGTGTTTGGAGGAGAGGTTCTGAGGTGTTTGGAGGAGAGGTTCTGAGGCGTTTGGAGGAGAGGTTCTGAGGTGTTTGGAGGGCTTGTTCTGAGGGGTTTTGAGGGCTTGTTCTGAGGTGTTTGGAGGGCTTGTTCTGAGGTGTTTGGATGGCTTGTTCTGAGGTGTTTGGAGGAGAGGTTCTGAGGTGTTTGGAGGAGAGGTTCTGAGGTGTTTGGAGGAGAGGTTCTGAGGTGTTTGGAGGAGAGGTTTTGAGGTGCTTGGAGGAGAGGTTCTGAGGTGCTTGGAGGAGAGGTTCTGAGGTTCTTGGAGGAGAGGTTCTGAGGTGCTTGGAGGAGAGGTTCTGAGGTGCTTGGAGGAGAAGTTCTGAGGTGCTTGGAGGAGTGGTTCTGAGGTGATTGGAGGAGAGGTTCAGAGGTGTTTGGAAGAGAGGTTCTGAGGTGTTTGGAGGGCTGCTTCTGAGGTGGTTGGAGGGCTTGTTCTGAGGTGTTTGGAGGGCTTGTTCTGAGTTGTTTGGAGGGCTTGTTCTGAGGTGTTTGGACGGCTTGTTCTGAGGTGTTTGGAGGGCTTGTTCTGAGGTGTTTGGAGGAGAGGTTCTGAGGTGTTTGGAGGAGAGGTTTTGAGGTGTTTGGAGGAGAGGTTCTGGGGTGCTTGGAGGGCTTGTTCTGAGGTGTTTGGATGAGAGGTTCTGAGGTGTTTGGAGGAGAGGTTCTGAGGTGTTTGGAGGGCTTGTTTTGAGGTGTTTGATGGAGAGGTTCTGAGGTGTTTGGAGGAGAGGTTCTGAGGTGTTTGGAGGGCTTGTTCTGTGGTGTTTGGAGGTGTTGTTCTCTTACAGGAGAAATTGGACTTAGATTAGAGAATTTGTGCTGTGCCTGGAGATATTCAACTGTGAGTAGAGATATTTTTCTGGGGTTAGAGGATTTGTTCTGTGATAGGTGGATTTGTTCTGTGACTGGCGGACTTGTTCGGGGATTGGTGTACTTGTTCTGAGGTGTTTGGAGGGCTTGTTCTGACTTTTTTGGAGGAGAGGTTTTGAGGTGTTTGGAGGAGAGGTTCTGAGTTGTTTGAAGGAGAGGTTCTGAGGTGTTTGGAGGAGAGGTTCTGAGGTGTTTGGAGGAGAGGTTCTGAGGTGTTTGGAGGAGAGGTTCTGAGGTGTTTGGAGGAGAGGTTCTGAGGTGTTTGGAGGAGAGGTACTGAGGTGCTTGGAGAAGAGGTTCTGAGGTGCTTGGAGGAGAGGTTCAGAGGTGTTTGGAGGGCTGCTTCTGAGATGTTTGGAGGGCTTGTTTTGAGGTGTTTGGAGGGCTTGTTCTGAGGTGTTTGGAGGGCTTGTTCTGAGGTGTTTGGAGGAGAGGTTCTGAGGTGTTTGGAGGGCTTGTTCTGTGGTGTTTGGAGGTGTTGTTCTCTTGCAGGAGAAATTGGACTCAGATTAGAGAATTTGTGCTGTGCCTGGAGATCTTCAACTGTGAGTAGAGATATTTTTCTGGGGTTGGAGGATTTGTTCTGTGATAGGTGGATTTGTTCTGTGACTGGCGGACTTGTTCGGGGATTGGTGTACTTGTTCTGAGGTGTTTGGAGGGCTTGTTCTGAGGTGTTTGGAGGAGAGATTCTGAGGTGCTTGGAGGAGAGGTTCTGAGGTGCTTGGCGGAGAGGTTCTGAGGTGCTTGGAGGAGAGGTTCTGAGGTGCTTGAAGGAGAGGTTCTGAGGTGTTTGGAGGAGAGGTTCTGAGGTGCTTGGAGGAGAGGTTCTGAGGTGATTGGAGGAGAGGTTCAGAGGTGTTTGGAAGAGAGGTTCTGAGGTGTTTGGAGGAGAGGTTCTGAGGTGTTTGGAGGAGAGGTTCTGAGGTGTTTGGAGGAGAGGTTCTGAGGTGTTTGGAGGGCTTGTTCTGAGGTGTTTGGAGGGCTTGTTCTGAGGTGTTTGGAGGGCTTGTTCTGAGGTGTTTGGAGGGCTTGTTCTGAGGTGTTTGGATGGCTTGTTCTGAGGTGTTTGGAGGAGAGGTTCTGAGGTGTTTGAAGGAGAGGTTCTGAGGTGTTTGGAGGAGAGGTTTTGAGGTGCTTGGAGGAGAGGTTCTGAGGTGCTTGGAGGAGAGGTTCTGAGGTGCTTGGAGGAGAGGTTCTGAGGTGCTTGGAGGAGAGGTTCTGAGGTGCTTGGAGGAGAGGTTCTGAGGTGCTTGGAGGAGAGGTTCTGAGGTGATTGGATGAGAGGTTCAGAGGTGTTTAGAAGAGAGGTTCTGAGGTGTTTGGAGGGCTGCTTCTGAGGTGTTTGGAGGGCTTGTTCTGAGGTGTTTGGAGGGCTTGTTCTGAGGTGTTTGGAGGGCTTGTTCTGAGGTGTTTGGAGGGCTTGTTCTGAGGTGTTTGGAGGAGAGGTTCTGAGGTGTTTGGAGGAGAGGTTCTGAGGTGTTTGGAGGAGAGGTTCTGAGGTGTTTGGAGGAGAGGTTCTGAGGTGCTTGGAGGAGAGGTTCTGAGGTGCTTGGAGGAGAGGTTCAGAGGTGTTTGGAGGGCTGCTTCTGAGGTGTTTGGAGGGCATGTTCTGAGGTGTTTGGAGGGCTTGTTTTGAGGTGTTTGATGGAGAGGTTCTGAGGTGTTTGGAGGAGAGGTTCTGAGGTGTTTGGAGGGCTTGTTCTGTGGTGTTTGGAGGTGTTGTTCTCTTACAGGAGAAATTGGACTTAGATTAGAGAATTTGTGCTGTGCCTGGAGATATTCAACTGTGAGTAGAGATATTTTTCTGGGGTTAGAGGATTTGTTCTGTGATAGGTGGATTTGTTCTGTGACTGGCGGACTTGTTCGGGGATTGGTGTACTTGTTCTGAGGTGTTTGGAGGGCTTGTTCTGACTTTTTTGGAGGAGAGGTTTTGAGGTGTTTGGAGGAGAGGTTCTGAGGTGTTTGGAGGAGAGGTTCTGAGGTGTTTGGAGGAGAGGTTCTGAGGTGTTTGGAGGAGAGGTTCTTAGGTGTTTGGAGGGCTTGTTCTGAGGTGTTTGGAGGGCATGTTCTGAGGTGTTTGGAGGGAATGTTCTGAGTTGTTTGGAGGGCTTGTTCTGAGTTGTTTGGAGGAGAGATTCTGAGGTGTTTGGAGGAGAGGTTCTGAGGTGCTTGGAGGAGAGGTTCTGAGGTGCTTGGAGGAGAGGTTCAGAGGTGTTTGGAGGGCTGCTTCTGAGGTGTTTGGAGGGCTTGTTCTGAGGTGTTTGGAGGGCTTGTTCTGAGTTGTTTGGAGGAGAGATTCTGAGGTGT
Organism: Ara ararauna; assembly: GCA_028858755.1. NCBI lineage: Eukaryota > Metazoa > Chordata > Aves > Psittaciformes > Psittacidae > Ara > Ara ararauna. Next base: position 163,541,046 of record CM054377.1, read on the forward strand.
TTGGAGGAGAGGTTCTGAGGTGCTTGGAGGAGAGGTTCTGAGGTGCTTGGAGGAGAGGTTCTGAGGTGCTTGGAGGAGAGGTTCTGAGGTGCTTGGAGGAGAGGTTCAGAGGTGTTTGGAGGGCTGCTTCTGAGGTGTTTGGAGGGCTTGTTCTGAGGTGTTTGGAGGGCTTGTTCTGAGTTGTTTGGAGGGCTTGTTCTGAGGTGTTTGGAGGGCTTGTTCTGAGGTGTTTGGAGGGCTTGTTCTGAGGTGTTTGGAGGGCTTGTTCTGAGGTGTTTGGAGGGGTTGTTCTGAGGTGTTTTTAGGGCTTGTTCTGAGGTGTTTGGAGGGCTTGTTCTGAGGTGTTTGGAGGGCTTGTTCTGAGGTGTTTGGAGGAGAGATTCTGAGGTGTTTGGAGGAGAGGTTCTGAGGTGCTTGGAGGAGAGGTTCTGAGGTGCTTGGAGGAGATGTTCTGAGGTGCTTGGAGGAGAGGTTCTGAGGTGCTTGGAGGAGAGGTTCTGAGGTGCTTGGAGGAGAGGTTCTGTGGTGCTTGGAGGAGAGGTTCAGAGGTGTTTGGAGGGCTGCTTCTGAGGTGTTTGGAGGGCTGCTTCTGAGGTGTTTGGAGGGCTTGTTCTGAGGTGTTTGGAGGAGCGGTTCTGAGGTGTTTGGAGGAGAGGTTCTGAGGTGTTTGGAGGAGAGGTTCTGAGGTGTTTGGAAGAGAGGTTCTGAGGTGTTTGGAGGAGAGGTTCTGAGGTGTTTGGAGGAGAGGTTCTGAGGTGTTTGGAGGAGAGGTTTTGGGGTGTTTGGAGGGCTTGTTCTGAGGTGTTTGGAGGAGAGGTTCTGAGGTGTTTGGAGGAGAGGTTCTGAGGTGTTTGGAGGAGAGGTTCTGAGGTGTTTGGAGGAGAGGTTCTGAGGTGTTTGGAGGAGAGGTTCTGAGGTGTTTGGAGGAGAGGTTCTGAGGTGTTTGGAGGGCTTGTTTTGAAGTGTTTGAAGGAGAGGTTCTGAGGTGTTTGGAGGAGAGGTTCTGAGGTGTTTGGAGGTCTTCTTCTGTGGTGTTTGGAGGTGTTGTTCTCTTGCAGGAGAAATTGGACTTAGAGAATTTGTGCTGTGCCTGGAGATCTTCAACTGTGAGTAGATATATTTTTCTGGGGTTGGAGGATTTGTCCTGTGATAGGTGGATTTGTTCTGTGGCTGGCGGATATGTTCGGGGACTGATGCCCTTGTTCTGAGGTGTTTGGAGGAGAGGTTCTGAGGTGTTTGGAGGAGAGGTTCTGAGTAGTTTGAAGGAGAGGTTCTGAGGTGTTTGGAGGAGAGGTTCTGAGGTGTTTGGAGGAGAGGTTCTGAGGTGTTTGGAGGAGAGGCTCTGAGGTGTTTGGAGGGCTTGTTCTGAGGTGTTTGGAGGAGAGGTTCTGGGGAGTTTGGAGGGCTTGTTCTGAGGTGTTTGGAGGAGAGGTTCTGGGGAGTTTGGAATAGAGGTTCTGAGGTGTTTGGAGGGCTTGTTTTGAGGTGTTTGGAGGAGAGGTTCTGAGGTGTTTGGAGGAGTGGTTCTGAGTTGTTTGAAGGAGAGGTTCTGAGGTGTTTGGAGGAGAGGTTCTGAGTTGTTTGGAGGGCTTGTTCTGAGGTGTTTGGAGGAGAGGTTCTGAGGTGTTTGGAGGGCTGGTTCTGAGGTGTTTGGAGGGCTTGTTCTGAGTCGTTTGGAGGAGAGGTTCTGAGGTGTTTGGAGGAGAGGTTCTGAGGTGTTTGGAGGAGAGGTTCTGAGGTGTTTGGAGGAGAGGTTCTGAGGTGTTTGGAGGAGAGTTTCTGAGGTGTTTGGAGGGCTTGTTCTGAGGAGTTTGGAGGGCTTGTTCTCTTACAGGTGAAATTGGTCTTAGATTGGAGAATTTGTCCTGTGCCTGGAGATCTTCAACTGTGAGTAGATATATTTTTCAGTGGTTGTAGGAGTTGTTCTGTGATTGGTGGGTGTTTTCTGTGACTGGAGGACTTGTTCGGGGATTGGTGGACTTGTTCTGAGGTGTTTGGAGGGCTTGTTCTGAGTTGTTTGAAGGGCTTGTTCTGAGGTGTTTGGAGGGCTTGTTCTGAGGTGTTTGGAGGAGAGGTTCTGAGGTGTTTGGAGGAGAGGTTCTGAGGTGTTTGGAGGAGAGATTCTGAGGTGTTTGGAGGAGAGGTTCTGAGGTGTTTGGAGGAGAGGTTCTGAGGTGCTTGGAGGAGAGGTTCTGAGGTGCTTGGCGGAGAGGTTCTGAGGTGCTTGGAGGAGAGGTTCTGAGGTGTTTGGAGGAGAGGTTCTGAGGTGTTTGGAGGAGAGGTTCTGAGGTGTTTGGAGGGCTTGTTCTGAGGTGTTTGGAGGGCTTGTTCTGAGGTGTTTGGAGGGCTTGTTCTGAGGTGTTTGGAGGGCTTGTTCATGAGGTGTTTGGAGGGCTTGTTCTGAGGTGTTTGGAGGGCTTGTTCTGAGGTGTTTGGAGGGCTTGTTCTGAGGTGTTTGGAGGAGAGGTTCTGAGGTGTTTGTAGGGCTTGTTCTGAGGTGTTTGTAGGGCTTGTTCTGAGGTGTTTGTAGGGCTTGTTCTGAGTTGTTTGGAGGGCTTGTTCTGAGTTGTTTGGAGGGCTTGTTCTGAGGTGTTTGGAGGGCTTGTTCTGAGGTGTTTGGAGGAGAGGTTCTGGGGTGTTTGGAGGGCTTGTTCTGGGGTGTTTGGAGGAGAGGTTCTGAGGTGTTTGGAGGAGAGGTTCTGAGGAGTTTGGCGGAGAGGTTCTGAGGTGTTTGGAGGAGAGGTTCTGAGGTGTTTGGAGGAGAGGTTCTGAGGTGTTTGGAGGAGAGGTTCTGAGCTGTTTGGAGGAGAGGTTCTTAGGTGTTTGGAGGGCTTGTTCTGAGGTGTTTGGAGGGCTTGTTCTGAGGTGTTTGGAGGGCTTGTTCTGAGGTGTTTGGAGGGCAGGTTCTGAGGTGTTTGGAGGAGAGGTTCTGAGGTGTTTGGAGGAGAGGTTCTGAGGTGTTTGGAGGGCTGGTTCTGAGGTGTTTGGAGGGCTTGTTCTGAGGTGTTTGGAGGGCAGGTTCTGAGGTGTTTGGAGGAGAGGTTCTGAGGTGTTTGGAGGAGAGGTTCTGAGGTGTTTGGAGGGCTGGTTCTGAGGTGTTTGGAGGGCTGGATCTGACTTGTTTGGAGGGCTGGTTCTGAGGTGTTTGGAGGAGAGGTTCTGAGGTGTTTGGAGGAGAGGTTCTGAGGTGTTTGGAGGAGACGTTCTGAGGTGTTTGGAGGAGAGTTTCTGAGGTGTTTGGAGGGCTTGTTCTGAGGTATTTGGAGGAGAGGTTCTGAGGTGTTTGGAGGAGAGGTTCCCAGGTGTTTGGAGGAGAGGTTCTGTGGTGTTTGGAGGAGAGATTCTGAGGTGTTTGGAGGAGAGGTTCTGAGGTGTTTGGAGGGCTTGTTCTGAGGTGTTTGGAGGGCTTGTTCTGAGGTGTTTGGAGGGCTTGTTCTGAGGTGTTTGGAGGGCTTGTTCATGAGGTGTTTGGAGGGCTTGTTCTGAGGTGTTTGGAGGGCTTGTTCTGAGGTGTTTGGAGGAGAGGTTCTGAGGTGTTTGTAGGGCTTGTTCTGAGGTGTTTGTAGGGCTTGTTCTGAGGTGTTTGGAGGGCTTGTTCTGAGTTGTTTGGAGGGCTTGTTCTGAGTTGTTTGGAGGGCTTGTTCTGAGGTGTTTGGAGGGCTTGTTCTGAGGTGTTTGGAGGAGAGGTTCTGGGGTGTTTGGAGGGCTTGTTCTGGGGTGTTTGGAGGAGAGGTTCTGAGGTGTTTGGAGGAGAGGTTCTGAGGATTTTGGCAGAGAGGTTCTGAGGTGTTTGGAGGAGAGGTTCTGAGGTGTTTGGAGGAGAGGTTCTGAGGTGTTTGGAGGAGAGGTTCTGAGGTGTTTGGAGGAGAGGTTCTTAGGTGTTTGGAGGGCTTGTTCTGAGGTGTTTGGAGGGCATGTTCTGAGGTGTTTGGAGGGAATGTTCTGAGGTGTTTGGAGGGCTTGTTCTGAGGTGTTTGGAGGGCAGGTTCTGAGGTGTTTGGAGGAGAGGTTCTGAGGTGTTTGGAGGAGAGGTTCTGAGGTGTTTGGAGGGCTGGTTCTGAGGTGTTTGGAGGGCTTGTTCTGAGGTGTTTGGAGGGCAGGTTCTGAGGTGTTTGGAGGAGAGGTTCTGAGGTGTTTGGAGGAGAGGTTCTGAGGTGTTTGGAGGGCTGGTTCTGAGGTGTTTGGAGGGCTGGATCTGACTTGTTTGGAGGGCTGGTTCTGAGGTGTTTGGAGGAGAGGTTCTGAGGTGTTTGGAGGAGAGGTTCTGAGGTGTTTGGAGGAGACGTTCTGAGGTGTTTGGAGGAGAGTTTCTGAGGTGTTTGGTGGGCTTGTTCTGAGGTGTTTGGAGGGCTTGTTCTGAGGTATTTGGAGGAGAGGTTCTGAGGTGTTTGGAGGAGAGGTTCCCAGGTGTTTGGAGGAGAGGTTCTGTGGTGTTTGGAGGAGAGATTCTGAGGTGTTTGGAGGAGAGGTTCTGAGGTGTTTGGAGGGCTGGTTCTGAGGTGTTTGGAGGAGAGGTTCTGAGGTGTTTGGAGGAGAGGTTCTGAGGTGTTTGGAGGAGAGGTTCTGAGGTGTTTGGAGGAGAGGTTCTGAGGTGTTTGGAGGAGAGGTTCTGAGGTGTTTGGAGGAGAGGTTCTGAGGTGTTTGGAGGAGAGGTTCTGAGGTGTTTGGAGGAGAGGTTCTGAGGTGTTTGGAGGGCTGGTTCTGAGGTGTTTGGAGGGCTTGTTCTGAGGTGTTTGGAGGAGAGGTTCTGAGGTGTTTGGTGGAGAGGTTCTGAGGTGTTTGGAGGAGAGGTTCTGAGGTGTTTGGAGGAGAGGTTCTGAGGTGTTTGGAGGAGAGGTTCTGAGTTGTTTAGAGGACAGGTTCTGAGGTGTTTGGAGGAGAGGTTCTGAGGTGTTTGGAGGAGAGGTTCTGAGGTGTTTGGAGGAGAGGTTCTGAGGTGTCTGGAGGAGAGGTTCTGATTGTGTTTTGAGGGCTTGTTCTGAGGTGTTTGGAGGTCTTGTTCTGAGGTGTTTGGAGGGCTTGTTCTGAGGTGTTTGGAGGGCTTGTTCTGAGGTGTTTGGAGGAGAGGTTCTGAGGTGTTTGGAGGAGAGGTTCTGAGGTGTTTGGAGGAGAGGTTCTGAGGTGTTTGGAGGGCTGGTTCTGAGGTGTTTGGAGGGCTGGTTCTGAGGTGTTTGGAGGGCTGGTTCTGAGGTGTTTGGAGGGCTGGTTCTGAGGTGTTTTGAGGGCTGGTTCTGAGGTGTTTGGAGGGCTGGTTCTGAGGTGTTTGGAGGGCTTGTTCTGAGGTGTTTAGAGGAGAGGTTCTGAGGTGTTTGGAGGAGAGGTTCTGAGGTGTTTGGAGGAGAGGTTCTGAGGTGTTTGGAAGAGAGGTTCTGAGGTGTTTGGAGGAGAGGTTCTGAGGTGTTTGGAGGAGAGGTTCTGAGGTGTTTGGAGGAGAGGTTCTGAGGTGTTTGGAGGAGAGGTTCTGAGGTGTTTGGAGGGCTTGTTCTGAGGTGTTTGGACGAGAGGTTCTGAGGTGTTTGGAGGAGACGTTCTGAGGTGTTTGGAGAAAGGTTCTGAGGTGTTTGGAGGGCTTCTTCTGAGGTGTTTGGAGGGCTTCTTCTGAGGTGTTTGGAGGGCTTCTTCTGAGGTGTTTGGAGGGCTTCTTCTGAGGTGTTTGGAGGGCTTCTTCTGAGGTGTTTGGAGGGCTTGTTCTGAGGTGTTTGGAGGATGTGTTCTGAGGTGTTTGGAGGAGATGTTCTGAGGTGTTTGGAGGAGAGGTTCCGAGGTGTTTGGAGGAGAGGTTCCGAGGTGTTTGGAGGACGTGTTCTGAGGTGTTTGGAGGACGTGTTCTGAGGTGTTTGGAGGACGTGTTCTGAGGTGTTTGGAGGACGTGTTCTGAGGTGTTTGGAGGACGTGTTCTGAGGTGTTTGGAGGAGAGGTTCCAAAGTGTTTGGAGGTGAGGTTCCGAGGCGTTTGGAATAGAGGTTCTGAGGTGTTTGGAATAGAGGTTCTGAGGTGTTTGGAATAGAGGTTCTGAGGTGCTTGGAGGGCTTGTTCTGAGGTGTTTGGAGGGCATGTTCTGAGGTGTTTGGAGGGCATGTTCTGAGGTGTTTGGAGGGCTTGTTCTGAGGTGTTTGGAGGGCTTGTTCTGAGGTGTTTGGAGGGCAGGTTCTGAGGTGTTTGGAGGAGAGGTTCTGAGGTGTTTGGAGGAGAGGTTCTGAGGTGTTTGGAGGAGAGGTTCCGAGGTGTTTATAGGAGAGGTTCCGAGGTGTTTGGAGGAGAGGTTCCGAGGTGTTTGGAGGAGAGGTTCCGAGGTGTTTGGAGGAGAGGTTCTGAGGTGTTTGGAGGAGAGGTTCTGAGGTGTTTGGAGGAGAGGTTCTGAGGTGTTTGGTGGGCTTGTTCTGTGGTGTTTGGAGGGCATGTTCTGAGGTGTTTGGGGGGCTTGTTCTGAGGAGTTTGGAGGATGTGTTCTGAGGTGTTTGGAGGAGAGGTTCTGAGGTGTTTGGAGGAGAGGTTCTGAGGTGTTTGGAGGAGAGGTTCTGAGGTGTTTGGAGGAGAGGTTCTGAGGTGTTTGGAGGGCTTGTTCTGAGGTGTTTTGGAGGAGATGTTCTGAGGTGTTTGGAGGAGACGTTCTGAGGTGTTTGGAGGAGACGTTCCGAGGTGTTTGGAGGAGAGGTTCCGAGGTGTTTGGAGGAGAGGTTCCGAGGTGTTTGGAGGAGAGGTTCCGAGGTGTTTGGAGGAGAGGTTCCGAGGTGTTTGAAGGAGAGGTTCTGAGGTGTTTGGAGGACGTGTTCTGAGGTGTTTGGAGGACGTGTTCTGAGGTGTTTGGAGGACGTGTTCTGAGGTGTTTGGAGTACGTGTTCTGAGGTGTTTGGAGGACGTGTTCTGAGGTGTTTGGAGGACGTGTTCTGAGGTGTTTGGAGGAGAGGTTCCAAAGTGTTTGGAGGAGAGGTTCCGAGGTGTTTGGAATAGAGGTTCCGAGGTGTTTGGAATAGAGTTTCTGAGGTGTTTGGAATAGAGGTTCTGAGGTGCTTGGAGGGCTTGTTCTGAGGTGTTTGGAGGGCATGTTCTGAGGTGTTTGGAGGGCATGTTCTGAGGTGTTTGGAGGGCTTGTTCTGAGGTGTTTGGAGGAGAGGTTCCGAGGTGTTTGGAGGAGAGGTTCCGAGGTGTTTGGAGGAGAGGTTCCGAGGTGTTTGGAGGAGGGGTTCCGAGGTGTTTGGAGGAGAGTTTCCGAGGTGTTTGGAGGAGAGTTTCCGAGGTGTTTGGAGGAGAGGCTCCGAGGTGTTTGTGGAGAGGTTCCGAGGTGTTTGGAGGAGATATTCCGAGGTGTTTGGGGGAGAGGTTCCGAGATGTTTGGAGGAGGGGTTCTGAGGTGTTTGTAGGACTGGTTCTGAGGTGTTTGGAGGGCTTGTTCTGAGGTGTGTGGAGGCCTTGTTCTGAGGTGTGTGGAGGCCTTGTTCTGAGGTGTGTGGAGGGCTTGTTCTGATATGTCTGGAGGGCTTGTTCTGTGGTGTTTGGAGGGCTTGTCCAGAGGTGTTTGGAGGGCTTGTCCAGAGGTGTTTGGAGGGCTTGTTCTGAGGTGTTTGGAGGGCTTGTTCTGAGGTGTTTGGAGGGCTTGTCCTGAGGTGTTTGGAGGGTTTGTTCTGAGGTGTTTGGAGGGCTTGTTCTGAGGTGTTTGGAGGAGAGGTTCCGAGGTGTTTGGAGGAGAGGTTCCGAGGTGTTTGGAGGAGAGGTTCCGAGGTGTTTGGAGGAGAGGTTCCGAGGTGTTTGGAGGACTTGTTCCGAGGTGTTTGGAGGACTTGTTCCGAGGTGTGTGGAGGACTTGTTCCGAGGTGTTTGGAGGGCTTGTTCTGAGGTGTTTGGAGGGCTTGTTCTGAGGTGTTTGGAGGGCTTGTTCTGAGGTGTTTGGAGGGCTTGTTCTGAGGTGTTTGGAGGAGAGGTTCTGAGGTGTTTGGCGGAGAGATTCTGAGGTGTTCGGAGGAGAGGTTCTGAGGAGTTTGGAGGAGAGGTTCTTAGGTGTTTGGAGGAGAGGTTCTGAGGTGTTTGGAGGGCTGGTTCTGAGGTGTTTGGAGGGCTTGTTCTGAGGTGTTTGGAGGAGAAGTTTTGAGTTGTTTGGAGGAGAGGTTCTGAGTTGTGTGGAGGAGGGGTTCTGTGTTGTTTGGAGGAGGGGTTCTGTGTTGTTTGGAGGAGGGGTTCTGAGTTGTTTGGAGGAGAGTTTCTGAGTTGTTTGGAGGAGAGATTCTGAGTTGTTTGGATTAGAGGTTTGAGGTGTTTGGAGGAGAGGTTCTGAGGTGTTTGGAGGAGAGGTTCTGAGGTGTTTGGAGGAGAGGTTCTGAGGTGTTTGGAGGAGAGGTTCTGAGGTTTTTGGAGATCTTGTTCTAAGTTGTTTGAGGAGAGGTTCTGAGGTGTTTGGAGGGCTTGTTCTGAGGTGTTTGGAGGGCTTGTTCTGAGGTGTTTGGAGGGCTTGTTGTGAGGTGTTTGGAGGGCTTGTTGTGAGGTGTTTGGAGGGCTTGTTGTGAGGTGTTTGGAGGGCTTGTTGTGAGGTGTTTGGAGGGCTTGTTCTGAGGTGTGTGGAGGCCTTGTTCTGAGGTGTGTGGAGGGCTTGTTCTGGTATGTGTGGAGGACTTGTTCTGTGGTGTTTGGAGGGCTTGTCCAGAGGTGTTTGGAGGGCTTGTCCAGAGGTGTTTGGAGGGCTTGTCCAGAGGTGTTTGGAGGGCTTGTCCAGAGGTGTTTGGAGGGCTTGTCCAGAGGTGTTTGGAGGGCTTGTTCTGAGGTGTTTGGAGGGCTTGTTCTGAGGTGTTTGGAGGAGTGGTTCCGAGGTGTTTGGAGGAGAGGTTCCGAGGTGTTTGGAGGAGAGGTTCCGAGGTGTTTGGGGGAGAGGTTCCGAGGTGTTTGGGGGAGAGGTTCCGAGGTGTTTGGAGGAGAGGTTCCGAGGTGTTTGGAGGACTTGTTCCGAGGTGTTTGGAGGACTTGTTCTGAGGTGTTTGGAGGGCTTGTTCTGATGTGTTTGGAGGGCTTGTTCTGAGGTGTTTGGAGGGCTTGTTCTGAGGTGTTTGGAGGGCTTCTTCTGAGGTGTTTGGAGGGCTTGTTCTGAGGTGTTTGGAGGAGAGGTTCTGAGGTGTTTGGAGGAGAGGTTCTGAGGTGTTTGGAGGGCTTGTTCTGAGGTGTTTTGGAGGAGATGTTCCGAGGTGTTTGGAGGAGATGTTCCGAGGTGTTTGGAGGAGACGTTCCGAGGTGTTTGGAGGAGAGGTTCCGAGGTGTTTGGAGGAGAGGTTCCGAGGTGTTTGGAGGAGAGGTTCCGAGGTGTTTGGAGGAGAGGTTCCGAGGTGTTTGGAGGAGAGGTTCCGAGGTGTTTGGAGGAGAGGTTCCGAGGTGTTTGGAGGAGAGGTTCCGAGGTGTTTGGAGGAGAGGTTCCGAGGTGTTTGAAGGAGAGGTTCTGAGGTGTTTGGAGGACGTGTTCTGAGGTGTTTGGAGGACGTGTTCTGAGGTGTTTGGAGGACGTGTTCTGAGGTGTTTGGAGGACGTGTTCTGAGGTGTTTGGAGTACGTGTTCTGAGGTGTTTGGAGGACGTGTTCTGAGGTGTTTGGAGGAGAGGTTCCAAAGTGTTTGGAGGAGAGGTTCCGAGGTGTTTGGAATAGAGGTTCCGAGGTGTTTGGAATAGAGTTTCTGAGGTGTTTGGAATAGAGGTTCTGAGGTGCTTGGAGGGCTTGTTCTGAGGTGTTTGGAGGGCATGTTCTGAGGTGTTTGGAGGGCATGTTCTGAGGTGTTTGGAGGGCTTTTTCTGAGGTGTTTGGAGGAGAGGTTCCGAGGTGTTTGGAGGAGAGGTTCCGAGGTGTTTGGAGGAGAGGTTCCGAGGTGTTTGGAGGAGGGGTTCCGAGGTGTTTGGAGGAGAGTTTCCGAGGTGTTTGGAGGAGAGGCTCCGAGGTGTTTGTGGAGAGGTTCCGAGGTGTTTGGAGGAGATATTCCGAGGTGTTTGGGGGAGAGGTTCCGAGATGTTTGGAGGAGGGGTTCTGAGGTGTTTGTAGGACTGGTTCTGAGGTGTTTGGAGGGCTTGTTCTGAGGTGTGTGGAGGCCTTGTTCTGAGGTGTGTGGAGGCCTTGTTCTGAGGTGTGTGGAGGGCTTGTTCTGATATGTGTGGAGGGCTTGTTCTGTGGTGTTTGGAGGGCTTGTCCTGAGGTGTTTGGAGGGCTTGTCCAGTGGTGTTTGGAGGGCTTGTTCTGAGGTGTTTGGAGGGCTTGTTCTGAGGTGTTTGGAGGGCTTGTCCTGAGGTGTTTGGAGGGTTTGTTCTGAGGTGTTTGGAGGGCTTGTTCTGAGGTGTTTGGAGGAGAGGTTCCGAGGTGTTTGGAGGAGAGGTTCCGAGGTGTTTGGAGGAGAGGTTCCGAGGTGTTTGGAGGAGAGGTTCCGAGGTGTTTGGAGGACTTGTTCCGAGGTGTTTGGAGGACTTGTTCCGAGGTGTGTGGAGGACTTGTTCCGAGGTGTTTGGAGGGCTTGTTCTGAGGTGTTTGGAGGGCTTGTTCTGAGGTGTTTGGAGGGCTTGTTCTGAGGTGTTTGGAGGGCTTGTTCTGAGGTGTTTGGAGGGCTTGTTCTGAGGTGTTTGGAGGAGAGTTTCTGAGGTGTTTGGAGGAGAGTTTCTGAGGTGTTTGGCGGAGAGATTCTGAGGTGTTCGGAGGAGAGGTTCTGAGGAGTTTGGAGGAGAGGTTCTGAGGTGTTTGGAGGAGAGGTTCTGAGGTGTTTGGAGGGCTGGTTCTGAGGTGTTTGGAGGGCTTGTTCTGAGGTGTTTGGAGGAGAAGTTTTGAGTTGTTTGGAGGAGAGGTTCTGAGTTGTTTGGAGGAGGGGTTCTGTGTTGTGTGGAGGAGGGGTTCTGAGTTGTTTGGAGGAGGGGTTCTGTGTTGTTTGGAGGAGGGGTTCTGAGTTGTTTGGAGGAGAGTTTCTGAGTTGTTTGGAGGAGAGATTCTGAGTTGTTTGGATTAGAGGTTTGAGGTGTTTGGAGGAGAGGTTCTGAGGTGTTTGGAGGAGAGGTTCTGAGGTGTTTGGAGGAGAGGTTCTGAGGTTTTTGGAGATCTTGTTCTAAGTTGTTTGAGGAGAGGTTCTGAGGTGTTTGGAGGGCTTGTTCTGAGGTGTTTGGAGGGCTTGTTCTGAGGTGTTTGGAGGGCTTGTTCTGAGGTGTTTGGAGGAGAAGTTTTGAGTTGTTTGGAGGAGAGGTTCTGAGTTGTTTGGAGGAGGGGTTCTGTGTTGTGTGGAGGAGGGGTTCTGAGTTGTTTGGAGGAGGGGTTCTGTGTTGTTTGGAGGAGGGGTTCTGAGTTGTTTGGAGGAGAGTTTCTGAGTTGTTTGGAGGAGAGATTCTGAGTTGTTTGGATTAGAGGTTTGAGGTGTTTGGAGGAGAGGTTCTGAGGTGTTTGGAGGAGAGGTTCTGAGGTGTTTGGAGGAGAGGTTCTGAGGTTTTTGGAGATCTTGTTCTAAGTTGTTTGAGGAGAGGTTCTGAGGTGTTTGGAGGGCTTGTTCTGAGGTGTTTGGAGGGCTTGTTCTGAGGTGTTTGGAGGGCTTGTTGTGAGGTGTTTGGAGGGCTTGTTGTGAGGTGTTTGGAGGGCTTGTTGTGAGGTGTTTGGAGGGCTTGTTCTGAGGTGTGTGGAGGGCTTGTTCTGGTATGTGTGGAGGACTTGTTCTGTGGTGTTTGGAGGGCTTGTCCAGAGGTGTTTGGAGGGCTTGTCCAGAGGTGTTTGGAGGGCTTGTCCAGAGGTGTTTGGAGGGCTTGTCCAGAGGTGTTTGGAGGGCTTGTTCTGAGGTGTTTGGAGGGCTTGTTCTGAGGTGTTTGGAGGGCTTGTTCTGAGGTGTTTGGAGGAGAGGTTCCGAGGTGTTTGGAGGAGAGGTTCCGAGGTGTTTGGAGGAGAGGTTCCGAGGTGTTTGGGGGAGAGGTTCCGAGGTGTTTGGAGGAGAGGTTCCGAGGTGTTTGGAGGACTTGTTCCGAGGTGTTTGGAGGACTTGTTCTGAGGTGTTTGGAGGGCTTGTTCTGATGTGTTTGGAGGGCTTGTTCTGAGGTGTTTGGAGGGCTTGTTCTGAGGTGTTTGGAGGGCTTCTTCTGAGGTGTTTGGAGGGCTTGTTCTGAGGTGTTTGGAGGAGAGGTTCTGAGGTGTTTGGAGGAGAGGTCCTGAGGTGTTTGGAGGAGAGGTTCTGAGGAGTTTGGAGGAGAGGTTCTGAGGTGTTTGGAGGAGAGGTTCTGAGGTGCTCGAGGGCTGGTTCTGAGGTGTTTGGAGGACAGGTTCTGAGGTGTTTGGAGGACAGGTTCTGAGGTGTTTGGAGGGCTGGTTCTGAGGTGTTTGGAGGGCTTGTTCTGAGGTGTTTGGAGGAGAAGTTTTGAGTTCTTTGGAGGAGAGGTTCTGAGTTGTTTGGAGGAGGGGTTCTGTGTTGTTTGGAGGAGAGGTTCTGAGTTGTTTGGAGGAGGGGTTCTGTCTTGTTTGGAGGAGGGGTTCTGAGTTGTTTGGAGGAGAGGTTCTGAGTTGTTTGGAGGAGAGGTTTGAGGTGTTTGGAGGAGAGGTTCTGATGTGTTTGGAGGAGAGGTTCTGACGTCTTTAGAGGAGAGGTTCTGAGGTGTTTGGAGATCTTGTTCTAAGTTGTTTGAGGAGAGGTTCTGAGGTGTTTGGAGGGCTTGTTCTGAGGTGTTTGGAGGGCTTGTTCTGAGGTGTTTGGAGGGCTTGTTCTGAGGTGTTTGGAGGGCTTGTTCTGAGGTGTTTGGAGGGCTTGTTCTGAGGTGTTTGGAGGGCTTGTTCTGAGGTGTTTGGAGGAGAGGTTCCGAGGTGTTTGGAGGAGAGGTTCCGAGGTGTTTGGAGGAGAGGTTCCGAGGTGTTTGGAGGAGAGGTTCCGAGGTGTTTGGAATAGAGGTTCCGAGGTGTTTCGAGGAGAGGTTCTGAGGTGTTTGGAGGGCTGGTTCTGAGGTGTTTGGAGGGCTTGTTCTGAGGGGTCTTGAGGGCTTGTTCTGAGGTGTGTGTAGGGCTTGTTCTGTTATGTGTGGAGGGCTTGTTCTGAGGTGTTTGGAGGGCTTGTTCTGAGGTGTTTGGAGGGCTTGTTCTGAGGTGTTTGGAGGAGAGGTTCTGAGGAGTTTGGAGGGCTTGTTCTGAGGTGTTTGGAGGGCTTGCTCTGTGGTGTTTGGAGGGCTTGCTCTGAGGTGTTTGGAGGGCTTGTTCTGAGGTGTTTGGAGGGCTTGTTCTGAGGTGTTTGGAGGGCTTGTTCTGAGGTGTTTGGAGGGCTTGTTCTGAGGTGTTTGGAGGGCAGGTTCTGAGGTGTTTGGAGGGCAGGTTCTGAGGTGTTTGGAGGAGAGGTTCTGAGGTGTTTGGAGGAGAGGTTCCGAGGTGTTTATAGGAGAGGTTCCGAGGTGTTTGGAGGAGAGGTTCCGAGGTGTTTGGAGGAGTGGTTCTGAAGTGTTTGGAGGAGAGGTTCTGAGGTGTTTGGAGGAGAGGTTCTGAGGTGTTTGGAGGAGAGGTTCTGAGGTGTTTGGAGGGCTTGTTCTGAGGTGTTTTGGAGGTGATGTTCTGAGGTGTTTGGAGGAGATGTTCCGAGGTGTTTGGAGGAGACGTTCCGAGGTGTTTGGAGGAGACGTTCCGAGGTGTTTGGAGGAGAGGTTCCGAGGTGTTTGGAGGAGAGGTTCCGAGGTGTTTGGAGGAGAGGTTCCGAGGTGTTTGGAGGAGAGGTTCCGAGGTGTTTGGAGGACGTGTTCTGAGGTGTTTGGAGGACGTGTTCTGAGGTGTTTGGAGGACGTGTTCTGAGGTGTTTGGAGGACGTGTTCTGAGGTGTTTGGAGGATGTGTTCTGAGGTGTTTGGAGGAGAGGTTCCAAAGTGTTTGGAGGAGAGGTTCCGAGGTGTTTGGAATAGAGGTTACGAGGTGTTTGGAATAGAGTTTCTGAGGTGTTTGGAATAGAGGTTCTGAGGTGCTTGGAGGGCTTGTTCTGAGGTGTTTGGAGGGCATGTTCTGAGGTGTTTGGAGGGCATGTTCTGAGGTGTTTGGAGGGCTTGTTCTGAGGTGTTTGGAGGAGAGGTTCCGAGGTGTTTGGAGGAGGGGTTCCGAGGTGTTTGGAGGAGAGTTTCCGAGGTGTTTGGAGGAGAGGCTCCGAGGTGTTTGTGGAGAGGTTCCGAGGTGTTTGGAGGAGATATTCCGAGGTGTTTGGGGGAGAGGTTCCGAGATGTTTGGCGGAGGGGTTCTGAGGTGTTTGTAGGACTGGTTCTGAGGTGTTTGGAGGGCTTGTTCTGAGGTGTGTGGAGGCCTTGTTCTGAGGTGTGTGGAGGCCTTGTTCTGAGGTGTGTGGAGGCCTTGTTCTGAGGTGTGTGGAGGGCTTGTTCTGATGTGTGTGGAGGGCTTGTTCTGATGTGTGTGGAGGGCTTGTTCTGATGTGTGTGGAGGGCTTGTTCTGTGGTGTTTGGAGGGCTTGTCCAGAGGTGTTTGGAGGGCTTGTTCTGAGGTTTTTGGAGGGCTTGTTCTGAGGTGTTTGGAGGGCTTGTCCTCAGGTGTTTGGAGGGTTTGTTCTGAGGTGTTTGGAGGGCTTGTTCTGAGGAGTTTGGAGGGCTTGTTCTGAGGTGTTTGGAGGGCTTGTTCTGAGGTGTTTGGAGGGCTTGTTCTGAGGTGTTTGGAGGAGAGGTTCCGAGGTGTTTGGAGGAGAGGTTCCGAGGTGTTTGGAGGAGAGGTTCCGAGGTGTTTGGAGGAGAGGTTCCGAGGTGTTTGGAGGAGAGGTTCCGAGGTGTTTTGAGGAGAGGTTCCGAGGTGTTTTGAGGAGAGGTTCCGAGGTGTGTGGAGGACTTGTTCTGAGGTGTTTGGAGGGCTTGTTCTGAGGTGTTTGGAGGGCTTGTTCTGAGGTGTTTGGAGGGCTTGTTCTGAGGTGTTTGGAGGGCTTGTTCTGAGGTGTTTGGAGGAGAGGTTCTGAGGTGTTTGGAGGAGAGTTTCTGAGGTGTTTGGAGGAGAGATTCTGAGGTGTTCGGAGGAGAGGTTCTGAGGAGTTTGGAGGAGAGGTTCTGAGGAGTTTGGAGGAGAGGTTCTGAGGTGTTTGGAGGAGAGGTTCTGAGGTGTTTGGAGGGCTGGTTCTGAGGTGTTTGGAGGGCTTGTTCTGAGGTGTTTGGAGGAGAAGTTTTGAGTTGTTTGGAGGAGAGGTTCTGAGTTGTTTGGAGGAGGGGTTCTGTGTTGTGTGGAGGAGGGGTTCTGAGTTGTTTGGAGGAGGGGTTCTGAGTTGTTTGGAGGAGGGGTTCTGAGTTGTTTGGAGGAGAGTTTCTGAGTTGTTTGGAGGAGAGATTCTGAGTTGTTTGGGTTAGAGGTTTGAGGTGTTTGGAGGAGAGGTTCTGAGGTGTTTGGAGGAGAGGTTCTGAGGTGTTTGGAGGAGAGGTTCTTAGGTGTTTGGAGGAGAGGTTCTGAGGTTTTTGGAGATCTTGTTCTAAGTTGTTTGAGGAGAGGTTCTGAGGTGTTTGGAGGGCTTGTTGTGAGGTGTTTGGAGGGCTTGTTGTGAGGTGTTTGGAGGGCTTGTTCTGAGGTGTGTGGAGGCCTTGTTCTGAGGTGTGTGGAGGGCTTGTTCTGGTATGCGTGGAGGACTTGTTCTGTGGTGTTTGGAGGGCTTGTCCAGAGGTGTTTGGAGGGCTTGTCCAGAGGTGTTTGGAGGGCTTGTCCAGAGGTGTTTGGAGGGCTTGTCCAGAGGTGTTTGGAGGGCTTGTCCAGAGGTGTTTGGAGGGCTTGTTCTGAGGTGTTTGGAGGGCTTGTCCTGAGGTGTTTGGAGGGTTTGTTTTGAGGTGTTTGGAGGGCTTGTTCCGAGGTGTTTGGAGGGCTTGTTCCGAGGTGTTTGGAGGGCTTGTTCCGAGGTGTTTGGAGGAGAGGTTCCGAGGTGTTTGGGGGAGAGGTTCCGAGGTGTTTGGAGGAGAGGTTCCGAGGTGTTTGGAGGACTTGTTCCGAGGTGTTTGGAGGACTTGTTCTGAGGTGTTTGGAGGGATTGTTCTGAGGTGTTTGGAGGGCTTGTTCTGAGGTGTTTGGAGGGCTTGTTCTGAGGTGTTTGGAGGGCTTCTTCTGAGGTGTTTGGAGGGCTTGTTCTGAGGTGTTTGGAGGAGAGGTTCTGAGGTGTTTGGAGGGGAGGTCCTGAGGTGTTTGGAGGGGAGATTCTGAGGTGTTCGGAGGAGAGGTTCTGAGGAGTTTGGAGGAGAGGTTCTGAGGTGTTTGGAGGAGAGGTTCTGAGGTGCTCGAGGGCTGGTTCTGAGGTGTTTGGAGGACAGGTTCTGAGGTGTTTGGAGGACAGGTTCTGAGGTGTTTGGAGGGCTGGTTCTGAGGTGTTTGGAGGGCTTGTTCTGAGGTGTTTGGAGGAGAAGTTTTGAGTTCTTTGGAGGAGAGGTTCTGAGTTGTTTGGAGGAGGGGTTCTGTGTTGTTTTGAGGAGAGGTTCTGAGTTGTTTGGAGGAGGGGTTCTGTGTTGTTTGGAGGAGGGGTTCTGTGTTGTTTGGAGGAGGGGTTCTGAGTTGTTTGGAGGAGAGTTTCTGAGTTGTTTGGAGGAGAGGTTCTGAGTTGTTTGGAGGAGAGGTTCTGACGTCTTTGGAGGAGAGGTTCTGAGGTGTTTGGAGATCTTGTTCTAAGTTGTTTGAGGAGAGGTTCTGAGGTGTTTGGAGGGCTTGTTGTGAGGTGTTTGGAGGGCTTGTTCTGAGGTGTTTGGAGGGCTTGTTCTGAGGTGTTTGGAGGGCTTGTTCTGAGGTGTTTGGAGGAGAGGTTCTGAGGTGTTTGGAGGGCTTGTTCTGAGGTGTTTGGAGGAGAGGTTCCGAGGTGTTTGGAGGAGAGGTTCCAAGGTGTTTGGAGGAGAGGTTCCGAGGTGTTTGGAATAGAGGTTCCGAGGTGTTTCGAGCAGAGGTTCCGAGGTGTTTGGAGGACTGGTTCTGAGGTGTTTGGAGGGCTTGTTCTGAGGGGTCTTGAGGGCTTGTTCTGAGGTGTGTGTAGGGCTTGTTCTGTTATGTGTGTAGGGCTTGTTCTGTTATGTGTGGAGGGCTTGTTCTGAGGTGTTTGGAGGGCTTGTTCTGAGGTGTTTGGAGGGCTTGTTCTGAGGTGTTTGGAGGGCTTGCTCTGTGGTGTTTGGAGGGCTTGCTCTGAGGTGTTTGGAGGGCTTGTTCTGAGGTGTTTGGAGGGCTTGTTCTGAGGTGTTTGGAGGGCTTGTTCTGAGGTGTTTGGAGGGCTTGTTCTCTTACAGGTGAAATTGGTCTTAGATTGGAGAATTTGTCCTGTGCCTGGAGATCTTCAACTGTGAGTAGAGATATTTTTCAATGGTTGTAGGACTTGTTCGGGGATTGGTGGACTTGTTCTGAGGTGTTTGGAGGGCTTGTTCTGAGGTGTTTGGAGGGCTTGTTCTGAGGTGTTTGGAGGGCTTGTTCTGAGGTGTTTGGAGGGCTTGTTCTGAGGTGTTTGGAGGGCTTGTTCTGAGGTGTTTGGAGGAGAGGTTCTGAGGTGTTTGGAGGAGAGGTTCTGAGGTGTTTGGAGGAGAGGTTCTGAGGTGTTTGGAGGAGAGGTTCTGAGGTGTTTGGAGGGCTTGTTTTGAGGTGTTTGGAGGAGAGGTTCTGAGGTGTTTGGAGGAGAGGTTCTGAGGTGTTTGGAGGAGAGGTTCTGAGGAGTTTGGAGGAGAGGTTCTGAGGAGTTTGGAGGAGAGGTTCTGAGGTGTTTGGAGGAGAGGTTCTGAGGTGTTCGGAGGGCTGGTTCTGAGGTGTTTGGAGGGCTGGTTCTGAGGTGTTTGGAGGGCTTGTTCTGAGGTGTTTGGAGGAGAAGTTTTGAGGTGTTTGGAGGAGAGGTTCTGTGTTGTTTTGAGGAGGGGTTCTGTGTTGTTTTGAGGAGGGGTTCTGAGTTGTTTGGAGGAGAGGTTCTGAGTTGTTTGCAGGAGAGGTTCTGAGTTGTTTGTAGGAGAGGTTCTGAGGTCTTTGGAGGAGAAGTTCTGAGGTCTTTGGAGGAGAGATTCTGAGGTGTTTGGATATCTTGTTCTAAGTTGTTTGAGGAGAGGTTCTGCGGTGTTCGGAGGGCTTGTTCTAAGGTGTTTGGAGGAGAGGTTCTGAGGTTTTTGGAGGGCTTGTTCTGAGGTGTTTGGAGGAGAGGTTCTGAGGTGTTTGGAGGAGAGGTTCTGAGGTGTTTGGAGGAGAGGTTCTGAGCTGTTTGGAGGAGAGGTTCTGAGGTGTTTGGAGGGCTTGTTTTGAGGCGTTTGAAGGAGAGGTTCTGAGGTGTTTGGAGGGCTTGTTCTGTGGTGTTTGGAGGTGTTGTTCTCTTGCAGGAGAAATTGGACTTAGATTAGAGAATTTGTGCTGTGCCTGGAGATATTCGACTGTGAGTAGAGATATTTTTCTGGGGTTGGAGGATTTGTTCTGTGATAGGTGGATTAGTTCTGTGACTGGAGGATTTGTTCGGGGATTGGTGTACTTGTTCTGAGGTGTTTGGAGGGCTTGTTCTGAGGTGTTTGGAGGGCTTGTTCTGTGGTGTTTGGAGGAGAGGTTCTGAGGTGTTTGGAGGAGAGTTTCTGAGGTGTTTGGAGGAGAGGTTCTGAGGTGTTTGGAGGAGAGGTTCTGAGGTGTTTGGAGGAGAGGTTCTGAGGAGTTTTGAGGAGAGGTTCTGAGGTGTTTGGAGGAGAGGTTCTGAGGTGTTTGGAGGGCTTGTTCTGAGGTGTTTGGAGGAGAAGATCTGAGTTGTTTGGAGGAGAGGTTCTGAGTTGTTTGGAGGAGGGGTTCTGTGTTGTTTTGAGGAGGGGTTCTGAGTTGTTTTGAGGAGGGGTTCTGAGTTGTTTGGAGGAGGGGTTCTGAGTTGTTTGGAGGAGGGGTTCTGAGTTGTTTGGAGGAGAGGTTCTGAGTTGTTTGGAGGAGAGGTTCTGTGGTCTTTGGAGGAGAGGTTCTGAGGTCTTTGGAGGAGAGGTTCTGAGGTGTTTGGAGGAGAGGTTCTGAGGTCTTTGGAGGAGAGGTTCTGAGGTGTTTGGAGGAGAGGTTCTGAGGTGTTTGGAGGAGAGGTTCTGAGGTGTTTGGAAGAGAGGTTCTGAGGTGTTTGGAGGAGAGGTTCTGAGGTGTTTGGAGGAGAGGTTCTGAGGTGTTTGGAGGAGAGGTTCTGAGGTGTTTGGAGGTGTTGTTCTCTTGTAGGAGAAATTGGACTTAGATTAGAGAATTTGTGCTGTGTCTTGGAGATCTTCAACTGTGAGTAGAGATATTTTTCTGGGGTTGGAGTATTTGTTCTGTGATAGGTGGATTTGTTCTGTGACTGGAGGATTTGTTCGGGGATTGGTGTACTTGTTCTGAGGTGTTTGGAGGGCTTGTTCTGAGGTGTTTGGAGGTGAGGTTCTGAGGTGTTTGGAGGAGAGGTTCTGAGGTGTTTGAAGGAGAGGTTCTGAGGTGTTTGGAGGACAGGTTCTGAGGAGTTTGGAGGAGAGGTTCTGAGGTGTTCGGAGGAGAGGTTCTGAGGAGTTTGGAGGAGAGGTTCTGAGGTGTTTGGAGGAGAGGTTCTGAGGTGTTTGGAGGGCTGGTTCTGAGGTGTTTGGAGGGCTTGTTCTGAGGTGTTTGGAGGAGAAGTTTTGAGTTGTTTGGAGGAGAGGTTCTGAGTTGTTTGGAGGAGGGGTTCTGTGTTGTGTGGAGGAGGGGTTCTGAGTTGTTTGGAGGAGGGGTTCTGAGTTGTTTGGAGGAGAGATTCTGAGTTGTTTGGAGGAGAGATTCTGAGTTGTTTGGATTAGAGGTTCTGAGGTGTTTGGAGGAGAGGTTCTGAGGTGTTTGGAGGAGAGGTTCTGAGGTGTTTGGAGGAGAGGTTCTGAGGTTTTTGGAGATCTTGTTCTAAGTTGTTTGAGGAGAGGTTCTGAGGTGTTTGGAGGGCTTGTTCTGAGGTGTTTGGAGGGCTTGTTGTGAGGTGTTTGGAGGGCTTGTTGTGAGGTGTTTGGAGGGCTTGTTGTGAGGTGTTTGGAGGGCTTGTTGTGAGGTGTTTGGAGGGCTTGTTCTGAGGTGTGTGGAGGCCTTGTTCTGAGGTGTGTGGAGGGCTTGTTCTGGTATGTGTGGAGGACTTGTTCTGTGGTGTTTGGAGGGCTTGTCCTGAGGTGTTTGGAGGGCTTGTCCAGAGGTGTTTGGAGGGCTTGTCCAGAGGTGTTTGGAGGGCTTGTCCAGAGGTGTTTGGAGGGCTTGTCCAGAGGTGTTTGGAGGGCTTGTCCAGAGGTGTTTGGAGGGCTTGTCCAGAGGTGTTTGGAGGGCTTGTCCAGAGGTGTTTGGAGGGCTTGTTCTGAGGTGTTTGGAGGGCTTGTCCTGAGGTGTTTGGAGGGTTTGTTTTGAGGTGTTTGGAGGGCTTGTTCCGAGGTGTTTGGAGGAGAGGTTCCGAGGTGTTTGGAGGAGAGGTTCCGAGGTGTTTGGGGGAGAGGTTCCGAGGTGTTTGGAGGAGAGGTTCCGAGGTGTTTGGAGGACTTGTTCCGAGGTGTTTGGAGGACTTGTTCTGAGGTGTTTGGAGGGCTTGTTCTGAGGTGTTTGGGGGGCTTGTTCTGAGGTGTTTGGAGGGCTTGTTCTGAGGTGTTTGGAGGGCTTCTTCTGAGGTGTTTGGAGGGCTTGTTCTGAGGTGTTTGGAGGAGAGGTTCTGAGGTGTTTGGAGGACAGGTTCTGAGGTGTTTGGAGGACAGGTTCTGAGGTGTTTGGAGGACAGGTTCTGAGGTGTTTGGAGGGCTGGTTCTGAGGTGTTTGGAGGAGAAGTTTTGAGTTCTTTGGAGGAGAGGTTCTGAGTTGTTTGGAGGAGGGGTTCTGTGTTGTTTGGAGGAGAGGTTCTGAGTTGTTTGGAGGAGGGGTTCTGTCTTGTTTGGAGGAGGGGTTCTGAGTTGTTTGGAGGAGAGTTTCTGAGTTGTTTGGAGGAGAGGTTCTCAGTTGTTTGGAGGAGAGGTTTGAGGTGTTTGGAGGAGAGGTTCTGATGAGTTTGGAGGAGAAGTTCTGACGTCTTTGGAGGAGAGGTTCTGAGGTGTTTGGAGATCTTGTTCTAAGTTGTTTGAGGAGAGGTTCTGAGGTGTTTGGAGGGCTTGTTCTGAGGTGTTTGGAGGGCTTGTTCTGAGGTGTTTGGAGGGCTTGTTCTGAGGTGTTTGGAGGGCTTGTTCTGAGGTGTTTGGAGGAGAGGTTCCGAGGTGTTTGGAGGAGAGGTTCCGAGGTGTTTGGAGGAGAGGTTCCGAGGTGTTTGGAGGAGAGGTTCCGAGGTGTTTGGAATAGAGGTTCCGAGGTGTTTGGAGGACTGGTTCTGAGGTGTTTGGAGGGCTTGTTCTGAGGGGTCTTGAGGGCTTGTTCTGAGGTGTGTGTAGGGCTTGTTCTGTTATGTGTGGAGGGCTTGTTCTGAGGTGTTTGGAGGGCTTGTTCTGAGGTGTTTGGAGGGCTTGTTCTGAGGTGTTTGGAGGAGAGGTTCTGAGGAGTTTGGAGGGCTTGTTCTGAGGTGTTTGGAGGGCTGGTTCTGAGGTGTTTGGAGGGCTGGTTCTGAGGTGTTTGGAGGGCTTGTTCTGAGGTGTTTGGAGGAGAAGTTTTGAGTTCTCTGGAGGAGAGGTTCTGAGTTGTTTGGAGGAGGGGTTCTGTGTTGTTTGGAGGAGAGGTTCTGAGTTGTTTGGAGGAGGGGTTCTGTCTTGTTTGGAGGAGGGGTTCTGAGTTGTTTGGAGGAGAGTTTCTGAGTTGTTTGGAGGAGAGGTTCTGAGTTGTTTGGAGGAGAGGTTCTGATGTGTTTGGAGGAGAGGTTCTGACGTCTTTGGAGGAGAGGTTCTGAGGTGTTTGGAGATCTTGTTCTAAGTTGTTTGAGGAGAGGTTCTGAGGTGTTTGGAGGGCTTGTTCTGAGGTGTTTGGAGGGCTTGTTCTGAGGTGATTGGAGGAGAGGTTCTGGGGTGTTTGGAGGGCTTGTTCTGAGGAGTTTGGAGGGCTTGTTCTGAGGTGTTTGGAGGGCTTGCTCTGAGGTGTTTGGAGGGCTTGCTCTGAGGTGTTTGGAGGGCTTGTTCTGAGGTGTTTGGAGGGCTTGTTCTGAGGTGTTTGGAGGGCTTGTTCTGAGGTTTTTGGAGGGCTTGTTCTGAGGTGTTTGGAGGGCTTGTTCTCTTACAGGTGAAATTGGTCTTAGATTGGAGAATTTGTCCTGTGCCTGGAGATCTTCAACTGTGAGTAGAGATATTTTTCAATGGTTGTAGGACTTGTTCTGTGACTGGAGGACTTGTTCGGGGATTGGTGGACTTGTTCTGAGGTGTTTGGAGGGCTTGTTCTGAGGTGTTTGGAGGGCTTGTTCTGAGGTGTTTGGAGGGCTTGTTCTGAGGTGTTTGGAGGGCTTGTTCTGAGGTGTTTGGAGGAGAGGTTCTGAGGTGTTTGGAGGAGAGGTTCTGGGGTGTTTGGAGGAGAGGTTCTGAGGTGTTTGGAGGAGAGGTTCTGAGGTGTTTGGAGGGCTTGTTCTGAGGTGTTTGGAGGAGAGGTTCTGAGGTGTTTGGAGGAGAGGTTCTGAGGTGTTTGGAGGAGAGGTTCTGAGGAGTTTGGAGGAGAGGTTCTGAGGAGTTTGGAGGAGAGGTTCTGAGGAGTTTGGAGGAGAGGTTCTGAGGTGTTTGGAGGAGAGGTTCTGAGGTGCTAGGAAGAGAGGTTCTGAGGTGTTTGGAGGGCTGGTTCTGAGGTGTTTGGAGTGCTGGTTCTTAGGTGTTTGGAGGGCTTGTTCTGAGGTGTTTGGAGGAGAAGTTTTGAGTTGTTTGGAGGAGAGGTTCTGTGTTGTTTTGAGGAGGGGTTCTGTGTTGTTTTGAGGAGGGGTTCTGAGTTGTTTGGACGAGAAGTTCTGAGTTGTTTGCAGGAGAGGTTTTGAGTTGTTTGGAGGAGAGGTTCTGAGGTCTTTGGAGGAGAAGTTCTGAGGTCTTTGGAGGAGAGATTCTGAGGTGTTTGGATATCTTGTTCTAAGTTGTTTGAGGAGAGGTTCTGCGGTGTTTGGAGGGCTTGTTCTAAGGTGTTTGGAGGAGAGGTTCTGAGGTGTTTGGAGGGCTTGTTCTGAGGTTTTTGGAGGGCTTGTTCTGAGGTGTTTGGAGGAGAGGTTCTGAGGTGTTTGGAGGAGAGGTTCTGAGGTGTTTGGAGGAGAGGTTCTGAGGTGTTTGGAGGAGAGCTTCTGAGGTGTTTGGAGGGCTTGTTCTGAGGTGTTTGGAGGAGAGGTTCTGAGGTGTTTGGAGGGCTTGTTTTGAGGTGTTTGGAGGAGAGGTTCTGAGGTGTTTGGAGGAGAGCTTCTGAGGTGTTTGGAGGGCTTGTTCTGAGGTGTTTGGAGGGCTTGTTTTGAGGTGTTTGGAGGGCTTGTTTTGAGGTGTTTGAAGGAGAGGTTCTGAGGTGTTTGGAGGAGTGGTTCTGGGGTGTTTGGAGGAGAGGTTCTGGGGTGTTTGGAGGGCTTGTTCTGAGGTGTTTGGAGGGCTTGTTCTGAGGTGTTTGGAGGGCTTGTTCTGAGGTGTTTGGAGGGCTTGTTCTTAGGTGTTTGGAGGGCTTGTTCTGAGGTGTTTGGAGGAGAGGTTCTGAGGTGTTTGGAGGGCTTGTTCTGTGGTGTTTGGAGGTGTTGTTCTCTTGCAGGAGAAATTGGACTTAGATTAGAGAATTTGTGCTGTGCCTGGAGATCTTCACCTGTGAGTAGAGATATTTTTCTGTGGTTGGAGGATTTGTTCTGTGATAGGTGGATTTGTTCTGTGACTGGAGGATTTGTTCGGGGATTGGTGTACTTGTTCTGAGGTGTTTGGAGTGCTTGTTCTGAGGTGTTTGGAGTGCTTGTTCTGAGGTGTTTGGAGTGCTTGTTCTGAGGTGTTTGGAGGGCTTGTTCTGAGGTGTTTGGAGGGCTTGTTCTGAGGTGTTTGGAGGGCTTGTTCTGAGGTGTTTGGAGGGCTTGTTCTGAGGTGTTTGGAGGAGAGGTTCTGAGGTGTTTGGAGGAGAGGTTCTGAGGTGTTTGGAGGGCTTGTTCTGTGGTGTATGGAGGTGTTGTTCTCTTGCAGGAGAAATTGGACTTAGATTAGAGAATTTGTGCTGTACCTGGAGATCTTCACCTGTGAGTAGAGATATTTTTCTGTGGTTGGAGGATTTGTTCTGTCATAGGTGGATTTGTTCTGTGATTGGAGGATTTGTTCGGGGATTGGTGTACTTGTTCTGAGGTGTTTGGAGGGCTTGTTCTGAGGTGTTTGGAGGGCTTGTTCTGAGGTGTTTGGAGGGCTTGTTCTGAGGTGTTTGGAGGGGTTGTTCTGAGGTGTTTTGAGGGCTTGTTCTGAGGTGTTTTGAGGGCTTGTTCTGAGGTGTTTTGAGGGCTTGTTATGAGGTGTTTGGAGGAGAGGTTCTGAGGTGTTTGGAGGCGAGGTTCTGAGGTGTTTGTAGGGGTGGTTATGAGGTGTTTGGAGGAGAGGTTCTGAGGTGTTTGGAGGAGAGGTTCTGAGGTGTTTGGAGGAGAGCTTCTGATGTGTTTGGAGGAGAGCTTCTGAGGTGTTTGGAGGAGAGCTTCTGAGGTGTTTGGAGGAGAGCTTCTGAGGTGTTTGGAGGAGAGGTTCTGAGGTGTTTGGAGGAGAGGTTCTGAGGTGTTCGGAGGAGAGGTTCTGAGGTGTTCGGAGGAGAGGTTCTGAGGTGTTTGGAGGAGAGGTTCTGAGGTGTTTGGAGGAGAGGTTCTGGGGTGTTTGGAGGGCTTGTTCTGAGGTGTTTGGAGGAGAGGTTCTGAGGTGTTTGGAGGAGAGGATCTGAGGTGTTTGGAGGAGAGGTTCTGAGGTGTTTGGAGGAGAGGTTCTGAGGTGTTTGAAGGAGAGGTTCTGAGGTGTTCGGAGGAGTGGTTGTGGGGTGTTTGGAGGGCCTGTTCTGAGGTGTTTGGAGGAGAGGTTCTGAGGTGTTTGGAGGAGAGGTTCTGAGGTGTTTGGAGGAGAGGTTCTGAGGTGTTTGGAGGAGAGGTTCTGAGGTGTTTGGAGGAGAGGTTCTGAGGTGTTTGGAGGGCTTATTTTGAGGTGTTTGAAGGAGAGGTTCTGAGGTGTTTGGAGGAGAGGTTCTGAGGTGTTTGGAGGAGAGGTTCTGAGGTGTTTGGAGGAGAGGTTCTGAGGTGTTTGGAGGAGAGGTTCTGAGGTGTTTGGAGGAGAGGTTCTGAGGTGTTTGGAGGAGAGGTTCTGAGGTGTTTGGAGGGCTTGTTCTGTGGTGTTTGGAGGTGTTGTTCTCTTGCAGGAGAAATTGGACTTAGATTAGAGAATTTGTGCTGTGCCTGGAGATCTTCACCTGTGAGTAGAGATATTTTTCTGGGGTTGGAGGATTTGTTCTGGGATAGGTGGATTTGTTCTGTGACTGGAGGATTTGTTCGGGGATTGGTGTACTTGTTCAGAGGTGTTTGGAGGAGAGGTTCTGAGTTGTTTGAAGGAGAGGTTCTGAGGTGTTTGGAGGAGAGGTTCTGAGGTGTTTGGAGGAGAGGTTCTGAGTTGTTTGGAGGAGGGGTTCTGAGTTGTTTGGAGGAGGGGTTCTGAGTTGTTTGGAGGAGGGGTTCTGAGTTGTTTGGAGGCGGGGTTCTGAGTTGTTTGGAGGCGAGGTTCTGAGGTGTTTGGAGGAGAGGTTCTGAGGTGTTTGGAGGAGAGGTTCTGAGGTGTTTGGAGGAGAGGTTCTGGGGTGTTTGGAGGGCTTGTTCTGACGTGTTTGGAGGAGAGGTTCTGGGGTGTTTGGAGGAGAGGTTCTGAGGTGTTTGGAGGGCTTGTTTTGAGGTGTTTGGAGGGCATGTTCTGAGGTGTTTGGAGGAGAGGTTCTGAGGTGTTTGGAGGAGAGGTTCTGAGGTGTTTGGAGGGCTTGTTTTGAGGTGTTTGGAGGGCTTGTTTTGAGGTGTTTGGAGGAGAGGTTCTGAGGTGTTTGGAGGAGAGGTTCTGAGGTGTTTGGAGGGCTTGTTCTGAGGTGTTTGGAGGAGAGGTTCTGAGGTGTTTGGAGGAGAGGTTCTGAGGTGTTTGGAGGAGAGGTTCTGGGGTGTTTGGAGGGCTTGTTCTGAGGTGTTTGGAGGAGAGGTTCTGAGGTGTTTGGAGGAGAGGTTCTGAGGTGTTTGGAGGAGAGGTTCTGAGGTGTTTGGAGGAGAGGTTCTGGGGTGTTTGGAGGGCTTGTTCTGAGGTGTTTGGAGGAGAGGTTCTGAGTTGTTTGGAGGAGAGATTCTGAGGTGTTTGGAGGGCTTGTTCTGAGGTGATTGGAGGAGAGGTTCTGGGGTGTTTGGAGGGCTTGTTCTGAGGTGTTTGGAGGAGAGGTTCTGAGGTGTTTGGAGGAGAGGTTCTGAGGTGTTTGGAGGAGTGGTTCTGAGGTTTTTGGAGGGCTTGTTTTGAGGTGTTTGTAGGAGAGGTTCTGAGGTGTTTGGAGGGGTTGTTCTGTGGTGTTTGGAGGTGTTGTTCTCTTGCAGGAGAAATTGGACTTAGATTAGAGAATTTGTGCTGTGCCTGGAGATCTTCAACTGTGAGTAGAGATATATTTCTGGGGTTAGAGGATTTGTTCTGTGATAGGTGGATTTGTTCTGTGACTGGAGGATTTGTTCGGGGATTGGTGTACTAGTTCTGAGGTGTTTGGAGGGCTTGTTCTGAGGTGTTTGGAGGAGAGTTTCTGAGGTGTTTGGAGGAGAGTTTCTGAGGTGTTTGGAGGAGAGTTTCTGAGGTGTTTGGAGGAGAGGTTCTGAGGTGTTTGGAGGAGAGGTTCTGAGGTGTTTGGAGGAGAGGTACTGAGGTGTTTGGAGGAGAGGTTCTGAGGTGCTAGGAGGGCTGGTTCTGAGGTGTTTGGAGGGCTGGTTCTGAGGTGTTTGGAGGGCTGGTTCTGAGGTGTTTGGAGGGCTGGTTCTGAGGTGTTTGGAGGAGAAGTTCTGAGTTGTTTTGAGGAGGGGTTCTGAGTTGTTTGGAGGAGGGGTTCTGTGTTGTTTGGAGGACGGGTTCTGAGTTGTTTGGAGGAGAGGTTCTGAGTCGTTTGGAGGAGAGGTTCTGAGGTGTTTGGGGGAGAGGTTCTGAGGTGTTTAGAGGGCTTGTTCTGTGGTGTTTGGAGGTGTTGTTCTCTTGCAGGAGAAATTGGACTTAGATTAGAGTATTTGTGCTGTGCCTGGAGATCTTCAACTGTGAGTAGAGATATTTTTCTGGGGTTGGAGGATTTGTTATGTGATAGGTGGATTTGTTCTGTGACTGGAGGACTTGTTCGGGGAATGGTGTACTTGTTCTGAGGTGTTTGGAGGGCTTGTTCTGAGTTTTTTGGAGGAGAGGTTCTGAGGTGTTTGGAGGAGAGGTTCTGAGTTGTTTGAAGGAGAGGTTCTGAGGTGTTTGGAGGAGAGGTTCTGAGTTGTTTAGAGGACAGGTTCTGAGGTGTGTGGAGGAGAGGTTCTGAGGTGTGTGGAGGAGAGGTTCTGAGGTGCTTGGAGGAGAGGTTCTGAGGTGTTTGGAGGAGAGGTTCTGAGGTGTTTGGAGGGCTGGTTCTGAGGTGTTTGGAGGGCTTGTTCTGAGGTGTTTGGAGGAGAGATTCTGAGGTGTTTGGAGGAGAGGTTCTGAGGTGTTTGGAGGAGAGGTTCTGAGGTGCTTGAAGGAGAGGTTCTGAGGTGCTTGGAGGAGAGGTTCTGAGGTGATTGGAGGAGAGGTTCAGAGGTGTTGGGAAGAGAGGTTCTGAGGTGTTTGGAGGGCTGCTTCTGAGGTGTTTGGAGGGCTTGTTCTGAGTTGTTTTGAGGGCTTGCTCTGAGGTGTTTGGAGGGCTTGTTCTGAGGTGTTTGGAGGGCTTGTTCTGAGGTGTTTGGAGGGCTTGTTCTGAGGTGTTTGGAGGGCATGTTCTGAGGTGTTTGGAGGGCTTGTTCTGAGGTGTTTGGAGGGCTTGTTCTGAGGTGTTTGGAGGGCTTGTTCTGAGGTGTTTTGAGGGCTTGTTATGAGGTGTTTGGAGGAGAGGTTCTGAGGTGTTTGGAGGAGAGGTTCTGAGGTGTTTGGAGGAGAGGTTCTGAGGTGTTTGGAGGGCTTATTTTGAGGTGTTTGAAGGAGAGGTTCTGAGGTGTTTGGAGGAGAGGTTCTGAGGTGTTTGGAGGAGAGGTTGTGAGGTGTTTGGAGGAGAGGTTCTGAGGTGTTTGGAGGAGAGGTTCTGAGGTGTTTGGAGGAGAGGTTCTGAGGTGTTTGGAGGAGAGGTTCTGAGGTGTTTGGAGGAGAGGTTCTGAGGTGTTTGGAGGAGAGGTTCTGAGGTGTTTGGAGGAGAGGTTCTGAGGTGTTTGGAGGGCTTGTTCTGTGGTGTTTGGAGGTGTTGTTCTCTTGCAGGAGAAATTGGACTTAGATTAGAGAATTTGTGCTGTGCCTGGAGATCTTCACCTGTGAGTAGAGATATTTTTCTGGGGTTGGAGGATTTGTTCTGTGATAGGTGGATTTGTTCTGTGACTGGAGGACTTGTTCGGGGATTGGTGTACTTGTTCTGAGGTGTTTGGAGGGCTTGTTCTGAGTTTTTTGGAGGAGAGGTTCTGAGTTTTTTGGAGGAGAGGTTCTGAGGTGTTTGGAGGAGAGGTTCTGAGGTGTTTGAAGGAGAGGTTCTGAGGTGTTTGGAGGAGAGGTTCTGAGTTGTTAAGAGGAGAGGTTCTGAGGTGTTTGGAGGAGAGGTTCTGAGGTGTTTGGAGGAGAGGTTCTGAGGTGTTTGGAGGAGAGGTTCTGGGGTGTTTGGAGGGCTTGTTCTGACGTGTTTGGAGGAGAGGTTCTGGGGTGTTTGGAGGAGAGGTTCTGAGGTGTTTGGAGGGCTTGTTTTGAGGTGTTTGGAGGGCATGTTCTGAGGTGTTTGGAGGAGAGGTTCTGAGGTGTTTGGAGGAGAGGTTCTGAGGTGTTTGGAGGGCTTGTTTTGAGGTGTTTGGAGGGCTTGTTCTGAGGTGTTTGGAGGAGAGGTTCTGAGGTGTTTGGAGGAGAGGTTCTGAGGTGTTTGGAGGAGAGGTTCTGTGGTGTTTGGAGGGCTTGTTTTGAGGTGTTTGGAGGGCTTGTTTTGAGGTGTTTGAAGGAGAGGTTCTGAGGTGTTTGGAGGAGAGGTTCTGAGGTGTTTGGAGGGCTTGTTCTGAGGTGTTTGGAGGAGAGGTTCTGAGGTGTTTGGAGGAGAGGTTCTGAGGTGTTTGGAGGAGAGGTTCTGAGGTGTTTGGAGGAGAGGTTCTGAGGTGTTTGGAGGAGAGGTTCTGGGGTGTTTGGAGGGCTTGTTCTGAGGTGTTTGGAGGAGAGGTTCTGAGGTGTTTGGAGGAGAGGTTCTGAGGTGTTTGGAGGAGAGGTTCTGAGGTATTTGGAGGAGAGGTTCTGGGGTGTTTGGAGGGCTTGTTCTGAGGTGTTTAGAGGAGAGGTTCTGAGTTGTTTGGAGGAGAGGTTCTGAGGTGTTTGGAGGGCTTGTTCTGAGGTGATTGGAGGGCTGGTTCTGAGGTGTTTGGAGGAGAAGTTCTGAGTTGTTTGGAGGAGAGGTTCTGAGTTGTTTGGAGGACGGGTTCTGAGTTGTTTGGAGGAGAGGTTCTGAGTCGTTTGGAGGAGAGGTTCTGAGGTGTTTGGGGGAGAGGTTCTGAGGTGTTTAGAGGGCTTGTTCTGTGGTGTTTGGAGGTGTTGTTCTCTTGTAGGAGAAATTGGACTTAGATTAGAGAATTTGTGCTGTGTCTTGGAGATCTTCAACTGTGAGTAGAGATATTTTTCTGGGGTTGGAGTATTTGTTCTGTGATAGGTGGATTTGTTCTGTGACTGGAGGATTTGTTCGGGGATTGGTGTACTTGTTCAGAGGTGTTTGGAGGGGTTGTTCTGAGGTGTTTGGAGGAGAGGTTCTGAGGTGTTTGGAGGAGAGGTTCTGAGGTGTTTGGAGGAGAGGTTCTGGGGTGTTTGGAGGGCTTGTTCTGAGGTGTTTGGAGGAGAGGTTCTGAGGTGTTTGGAGGAGAGGTTCTGAGGTGTTTGGAGGAGAGGTTCTGAGGTATTTGGAGGAGAGGTTCTGGGGTGTTTGGAGGGCTTGTTCTGAGGTGTTTAGAGGAGAGGTTCTGAGTTGTTTGGAGGAGAGGTTCTGAGGTGTTTGGAGGGCTTGTTCTGAGGTGATTGGAGGGCTGGTTCTGAGGTGTTTGGAGGAGAAGTTCTGAGTTGTTTGGAGGAGAGGTTCTGAGTTGTTTGGAGGAGGGGTTCTGTGTTGTTTTGAGGAGGGGTTCTGAGTTGTTTGGAGGACGGGTTCTGAGTTGTTTGGAGGACGGGTTCTGAGTTGTTTGGAGGAGAGGTTCTGAGTCGTTTGGAGGAGAGGTTCTGAGGTGTTTGGGGGAGAGGTTCTGAGGTGTTTAGAGGGCTTGTTCTGTGGTGTTTGGAGGTGTTGTTCTCTTGTAGGAGAAATTGGACTTAGATTAGAGAATTTGTGCTGTGTCTTGGAGATCTTCAACTGTGAGTAGAGATATTTTTCTGGGGTTGGAGTATTTGTTCTGTGATAGGTGGATTTGTTCTGTGACTGGAGGATTTGTTCGGGGATTGGTGTACTTGTTCTGAGGTGTTTGGAGGGCTTGTTCTGAGGTGTTTGAAGGAGAGGTTCTGAGGTGTTTGGAGGACAGGTTCTGAGGAGTTTGGAGGAGAGGTTCTGAGGTGTTCGGAGGAGAGGTTCTGAGGAGTTTGGAGGAGAGGTTCTGAGGTGTTTGGAGGAGAGGTTCTGAGGTGTTTGGAGGGCTGGTTCTGAGGTGTTTGGAGGGCTTGTTCTGAGGTGTTTGGAGGAGAAGTTTTGAGTTGTTTGGAGGAGAGGTTCTGAGTTGTTTGGAGGAGGGGTTCTGTGTTGTGTGGAGGAGGGGTTCTGAGTTGTTTGGAGGAGGGGTTCTGAGTTGTTTGGAGGAGAGATTCTGAGTTGTTTGGAGGAGAGATTCTGAGTTGTTTGGAGGAGAGGTTCTGAGGTGTTTGGAGGAGAGGTTCTGAGGTGTTTGGAGGAGAGGTTCTGAGGTTTTTGGAGATCTTGTTCTAAGTTGTTTGAGGAGAGGTTCTGAGGTGTTTGGAGGGCTTGTTCTGAGGTGTTTGGAGGGCTTGTTCTGAGGTGTTTGGAGGGCTTGTTGTGAGGTGTTTGGAGGGCTTGTTGTGAGGTGTTTGGAGGGCTTGTTGTGAGGTGTTTGGAGGGCTTGTTCTGAGGTGTGTGGAGGCCTTGTTCTGAGGTGTGTGGAGGGCTTGTTCTGGTATGTGTGGAGGACTTGTCCAGAGGTGTTTGGAGGGCTTGTCCAGAGGTGTTTGGAGGGCTTGTCCAGAGGTGTTTGGAGGGCTTGTCCAGAGGTGTTTGGAGGGCTTGTCCAGAGGTGTTTGGAGGGCTTGTCCAGAGGTGTTTGGAGGGCTTGTTCAGAGGTGTTTGGAGGGCTTGTTCAGAGGTGTTTGGAGGGCTTGTTCCGAGGTGTTTGGAGGAGAGGTTCCGAGGTGTTTGGAGGAGAGGTTCCGAGGTGTTTGGGGGAGAGGTTCCGAGGTGTTTGGAGGAGAGGTTCCGAGGTGTTTGGAGGACTTGTTCCGAGGTGTTTGGAGGACTTGTTCCGAGGTGTTTGGAGGACTTGTTCTGAGGTGTTTGGAGGGCTTGTTCTGAGGTGTTTGGGGGGCTTGTTC
Organism: Ara ararauna; assembly: GCA_028858755.1. Lineage (NCBI taxonomy): Eukaryota > Metazoa > Chordata > Aves > Psittaciformes > Psittacidae > Ara > Ara ararauna. The sequence continues at coordinate 163,572,477 of CM054377.1, forward strand.
TGAGGTGTTTTGAGGGCTTGTTCTGAGGTGTTTGGAGGGCTTCTTCTGAGGTGTTTGGAGGGCTTGTTCTGAGGTGTTTGGAGGAGAGGTTCTGAGGTGTTTGGAGGACAGGTTCTGAGGTGTTTGGAGGACAGGTTCTGAGGTGTTTGGAGGACAGGTTCTGAGGTGTTTGGAGGGCTGGTTCTGAGGTGTTTGGAGGGCTTGTTCTGAGGTGTTTGGAGGAGAAGTTTTGAGTTCTTTGGAGGAGAGGTTCTGAGTTGTTTGGAGGAGGGGTTCTGTGTTGTTTGGAGGAGAGGTTCTGAGTTGTTTGGAGGAGGGGTTCTGTCTTGTTTGGAGGAGGGGTTCTGAGTTGTTTGGAGGAGAGTTTCTGAGTTGTTTGGAGGAGAGGTTCTCAGTTGTTTGGAGGAGAGGTTTGAGGTGTTTGGAGGAGAGGTTCTGATGAGTTTGGAGGAGAAGTTCTGACGTCTTTGGAGGAGAGGTTCTGAGGTGTTTGGAGATCTTGTTCTAAGTTGTTTGAGGAGAGGTTCTGAGGTGTTTGGAGGGCTTGTTCTGAGGTGTTTGGAGGGCTTGTTCTGAGGTGTTTGGAGGGCTTGTTCTGAGGTGTTTGGAGGGCTTGTTCTGAGGTGTTTGGAGGAGAGGTTCCGAGGTGTTTGGAGGAGAGGTTCCGAGGTGTTTGGAGGAGAGGTTCCGAGGTGTTTGGAGGAGAGGTTCCGAGGTGTTTGGAATAGAGGTTCCGAGGTGTTTCGAGGAGAGGTTCCGAGGTGTTTCGAGGAGAGGTTCCGAGGTGTTTGGAGGACTGGTTCTGAGGTGTTTGGAGGGCTTGTTCTGAGGGGTCTTGAGGGCTTGTTCTGAGGTGTGTGTAGGGCTTGTTCTGTTATGTGTGGAGGGCTTGTTCTGAGGTGTTTGGAGGGCTTGTTCTGAGGTGTTTGGAGGGCTTGTTCTGAGGTGTTTGGAGGAGAGGTTGTGAGGAGTTTGGAGGGCTTGTTCTGAGGTGTTTGGAGGGCTTTCTCTGAGGTGTTTGGAGGGCTTGCTCTGAGGTGTTTGGAGGGCTTGTTCTGAGGTGTTTGGAGGGCTTGTTCTGAGGTGTTTGGAGGGCTTGTTCTGAGGTGTTTGGAGGGCTTGTTCTGAGGTTTTTGGAGGGCTTGTTCTGAGGTGTTTGGAGGGCTTGTTCTCTTACAGGTGAAATTGGTCTTAGATTGGAGAATTTGTCCTGTGCCTGGAGATCTTCAACTGTGAGTAGAGATATTTTTCAATGGTTGTAGGACTTGTTCTGTGACTGGAGGACTTGTTCGGGGATTGGTGGACTTGTTCTGAGGTGTTTGGAGGGCTTGTTCTGAGGTGTTTGGAGGGCTTGTTCTGAGGTGTTTGGAGGGCTTGTTCTGAGGTGTTTGGAGGAGAGGTTCTGAGGTGTTTGGAGGAGAGGTTCTGGGGTGTTTGGAGGAGAGGTTCTGAGGTGTTTGGAGGAGAGGTTCTGAGGTGTTTGGAGGAGAGGTACTGAGGTGTTTGGAGGAGAGGTTCTGAGGTGCTAGGAGGGCTGGTTCTGAGGTGTTTGGAGGGCTGGTTCTGAGGTGTTTGGAGGGCTGGTTCTGCGGTGTTTGGAGGGCTGGTTCTGAGGTGTTTGGAGGGCTGGTTCTGAGGTGTTTGGAGGGCTGGTTCTGAGGTGTTTGGAGGAGAAGTTCTGAGTTGTTTGGAGGAGAGGTTCTGAGTTGTTTGGAGGAGGGGTTCTGTGTTGTTTTGAGGAGGGGTTCTGAGTTGTTTGGAGGAGGGGTTCTGTGTTGTTTGGAGTACGGGATCTGAGTTGTTTGGAGGAGAGGTTCTGAGTCGTTTGGAGGAGAGGTTCTGAGGTGTTTGGGGGAGAGGTTCTGAGGTGTTTAGAGGGCTTGTTCTGTGGTGTTTGGAGGTGTTGTTCTCTTGCAGGAGAAATTGGACTTAGATTAGAGTATTTGTGCTGTGCCTGGAGATCTTCAACTGTGAGTAGAGATATTTTTCTGGGGTTGGAGGATTTGTTATGTGATAGGTGGATTTGTTCTGTGACTGGAGGACTTGTTCGGGGATTGGTGTACTTGTTCTGAGGTGTTTGGAGGGCTTGTTCTGAGTTTTTTGGATGAGAGGTTCTGAGGTGTTTGGAGGAGAGGTTCTGAGTTGTTTGAAGGAGAGGTTCTGAGGTGTTTGGAGGAGAGGTTCTGAGTTGTTTAGAGGACAGGTTCTGAGGTGTGTGGAGGAGAGGTTCTGAGGTGTGTGGAGGAGAGATTCTGAGGTGCTTGGAGGAGAGGTTCTGAGGGGTTTGGAGGAGAGGTTCTGAGGTGTTTGGAGGGCTGGTTCTGAGGTGTTTGGAGGGCTTGTTCTGAGGTGTTTGGAGGAGAGATTCTGAGGTGTTTGGAGGAGAGGTTCTGAGGTGTTTGGAGGAGAGGTTCTGAGGTGCTTGAAGGAGAGGTTCTGAGTTGCTTGGAGGAGAGGTTCTGAGGTGATTGGAGGAGAGGTTCAGAGGTGTTGGGAAGAGAGGTTCTGAGGTGTTTGGAGGGCTTGTTCTGAGGTGTTTGGAGGGCTTGTTCTGAGTTGTTTGGCGGGCTTGCTCTGAGGTGTTTGGAGGGCTTGTTCTGAGGTGTTTGGAGGGCTTGTTCTGAGGTGTTTGGAGGGCTTGTTCTGAGGTGTTTGGAGGGCTTGTTCTGAGGTGTTTGGAGGGCTTGTTCTGAGGTGTTTGGAGGAGAGGTTCTGAGGTGTTTGGAGGAGAGGTTCTGAGGTGTTTGGAGGAGAGGTTCTGAGGTGTTTGGAGGAGAGGTTCTGAGGTGTTTGGAGGAGAGGTTCTGAGGTGTTTGGAGGAGAGGTTCTGAGGTGTTTGGAGGAGAGGTTCTGAGGTGTTTGGAGGAGAGGTTCTGAGGTGTTTGGAGGAGAGGTTCTGAGGTGTTTGGAGGAGAGGTTCTGAGGTGTTTGGAGGGCTTGATATGAGGTGTTTGGAGGGCTTGATATGAGGTGTTTGAAGGAGAGGTTCTGAGGTGTTTGGAGGGCTTGTTCTGTGGTGTTTGGAGGTGTTGTTCTCTTGCAGGAGAAATTGGACTTAGATTAGAGAATTTGTGCTGTGCCTGGAGATCTTCAACTGTGAGTAGAGATATTTTTCTGGGGTTGGAGGATTTGTTCTGTGATAGGTGGATTTGTTCTGTGACTGGAGGACTTGTTCGGGGATTGGTGTACTTGTTCTGAGGTGTTTGGAGGGCTTGTTCTGAGTTTTTTGGAGGAGAGGTTCTGAGTTTTTTGGAGGAGAGGTTCTGAGGTGTTTGGAGGAGAGGTTCTGAGGTGTTTGGAGGAGAGGTTCTGAGGTGTTTGGAGGAGAGGTTCTGAGGTGTTTGAAGGAGAGGTTCTGAGGTGTTTGGAGGAGAGGTTCTGAGTTGTTTAGAGGACAGGTTCTGAGGTGTTTGGAGGAGAGGTTCTGAGGTGTTTGGAGGAGAGGTTCTGAGGCGTTTGGAGGAGAGGTTCTGAGGCGTTTGGAGGAGAGGTTGTGAGGTGTTTGGAGGGCTGGTTCTGAGGTGTTTGGAGGGCTTGTTCTGAGGTGCTTGGAGGAGAGGTTCTGAGGTGATTAGAGGAGAGGTTCAGAGGTGTTTGGAAGAGAGGTTCTGAGGTGTTTGGAGGGCTGCTTCTGAGGTGTTTGGAGGGCTTGTTCTGAGTTGTTTGGAGGGCTTGTTCTGAGGTGCTTGGAGGGCTTGTTCTGAGGTGTTTGGAGGGCTTGTTCTGAGGTGTTTGGAGGGCTTGTTCTGAGGTGTTTGGAGGGCTTGTTCTGAGGTGTTTGGAGGGCTTGTTCTGAGGTGTTTGGAGGGCTTGTTCTGAGGTGTTTGGAGGGCTTGTTCTGAGGCGTTTGGACATCTTGTTCTGAGGTGTTTGGAGATCTTGTTCTGAGGTGTTTGGAGATCTTGTTCTGAGGTGTTTGGAGGAGAGATTCTGAGGTGTTTGGAGGAGAGGTTCTGAGGTGTTTGGAGGAGAGGTTCTGAGGTGTTTGGAGGAGAGGTTCTGAGGTGTTTGGAGGAGAGGTTCTGAGGTGTTTGGAGGAGAGGTTCTGAGGTGTTCGGAGGAGAGGTTCTGAGGTTTTTGGAGGAGAGGTTCTGAGGTGTTTGGAGGAGAGGTTCTGAGGTGTTTGGAGGAGAGGTTCTGAGGTGTTTGGAGGAGAGGTTCTGAGGTGTTTGGAGGAGAGGTTTTGAGGTGTTTGGAGGAGAGGTTTTGAGGTGTTTGGAGGAGAGGTTCTGAGGTGTTTGGAGGAGAGGTTCTGAGGTGTTTGGAGGAGAGGTTCTGAGGTGTTTGGAGGAGAGGTTCTGAGGTGTTTGAAGGAGAGGTTCTGGGGTGTTTGGAGGAGAGGTTCTGGGGTGTTTGGAGGGCTTGTTCTGAGGTTTTTGGAGGAGAGGTTCTGAGGTGATTGGAGGAGAGGTTCTGAGGTGTTTGGAGGAGAGGTTCTGAGGTGTTTGGAGGGCTTATTTTGAGGTGTTTGAAGGAGAGGTTCTGAGGTGTTTGGAGGAGAGGTTCTGAGGTGTTTGGAGGAGAGGTTCTGAGGTGTTTGGAGGAGAGGTTCTGAGGTGTTTATAGGAGAGGTTCTGAGGTGTTTGGAGGAGAGGTTCTGAGGTGTTTGGAGGAGAGGTTCTAAGGTGTTTGGAGGAGAGGTTCTGAGGTGTTTGGAGGAGAGGTTCTGAGGTGTTTGGAGGAGAGGTTCTGAGGTGTTTGGAGGAGAGGTTCTGAGGTGTTTGGAGGGCTTGTTCTGTGGTGTTTGGAGGTGTTGTTCTCTTGCAGGAGAAATTGGACTTAGATTAGAGAATTTGTGCTGTGCCTGGAGATCTTCACCTGTGAGTAGAGATATTTTTCTGGGGTTGGAGGATTTGTTCTGTGATAGGTGGATTTGTTCTGTGACTGGAGGATTTGTTCGGGGATTGGTGTACTTGTTCTGAGGTGTTTGGAGGGCTTGTTCTGAGGTGTTTGGAGGGCTTGTTCTGAGGTGTTTGGAGGAGAGGTTCTGAGTTGTTTGAAGGAGTGGTTCTGAGGTGTTTGGAGGAGAGGTTCTGAGGTGTTTGGAGGAGAGGTTCTGAGGTGTTTGGAGGAGAGGTTCTGAGTTGTTTGGAGGAGGGGTTCTGTGTTGTTTTGAGGAGGTGTTCTGAGTTGTTTGGAGGAGGGGTTCTGAGTTGTTTGGAGGAGGGGTTCTGAGTTGTTTGGAGGCGAGGTTCTGAGGTGTTTGGAGGCGAGGTTCTGAGGTGTTTGGAGGAGAGGTTCTGAGGTGTTTGGAGGAGAGGTTCTGGGGTGTTTGGAGGGCTTGTTCTGAGGTGTTTGGAGGAGAGGTTTTGGGGTGTTTGGAGGAGAGGTTCTGAGGTGTTTGGAGGGCTTGTTTTGAGGTGTTTGGAGGAGAGGTTCTGAGGTGTTTGGAGGAGAGGTTTTGAGGTGTTTGGAGGAGAGGTTCTGAGGTGTTTGGAGGAGAGGTTCTGAGGTGTTTGGAGGAGAGGTTCTGAGGTGTTTGGAGGGCTTGTTTTGAGGTGTTTGGAGGGCTTGTTTTGAGGTGTTTGGAGGGCTTGTTTTGAGGTGTTTGAAGGAGAGGTTCTGAGGTGTTTGGAGGTGTTGTTCTCTTACAGGAGAAATTGGACTTAGATTAGAGAATTTGTGCTGTGCCTGGAGATCTTCAACTGTGAGTAGAGATATTTTTCTGGGGTTGGAGGATTTGTTCTGTGATAGTTGGATTTGTTCTGTGACTGGAGGATTTGTTCGGGGATTGGTGTACTTGTTCCGAGGTGTTTGGAGGGCTTGTTCTGAGGTGTTTGGAGGGCTTGTTCTGAGGTGTTTGGAGGGCTTGTTCTGAGGTGTTTGGAGGGCTTGTTCTGAGGTGTTTGGAGGAGAGGTTCTGAGGTGTTTGGAGGGCTTGTTCTGAGGTGTTTGGAGGGCTTGTTCTGAGGTGTTTTGAGGGCATGTTCTGAGGTATTTGGAGGAGGGGTTCTGAGGTGTTTGGAGGAGAGGTTCTGAGTTGTTTGAAGGAGAGGTTCTGAGGTGTTTGGAGGAGAGGTTCTGAGTTGTTTGGAGGAGAGGTTCTGAGTTGTTTGGAGGAGAGGTTCTGAGGTGTTTGGAGGAGAGGTTCTGAGGTGTTTGGAGGAGAGGTTCTGGGGTGTTTGGAGGGCTTGTTCTGAGGTGTTTGGAGGGCTTGTTCTGAGGTGTTTGGAGGGCTTGTTCTGAGGTGTTTGGAGGGCTTGTTCTGAGGTGTTTGGAGGGCTTGTTCTTAGGTGTTTGGAGGGCTTGTTCTGAGGTGTTTGGAGGAGAGGTTCTGAGGTGTTTGGTGGGCTTGTTCTGTGGTGTTTGGAGGTGTTGTTCTCTTGCAGGAGAAATTGGACTTAGATTAGAGAATTTGTGCTGTGCCTGGAGATCTTCACCTGTGAGTAGAGATATTTTTCTGTGGTTGGAGGATTTGTTCTGTGATAGGTGGATTTGTTCTGTGACTGGAGGATTTGTTCGGGGATTGGTGTACTTGTTCTGAGGTGTTTGGAGGGCTTGTTCTGAGGTGTTTGGAGGGCTTGTTCTGAAGTGTTTGGAGTGCTTGTTCTGAGGTGTTTGGAGGGCTTGTTCTGAGGTGTTTGGAGGGCTTGTTCTGAGGTGTTTGGAGGTCTTGTTCTGAGGTGTTTGGAGGAGAGGTTCTGAGGTGTTTGGAGGAGAGGTTCTGAGGTGTTTGGAGATCTTGTTCTAAGTTGTTTAGGAGAGGTTCTGAGGTGTTTGGAGGGCTTTTTCTGAGGTGTTTTGAGGGCTTGTTCTGCGGTGTTTTGAGGGCTTGTTCTGAGGTGTTTGGAGGAGAGGTTCTGAGGTGTTTGTAGGGCTGGTTATGAGGTGTTTGTAGGGCTGGTTATGAGGTGTTTGTAGGGCTGGTTATGAGGTGTTTGGAGGAGAGGTTCTGAGGTGTTTGGAGGAGAGGTTCTGAGGTGTTTGGAGGAGAGGTTCTGAGGTGTTTGGAGGAGAGGTTCTGAGGTGTTTGGAGGAGAGGTTCTGAGGTGTTTGGAGGAGAGGTTCTGAGGTGTTTGGAGGAGAGGTTCTGAGGTGTTTGGAGGAGAGGTTCTGAGGTGTTTGGAGGAGAGGTTCTGAGGTGTTTGGAGGGCTTGTTCTGAGGTGTTTGGAGGAGAGGTTCTGGGGTGTTTGGAGGGCTTGTTCTGAGGTGTTTGGAGGAGAGGTTCTGAGGTGTTTGGAGGAGAGGTTCTGAGGTGTTTGGAGGAGAGGTTCTGAGGTGTTTGAAGGAGAGGTTCTGAGGTGTTTGGAGGAGAGGTTCTGAGGTGTTTGGAGGAGAGGTTCTGAGGTGTTTGGAGGAGAGGTTCTGAGGTGTTTGGAGGAGAGGTTCTGAGGTGTTTGGAGGAGAGGTTCTGAGGTGTTTGGAGGGCTTATTTTGAGGTGTTTGAAGGAGAGGTTCTGAGGTGTTTGGAGGAGAGGTTCTGAGGTGTTTGGAGGAGAGGTTCTGAGGTGTTTGGAGGAGAGGTTCTGAGGTGTTTGGAGGAGAGGTTCTGAGGTGTTTGGAGGAGAGGTTCTGAGGTGTTTGGAGGAGAGGTTCTGAGGTGTTTGGAGGTGTTGTTCTCTTGCAGGAGAAATTGGACTTAGATTAGAGAATTTGTGCTGTGCCTGGAGATCTTCACCTGTGAGTAGAGATATTTTTCTGGGGTTGGAGGATTTGTTCTGTGATAGGTGGATTTGTTCTGTGACTGGAGGATTTGTTCGGGGATTGGTGTACTTGTTCAGAGGTGTTTGGAGGGGTTGTTCTGAGGTGTTTGGAGGGGTTGTTCTGAGGTGTTTGGAGGAGAGGTTCTGAGGTGTTTGGAGGAGAGGTTCTGAGTTGTTTGAAGGAGAGGTTCTGAGGTGTTTGGAGGAGGGGTTCTGAGGTGTTTGGAGGAGGGGTTCTGAGTTGTTTGGAGGAGGGGTTCTGAGTTGTTTGGAGGAGGGGTTCTGAGTTGTTTGGAGGAGGGGTTCTGAGTTGTTTGGAGGAGGGGTTCTGAGTTGTTTGGAGGCGAGGTTCTGAGGTGTTTGGAGGAGAGGTTCTGAGGTGTTTGGAGGAGAGGTTCTGAGGTGTTTGGAGGAGAGGTTCTGGGGTGTTTGGAGGGCTTGTTCTGAGGTGTTTGGAGGAGAGGTTCTGGGGTGTTTGGAGGAGAGGTTCTGAGGTGTTTGGAGGGCTTGTTTTGAGGTGTTTGGAGGGCATGTTCTGAGGTGTTTGGAGGAGAGGTTCTGAGGTGTTTGGAGGAGTGGTTCTGAGGTGTTTGGAGGGCTTGTTTTGAGGTGTTTGGAGGGCTTGTTTTGAGGTGTTTGAAGGAGAGGTTCTGAGGTGTTTGGAGGAGAGGTTCTGAGGTGTTTGGAGGGCTTGTTCTGAGGTGTTTGGAGGAGAGGTTCTGAGGTGTTTGGAGGAGAGGTTCTGAGGTGTTTGGAGGAGAGGTTCTGGGGTGTTTGGAGGGCTTGTTCTGAGGTGTTTGGAGGAGAGGTTCTGAGGTGTTTGGAGGAGAGGTTCTGAGGTGTTTGGAGGAGAGGTTCTGAGGTATTTGGAGGAGAGGTTCTGGGGTGTTTGGAGGGCTTGTTCTGAGGTGTTTGGAGGAGAGGTTCTGAGTTGTTTGGAGGAGAGGTTCTGAGGTGTTTGGAGGGCTTGTTCTGAGGTGATTGGAGGAGAGGTTCTGGGGTGTTTGGAGGGCTTGTTCTGAGGTGTTTGGAGGAGAGGTTCTGAGGTGTTTGGAGGAGAGGTTCTGAGGTGTTTGGAGGAGTGGTTCTGAGGTGTTTGGAGGGCTTGTTTTGAGGTGTTTGTAGGAGAGGTTCTGAGGTGTTTGGAGGGCTTGTTCTGTGGTGTTTGGAGGTGTTGTTCTCTTGCAGGAGAAATTGGACTTAGATTAGAGAATTTGTGCTGTGCCTGGAGATCTTCAACTGTGAGTAGAGATATATTTCTGGGGTTAGAGGATTTGTTCTGTGATAGGTGGATTTGTTCTGTGACTGGAGGATTTGTTCGGGGATTGGTGTACTAGTTCTGAGGTGTTTGGAGGGCTTGTTCTGAGGTGTTTGGAGGAGAGGTTCTGAGGTGTTTGGAGGAGAGTTTCTGAGGTGTTTGGAGGAGAGGTTCTGAGGTGTTTGGAGGAGAGGTTCTGAGGTGTTTGGAGGAGAGGTTCTGAGGTGTTTGGAGGAGAGGTGCTGAGGTGTTTGGAGGAGAGGTGCTGAGGTGTTTGGAGGAGAGGTTCTGAGGTGTTTGGAGGGCTGGTTCTGAGGTGTTTGGAGGGCTGGTTCTGAGGTGTTTGGAGGGCTGGTTCTGAGGTATTTGGAGGGCTGGTTCTGAGGTGTTTGGAGGGCTGGTTCTGAGGTGTTTGGAGGGCTGGTTCTGAGGTGTTTGGAGGAGAAGTTCTGAGTTGTTTGGAGGAGAGGTTCTGAGTTGTTTGGAGGAGGGGTTCTGTGTTGTTTTGAGGAGGGGTTCTGAGTTGTTTGGAGGAGGGGTTCTGTGTTGTTTGGAGGACGGGTTCTGAGTTGTTTGGAGGAGAGGTTCTGAGGTGTTTGGAGGAGAGGTTCTGAGGTGTTTGGGGGAGAGGTTCTGAGGTGTTTAGAGGGCTTGTTCTGTGGTGTTTGGAGGTGTTGTTCTCTTGCGGGAGAAATTGGACTTAGATTAGAGTATTTGTGCTGTGCCTGGAGATCTTCAACTGTGAGTAGAGATATTTTTCTGTGGTTGGAGGATTTGTTCTGTGATAGGTGGATTTGTTCTGTGACTGGAGGATTTGTTCGGGGATTGGTGTACTTGTTCTGAGGTGTCTGGAGGGCTTGTTCTGTGTTTTTTGGAGGAGAGGTTCTGAGTTGTTTGAAGGAGAGGTTCTGAGGTGTTTGGAGGAGAGGTTCTGAGTTGTTTAGAGGACAGGTTCTGAGGTGTGTGGAGGAGAGGTTCTGAGGTGTGTGGAGGAGAGGTTCTGAGGTGCTTGGAGGAGAGGTTCTGAGGTGTTTGGAGGAGAGGTTCTGAGGTGTTTGGAGGGCTGGTTCTGAGGTGTTTGGAGGGCTTGTTCTGAGGTGTTTGGAGGAGAGATTCTGAGGTGTTTGGAGGAGAGGTTCTGAGGTGTTTGGAGGAGAGGTTCTGAGGTGCTTGAAGGAGAGGTTCTGAGGTGCTTGGAGGAGAGGTTCTGAGGTGCTTGGAGGAGAGGTTCAGAGGTGTTGGGAAGAGAGGTTCTGAGGTGTTTGGAGGGCTGCTTCTGAGGTGTTTGGAGGGCTTGTTCTGAGTTGTTTGGAGGGCTTGTTCTGAGGTGTTTGGAGGGCTTGTTCTGAGGTGTTTGGAGGGCTTGTTCTGAGGTGTTTGGAGGGCTTGTTCTGAGGTGTTTGGAGGGCTTGTTCTGAGGTGTTTGGAGGAGAGGTTCTGAGGTGTTTGGAGGAGAGGTTCTGAGGTGTTTGGAGGAGAGGTTCTGAGGTGTTTGGAGGAGAGGTTCTGAGGTGTTTGGAGGAGAGGTTCTGAGGTGTTTGGAGGAGAGGTTCTGAGGTGTTTGGAGGAGAGGTTCTGAGGTGTTTGGAGGAGAGGTTCTGAGGTGTTTGGAGGAGAGGTTCTGAGGTGTTTGGAGGAGAGGTTCTGAGGTGTTTGGAGGAGAGGTTCTGAGGTGTTTGGAGGAGAGGTTCTGAGGTGTTTGGAGGAGAGGTTCTGAGGTGTTTGAAGGAGAGGTTCTGAGGTGTTTGGAGGTGTTGTTCTCTTGCAGGAGAAATTGGACTTAGATTAGAGAATTTGCGCTGTGCCTGGAGATCTTCAGCTGTGAGTAGAGATATTTTTCTGGGGGTGGGGGATTTGTTCTGTGATAGGTGGATTTGTTCTGTGACTGGAGGACTTGTTCGGGGATTGGTGTACTTGTTCTGAGGTGTTTGGAGGGCTTGTTCTGAGTTTTTTGGAGGAGAGGTTCTGAGTTTTTTGGAGGAGAGGTTCTGAGGTGTTTGCAGGAGAGTTTCTGAGGTGTTTGAAGGAGAGGTTCTGAGGTGTTTGGAGGAGAGGTTCTGAGTTGTTTAGAGGACAGGTTCTGAGGTGTTTGGAGGAGAGGTTCTGAGGTGTTTGGAGGAGAGGTTCTGAGGCGTTTGGAGGAGAGGTTCTGAGGTGTTTGCAGGAGAGGTTCTGAGGTGTTTGGAGGGCTTGTTCTGAGGTGCTTGGAGGAGAGGTTCTGAGGTGATTAGAGGAGAGGTTCAGAGGTGTTTGGAAGAGAGGTTCTGAGGTGTTTGGAGGGCAGCTTCTGAGGTGTTTGGAGGGCTTGTTCTGAGTTGTTTGGAGGGCTTGTTCTGAGGTGCTTGGAGGGCTTGTTCTGAGGTGCTTGGAGGGCTTGTTCTGAGGTGTTTGGAGGGCTTGTTCTGAGGTGTTTGGAGGGCTTGTTCTGAGGTGTTTGGAGGGCTTGTTCTGAGGTGTTTGGAGGGCTTGTTCTGAGGTGTTTGGAGATCTTGTTCTGAGGTGTTTGGAGGAGAGATTCTGAGGTGTTTGGAGGAGAGGTTCTGAGGTGTTTGGAGGAGAGGTTCTGAGGTGTTTGGAGGAGAGGTTCTGAGGTGTTTGGAGGAGAGGTTTTGAGGTGTTTGGAGGAGAGGTTTTGAGGTGTTTGGAGGAGAGGTTCTGAGGTGTTTGGAGGAGAGGTTCTGAGGTGTTTGGAGGAGAGGTTCTGAGGTGTTTGGAGGAGAGGTTCTGAGGTGTTTGGAGGAGAGGTTTTGAGGTGTTTGGAGGAGAGGTTTTGAGGTGTTTGGATGACAGGTTCTGAGGTGTTTGGAGGAGAGGTTCTGAGGTGTTTGGAGGGCTTGTTCTGAGGTGTTTGGAGGGCTTGTTCTGAGGTGTTTGGAGGGCTTGTTCTGAGGTGTTTGGAGGGCTTGTTCTGAGGTGTTTGGAGGAGAGGTTCTGAGGTGTTTGGAGGAGAGGTTCTGAGGTGTTTGGAGGAGAGGTTCTGTGGTGTTTGAAGGAGAGGTTCTGAGGTGTTTGGAGGAGAGGTTCTGGGGTGTTTGGAGGGCTTGTTCTGAGGTGTTTGGAGGAGAGGTTCTGAGGTGTTTGGAGGAGAGGTTCTGAGGTGTTTGGAGGAGAGGTTCTGAGGTGTTTGGAGGAGAGGTTCTGAGGTGTTTGGAGGAGAGGTTCTGAGGTGTTTGGAGGAGAGGTTCTGAGGTGTTTGGAGGAGAGGTTCTGAGGTGTTTGGAGGAGAGGTTCTGAGGTGTTTGGAGGAGAGGTTCTAAGGTGTTTGGAGGAGAGGTTCTGAGGTGTTTGGAGGAGAGGTTCTGAGGTGTTTGGAGGAGAGGTTCTGAGGTGTTTGGAGGAGAGGTACTGAGGTGTTTGGAGGAGAGGTACTGAGGTGTTCGGAGGAGAGGTTCTGAGGTGTTTGGAGGGCTTGTTCTGTGGTGTTTGGAGGTGTTGTTCTCTTGCAGGAGAAATTGGACTTAGATTAGAGAATTTGTGCTGTGCCTGGAGATCTTCACCTGTGAGTAGAGATATTTTTCTGGGGTTGGAGGATTTGTTCTGTGATAGGTGGATTTGTTCTGTGACTGGAGGATTTGTTCGGGGATTGGTGTACTTGTTCTGAGGTGTTTGGAGGGCTTGTTCTGAGGTGTTTGGAGGGCTTGTTCTGAGGTGTTTGGAGGAGAGGTTCTGAGTTGTTTGGAGGAGAGGTTCTGAGGTGTTTGGAGGAGAGGTTCTGAGGTGTTTGGAGGAGAGGTTCTGAGGTGTTTGGAGGAGAGGTTCTGAGGTGTTTGGAGGAGAGTTTTGAGGTGTTTGGAGGAGAGGTTCTGAGTTGTTTGGAGGAGGGGTTCTGTGTTGTTTTGAGGAGGTGTTCTGAGTTGTTTGGAGGAGGGGTTCTGAGTTGTTTGGAGGAGGGGTTCTGAGTTGTTTGGAGGCGAGGTTCTGAGTTGTTTGGAGGCGAGGTTCTGAGGTGTTTGGAGGAGAGGCTCTGAGGTGTTTGGAGGAGAGGTTCTGGGGTGTTTGGAGGGCTTGTTCTGAGGTGTTTGGAGGAGAGGTTCTGGGGTGTTTGGAGGAGAGGTTCTGAGGTGTTTGGAGGGCTTGTTTTGAGGTGTTTGGAGGAGAGGTTCTGAGGTGTTTGGAGGAGAGGTTCTGAGGTGTTTGGAGGAGAGGTTCTGAGGTGTTTGGAGGGCTTGTTTTGAGGTGTTTGGAGGGCTTGTTTTGAGGTGTTTGGAGGGCTTGTTTTGAGGTGTTTGGAGGGCTTGTTTTGAGGTGTTTGAAGGAGAGGTTCTGAGGTGTTTGGAGGTGTTGTTCTCTTACAGGAGAAATTGGACTTAGATTAGAGAATTTGTGCTGTGCCTGGAGATCTTCAACTGTGAGTAGAGATATTTTTCTGGGGTTGGAGGATTTGTTCTGTGATAGGTGGATTTGTTCTGTGACTGGAGGACTTGTTCGGGGATTGGTGTACTTGTTCTGAGGTGTTTGGAGGGCTTGTTCTGAGTTTTTTGGAGGAGAGGTTCTGAGTTTTTTGGAGGAGAGGTTCTGAGGTGTTTGGAGGAGAGGTTCTGAGGTGTTTGGAGGAGAGGTTCTGAGTTGTTTAGAGGACAGGTTCTGAGGTGTTTGGAGGAGAGGTTCTGAGGTGTTTGGAGGAGAGGTTCTGAGGTGTTTGGAGGGCATGTTCTGAGGTGTTTGGAGGAGAGGTTCTGAGGTGTTTGGAGGGTATGTTCTGAGGTGTTTGGAGGAGAGGTTCTGAGGTGTTTGGAGGGCTTGTTCTGAGGTGTTTGGAGGGCTTGTTTTGAGGTGTTTGGAGGGCTTGTTTTGAGGTGTTTGAAGGAGAGGTTCTGAGGTGTTTGGAGGAGAGGTTCTGAGGTGTTTGGAGGGCTTGTTCTGAGGTGTTTGGAGGAGAGGTTCTGAGGTGTTTGGAGGAGAGGTTCTGAGGTGTTTGGAGGAGAGGTTCTGAGGTGTTTGGAGGAGAGGTTCTGAGGTGTTTGGAGGAGAGGTTCTGAGGTGTTTGGAGGAGAGGTTCTGGGGTGTTTGGAGGAGAGGTTCTGGGGTGTTTGGAGGGCTTGTTCTGAGGTGTTTGGAGGAGAGGTTCTGAGGTGTTTGGAGGAGAGGTTCTGAGGTGTTTGGAGGAGAGGTTCTGAGGTGTTTGGAGGAGAGGTTCTGAGGTATTTGGAGGAGAGGTTCTGGGGTGTTTGGAGGGCTTGTTCTGAGGTGTTTAGAGGAGAGGTTCTGAGTTGTTTGAAGGAGAGGTTCTGAGGTGTTTGGAGGGCTTGTTCTGAGGTGATTGGAGGAGAGGTTCTGGGGTGTTTGGAGGGCTTGTTCTGAGGTGTTTGGAGGAGAGGTTCTGAGGTGTTTGGAGGAGAGGTTCTGAGGTGTTTGGAGGAGTGGTTCTGAGGTGTTTGGAGGGCTTGTTTTGAGGTGTTTGTAGGAGAGGTTCTGAGGTGTTTGGAGGGCTTGTTCTGTGGTGTTTGGAGGTGTTGTTCTCTTGCAGGAGAAATTGGACTTAGATTAGAGAATTTGTGCTGTGCCTGGAGATCTTCAACTGTGAGTAGAGATATATTTCTGGGGTTAGAGGATTTGTTCTGTGATAGGTGGATTTGTTCTGTGACTGGAGGATTTGTTCGGGGATTGGTGTACTAGTTCTGAGGTGTTTGGAGGGCTTGTTCTGAGGTGTTTGGAGGAGAGTTTCTGAGGTGTTTGGAGGAGAGGTTCTGAGGTGTTTGGAGGAGAGGTTCTGAGTTGTTTGAAGGAGAGGTTCTGAGGTGTTTGGAGGAGAGGTTCTGAGGTGTTTGGAGGAGAGGTTCTGAGTTGTTTGGAGGAGGGGTTCTGAGTTGTTTGGAGGAGGGGTTCTGAGTTGTTTGGAGGAGGGGTTCTGAGTTGTTTGGAGGAGGGGTTCTGAGTTGTTTGGAGGCGAGGTTCTGAGGTGTTTGGAGGCGAGGTTCTGAGGTGTTTGGAGGCGAGGTTCTGAGGTGTTTGGAGGCGAGGTTCTGAGGTGTTTGGAGGAGAGGTTCTGAGGTGTTTGGAGGAGAGGTTCTGAGGTGTTTGGAGGAGAGGTTCTGGGGTGTTTGGAGGGCTTGTTCTGAGGTGTTTGGAGGAGAGGTTCTGAGGTGTTTGGAGGAGAGGTTCTGAGGTGTTTGGAGGGCTTGTTTTGAGGTGTTTGGAGGGCATGTTCTGAGGTGTTTGGAGGAGAGGTTCTGAGGTGTTTGGAGGAGAGGTTCTGAGGTGTTTGGAGGGCTTGTTTTGAGGTGTTTGGAGGGCTTGTTTTGAGGTGTTTGAAGGAGAGGTTCTGAGGTGTTTGGAGGAGAGGTTCTGAGGTGTTTGGAGGAGAGGTTCTGAGGTGTTTGGAGGGCTTGTTCTGAGGTGTTTGGAGGAGAGGTTCTGAGGTGTTTGGAGGAGAGGTTCTGAGGTGTTTGGAGGAGAGGTTCTGAGGTGTTTGGAGGAGAGGTTCTGGGGTGTTTGGAGGAGAGGTTCTGGGGTGTTTGGAGGGCTTGTTCTGAGGTGTTTGTAGGAGAGGTTCTGAGGTGTTTGGAGGAGAGGTTCTGAGGTGTTTGGAGGAGAGGTTCTGAGGTATTTGGAGGAGAGGTTCTGGGGTGTTTGGAGGGCTTGTTCTGAGGTGTTTGGAGGAGAGGTTCTGAGTTGTTTGGAGGAGAGGTTCTGAGGTGTTTGGAGGGCTTGTTCTGAGGTGATTGGAGGAGAGGTTCTGGGGTGTTTGAAGGGCTTGTTCTGAGGTGTTTGGAGGAGAGGTTCTGAGGTGTTTGGAGGAGAGGTTCTGAGGTGTTTGGAGGAGTGGTTCTGAGGTGTTTGGAGGGCTTGTTTTGAGGTGTTTGTAGGAGAGGTTCTGAGGTGTTTGGAGGGCTTGTTCTGTGGTGTTTGGAGGTGTTGTTCTCTTGCAGGAGAAATTGGACTTAGATTAGAGAATTTGTGCTGTGCCTGGAGATCTTCAACTGTGAGTAGAGATATATTTCTGGGGTTAGAGGATTTGTTCTGTGATAGGTGGATTTGTTCTGTGACTGGAGGATTTGTTCGGGGATTGGTGTACTAGTTCTGAGGTGTTTGGAGGGCTTGTTCTGAGGTGTTTGGAGGAGAGGTTCTGAGGTGTTTGGAGGAGAGTTTCTGAGGTGTTTGGAGGAGAGGTTCTGAGGTGTTTGGAGGAGAGGTTCTGTGGTGTTTGGAGGAGAGGTTCTGAGGTGTTTGGAGGAGAGGTACTGAGGTGTTTGGAGGAGAGGTACTGAGGTGTTTGGAGGAGAGGTTCTGAGGTGTTTGGAGGAGAGGTTCTGAGGTGTTTGGAGGAGAGGTTCTGAGGTGTTTGGAGGAGAGGTTCTGAGGTGTTTGGAGGAGAGGTTCTGAGGTGTTTGGAGGAGAGGTTCTGAGGTGTTTGGAGGGCTGGTTCTGAGGTGTTTGGAGGGCTGGTTCTGAGGTGTTTGGAGGGCTGGTTCTGAGGTATTTGGAGGGCTGGTTCTGAGGTGTTTGGAGGGCTGGTTCTGAGGTGTTTGGAGGAGAAGTTCTGAGTTGTTTGGAGGAGAGGTTCTGAGTTGTTTGGAGGAGGGGTTCTGTGTTGTTTTGAGGAGGGGTTCTGAGTTGTTTGGAGGAGGGGTTCTGTGTTGTTTGGAGGACGGGTTCTGAGTTGTTTGGAGGAGAGGTTCTGAGTCGTTTGGAGGAGAGGTTCTGAGGTGTTTGGGGGAGAGGTTCTGAGGTGTTTAGAGGGCTTGTTCTGTGGTGTTTGGAGGTGTTGTTCTCTTGCAGGAGAAATTGGACTTAGATTAGAGTATTTGTGCTGTGCCTGGAGATCTTCAACTGTGAGTAGAGATATTTTTCTGTGGTTGGAGGATTTGTTATGTGATAGGTGGATTTGTTCTGTGACTGGAGGACTTGTTCGGGGATTGGTGTACTTGTTCTGAGGTGTTTGGAGGGCTTGTTCTGAGTTTTTTGGAGGAGAGGTTCTGAGGTGTTTGGAGGAGAGGTTCTGAGTTGTTTGAAGGAGAGGTTCTGAGGTGTTTGGAGGAGAGGTTCTGAGTTGTTTAGAGGACAGGTTCTGAGGTGTGTGGAGGAGAGGTTCTGAGGTGTGTGGAGGAGAGGTTCTGAGGTGCTTGGAGGAGAGGTTCTGAGGTGTTTGGAGGAGAGGTTCTGAGGTGTTTGGAGGGCTGGTTCTGAGGTGTTTGGAGGGCTTGTTCTGAGGTGTTTGGAGGAGAGATTCTGAGGTGTTTGGAGGAGAGGTTCTGAGGTGTTTGGAGGAGAGGTTCTGAGGTGCTTGGAGGAGAGGTTCTGAGGTGCTTGAAGGAGAGGTTCTGAGGTGCTTGGAGGAGAGGTTCTGAGGTGCTTGGAGGAGAGGTTCAGAGGTGTTGGGAAGAGAGGTTCTGAGGTGTTTGGAGGGCTGCTTCTGAGGTGTTTGGAGGGCTTGTTCTGAGTTGTTTGGAGGGCTTGCTCTGAGGTGTTTGGAGGGCTTGTTCTGAGGTGTTTGGAGGGCTTGTTCTGAGGTGTTTGGAGGGCTTGTTCTGAGGTGTTTGGAGGGCTTGTTCTGAGGTGTTTGGAGGGCTTGTTCTGAGGTGTTTGGAGGAGAGGTTCTGAGGTGTTTGGAGGAGAGGTTCTGAGGTGTTTGGAGGAGAGGTTCTGAGGTGTTTGGAGGAGAGGTTCTGAGGTGTTTGGAGGAGAGGTTCTGAGGTGTTTGGAGGAGAGGTTCTGAGGTGTTTGGAGGAGAGGTTCTGAGGTGTTTGGAGGAGAGGTTCTGAGGTGTTTGGAGGAGAGGTTCTGAGGTGTTTGGAGGAGAGGTTCTGAGGTGTTTGGAGGAGAGGTTCTGAGGTGTTTGGAGGAGAGGTTCTGAGGTGTTTGGAGGAGAGGTTCTGAGGTGTTTGGAGGAGAGGTTCTGAGGTGTTTGGAGGAGAGGTTCTGAGGTGTTTGGAGGAGAGGTTCTGAGGTGTTTGGAGGGCTTGTTATGAGGTGTTTGTAGGGCTTGTTATGAGGTGTTTGGAGGGCTTGTTCTGTGGTGTTTGGAGGTGTTGTTCTCTTGCAGGAGAAATTGGACTTAGATTAGAGAATTTGCGCTGTGCCTGGAGATCTTCAACTGTGAGTAGAGATATTTTTCTGGGGGTGGGGGATTTGTTCTGTGATAGGTGGATTTGTTCTGTGACTGGAGGACTTGTTCGGGGATTGGTGTACTTGTTCTGAGGTGTTTGGAGGGCTGGTTCTGAGGTGTTTGGAGGGCTTGTTCTGAGGTGCTTGGAGGAGAGGTTCTGAGGTGATTAGAGGAGAGGTTCAGAGGTGTTTGGAAGAGAGGATCTGAGGTGTTTGGAGGGCTGCTTCTGAGGTGTTTGGAGGGCTTGTTCTGAGTTGTTTGGAGGGCTTGTTCTGAGGTGCTTGGAGGGCTTGTTCTGAGGTGTTTGGAGGGCTTGTTCTGAGGTGTTTGGAGGGCTTGTTCTGAGGTGTTTGGAGATCTTGTTCTGAGGTGTTTGGAGGAGAGATTCTGAGGTGTTTGGAGGAGAGGTTCTGAGGTGTTTGGAGGAGAGGTTCTGAGGTGTTTGGACGAGAGGTTCTGAGGTGTTTGGAGGAGAGGTTCTGAGGTGTTTGGAGGAGAGGTTTTGAGGTGTTTGGAGGAGAGGTTCTGAGGTGTTTGGAGGAGAGGTTCTGAGGTGTTTGGAGGAGAGGTTCTGAGGTGTTTGGAGGAGAGGTTCTGAGGTGTTTGGAGGAGAGGTTCTGAGGTGTTTGGAGGAGAGGTTTTGAGGTGTTTGGAGGAGAGGTTTTGATGTGTTTGGAGGACAGGTTCTGAGGTGTTTGGAGGAGAGGTTCTGAGGTGTTTGGAGTGCTTGTTCTGAGGTGTTTGGAGGGCTTGTTCTGAGGTGTTTGGAGGGCTTGTTCTGAGGTGTTTGGAGGGCTTGTTCTGAGGTGTTTGGAGGAGAGGTTCTGAGGTGTTTAGAGGAGAGGTTCTGTGGTGTTTGAAGGAGAGGTTCTGAGGTGTTTAGAGGAGAGGTTCTGTGGTGTTTGAAGGAGAGGTTCTGAGGTGTTTGGAGGGCTGGTTCTGAGGTGTTTGGAGGGCTTGTTCTGAGGTGTTTGGAGGAGAGATTCTGAGGTGTTTGGAGGAGAGGTTCTGAGGTGTTTGGAGGAGAGGTTCTGAGGTGCTTGGAGGAGAGGTTCTGAGGTGCTTGAAGGAGAGGTTCTGAGGTGCTTGGAGGAGAGGTTCTGAGGTGCTTGGAGGAGAGGTTCAGAGGTGTTGGGAAGAGAGGTTCTGAGGTGTTTGGAGGGCTGCTTCTGAGGTGTTTGGAGGGCTTGTTCTGAGTTGTTTGGTGGGCTTGCTCTGAGGTGTTTGGAGGGCTTGTTCTGAGGTGTTTGGAGGGCTTGTTCTGAGGTGTTTGGAGGGCTTGTTCTGAGGTGTTTGGAGGGCTTGTTCTGAGGTGTTTGGAGGGCTTGTTCTGAGGTGTTTGGAGGAGAGGTTCTGAGGTGTTTGGAGGAGAGGTTCTGAGGTGTTTGGAGGAGAGGTTCTGAGGTGTTTGGAGGAGAGGTTCTGAGGTGTTTGGAGGAGAGGTTCTGAGGTGTTTGGAGGAGAGGTTCTGAGGTGTTTGGAGGAGAGGTTCTGAGGTGTTTGGAGGAGAGGTTCTGAGGTGTTTGGAGGAGAGGTTCTGAGGTGTTTGGAGGAGAGGTTCTGAGGTGTTTGGAGGAGAGGTTCTGAGGTGTTTGGAGGAGAGGTTCTGAGGTGTTTGGAGGAGAGGTTCTGAGGTGTTTGGAGGGCTTGTTATGAGGTGTTTGAAGGAGAGGTTCTGAGGTGTTTGGAGGGCTTGTTCTGTGGTGTTTGGAGGTGTTGTTCTCTTGCAGGAGAAATTGGACTTAGATTAGAGAATTTGCGCTGTGCCTGGAGATCTTCAACTGTGAGTAGAGATATTTTTCTGGGGGTGGGGGATTTGTTCTGTGATAGGTGGATTTGTTCTGTGACTGGAGGACTTGTTCGGGGATTGGTGTACTTGTTCTGAGGTGTTTGGAGGGCTGGTTCTGAGGTGTTTGGAGGGCTTGTTCTGAGGTGCTTGGAGGAGAGGTTCTGAGGTGATTAGAGGAGAGGTTCAGAGGTGTTTGGAAGAGAGGATCTGAGGTGTTTGGAGGGCTGCTTCTGAGTTGTTTGGAGGGCTTGTTCTGAGTTGTTTGGAGGGCTTGTTCTGAGGTGCTTGGAGGGCTTGTTCTGAGGTGTTTGGAGGGCTTGTTCTGAGGTGTTTGGAGGGCTTGTTCTGAGGTGTTTGGAGATCTTGTTCTGAGGTGTTTGGAGGAGAGATTCTGAGGTGTTTGGAGGAGAGGTTCTGAGGTGTTTGGAGGAGAGGTTCTGAGGTGTTTGGAGGAGAGGTTCTGAGGTGTTTGGAGGAGAGGTTCTGAGGTGTTTGGAGGAGAGGTTTTGAGGTGTTTGGAGGAGAGGTTCTGAGGTGTTTGGAGGAGAGGTTCTGAGGTGTTTGGAGGAGAGGTTCTGAGGTGTTTGGAGGAGAGGTTCTGAGGTGTTTGGAGGAGAGGTTCTGAGGTGTTTGGAGGAGAGGTTTTGAGGTGTTTGGAGGAGAGGTTTTGATGTGTTTGGAGGACAGGTTCTGAGGTGTTTGGAGGAGAGGTTCTGAGGTGTTTGGAGGGCTTGTTCTGAGGTGTTTGGAGGGCTTGTTCTGAGGTGTTTGGAGGGCTTGTTCTGAGGTGTTTGGAGGGCTTGTTCTGAGGTGTTTGGAGGAGAGGTTCTGAGGTGTTTAGAGGAGAGGTTCTGTGGTGTTTGAAGGAGAGGTTCTGAGGTGTTTGGAGGAGAGGTTCTGGGGTGTTTGGAGGGCTTGTTCTGAGGTGTTTGGAGGAGAGGTTCTGAGGTGTTTGGAGGAGAGGTTCTGAGGTGTTTGGAGGAGAGGTTCTGAGGTGTTTGGAGGAGAGGTTCTGAGGTGTTTGGAGGAGAGGTTCTGAGGTGTTTGGAGGAGAGGTTCTGAGGTGTTTGGAGGAGAGGTTCTGAGGTGTTTGGAGGAGAGGTTCTGAGGTGTTTGGAGGAGAGGTTCTAAGGTGTTTGGAGGAGAGGTTCTGAGGTGTTTGGAGGAGAGGTTCTGAGGTGTTTGGAGGAGAGGTACTGAGGTGTTTGGAGGAGAGGTACTGAGGTGTTCGGAGGAGAGGTTCTGAGGTGTTTGGAGGGCTTGTTCTGTGGTGTTTGGAGGTGTTGTTCTCTTGCAGGAGAAATTGGACTTAGATTAGAGAATTTGTGCTGTGCCTGGAGATCTTCACCTGTGAGTAGAGATATTTTTCTGGGGTTGGAGGATTTGTTCTGTGATAGGTGGATTTGTTCTGTGACTGGAGGATTTGTTCGGGGATTGGTGTACTTGTTCTGAGGTGTTTGGAGGGCTTGTTCTGAGGTGTTTGGAGGGCTTGTTCTGAGGTGTTTGGAGGAGGGGTTCTGAGTTGTTTGAAGGACTGGTTCTGAGGTGTTTGGAGGAGAGGTTCTGAGGTGTTTGGAGGAGAGGTTCTGAGGTGTTTGAAGGAGAGGTTCTGAGGTGTTTGGAGGTGTTGTTCTCTTACAGGAGAAATTGGACTTAGATTAGAGAATTTGTGCTGTGCCTGGAGATCTTCAACTGTGAGTAGAGATATTTTTCTGGGGTTGGAGGATTTGTTCTGTGATAGTTGGATTTGTTCTGTGACTGGAGGATTTGTTCGGGGATTGGTGTACTTGTTCCGAGGTGTTTGGAGGGCTTGTTCTGAGGTGTTTGGAGGGCTTGTTCTGAGGTGTTTGGAGGGCTTGTTCTGAGGTGTTTGGAGGAGAGGTTCTGAGGTGTTTGGAGGAGAGGTTCTGAGGTGTTTGGAGGAGAGGTTCTGAGGTGTTTTGAGGGCATGTTCTGAGGTATTTGGAGGAGGGGTTCTGAGGTGTTTGGAGGAGAGGTTCTGAGGTGTTTGGAGGAGAGGTTCTGAGGTGTTTGGAGGAGAGGTTCTGAGTTGTTTGGAGGAGAGGTTCTGAGGTGTTTGGAGGAGAGGTTCTGAGGTGTTTGGAGGAGAGGTTCTGAGGTGTTTGGAGGAGAGGTTCTGAGGTGTTTGGAGGAGAGGTTCTGGGGTGTTTGGAGGGCTTGTTCTGAGGTGTTTGGAGGGCTTGTTCTGAGGTGTTTGGAGGGCTTGTTCTGAGGTGTTTGGAGGGCTTGTTCTGAGGTGTTTGGTGGGCTTGTTCTGTGGTGTTTGGAGGTGTTGTTCTCTTGCAGGAGAAATTGGACTTAGATTAGAGAATTTGTGCTGTGCCTGGAGATCTTCACCTGTGAGTAGAGATATTTTTCTGTGGTTGGAGGATTTGTTCTGTGATAGGTGGATTTGTTCTGTGACTGGAGGATTTGTTCGGGGATTGGTGTACTTGTTCTGAGGTGTTTGGAGGGCTTGTTCTGAGGTGTTTGGAGGGCTTGTTCTGAGGTGTTTGGAGTGCTTGTTCTGAGGTGTTTGTAAGGCTTGTTCTGAGTTGTTTGGAGGGCTTGTTCTGAGGTGTTTGGAGGAGAGGTTCTGAGGTGTTTGGAGGAGAGGTTCTGAGGTGTTTGGAGATCTTGTTCTAAGTTGTTTTAGGAGAGGTTCTGAGGTGTTTTGAGGGCTTGTTCTGAGGTGTTTTGAGGGCTTGTTCTGAGGTGTTTTGAGGGCTTGTTCTGAGGTGTTTGGAGGAGAGGTTCTGAGGTGTTTGGAGGAGAGGTTCTGAGGTGTTTGTAGGGCTGGTTCTGAGGTGTTTGGAGGAGAGGTTGTGAGGTGTTTGGAGGAGAGGTTGTGAGGTGTTTGGAGGAGAGGTTCTGAGGTGTTTGGAGGAGAGGTTCTGAGGTGTTTGGAGGAGAGGTTCTGAGGTGTTTGGAGGAGAGGTTCTGAGGTGTTTGGAGGAGAGGTTCTGAGGTGTTTGGAGGAGAGGTTCTGAGGTGTTTGGAGGAGAGGTTCTGAGGTGTTTGGAGGAGAGGTTCTGAGGTGTTCGGAGGAGAGGTCCTGAGGTGTTCGGAGGAGAGGTTCTGAGGTGTTCGGAGGAGAGGTTCTGAGGTGTTTGGAGGGCTTGTTCTGAGGTGTTTGGAGGAGAGGGTCTGGGGTGTTTGGAGGGCTTGTTCTGAGGTGTTTGGAGGAGAGGTTCTGAGGTGTTTGGAGGAGAGGTTCTGAGGTGTTTGGAGGAGAGGTTCTGAGGTGTTTGGAGGAGAGGTTCTGAGGTGTTTGGAGGAGAGGTTCTGAGGTGTTTGGAGGAGAGGTTCTGAGGTGTTTGGAGGAGAGGTTCTGAGGTGTTTGGAGGAGAGGTTCTGAGGTGTTTGGAGGGCTTGTTCTGTGGTGTTTGGAGGTGTTGTTCTCTTGCAGGAGAAATTGGACTTAGATTAGAGAATTTGTGCTGTGCCTGGAGATCTTCACCTGTGAGTAGAGATATTTTTCTGGGGTTGGAGGATTTGTTCTGTGACAGGTGGATTTGTTCTGTGACTGGAGGATTTGTTCGGGGATTGGTGTACTTGTTCTGAGGTGTTTGGAGGGCTTGTTCTGAGTTGTTTGTAGGGCTTGTTCTGGGGTGTTTGGAGGGCTTGTTCTGAGGTGTTTGGAGGAGAGGTTCTGAGGTGTTTGGAGGAGAGGTTCTGAGGTGTTTGGAGGAGAGGTTCTGAGGTGTTTGGAGGAGAGGTTCTGAGGTGTTTGGAGGAGAGGTTCTGAGGTGTTTGGAGGAGAGGTTCTGAGGTGTTTGGAGGAGAGGTTCTGAGGTGTTTGGAGGGCTTATTCTGAGGTGTTTGGAGGAGAGGTTCTGAGGTGTTTGGAGGAGAGGTTCTGAGGTGTTTGGAGGAGAGGTTCTGAGGTGTTTGGAGGAGAGCTTCTGAGTTGTTTGGAGGAGGGGTTCTGTGTTGTTTTGAGGAGGGGTTCTGAGTTGTTTGGAGGAGGGGTTCTGAGTTGTTTGGAGGAGGGGTTCTGAGTTGTTTGGAGGAGAGGTTCTGAGTTGTTTGGAGGCGAGGTTCTGAGGTGTGTGGAGGAGAGGTTCTGAGGTGTGTGGAGGAGAGGTTCTGAGGTGTGTGGAGGAGAGGTTCTGAGGTGTGTGGAGGAGAGGTTCTGAGGTGTTTGGAGGAGAGGTTCTGAGGTGTTTGGAGGAGAGGTTCTGAGGTGTTTGGAGGAGAGGTTCTGAGGTGTTCGGAGGAGAGGTTCTGAGGTGTTCGGAGTAGAGGTTCTGAGGTTTTTGGAGGAGAGGTTCTGAGGTGTTTGGAGGGCTTGTTCTGAGGTGTTTGGAGGAGAGGTTCTGAGGTGTTTGGAGGGCTTTTTCTGAGGTGTTTGGAGGAGAGGTTCTGAGGTGTTTGAAGGAGAGGTTCTGAGGTGTTTGGAGGAGAGGTTCTGAGTTGTTTAGAGGACAGGTTCTGAGGTGTTTGGAGGAGAGGTTCTGAGGTGTTTGGAGGAGAGGTTCTGAGGTGTTTGGAGGAGAGGTTCTGAGTTGTTTAGAGGACAGGTTCTGAGGTGTGTGGAGGAGAGGTTCTGAGGTGTTTGGAGGAGAGGTTCTGAGGTGCTTGGAGGAGAGGTTCTGAGGTGTTTGGAGGGCTGGTTCTGAGGTGTTTAGAGGGCTTGTTCTGAGGTGTTTGGAGGGCTTGTTCTGAGGTGTTTGGAGGAGAGGTTCTGAGGTGCTTGGAGGAGAGGTTCTGAGGTGCTTGAAGGAGAGGTTCTGAGGTGCTTGGAGGAGAGGTTCTGAGGTGATTAGAGGAGAGGTTCAGAGGTGTTTGGAAGAGAGGTTCTGAGGTGTTTGGAGGGCTGCTTCTGAGGTGTTTGGAGGGCTTGTTCTTAGTTGTTTGGAGGGCTTGTTCTGAGGTGTTTGGAGGGCTTGTTCTGAGGTGTTTGGAGGGCTTGTTCTGAGGTGTTTGGAGGGCTTGTTCTGAGGTGTTTGGAGGGCTTGTTCTGAGGTGTTTGGAGGGCTTGTTCTGAGGTGTTTGGAGGGCTTGTTCTGAGGTGTTTGGAGGGCTTGTTCTGAGGTGTTTGGAGGGCTTGTTCTGAGGTGTTTGGAGGGCTTGTTCTGAGGTGTTTGGAGGAGAGATTCTGAGGTGTTTGGAGGAGAGGTTCTGAGGTGTTTGGAGGAGAGGTTCTGAGGTGTTTGGAGGAGAGGTTCTGAGGTGTTTGGAGGAGAGGTTCTGAGGTGTTTGGAGGAGAGGTTCTGAGGTGTTTGGAGGAGAGGTTCTGAGGTGTTTGGAGGAGAGGTTCTGAGGTGTTTGGACGAGAGGTTCTGAGGTGTTTGGACGAGAGGTTCTGAGGTGTTTGGAGGAGAGGTTCTGAGGTGTTCGGAGGAGAGGTTCTGAGGTGTTCGGAGGAGAGGTTCTGAGGTTTTTGGAGGAGAGGTTCTGAGGTGTTTGGAGGAGAGGTTCTGGGGTGTTTGGAGGGCTTGTTCTGAGGTGTTTGGAGGAGAGGTTCTGAGGTGTTTGGAGGAGAGGTTCTGAGGTGTTTGGAGGAGAGGTTCTGAGGTGTTTGAAGGAGAGGTTCTGAGGTGTTTGGAGGAGAGGTTCTGGGGTGTTTGGAGGGCTTGTTCTGAGGTGTTTGGAGGAGAGGTTCTGAGGTGTTTGGAGGAGAGGTTCTGAGGTGTTTGGAGGAGAGGTTCTGAGGTGTTTGGAGGGCTTATTTTGAGGTGTTTGAAGGAGAGGTTCTGAGGTGTTTGGAGGAGAGGTTCTGAGGTGTTTGGAGGAGAGGTTCTGAGGTGTTTGGAGGAGAGGTTCTGAGGTGTTTGGAGGAGAGGTTCTGAGGTGTTTGGAGGAGAGGTTCTGAGGTGTTTGGAGGAGAGGTTCTGAGGTGTTTGGAGGAGAGGTTCTGAGGTGTTTGGAGGAGAGGTTCTGAGGTGTTTGGAGGAGAGGTTCTGAGGTGTTTGGAGGGCTTGTTCTGTGGTGTTTGGAGGTGTTGTTCTCTTACAGGAGAAATTGGACTTAGATTAGAGAATTTGTGCTGTGCCTGGAGATCTTCACCTGTGAGTAGAGATATTTTTCTGGGGTTGGAGGATTTGTTCTGTGATAGGTGGATTTGTTCTGTGACTGGAGGATTTGTTCGGGGATTGGTGTACTTGTTCTGAGGTGTTTGGAGGGCTTGTTCTGAGGTGTTTGGAGGAGAGGTTCTGAGGTGTTTGGAGGAGAGGTTCTGAGTTGTTTGGAGGAGAGGTTCTGAGTTGTTTGGAGGAGAGGTTCTGAGTTGTTTGGAGGAGGGGTTCTGTGTTCTTTTGAGGAGGGGTTCTGAGTTGTTTGGAGGAGGGGTTCTGAGTTGTTTGGAGGAGGCGTTCTGAGTTGTTTGGAGGAGAGGTTCTGAGTTGTTTGGAGGCGAGGTTCTGAGGTGTTTGGAGGAGAGGTTCTGAGGTGTTTGGAGGAGAGGTTCTGAGGTGTTTGGAGGAGAGGTTCTGAGGTGTTTGGAGGGCTTGTTTTGAGGTGTTTGAAGGAGAGGTTCTGAGGTGTTTGGAGGTGTTGTTCTCTTACAGGAGAAATTGGACTTAGATTAGAGAATTTGTGCTGTGACTGGAGATCTTCAACTGTGAGTAGAGATATTTTTCTGGGGTTGGAGGATTTGTTCTGTGATAGTTGGATTTGTTATGTGACTGGAGGATTTGTTCGGGGATTGGTGTACTTGTTCTGAGGTGTTTGGAGGGCTTGTTCTGAGGTGTTTGGAGGGCTTGTTCTGAGGTGTTTGGAGGGCTTGTTCTGAGGTGTTTGGAGGGCTTGTTCTGAGGTGTTTGGAGGACAGGTTCTGAGGTGTTTGGAGGAGAGGTTCTGAGGTGTTTGGAGGAGAGGTTCTGAGGTGTTTGGAGGAGAGGTTGTGAGGTGCTTGGAGGGCTGGTTGTGAGGTGTTTAGAGGGCTGGTTGTGAGGCGTTTGGAGGGCTGGTTCTGAGGTGTTTGGAGGGCTGGTTCTGAGGTGTTTGGAGGGCTTGTTCTGAGGTGTTTGGAGGAGAAGTTCTGAGATGTTTTGAGGAGGGGTTCTGTGTTGTTTGGAGGAGGGGTTCTGAGTTGTTTGGAGGAGGGGTTCTGTGTTGTTTGGATTAGAGGTTCTGAGCTGTTTGGATTAGAGGTTCTGAGTTGTTTAGATTAGGGGTTTGAGGTCTTTGGCTGAGAGGTTCTGAGGTCTTTGGCTGAGAGGTTCTGAGGTCTTTGGCTGAGAGGTTCTGAGGTCTTTGGAGGAGAGGTTCTGAGGTGTTCGAAGGAGAGGTTCTGAGGTGTTTGGAGATCTTGTTCTAAGTTGCTTGAGGAGAGGTTCTGAGGTTTTTGGAGGGCTTGTTCTGAGGTGTTTGGTGGAGAGATTCTGAGGTGTTCGGAGGAGAATTTCTGAGGTGTTCGGACGAGAGGTTCTGAGGTCTTTGGAGGAGAGGTTCTTAGGTGTTCGGAGGGGGGGTTCTGAGGTGTTTGGAGGGCTTGTTCTGAGGTGTTTGGAGGAGAGGTTCTGAGGTGTTTGGAGGAGAGGTTCTGAGGTGTTTGGAGGAGAGGTTTTGGGGTGTTTGGAGGCCTTGTTCTGAGGTGTTTGGAGGAGAGGTTCTGAGGTGTTTGGAGGAGAGGTTCTGAGGTGTTTGGAGTAGAGGTTCTGAGGTATTTGGAGGAGAGGTTCTGGGGTGTTTGGAGGGCTTGTTCTGAGGTGTTTGGAGGAGAGGTTCTGAGTTGTTTGGAGGAGAGGTTCTGAGGTGTTTGGAGGGCTTGTTTTGAGGTATTTGGAGGGCTTGTTTTGAGGTGTTTGGAGGAGAGGTTCTGAGGTGTTTGGAGGGCTTGTTCTGAGGTGTTTGGAGGAGAGGTTCTGAGGTGTTTGGAGGAGAGGTTCTGAGGTGTTTGGAGGAGAGGTTCTGAGGTGTTTGGAGGAGAGGTTCTGGGGTGTTTGGAGGGCTTGTTCTGAGGTGTTTGGAGGAGAGGTTCTGAGGTGTTTGGAGGAGAGGTTCTGAGGTGTTTGGAGGAGAGGTTCTGAGGTATTTGGAGGAGAGGTTCTGGGGTGTTTGGAGGGCTTGTTCTGAGGTGTTTGGAGGAGAGGTTCTGAGTTGTTTGGAGGAGAGGTTCTGAGGTGTTTGGAGGGCTTGTTCTGAGGTGATTGGAGGAGAGGTTCTGGGGTGTTTGGAGGGCTTGTTCTGAGGTGTTTGGAGGGCTTGTTCTGAGGTGTTTGGAGGAGAGGTTCTGAGGTGTTTGGAGGAGAGGTTCTGTGGTGTTTGGAGGGCTTGTTTTGAGGTGTTTGTAGGAGAGGTTCTGAGGTGTTTGGAGGGCTTGTTCTGTGGTGTTTGGAGGTGTTGTTCTCTTGCAGGAGAAATTGGACTTAGATTAGAGAATTTGTGCTGTGCCTGGAGATCTTCAACTGTGAGTAGAGATATATTTCTGGGGTTAGAGGATTTGTTCTGTGATAGGTGGATTTGTTCTGTGACTGGAGGATTTGTTCGGGGATTGGTGTACTAGTTCTGAGGTGTTTGGAGGGCTTGTTCTGAGGTGTTTGGAGGAGAGTTTCTGAGGTGTTTGGAGGAGAGGTTCTGAGGTGTTTGGAGGAGAGGTTCTGAGGTGTTTGGAGGAGAGGTTCTGAGGTGTTTGGAGGAGAGGTTCTGAGGTGTTTGGAGGAGAGGTTCTGAGGTGTTTGGAGGAGAGGTACTGAGGTGTTTGGAGGAGAGGTTCTGAGGTGTTTGGAGGGCGGGTTCTGAGGTGTTTGGAGGGCTGGTTCTGAGGTGTTTGGAGGGCTGGTTCTGAGGTGTTTGGAGGGCTGGTTCTGAGGTGTTTGGAGGGCTGGTTCTGAGGTGTTTGGAGGAGAGGTTCTGAGTTGTTTGGAGGAGAGGTTCTGAGTTGTTTGGAGGAGGGGTTCTGTGTTGTTTTGAGGAGGGGTTCTGAGTTGTTTGGAGGAGGGGTTCTGTGTTGTTTGGAGGACGGGTTCTGAGTTGTTTGGAGGAGAGGTTCTGAGTCGTTTGGAGGAGAGGTTCTGAGGTGTTTGGGGGAGAGGTTCTGAGGTGTTTAGAGGGCTTGTTCTGTGGTGTTTGGAGGTGTTGTTCTCTTGCAGGAGAAATTGGACTTAGATTAGAGTATTTGTGCTGTGCCTGGAGATCTTCAACTGTGAGTAGAGATATTTTTCTGGGGTTGGAGGATTTGTTATGTGATAGGTGGATTTGTTCTGTGACTGGAGGACTTGTTCGGGGAATGGTGTACTTGTTCTGAGGTGTTTGGAGGGCTTGTTCTGAGTTTTTTGGAGGAGAGGTTCTGAGGTGTTTGGAGGAGAGGTTCTGAGTTGTTTGAAGGAGAGGTTCTGAGGTGTTTGGAGGAGAGGTTCTGAGTTGTTTAGAGGACAGGTTCTGAGGTGTGTGGAGGAGAGGTTCTGAGGTGTGTGGAGGAGAGGTTCTGAGGTGCTTGGAGGAGAGGTTCTGAGGTGTTTGGAGGAGAGGTTCTGAGGTGTTTGGAGGGCTTGTTCTGAGGTGTTTGGAGGAGAGATTCTGAGGTGTTTGGAGGAGAGGTTCTGAGGTGTTTGGAGGAGAGGTTCTGAGGTGCTTGAAGGAGCGGTTCTGAGGTGCTTGGAGGAGAGGTTCTGAGGTGATTGGAGGAGAGGTTCAGAGGTGTTGGGAAGAGAGGTTCTGAGGTGTTTGGAGGGCTTGTTCTGAGGTGTTTGGAGGGCTTGCTCTGAGGTGTTTGGAGGGCTTGTTCTGAGGTGTTTGGAGGGCTTGTTCTGAGGTGTTTGGAGGGCTTGTTCTGAGGTGTTTGGAGGGCTTGTTCTGAGGTGTTTGGAGGGCTTGTTCTGAGGTGTTTGGAGGGCTTGTTCTGAGGTGTTTGGAGGAGAGGTTCTGAGGTGTTTGGAGGAGAGGTTCTGAGGTGTTTGGAGGAGAGGTTCTGAGGTGTTTGGAGGAGAGGTTCTGAGGTGTTTGGAGGAGAGGTTCTGAGGTGTTTGGAGGAGAGGTTCTGAGGTGTTTGGAGGAGAGGTTCTGAGGTGTTTGGAGGAGAGGTTCTGAGGTGTTTGGAGGAGAGGTTCTGAGGTGTTTGGAGGAGAGGTTCTGAGGTGTTTGGAGGGCTTGTTCTGTGGTGTTTGGAGGTGTTGTTCTCTTGCAGGAGAAATTGGACTTAGATTAGAGAATTTGTGCTGTGCCTGGAGATCTTCAACTGTGAGTAGAGATATTTTTCTGGGGTTGGAGGATTTGTTCTGTGATAGGTGGATTTGTTCTGTGACTGGAGGACTTGTTCGGGGATTGGTGTACTTGTTCTGAGGTGTTTGGAGGGCTTGTTCTGAGGTGTTTGGAGGAGAGGATCTGAGGTGTTTGAAGGAGAGGTTCTGAGGTGTTTGGAGGAGAGGTTCTGAGTTGTTTAGAGGACAGGTTCTGAGGTGTTTGGAGGAGAGGTTCTGAGGTGTTTGGAGGAGAGGTTCTGAGGCGTTTGGAGGAGAGGTTCTGAGGTGTTTGGAGGAGAGGTTCTGAGGTGTTTGGAGGGCTGGTTCTGAGGTGTTTGGAGGGCTTGTTCTGAGGTGCTTGGAGGAGAGGTTCTGAGGTGATTAGAGGAGAGGTTCAGAGGTGTTTGGAAGAGAGGTTCTGAGGTGTTTGGAGGGCTGCTTCTGAGGTGTTTGGAGGGCTTGTTCTGAGTTGTTTGGAGGGCTTGTTCTGAGGTGCTAGGAGGGCTTGTTCTGAGGTGTTTGGAGGGCTTGTTCTGAGGTGTTTGGAGGGCTTGTTCTGAGGTGTTTGGAGGGCTTGTTCTGAGGTGTTTGGAGGGCTTGTTCTGAGGTGTTTGGAGGGCTTGTTCTGAGGTGTTTGGAGATCTTGTTCTGAGGTGTTTGGAGGAGAGATTCTGAGGTGTTTGGAGGAGAGGTTCTGAGGTGTTTGGAGGAGAGGTTCTGAGGTGTTTGGAGGAGAGGTTCTGAGGTGTTTGGAGGAGAGGTTCTGAGGTGTTTGGAGGAGAGGTTCTGAGGTGTTTGGAGGAGAGGTTCTGAGGTGTTTGGAGGAGAGGTTCTGAGTTGTTTGGAGGAGGGGTTCTGTGTTGTTTTGAGGAGGTGTTCTGAGTTGTTTGGAGGAGGGGTTCTGAGTTGTTTGGAGGAGGGGTTCTGAGTTGTTTGGAGGCGAGGTTCTGAGGTGTTTGGAGGCGAGGTTCTGAGGTGTTTGGAGGCGAGGTTCTGAGGTGTTTGGAGGCGAGGTTCTGAGGTGTTTGGAGGAGAGGTTCTGGGGTGTTTGGAGGGCTTGTTCTGAGGTGTTTGGAGGAGAGGTTCTGGGGTGTTTGGAGGAGAGGTTCTGAGGTGTTTGGAGGGCTTGTTTTGAGGTGTTTGGAGGAGAGGTTCTGAGGTGTTTGGAGGAGAGGTTCTGAGGTGTTTGGAGGAGAGGTTCTGAGGTGTTTGGAGGGCTTGTTTTGAGGTGTTTGGAGGGCTTGTTTTGAGGTGTTTGGAGGGCTTGTTTTGAGGTGTTTGGAGGGCTTGTTTTGAGGTGTTTGGAGGAGAGGTTCTGAGGTGTTTGGAGGTGTTGTTCTCTTACAGGAGAAATTGGACTTAGATTAGAGAATTTGTGCTGTGCCTGGAGATCTTCAACTGTGAGTAGAGATATTTTTCTGGGGTTGGAGGATTTGTTCTGTGATAGTTGGATTTGTTCTGTGACTGGAGGATTTGTTCGGGGATTGGTGTACTTGTTCTGAGGTGTTTGGAGGGCTTGTTCTGAGGTGTTTGGAGGGCTTGTTCTGAGGTGTTTGGAGGGCTTGTTCTGAGGTGTTTGGAGGGCTTGTTCTGAGGTGTTTGGAGGGCTTGTTCTGAGGTGTTTGGAGGGCTTGTTCTGAGGTGTTTGGAGGAGAGGTTCTGAGGTGTTTGGAGGGCTTGTTCTGAGGTGTTTTGAGGGCATGTTCTGAGGTATTTGGAGGAGGGGTTCTGAGGTGTTTGGAGGAGAGGATCTGAGTTGTTTGGAGGAGAGGTTCTGAGTTGTTTGGAGGAGAGGTTCTGAGATGTTTGGAGGAGAGGTTCTGAGGTGTTTGGAGGAGAGGTACTGAGGTGTTTGGAGGAGAGGTTCTGAGGTGCTAGGAGGGCTGGTTCTGAGGTGTTTGGAGGGCTGGTTCTGAGGTGTTTGGAGGGCTGGTTCTGAGGTGTTTGGAGGGCTGGTTCTGAGGTGTTTGGAGGGCTGGTTCTGAGGTGTTTGGAGGGCTGGTTCTGAGGTGTTTGGAGGAGAAGTTCTGAGTTGTTTGGAGGAGAGGTTCTGAGTTGTTTGGAGGAGGGGTTCTGTGTTGTTTTGAGGAGGGGTTCTGAGTTTTTTGGAGGAGGGGTTCTGTGTTGTTTGGAGGACGGGTTCTGAGTTGTTTGGAGGAGAGGTTCTGAGTCGTTTGGAGGAGAGGTTCTGAGGTGTTTGGGGGAGAGGTTCTGAGGTGTTTAGAGGGCTTGTTCTGTGGTGTTTGGAGGTGTTGTTCTCTTGCAGGAGAAATTGGACTTAGATTAGAGTATTTGTGCTGTGCCTGGAGATCTTCAACTGTGAGTAGAGATATTTTTCTGGGGTTGGAGGATTTGTTATGTGATAGGTGGATTTGTTCTGTGACTGGAGGACTTGTTCGGGGAATGGTGTACTTGTTCTGAGGTGTTTGGAGGGCTTGTTCTGAGTTTTTTGGAGGAGAGGTTCTGAGGTGTTTGGAGGAGAGGTTCTGAGTTGTTTGAAGGAGAGGTTCTGAGGTGTTTGGAGGAGAGGTTCTGAGTTGTTTAGAGGACAGGTTCTGAGGTGTGTGGAGGAGAGGTTCTGAGGTGTGTGGAGGAGAGGTTCTGAGGTGCTTGGAGGAGAGGTTCTGAGGTGTTTGGAGGACAGGTTCTGAGGTGTTTGGAGGGCTTGTTCTGTGGTGTTTGGAGGAGAGATTCTGAGGTGTTTGGAGGAGAGGTTCTGAGGTGTTTGGAGGAGAGGTTCTGAGGTGTTTGGAGGAGAGGTTCTGAGGCGTTTGGAGGAGAGGTTCTGAGGTGTTTGGAGGAGAGGTTCTGAGGTGTTTGGAGGGCTGGTTCTGAGGTGTTTGGAGGGCTTGTTCTGAGGTGTTTGGAGGGCTTGTTCTGAGTTGTTTGGAGGGCTTGCTCTGAGGTGTTTGGAGGGCTTGTTCTGAGGTGTTTGGAGGGCTTGTTCTGAGGTGTTTGGAGGGCTTGTTCTGAGGTGTTTGGAGGGCTTGTTCTGAGGTGTTTGGAGGAGAGGTTCTGAGGTGTTTGGAGGAGAGGTTCTGAGGTGTTTGGAGGAGAGGTTCTGAGGTGTTTGGAGGAGAGGTTCTGAGGTGTTTGGAGGAGAGGTTCTGAGGTGTTTGGAGGAGAGGTTCTGAGGTGTTTGGAGGAGAGGTTCTGAGGTGTTTGGAGGAGAGGTTCTGAGGTGTTTGGAGGAGAGGTTCTGAGGTGTTTGGAGGGCCTGATATGAGGTGTTTGAAGGAGAGGTTCTGAGGTTTTTGGAGGGCTTGATCTGTGGTGTTTGGAGGTGTTGTTCTCTTGCAGGAGAAATTGGACTTAGATTAGAGAATTTGTGCTGTGCCTGGAGATCTTCAACTGTGAGTAGAGATATTTTTCTGGGGTTGGAGGATTTGTTCTGTGATAGGTGGATTTGTTCTGTGACTGGAGGACTTGTTCGGGGATTGGTGTACTTGTTCTGAGGTGTTTGGAGGGCTTGTTCTGAGGTGTTTGGAGGAGAGGATCTGAGGTGTTTGAAGGAGAGGTTCTAAGGTGTTTGGAGGAGAGGTTCTGAGTTGTTTAGAGGACAGGTTCTGAGGTGTTTGGAGGAGAGGTTCTGAGGTGTTTGGAGGAGAGGTTCTGAGGTGTTTGGAGGAGAGGTTCTGAGGTGTTTGGAGGGCTGGTTCTGAGGTGTTTGGAGGGCTTGTTCTGAGGTGCTTGGAGGAGAGGTTCTGAGGTGATTAGAGGAGAGGTTCAGAGGTGTTTGGAAGAGAGGTTCTGAGGTGTTTGGAGGGCTGCTTCTGAGGTGTTTGGAGGGCTTGTTCTGAGTTGTTTGGAGGGCTTGTTCTGAGTTGTTTGGAGGGCTTGTTCTGAGGTGCTTGGAGGGCTTGTTCTGAGGTGCTTGGAGGGGTTGTTCTGAGGTGTTTGGAGGGCTTGTTCTGAGGTGTTTGGAGGGCTTGTTCTGAGGTGTTTGGAGGGCTTGTTCTGAGGTGTTTGGAGGGCTTGTTCTGAGGTGTTTGGAGGGCTTGTTCTGAGGTGTTTGGAGATCTTGTTCTGAGGTGTTTGGAGGAGAGATTCTGAGGTGTTTGGAGGAGAGATTCTGAGGTGTTTGGAGGAGAGGTTCTGAGGTGTTTGGAGGAGAGGTTCTGAGGTGTTTGGAGGAGAGGTTCTGAGGTGTTTGGAGGAGAGGTTCTGAGTTGTTTGGGGGAGGGGTTCTGTGTTGTTTTGAGGAGGTGTTCTGAGTTGTTTGGAGGAGGGGTTCTGAGTTGTTTGGAGGAGGGGTTCTGAGGTGTTTGGAGGCGAGGTTCTGAGGTGTTTGGAGGCGAGGTTCTGAGGTGTTTGGAGGAGAGGTTCTGAGGTGTTTGGAGGAGAGGTTCTGGGGTGTTTGGAGGGCTTGTTCTGAGGTGTTTGGAGGAGAGGTTCTCGGGTGTTTGGAGGAGAGGTTCTGAGGTGTTTGGTGGGCTTGTTTTGAGGTGTTTGGAGGAGAGGTTCTGAGGTGTTTGGAGGAGAGGTTCTGAGGTGTTTGGAGGAGAGGTTCTGAGGTGTTTGGAGGAGAGGTTCTGAGGTGTTTGGAGGAGAGGTTCTGAGGTGTTTGGAGGAGAGGTTCTGAGGTGTTTGGAGGAGAGGTTCTGAGGTGTTTGGAGGGCTTGTTTTGAGGTGTTTGGAGGGCTTGTTTTGAGGTGTTTGAAGGAGAGGTTCTGAGGTGTTTGGAGGTGTTGTTCTCTTACAGGAGAAATTGGACTTAGATTAGAGAATTTGTGCTGTGCCTGGAGATCTTCAACTGTGAGTAGAGATATTTTTCTGGGGTTGGAGGATTTGTTCTGTGATAGTTGGATTTGTTCTGTGACTGGAGGATTTGTTCGGGGATTGGTGTACTTGTTCCGAGGTGTTTGGAGGGCTTGTTCTGAGGTGTTTGGAGGGCTTGTTCTGAGGTGTTTGGAGGGCTTGTTCTGAGGTGTTTGGAGGGCTTGTTGTGAGGTGTTTGGAGGAGAGGTTCTGAGGTGTTTGGAGGGCTTGTTCTGAGGTGTTTTGAGGGCATGTTCTGAGGTATTTGGAGGAGGGGTTCTGAGGTGTTTGGAGGAGAGGATCTGAGTTGTTTGGAGGAGAGGTTCTGAGTTGTTTGGAGGAGAGGTTCTGAGATGTTTGGAGGAGAGGTTCTGAGGTGTTTGGAGGAGAGGTTCTGAGGTGTTTGGAGAAGAGGTTCTGAGGTGTTTGGAGGAGAGGTTCTGAGGTGTTTGGAGGAGAGGTTCTGAGGTGTTTGGAGGAGAGGTTCTGAGGTGTTTGGAGGAGAGGTTCTGGGGTGTTTGGAGGGCTTGTTCTGAGGTGTTTGGAGGGCTTGTTCTGAGGTGTTTGGAGGGCTTGTTCTGAGGTGTTTGGAGGGCTGGTTCTTAGGTGTTTGGAGGGCTTGTTCTGAGGTGTTTGGAGGAGAGGTTCTGAGGTGTTTGGTGGGCTTGTTCTGTGGTGTTTGGAGGTGTTGTTCTCTTGCAGGAGAAATTGGACTTAGATTAGAGAATTTGTGCTGTGCCTGGAGATCTTCAACTGTGAGTAGAGATATTTTTCTGTGGTTGGAGGATTTGTTCTGTGATAGGTGGATTTGTTCTGTGACTGGAGGATTTGTTCGGGGATTGGTGTACTTGTTCTGAGGTGTTTGGAGGGCTTGTTCTGAGGTGTTTGGAGGGCTTGTTCTGAGGTGTTTGGAGGGCTTGTTCTGAGGTCTTTGGAGGGCTTGTTCTGAGGTCTTTGGAGGGCTTGTTCTGAGGTGTTTGGAGGGCTTGTTCTGAGGTGTTTGGAGGGCTTGTTCTGAGGTGTTTGGAGGGCTTGTTCTGAGGTGTTTGGAGGAGAGGTTCTGAGGTGTTTGGAGGAGAGGTTCTGAGGTGTTTGGAGGAGAGGTTCTGAGGTGTTTGGAGATCTTGTTCTAAGTTGTTTTAGGAGAGGTTCTGAGGTGTTTGGAGGGCTTGTTCTGAGGTGTTTTGAGGGCTTGTTCTGAGGTGTTTTGAGGGCTTGTTCTGAGGTGTTTGGAGGAGAGGTTCTGAGGTGTTTGGAGGAGAGGTTCTGAGGTGTTTGTAGGGCTGGTTATGAGGTGTTTGGAGGAGAGGTTCTGAGGTGTTTGGAGGAGAGGTTCTGAGGTGTTTGGAGGAGAGGTTCTGAGGTGTTTGGAGGAGAGCTTCTGAGGTGTTTGGAGGAGAGGTTCTGAGGTGTTTGGAGGAGAGGTTCTGAGGTGTTTGGAGGAGAGGTTCTGAGGTGTTCGGAGGAGAGGTTCTGAGGTGTTAGGAGGAGAGGTTCTGAGGTGTTCGGAGGAGAGGTTCTGAGGTGTTTGGAGGAGAGGTTCTGAGGTGTTTGGAGGGCTTGTTCTGAGGTGTTTGGAGGAGAGGTTCTGGGGTGTTTGGAGGGCTTGTTCTGAGGTGTTTGGAGGAGAGGTTCTGAGGTGTTTGGAGGAGAGGTTCTGAGGTGTTTGGAGGAGAGGTTCTGAGGTGTTTGAAGGAGAGGTTCTGAGGTGTTTGGAGGAGAGGTTCTGGGGTGTTTGGAGGGCTTGTTCTGAGGTGTTTGGAGGAGAGGTTCTGAGGTGTTTGGAGGAGAGGTTCTGAGGTGTTTGGAGGAGAGGTTCTGAGCTGTTTGGAGGAGAGGTTCTGAGGTGTTTGGAGGAGAGGTTCTGAGGTGTTTGGAGGAGAGGTTCTGAGGTGTTTGGAGGAGAGGTTCTGAGGTGTTTGGAGGAGAGGTTCTGAGGTGTTTGGAGGAGAGGTTCTGAGGTGTTTGGAGGAGAGGTTCTGAGGTGTTTGGAGGAGAGGTTCTGAGGTGTTTGGAGGAGAGGTTCTGAGGTGTTTGGAGGGCTCGTTCTGTGGTGTTTGGAGGTGTTGTTCTCTTGCAGGAGAAATTGGACTTAGATTAGAGAATTTGTGCTGTGCCTGGAGATCTTCACCTGTGAGTAGAGATATTTTTCTGGGGTTGGAGGATTTGTTCTGTGATAGGTGGATTTGTTCTGTGACTGGAGGATTTTTTCGGGGATTGGTGTACTTGTTCTGAGGTGTTTGGAGGGCTTGTTCTGAGGTGTTTGGAGGAGAGGTTCTGAGTTGTTTGAAGGAGAGGTTCTGAGGTGTTTGGAGGAGAGGTTCTGAGGTGTTTGGAGTAGAGGTTCTGAGTTGTTTGGAGGAGGGGTTCTGAGTTGTTTGGAGGAGGGGTTCTGAGTTGTTTGGAGGAGGGGTTCTGAGGTGTTTGGAGGAGGGGTTCTGAGTTGTTTGGAGGCGAGGTTCTGAGTTGTTTGGAGGCGAGGTTCTGAGGTGTTTGGAGGAGAGGTTCTGAGGTGTTTGGAGGAGAGGTTCTGAGGTGTTTGGAGGAGAGGTTCTGGGGTGTTTGGAGGAGAGGTTCTGAGGTGTTTGGAGGGCTTGTTTTGAGGTGTTTGGAGGGCATGTTCTGAGGTGTTTGGAGGAGAGGTTCTGAGGTGTTTGGAGGAGAGGTTCTGAGGTGTTTGGAGGAGAGGTTCTTAGGTGTTTGGAGGGCTGGTTCTGAGGTGTTTGGAGGGCTGGATCTGACTTGTTTGGAGGGCTGGTTCTGAGGTGTTTGGAGGAGAGGTTCTGAGGTGTTTGGAGGAGAGGTTCTGAGGTGTTTGGAGGAGAGGTTCTGAGGTGTTTGGAGGAGAGGTTCTGAGGTGTTTGGAGGAGAGTTTCTGAGGTGTTTGGTGGGCTTGTTCTGAGGTGTTTGGAGGGCTTGTTCTGAGGTATTTGGAGGAGAGGTTCTGAGGTGTTTGGAGGAGAGGTTCTGAGGTGTTTGGAGGAGAGGTTCTGAGGTGTTTGGAGGAGAGGTTCTGAGGTGTTTGGAGGAGAGATTCTGAGGTTTTTGGAGGGCTGGTTCTGAGGTGTTTGGAGGACAGGTTCTGAGGTGTTTGGAGGACAGGTTCTGAGGTGTTTGGAGGAGAGGTTCTGAGGTGTTTGGAGGAGAGGTTCTGAGGTGTTTGGAGGAGAGGTTCTGAGGTGTTTGGAGGAGAGGTTCTGAGGTGTTTGGAGGAGAGGTTCTGAGGTGTTTGGAGGAGAGGTTCTGAGGTGTTTGGAGGGCTGGTTCTGAGTTGTTTGGAGGGCTTGTTCTGAGGTGTTTGGAGGTCTTGTTCTGAGGTGTTTGGAGGGCTTGTTCTGAGGTGTTTGGAGGAGAGGTTCTGAGGTGTTTGGAGGAGAGGTTCTGAGGTGTTTGGAGGAGAGGTTCTGAGGTGTTTGGAGGAGAGGTTCTGAGGTGTTTGGAGGAGAGGTTCTGAGGTGTTTGGAGGAGAGGTTCTGAGGTGTTTGGAGGAGAGGTTCTGAGGTGTTTGGAGGAGAGGTTCTGAGGTGTTTGGAGGAGAGGTTCTGAGGTGTTTGGAGGAGAGGTTCTGAGGTGTTTGGAGGAGAGGTTCTGAGGTGTTTGGAGGTGTTGTTCTCTTGCAGGAGAAATTGGACTTAGATTAGAGAATTTGTGCTGTGCCTGGAGATCTTCACCTGTGAGTAGAGATATTTTTCTGGGGTTGGAGGATTTGTTCTGTGATAGGTGGATTTGTTCTGTGACTGGAGGATTTGTTCGGGGATTGGTGTACTTGTTCTGAGGTGTTTGGAGGGCTTGTTCTGAGGTGTTTGGAGGAGAGTTTCTGAGGTGTTTGGTGGGCTTGTTCTGAGGTGTTTGGAGGGCTTGTTCTGAGGTATTTGGAGGAGAGGTTCTGAGGTGTTTGGAGGAGAGGTTCTGAGGTGTTTGGAGGAGAGGTTCTGAGGTGTTTGGAGGAGAGGTTCTGAGGTGTTTGGAGGAGAGATTCTGAGGTTTTTGGAGGGCTGGTTCTGAGGTGTTTGGAGGACAGGTTCTGAGGTGTTTGGAGGACAGGTTCTGAGGTGTTTGGAGGAGAGGTTCTGAGGTGTTTGGAGGAGAGGTTCTGAGGTGTTTGGAGGAGAGGTTCTGAGGTGTTTGGAGGAGAGGTTCTGAGGTGTTTGGAGGAGAGGTTCTGAGGTGTTTGGAGGAGAGGTTCTGAGGTGTTTGGAGGAGAGGTTCTGAGGTGTTTGGAGGAGAGGTTCTGAGGTGTTTGGAGGAGAGGTTCTGAGGTGTTTGGAGGTCTTGTTCTGAGGTGTTTGGAGGGCTTGTTCTGAGGTGTTTGGAGGAGAGGTTCTGAGGTGTTTGGAGGAGAGGTTCTGAGGTGTTTGGAGGAGAGGTTCTGAGGTGTTTGGAGGAGAGGTTCTGAGGTGTTTGGAGGAGAGGTTCTGAGGTGTTTGGAGGAGAGGTTCTGAGGTGTTTGGAGGAGAGGTTCTGAGGTGTTTGGAGGAGAGGTTCTGAGGTGTTTGGAGGAGAGGTTCTGAGGTGTTTGGAGGAGAGGTTCTGAGGTGTTTGGAGGAGAGGTTCTGAGGTGTTTGGAGGAGAGGTTCTGAGGTGTTTGGAGGTGTTGTTCTCTTGCAGGAGAAATTGGACTTAGATTAGAGAATTTGTGCTGTGCCTGGAGATCTTCACCTGTGAGTAGAGATATTTTTCTGGGGTTGGAGGATTTGTTCTGTGATAGGTGGATTTGTTCTGTGACTGGAGGATTTGTTCGGGGATTGGTGTACTTGTTCTGAGGTGTTTGGAGGGCTTGTTCTGAGGTGTTTGGAGGAGAGGTTCTGAGGTGTTTGAAGGAGAGGTTCTGAGGTGTTTGGAGAAGAGGTTCTGAGGTGTTTGGAGGAGGGGTTCTGAGTTGTTTGGAGGAGGGGTTCTGAGTTGTTTGGAGGAGGGGTTCTGAGTTGTTTGGAGGAGGGGTTCTGAGTTGTTTGGAGGAGGGGTTCTGAGTTGTTTGGAGGAGAGGTTCTGAGTTGTTTGGAGGCGAGGTTCTGAGGTGTTTGGAGGAGAGGTTCTGAGGTGTTTGGAGGAGAGGTTCTGGGGTGTTTGGAGGAGAGGTTCTGAGGTGTTTGGAGGGCTTGTTTTGAGGTGTTTGGAGGAGAGGTTCTTAGGTGTTTGGAGGGCTGGTTCTGAGGTGTTTGGAGGGCTGGATCTGACTTGTTTGGAGGGCTGGTTCTGAGGTGTTTGGAGGAGAGGTTCTGAGGTGTTTGGAGGAGAGGTTCTGAGGTGTTTGGAGGAGAGGTTCTGAGGTGTTTGGAGGAGAGGTTCTGAGGTGTTTGGAGGAGAGGTTCTGAGGTGTTTGGAGGAGAGGTTCTGAGGTGTTTGGAGGAGAGGTTCTGAGGTGTTTGGTGGGCTTGTTCTGCGGTGTTTGGAGGGCTTGTTCTGAGGTATTTGGAGGAGAGGTTCTGAGGTGTTTGGAGGAGAGGTTCTGAGGTGTTTGGAGGAGAGGTTCTGAGGTGTTTGGAGGAGAGATTCTGAGGTGTTTGGAGGGCTGGTTCTGAGGTGTTTGGAGGACAGGTTCTGAGGTGTTTGGAGGAGAGGTTCTGAGGTGTTTGGAGGAGAGGTTCTGAGGTGTTTGGAGGAGAGGTTCTGAGGTGTTTGGAGGAGAGGTTCTGAGGTGTTTGGAGGAGAGGTTCTGAGGTGTTTGGAGGAGAGGTTCTGAGGTGTTTGGAGGAGAGGTTCTGAGGTGTTTGGAGGGCTTGTTCTGAGGTGTTTGGAGGGCTTGTTCTGAGGTGTTTGGAGGAGAGGTTCTGAGGTGTTTGGAGGAGAGGTTCTGAGGTGTTTGGAGGAGAGGTTCTGAGGTGTTTGGAGGAGAGGTTCTGAGTTGTTTAGAGGACAGGTTCTGAGGTGTTTGGAGGAGAGGTTCTGAGGTGTTTGGAGGAGAGGTTCTGAGGTGTTTGGAGGAGAGGTTTTGAGGTGTTTGGAGGAGAGGTTCTGAGGTGTTTGGAGGGCTGGTTCTGAGGTGTTTGGAGGGCTGGTTCTGAGGTGTTTGGAGGTCTTGTTCTGAGGTGTTTGGAGGGCTTGTTCTGAGGTGTTTGGAGGAGAGGTTCTGAGGTGTTTGGAGGAGAGGTTCTGAGGTGTTTGGAGGGCTGGTTCTGAGGTGTTTGGAGGGCTGGTTCTGAGGTGTTTGGAGGGCTGGTTCTGAGGTGTTTGGAGGGCTTGTTCTGAGGTGTTTGGAGGGCTTGTTCTGAGGTGTTTAGAGGAGAGGTTCTGAGGTGTTTGGAGGAGAGGTTCTGAGGTGTTTGGAGGAGAGGTTCTGAGGTGTTTGGAGGAGAGGTTCTGAGGTGTTTGGAGGAGAGGTTCTGAGGTGTTTGGAGGAGAGGTTCTGAGGTGTTTGGAGGAGAGGTTCTGAGGTGTTTGGAGGAGAGGTTCTGAGGTGTTTGGAGGAGAGGTTCTGAGGTGTTTGGAGGAGAGGTTCTGAGGTGTTTGGAGGAGAGGTTCTGAGGTGTTTGGAGGAGTGGTTCTGAGGTGTTTGGAGGAGAGGTTCTGAGGTGTTTGGAGGGCTTGTTCTGAGGTGTTTGGAGGAGAGGTTCTGAGGTGTTTGGAGGGCTTGTTCTGAGGTGTTTGGAGGGCTTGTTCTGAGGTGTTTGGAGGGCTTGTTCTGAGGTGTTTGGACGAGAGGTTCTGAGGTGTTTGGAGGGCTTGTTCTGAGGTGTTTGGAGGGCTTGTTCTGAGGTGTTTGGAGGGCTTGTTCTGAGGTGTTTGGAGGGCTTGTTCTGAGGTGTTTGGAGGGCATGTTCTGAGGTGTTTGGAGGGCTTGTTCTGAGGTGTTTGGAGGATGTGTTCTGAGGTGTTTGGAGGAGACGTTCCGAGGTGTTTGGAGGAGAGGTTCCGAGGTGTTTGGAGGAGAGGTTCTGAGGTGTTTGGAGGACGTGTTTTGATGTGTTTGGAGGACGTGTTCTGAGGTGTTTGGAGGAGAGGTTCTGAGGTGTTTGGAGGAGAGGTTCCGAGGTGTTTGGAATAGAGGTTCCGAGGTGTTTGGAATAGAGGTTCTGAGGTGTTTGGAATAGAGGTTCTGAGGTGCTTGGAGGGCTTGTTCTGAGGTGTTTGGAGGGCATGTTCTGAGGTGTTTGGAGGGCATGTTCTGAGGTGTTTGGAGGGCTTGTTCTGAGGTGTTTGGAGGGCAGGTTCTGAGGTGTTTGGAGGGCAGGTTCTGAGGTGTTTGGAGGAGAGGTTCCGAGGTGTTTGGAGGAGAGGTTCCGAGGTGTTTATAGGAGAGGTTCCGAGGTGTTTGGAGGAGAGGTTCCGAGGTGTTTGGAGGAGTGGTTCTGAAGTGTTTGGAGGAGAGGTTCTGAGGTGTTTGGAGGAGAGGTTCTGAGGTGTTTGGAGGAGAGGTTCTGAGGTGTTTGGAGGAGAGGTTCTGAGGTGTTTGGAGGGCTTGTTCTGTGGTGTTTGGAGGGCTTGTTCTGAGGTGTTTGGGGGGCTTGTTCTGAGGTGTTTGGAGGGCTTGTTCTGAGGTGTTTAGAGGAGAGGTTCTGAAGTGTTTGGAGGAGAGGTTCTGAGGAGTTTGGAGGATGTGTTCTGAGGTGTTTGGAGGAGAGGTTCTGAGGTGTTTGGAGGAGAGGTTCTGAGGTGTTTGGAGGAGAGGTTCTGAGGTGTTTGGAGGAGAGGTTCTGAGGTGTTTGGAGGGCTTGTTCTGAGGTGTTTTGGAGGAGATGTTCTGAGGTGTTTGGAGGAGATGTTCCGAGGTGTTTGGAGGAGAGGTTCCGAGGTGTTTGGAGGAGAGGTTCCGAGGTGTTTGGAGGAGAGGTTCCGAGGTGTTTGGAGGAGAGGTTCCGAGGTGTTTGGAGGAGAGGTTCCGAGGTGTTTGGAGGAGAGGTTCCGAGGTGTTTGGAGGAGAGGTTCCGAGGTGTTTGGAGGAGAGGTTCCGAGGTGTTTGGAGGAGAGGTTCCGAGGTGTTTGGAGGAGAGGTTCCGAGGTGTTTGAAGGAGAGGTTCTGAGGTGTTTGGAGGACGTGTTCTGAGGTGTTTGGAGGACGTGTTCTGAGGTGTTTGGAGGAGGGGTTCCAAAGTGTTTGGAGGAGAGGTTCCGAGGTGTTTGGAATAGAGGTTCCGAGGTGTTTGGAATAGAGTTTCTGAGGTGTTTGGAATAGAGGTTCTGAGGTGCTTGGAGGGCTTGTTCTGAGGTGTTTGGAGGGCATGTTCTGAGGTGTTTGGAGGGCATGTTCTGAGGTGTTTGGAGGAGAGGTTCCGAGGTGTTTGGAGGAGAGGTTCCGAGGTGTTTGGAGGAGAGGTTCCGAGGTGTTTGGAGGAGGGGTTCCGAGGTGTTTGGAGGAGGGGTTCCGAGGTGTTTGGAGGAGAGTTTCCGAGGTGTTTGGAGGAGAGGCTCCGAGGTGTTTGTGGAGAGGTTCCGAGGTGTTTGGAGGAGATATTCCGAGGTGTTTGGGGGAGAGGTTCCGAGATGTTTGGAGGAGGGGTTCTGAGGTGTTTGTAGGACTGGTTCTGAGGTGTGTGGAGGCCTTGTTCTGAGGTGTGTGGAGGCCTTGTTCTGAGGTGTGTGGAGGGCTTGTTCTGATATGTGTGGAGGGCTTGTTCTGATATGTGTGGAGGGCTTGTTCTGTGGTGTTTGGAGGGCTTGTCCAGAGGTGTTTGGAGGGCTTGTCCAGAGGTGTTTGGAGGGCTTGTTCTGAGGCGTTTGGAGGGCTTGTTCTGAGGTGTTTGGAGGGCTTGTCCTGAGGTGTTTGGAGGGTTTGTTCTGAGGTGTTTGGAGGAGAGGTTCTGAGGTGTTTGGAGGAGAGGTTCTGAGGTGTTTGGAGGAGAGGTTCTGAGGTGTTTGGAGGAGAGGTTCTGAGGTGTTTGGAGGAGAGGTTCTGAGGTGTTTGGAGGAGAGGTTCTGAGGTGTTTGGAGGAGAGGTTCTGAGGTGTTTGGAGGACAGGTTCTGTGGTGTTTGGAGGAGAGGTTCTGAGGTGTTTGGAGGAGAGGTTCTGAGGTGTTTGGAGGAGAGGTTCTGAGGTGTTTGGAGGAGAGGTTCTGAGGTGTTTGGAGGAGAGGTTCTGAGGTGTTTGGAGGAGAGGTTCTGAGGTGTTTGGAGTTCTTGTTCTGAGGTGTTTGGAGGGCTTGTTCTGAGGTGTTTGGAGGGCTTGTTCTGAGGTGTTTGGAGGAGAGGTTCTGAGGAGTTTGGAGGGCTTGTTCTGAGGTGTTTGGAGGGCTTGCTCTGAGGTGTTTGGAGGGCTTGCTCTGAGGTGTTTGGAGGGCTTGTTCTGAGGTGTTTGGAGGGCTTGTTCTGAGGTGTTTGGAGGGCTTGTTCTGAGGTGTTTGGAGGGCTTGTTCTCTTACAGGTGAAATTGGTCTTAGATTGGAGAATTTGTCCCGTACCTGGAGATCTTCAACTGTGAGTAGAGATATTTTTCAATGGTTGTAGGACTTGTTCTGTGACTGGAGGACTTGTTCGGGGATTGGTGGACTTGTTCTGAGGTGTTTGGAGGGCTTGTTCTGAGGTGTTTGGAGGAGAGGTTCTGAGGTGTTTGGAGGAGAGGTTCTGAGGTGTTTGGAGGAGAGGTTCTGAGGTGTTTGGAGGAGAGGTTCTGAGGTGTTTGGAGGAGAGGTTCTGAGGTGTTTGGAGGAGAGGTTCTGGGGTGTTTGGAGGGCTTGTTTTGAGGTGTTTGGAGGAGAGGTTCTGAGGTGTTTGGAGGAGAGGTTCTGAGGTGTTTGGGGGAGAGGTTCTGAGGTGTTTGGAGGGCTGGTTCTGAGGTGTTTGGAGGGCTGGTT
Organism: Ara ararauna; assembly: GCA_028858755.1. Lineage (NCBI taxonomy): Eukaryota > Metazoa > Chordata > Aves > Psittaciformes > Psittacidae > Ara > Ara ararauna. The sequence continues at coordinate 163,616,828 of CM054377.1, forward strand.
CTGAGGTGTTTGGAGGAGAGGTTCTGGGGTGTTTGGGGGAGAGGTTCTGAGGTGTTTGGAGGAGAGGTTCTAAGGTGTTTGGAGGAGAGGTTCTGAGGTGTTTGGAGGAGAGGTTCTGAGGTGTTTGGAGGAGAGGTTCTGAGGTGTTTGGGTGGGTGGTTCTGAGGTGTTTGGAGGGCTGGTTCTGAGGTGTTTGGAGGGCTGGTTCTGAGGTGTTTGGAGGGCTGGTTCTGAGGTGTTTGGAGGGCTGGTTCTGAGGTGTTTGGAGGAGAGGTTCTGAGGTGTTTGGAGGAGAGGTTCTGAGGTGTTTGGAGGAGAGGTTCTGAGGTGTTTGGAGGAGAGGTTCTGATTTCTTTGGAGGAGAGGTTCTGAGGTGTTTGGAGGAGTGGTTCTGAGGTGTTTGGAGGGCTTGTTCAGAGGTGTTTGGAGGAGAGGTTCTGAGGTGTTTGGAGGAGAGGTTCTGAGGTGTGTGGAGGAGAGGTTCTGAGGTGTTTGGAGGAGAGGTTCTGAGGTGTTTGGAGGAGAGGTTCTGAGGTGTTTGGAGGAGAGGTTCTGAGGTGTTTGGAGGGCTGGTTCTGAGGTGTTTGGAGGGCTTGTTCTGAGGTGTTTGGAGGGCTTGTTCTGAGGTGTTTGGAGGGCTTGTTCTGAGGTGTTTGGAGGGCTTGTTCTCTTACAGGTGAAATTGGTCTTAGATTGGAGAATTTGTCCTGTGCCTGGAGATCTTCAACTGTGAGTAGAGATATTTTTCAATGGTTGTAGGACTTGTTCTGTGATTGGTGGATGTGTTCTGTGACTGGAGGACTTGTTCGGGGATTGGTGGACTTGTTCTGAGGTGTTTCGAGGGCTTGTTCTGAGTTGTTTGTAGGGCTTGTTCTGAGGTGTTTGGAGGGCTTGGTCTGAGGTGTTTGGAGGAGAGGTTCTGAGGTGTTTGGAGGAGAGGTTCTGAGGTGTTTGGAGGAGAGGTTCTGAGGTGTTTGGAGGAGAGGTTCTGGGGTCTTTGGAGGAGAGGTTCTGGGGTGTTTGGAGGAGAGGTTCTGAGGTGTTTGGAGGGCTGGTTCTGAGGTGTTTGGAGGAGAGGTTCTGATTTCTTTGGAGGAGAGGTTCTGAGGTGTTTGGAGGACAGGTTCTGAGGTGTTTGGAGTGCTGGTTCTGAGGTGTTTGGAGTGCTGGTTCTGAGGTGTTTGGAGTGCTGGTTCTGAGGTGTTTGGAGTGCTGGTTCTGAGGTGTTTGGAGGGCTTGTTCTGAGGTGTTTGGAGGAGAGGTTCTGGGGTGTTTGGAGGAGAGGTTCTGAGGTGTTTGGAGGAGAGGTTCTGAGGTGTTTGGAGGAGAGGTTCTGAGGTGTTTGGAGGGCTTGTTCTGAGGTGTTTGGGGGAGAGGTTCTGAGGTGTTTGGAGGAGAGGTTCTGAGGTGTTTGGAGGAGAGGTTCTGAGGTGTTTGGAGGAGAGGTTCTGAGGTGTTTGGAGGTGAGGTTCTGAGGTGTTTGGAGGGCAGGTTCTGAGGTGTTTGGAGGACAGGTTCTGTGTTGTTTGGAGGAGAGGTTCTGAGGTGTTTGGAGGAGAGGTTCTGAGGTGTTTGGAGGAGAGGTTCTGAGGTGTTTGGAGGAGAGGTTCTGAGGTGTTTGGAGGAGAGGTTCTGAGGTGTTTGGAGGGCTTGTTCTGAGGTGTTTGGAGGGCTTGTTCTGAGGTGTTTGGAGGGCTGGTTCTGAGGTGTTTGGAGGGCTGGTTCTGAGGTGTTTGGAGGGCTTGTTCTGAGGTGTTTGGAGGGCTTGTTCTGAGGTGTTTGGAGGAGAGGTTCTGAGGAGTTTGGAGGGCTTGTTCTGAGGTGTTTGGAGGGCTTGCTCTGAGGTGTTTGGAGGGCTTGCTCTGAGGTGTTTGGAGGGCTTGTTCTGAGGTGTTTGGAGGGCTTGTTCTGAGGTGTTTGTAGGGCTTGTTCTGAGGAGTTTGGAGGGCTTGTTCTCTTACAGGTGAAACTGGTCTTAGATTGGAGAATTTGTCCTGTGCCTGGAGATCTTCAACTCTGAGTAGAGATATTTTTCAATGGTTGTAGGACTTGTTCTGTGACTGGAGGACTTGTTCGGGGACTGGTGGACTTGTTCTGAGGTGTTTGGAGGGCGTGTTCTGAGGTGTTTGGAGGGCTTGTTCTGAGGTGTTTGGAGGGCTTGTTCTGAGGTGTTTGGAGGAGAGGTTCTGAGGTGTTTGGAGGAGAGGTTCTGAGGTGTTTGGAGGAGAGGTTCTGAGGTGTTCGGAGGAGAGGTTCTGAGGTGTTCGGAGGAGAGGTTCTGAGGTGTTTGGAGGAGAGGTTCTGAGGTGTTTGGAGGGCTTGTTCTGAGGTGTTTGGAGGGCTTGTTCTGAGGTGTTTGCAGGGCTTGTTCTGAGGTGTTTGGAGGAGAGGTTCTGGGGTGTTTGGAGGGCTTGTTTTGAGGTGTTTGGAGGAGAGGTTCTGAGGTGTTTGGAGGAGAGGTTATGAGGTGTTTGGAGGGCTGGTTCTGAGGTGTTTGGAGGGCTGGTTCCGAGGTGTTTGGAGGAGAGGTTCTGAGGTGTTTGGAGGAGAGGTTCTGAGGTGTTTGGAGGAGAGGTTCTGAGGTGTTTGGAGGAGAGGTTCTGAGGTGTTTGGAGGAGAGGTTCTGAGGTGTTTGGAGGGCAGGTTCTGAGGTGTTTGGAGGACAGGTTCTGAGGTGTTTGGAGGAGAGGTTCTGAGTTGTTTGGAGGAGAGGTTCTGAGTTGTTTGGAGGAGATGTTCTGAGGTGTTTGGAGGAGAGGTTCTGAGGTGTTTGGAGGAGAGGTTCTGAGGTGTTTGGAGGAGAGGTTCTGAGGTGTTTGGAGGGCTGGTTCTGAGGTGTTTGGAGGGCTGGTTCTGAGGTGTTTGGAGGAGAGGTTCTGAGGTGTTTGGAGGAGAGGTTCTGAGGTGTTTGGAGGAGAGGTTCTGAGGTGTTTGGAGGAGTGGTTCTGAGGTGTTTGGAGGGCTTGTTCTGAGGTATTTGGAGGAGAGGTTCTGAGGTGTTTGGAGGAGAGGTTCTGAGGTGTTTGGAGGAGAGGTTCTGAGGTGTTTGGAGGAGAGGTTCTGAGGTGTTTGGAGGAGTGGTTCTGAGGTGTTTGGAGGGCTTGTTCAGAGGTGTTTGGAGGAGAGGTTCTGAGGTGTTTGGAGGAGAGGTTCTGAGGAGTTTGGAGGAGAGGTTCTGAGGTGTTTGGAGGAGAGGTTCTGAGGTGTTTGGAGGGCTGGTTCTGAGGTGTTTGGAGGGCTTGTTCTGAGGTGTTTGGAGGGCTTGTTCTGAGGTGTTTGGAGGGCTTGCTCTGAGGTGTTTGGAGGGCTTGCTCTGAGGTGTTTGGAGGGCTTGTTCTGAGGTGTTTGGAGGGCTGGTTCTGAGGTGTTTGGAGGGCTGGTTCTGAGGTGTTTGGAGGAGAGGTTCTGAGGTGTTTGGAGGAGAGGTTCTGAGGTGTTTGGAGGAGAGGTTCTGAGGTGTTTGGAGGAGAGGTTCTGAGGTCTTTGGAGGAGAGGTTCTCAGGTGTTTGGAGGAGAGGTTCTCAGGTGTTTGGAGGGCTTGTTCTGAGGTGTTTGGAGGAGAGGTTCTGAGGTGTTTGGAGGAGAGGTTCTCAGGTGTTTGGAGGAGAGGTTCTGAGGTGTTTGGAGGAGAGGTTCTGAGGTGTTTGGAGGAGAGGTTCTGAGGTGTTTGGAGGAGAGGTTCTGAGGTGTTTGGAGGGCTTGTTCTGAGGTGTTTGGAGGAGAGGTTCTGAGGTGTTTGGAGGAGAGGTTCTGAGGTGTTTGGAGGAGAGGTTCTGAGGTGTTTGGAGGAGAGGTTCTGAGGTGTTTGGAGGAGAGGTTCTGAGGTGTTTGGAGGAGAGGTTCTGAGGTGTTTGGAGGAGAGGTTCTGAGGTGTTTGGAGGGCTTGTTCTGAGGTGTTTGGAGGGCTTGGTCTGAGGTGTTTGGAGGGCTTGCTCTGAGGTGTTTGGAGGGCTTGTTCTGAGGTGTTTGGAGGGCTTGTTCTCTTACAGGTGAAATTGGTCTTAGATTGGAGAATTTGTCCTGTGCCTGGAGATCTTCAACTGTGAGTAGAGATATTTTTCAATGGTTGTAGGACTTGTTCTGTGATTGGTGGATGCGTTCTGTGACTGGAGGACTTGTTCGGGGATTGGTGTACTTGTTCTGAGGTGTTTGGAGGGCTTGTTCTGTGTTTTTTGGAGGAGAGGTTCTGAGGTGTTTGGAGGAGAGGTTCTGAGTTGTTTGAAGGAGAGGTTCTGAGGTGTTTGGAGGAGAGGTTCTGAGTTGTTTGGAGGACAGGTTCTGAGGTGTTTGGAGGAGAGGTTCTGAGGTGTTTGGAGGGCTGGTTCTGAGGTGTTTGGAGGGCTGGTTCTGAGGTGTTTGGAGGAGAGGTTCTGTGGTGTTTGGAGGAGAGGTTCTGAGGTGTTTGGAGGAGAGGTTCTGAGGTGTTTGGAGGAGAGGTTCTGCGGTGTTTGGAGGAGAGGTTGTGAGGTGTTTGGAGGAGAGGTTCTGTGGTGTTTGGAGGAGAGGTTCTGAGGTGTTTGGAGGGCTGGTTCTGAGGTGTTTGGAGGAGAGGTTCTGAGGTGTTTGGAGGAGAGGTTCTGAGGTGTTTGGAGGAGAGGTTCTGAGGTGTTTGGAGGAGAGGTTCTGAGGTGTTTGGAGGAGAGGTTCTGAGGTGTTTGGAGGAGAGGTTCTGAGGTGTTTGGAGTTCTTGTTCTGAGGTGTTTGGAGGACAGATTCTGAGGTGATTGGAGGAGAGGTTCTGAGGTGTTTGGAGGAGAGGTTCTGAGGTGTTTGGAGGGCTGGTTCAGAGGTGTTTGGAGGGCTGGTTCAGAGGTGTTTGGAGGGCTGGTTCTGAGGTGTTTGGAGGTGTTGTTCTCTTGAGGAGAAATTGGACTTAGATTGGAGAATTTGTGCTGTGCCTGGAGATCTTCAACTGTGAGTAGATATATTTTTCTGGGGTTGGAGGATTTGTTCTGTGATAGGTGGATTTGTTCTGTGACTGTCGGATTTGTTCGGGGATTGGTGTACTTGTTCTGAGGTGTTTGGAGGGCTTGTTCTGGGTTTTTTGGAGGAGAGGTTCTGAGGTGTTTGGAGGAGAGGTTCTGAGTTGTTTGAAGGAGAGGTTCTGAGGTGTTTGGAGGAGAGGTTCTGAGGTGTTTGGAGGAGAGGTTCTGAGGTGTTTGGAGGAGAGGTTCTGAGGTGTTTGGAGGAGAGGTTCTGAGGTGTTTGGAGGAGAGGTTCTGTGGTGTTTGGAGGAGAGGTTCTGAGGTGTTTGGAGAAGAGGTTCTGAGGTGTTTGGAGGAGAGGTTCTGAGGTGTTTGGAGGAGAGGTTCTGAGGTGTTTGGGGGAGAGGTTCTGAGGTGTTTGGAGGAGAGGTTCTGAGGTGTTTGGAGGAGAGGTTCTGAGGTGTTTGGAGGAGAGGTTCTGAGGTGTTTGGAGGAGAGGTTCTGAGATGTTTGGAGGAGAGGTTCTGAGGTGTTTGGAGGAGAGGTTCTGAGGTGTTTGGAGGAGAGGTTCTGAGGTGTTTGGAGGAGAGGTTCTGAGGTGTTTGGAGGAGAGGTTCTGAGGTGTTTGGAGGAGAGGTTCTGAGGTGTTTGGAGGGCTTGTTCTGAGGTGTTTGGAGGAGAGGTGCTGAGGAGTTTGGAGGGCTTGCTCTGAGGTGTTTGGAGGGCTTGCTCTGAGGTGTTTGGAGGGCTTGCTCTGAGGTGTTTGGAGGGCTTGTTCTGAGGTGTTTGGAGGGCTTGTTCTCTTACAGGTGAAATTGGTCTTAGATTGGAGAATTTGTCCCGTGCCTGGAGATATTCAACTGTGAGTAGAGATATTTTTCAATGGTTGTAGGACTTGTTCTATGACTGGAGGACTTGTTCGGGGATTGGTGGACTTGTTCTGAGGTGTTTGGAGGGCTTGTTCTGAGGTGTTTGGAGGGCTTGTTCTGAGGTGTTTGGAGGAGAGGTTCTGAGGTGTTTGGAGGAGAGGTTCTGAGGTGTTTGGAGGAGAGGTTCTGAGGTGTTTGGAGGAGAGGTTCTGAGGTGTTTGGAGGAGAGGTTCTGAGGTGTTTGGAGGAGAGGTTCTGGGGTGTTTGGAGGGCTTGTTTTGAGGTGTTTGGAGGAGAGGTTCTGAGGTGTTTGGAGGAGAGGTTCTGAGGTGTTTGGAGGAGAGGTTCTGAGGTGTTTGGAGGGCTGGTTCTGAGGTGTTTGGAGGAGAGGTTCTGGGGTGTTTGGAGGAGAGGTTCTGAGGTGTTTGGAGGAGAGGTTCTGAGGTGTTTGGAGGAGAGGTTCTGAGGTGTTTGGAGGAGAGGTTCTGAGGTGTTTGGAGGAGAGGTTCTGAGGTGTTTGGAGGAGAGGTTCTGAGGTGTTTGGAGGAGAGGTTCTGAGGTGTTTGGATGGGTGGTTCTGAGGTGTTTGGAGGGCTGGTTCTGAGGTGTTTGGAGGGCTGGTTCTGAGGTGTTTGGAGGACAGGTTCTGAGGTGTTTGGAGGACAGGTTCTGAGGTGTTTGGAGGACAGGTTCTGAGGTGTTTGGAGGTGAAGTTCTGAGGTGTTTGGAGGAGAGGTTCTGAGGTGTTTGGAGGAGAGGTTCTGAGGTGTTTGGAGGAGAGGTTCTGAGGTGTTTGGAGGGCTGGTTCTGAGGTGTTTGGAGGGCTGGTTCTGAGGTGTTTGGAGGAGAGGTTCTGAGGTGTTTGGAGGAGAGGTTCTGAGGTGTTTGGAAGACTTGTTCCGAGGTGTTTGGAGGGCTTGCTCCGAGGTGTTTGGAGGGCTTGTTCTGTGGTGTTTGGAGGGCTTGTTCTGAGGTGTTTGGAGGGCTTGCTCTGAGGTGTTTGGAGGGCTTGTTCTGAGGTGTTTGGAGGGCTTGTTCTCTTACAGGTGAAATTGGTCTTAGATTGGAGAATTTGTCCTGTGCCTGGAGATCTTCAACTGTGAGTAGAGATATTTTTCAGTGGTTGTAGGACTTGTTCTGTGATTGGTGGATTTGTTCGGGGATTTGTAGACTTGTTCTGAGTTGTTTGGAGGGCTTGTTCTGAGGTGTTTGGAGGGCTTGTTCTGAGGTGTTTGGAGGAGATGTTCTGAGGTGTTTGGAGGAGAGGTTCTGAGGTGTTTGGAGGAGAGGTTCTGAGGAGTTTGGAGGAGAGGTTCTGAGGTGTTTGGAGGAGAGGTTCTGAGGTGTTTGGAGGAGAGGTTCTGAGGTGTTTGGAGGAGAGGTTCTGAGGTGTTTGGAGGAGAGGTTCTGTGGTGTTTGGAGGAGAGGTTCTGAGGTGTTTGGAGGAGAGGTTCTGAGGTGTTTGGAGGGCTTGTTCTGAGGTGTTTGGAGGAGAGGTTCTGGGGTGTTTGGAGGGCTTGTTCTGAGGTGTTTGGAGGAGAGGTTCTGAGGTGTTTGGAGGAGAGGTTGTGAGGTGTTTGGAGGAGAGGTTGTGAGGTGTTTGGAGGAGAGGTTCTGAGGTGTTTGGAGGAGAGGTTGTGAGGTGTTTGGAGGAGAGGTTGTGAGGTGTTTGGAGGAGAGGTTCTGAGCTGTTTGGAGGAGAGGTTGTGAGGTGTTTGGAGGAGAGGTTCTGAGGTGTTTGGAGGAGAGGTTCTGAGGTGTTTGGAGGAGAGGTTCTGTGGTGTTTGGAGGAGAGGTTCTGAGGTGTTTGGAGGGCTTGTTCTGAGGTGTTTGGAGGGCTTGTTCTGAGGTGTTTGGAGGAGAGGTTCTGAGGTGTTTGGAGGGCTTGTTTTGAGGTGTTTGAAGGAGAGGTTCTGAGGTGTTTGGAGGAGAGGTTCTGAGGTGTTTGGAGGGCTTGTTCTGTGGTGTTTGGAGGTATTGTTGTCTTGCAGGAGAAATTGGACTTAGATTAGAGAATTTGTGCTGTGCCTGGAGATCTTCAACTGTGACTAGATATATTTTTCTGGGGTTGGAGGATTTGTCCTGTGATAGGTGGATTTGTTCTGTGACTGGCGGATTTGTTCGGGGATTGGTGTACTTGTTCTGAGGTGTTTGGAGGGCTTGTTCTGAGGTGTTTGGAGGAGAGGTTCTGAGGTGTTTGGAGGAGAGGTTCTGTGGTGTTTGGAGGAGAGGTTCTGAGGTGTTTGGAGAAGAGGTTCTGAGGTGTTTGGAGGAGAGGTTCTGAGGTGTTTGGAGGAGAGGTTCTGAGGTGTTTGGAGGAGAGGTTCTGAGGTGTTTGGAGGAGAGGTTCTGAGGTGTTTGGAGGAGAGGTTCTGAGGTGTTTGGAGGAGAGGTTCTGAGGTGTTTGGAGGAGAGGTTCTGAGGTGTTTGGAGGAGAGGTTGTGAGGTGTTTGGAGGAGAGGTTGTGAGGTGTTTGCAGGAGAGGTTCTGAGGTGTTTGGAGGAGAGGTTCTGAGGTGTTTGGAGGAGAGGTTCTGAGGTGTTTGGAGGAGAGGTTCTGAGGTGTTTGGAGGAGAGGTTCTGCGGTGTTCGGAGGAGAGGTTCTGAGGTGTTCGGAGGAGAGGTTCTGAGGTGTTTGGAGGAGAGGTTCTGAGGTGTTTGGAGGGCTTGTTCTGAGGTGTTTGGGGGGCTTGTTCTGAGCTGTTTGGAGGGCTTGTTCTGAGCTGTTTGTAGGAGAGGTTCTGAGGTGTTTGGAGGAGAGGTTCTGAGGTGTTTGGTGGGCTTGTTCTGAGGTTTTTGGAGGGCTTGTTCTGAGGTGTTTGGAGGGCTTGTTCTCTTACAGGTGAAATTGGTCTTAGATTGGAGAATTTGTCCTGTGCCTGGAGATCTTCAACTGTGAGTAGAGATATTTTTCAGTGGTTGTAGGACTTGTTCTGTGATTGGTGGATGTGTTCAGTGACTGGAGGACTTGTTCGGGGATTGGTAGACTTGTTCTGAGGTGTTTGGAGGGCTTGTTCTGAGTTGTTTGGAGGGCTTGTTCTGAGGTGTTTGGAGGGCTTGTTCTGAGGTGTTTGGAGGAGAGGTTCTGAGGTGTTTGGAGGAGAGGTTCTGAGGTGTTTGGAGGAGAGGTTCTGAGGTGTTTGGAGGAGAGGTTCTGAGGTGTTTGGAGGAGAGGTTTTGAGGTGTTTGGAGGAGAGGTTCTGAGGTGCTTCGAGGGCTTGTTCTGAGGTGTTTGGAGGGCTTGTTCTGAGGTGTTTGGAGGGCTTGTTCTGAGGTGTTTGGAGGAGAGGTTCTGAGGTGTTTGGAGGAGAGGTTCTGAGGTGTTTGGAGGAGAGGTTCTGAGGTGTTTGGAGGAGAGGTTCTGAGGTGTTTGGAGGAGAGGTTCTGAGGTGTTTGGAGGAGAGGTTCTGAGGTGTTTGGAGGGCTGGTTCTGAGGTGTTTGGAGGGCTGGTTCTGAGGTGTTTGGAGGGCTGGTTCTGAGGTGTTTGGAGGGCTTGTTCTGAGGTGTTTGGTGGGCTTGTTCTGAGGTGTTTGGAGGGCTTGTTCTCTTAAAGGTGAAATTGGTCTTAGATTGGAGAATTTGTCCTGTGCCTGGAGATCTTCAACTGTGAGTAGAGATATTTTTCAATGGTTGTAGGACTTGTTCTGTGATTGGTGGATGTGTTCTGTGACTGGAGGATTTGTTCGGGGATTGGTGTACTTGTTCTGAGGTGTTTGGAGGGCTTGTTCTGAGGTGTTTGGAGGGCTTGTTCTGAGGTGTTTGGAGGAGAGGTTCTGAGGTGTTTGGAGGAGAGGTTCTGAGGTGTTTGGAGGAGAGGTTCTGAGGTGTTTGGAGGAGAGGTTCTGAGGTGTTTGGAGGGCTTGTTTTGAGGTATTTGGAGGGCTTGTTTTGAGGTGTTTGGAGGAGAGGTTCTGAGGTGTTTGGAGGGCTTGTTCTGAGGTGTTTGGAGGAGAGGTTCTGAGGTGTTTGGAGGAGAGGTTCTGAGGTGTTTGGAGGAGAGGTTCTGAGGTGTTTGGAGGAGAGGTTCTGGGGTGTTTGGAGGGCTTGTTCTGAGGTGTTTGGAGGAGAGGTTCTGAGGTGTTTGGAGGAGAGGTTCTGAGGTGTTTGGAGGAGAGGTTCTGAGGTATTTGGAGGAGAGGTTCTGGGGTGTTTGGAGGGCTTGTTCTGAGGTGTTTGGAGGAGAGGTTCTGAGTTGTTTGGAGGAGAGGTTCTGAGGTGTTTGGAGGGCTTGTTCTGAGGTGATTGGAGGAGAGGTTCTGGGGTGTTTGGAGGGCTTGTTCTGAGGTGTTTGGAGGGCTTGTTCTGAGGTGTTTGGAGGAGAGGTTCTGAGGTGTTTGGAGGAGAGGTTCTGTGGTGTTTGGAGGGCTTGTTTTGAGGTGTTTGTAGGAGAGGTTCTGAGGTGTTTGGAGGGCTTGTTCTGTGGTGTTTGGAGGTGTTGTTCTCTTGCAGGAGAAATTGGACTTAGATTAGAGAATTTGTGCTGTGCCTGGAGATCTTCAACTGTGAGTAGAGATATATTTCTGGGGTTAGAGGATTTGTTCTGTGATAGGTGGATTTGTTCTGTGACTGGAGGATTTGTTCGGGGATTGGTGTACTAGTTCTGAGGTGTTTGGAGGGCTTGTTCTGAGGTGTTTGGAGGAGAGTTTCTGAGGTGTTTGGAGGAGAGGTTCTGAGGTGTTTGGAGGAGAGGTTCTGAGGTGTTTGGAGGAGAGGTTCTGAGGTGTTTGGAGGAGAGGTTCTGAGGTGTTTGGAGGAGAGGTTCTGAGGTGTTTGGAGGAGAGGTACTGAGGTGTTTGGAGGAGAGGTTCTGAGGTGTTTGGAGGGCGGGTTCTGAGGTGTTTGGAGGGCTGGTTCTGAGGTGTTTGGAGGGCTGGTTCTGAGGTGTTTGGAGGGCTGGTTCTGAGGTGTTTGGAGGGCTGGTTCTGAGGTGTTTGGAGGAGAGGTTCTGAGTTGTTTGGAGGAGAGGTTCTGAGTTGTTTGGAGGAGGGGTTCTGTGTTGTTTTGAGGAGGGGTTCTGAGTTGTTTGGAGGAGGGGTTCTGTGTTGTTTGGAGGACGGGTTCTGAGTTGTTTGGAGGAGAGGTTCTGAGTCGTTTGGAGGAGAGGTTCTGAGGTGTTTGGGGGAGAGGTTCTGAGGTGTTTAGAGGGCTTGTTCTGTGGTGTTTGGAGGTGTTGTTCTCTTGCAGGAGAAATTGGACTTAGATTAGAGTATTTGTGCTGTGCCTGGAGATCTTCAACTGTGAGTAGAGATATTTTTCTGGGGTTGGAGGATTTGTTATGTGATAGGTGGATTTGTTCTGTGACTGGAGGACTTGTTCGGGGAATGGTGTACTTGTTCTGAGGTGTTTGGAGGGCTTGTTCTGAGTTTTTTGGAGGAGAGGTTCTGAGGTGTTTGGAGGAGAGGTTCTGAGTTGTTTGAAGGAGAGGTTCTGAGGTGTTTGGAGGAGAGGTTCTGAGTTGTTTAGAGGACAGGTTCTGAGGTGTGTGGAGGAGAGGTTCTGAGGTGTGTGGAGGAGAGGTTCTGAGGTGCTTGGAGGAGAGGTTCTGAGGTGTTTGGAGGAGAGGTTCTGAGGTGTTTGGAGGGCTTGTTCTGAGGTGTTTGGAGGAGAGATTCTGAGGTGTTTGGAGGAGAGGTTCTGAGGTGTTTGGAGGAGAGGTTCTGAGGTGCTTGAAGGAGCGGTTCTGAGGTGCTTGGAGGAGAGGTTCTGAGGTGATTGGAGGAGAGGTTCAGAGGTGTTGGGAAGAGAGGTTCTGAGGTGTTTGGAGGGCTTGTTCTGAGGTGTTTGGAGGGCTTGCTCTGAGGTGTTTGGAGGGCTTGTTCTGAGGTGTTTGGAGGGCTTGTTCTGAGGTGTTTGGAGGGCTTGTTCTGAGGTGTTTGGAGGGCTTGTTCTGAGGTGTTTGGAGGGCTTGTTCTGAGGTGTTTGGAGGGCTTGTTCTGAGGTGTTTGGAGGAGAGGTTCTGAGGTGTTTGGAGGAGAGGTTCTGAGGTGTTTGGAGGAGAGGTTCTGAGGTGTTTGGAGGAGAGGTTCTGAGGTGTTTGGAGGAGAGGTTCTGAGGTGTTTGGAGGAGAGGTTCTGAGGTGTTTGGAGGAGAGGTTCTGAGGTGTTTGGAGGAGAGGTTCTGAGGTGTTTGGAGGAGAGGTTCTGAGGTGTTTGGAGGAGAGGTTCTGAGGTGTTTGGAGGGCTTGTTCTGTGGTGTTTGGAGGTGTTGTTCTCTTGCAGGAGAAATTGGACTTAGATTAGAGAATTTGTGCTGTGCCTGGAGATCTTCAACTGTGAGTAGAGATATTTTTCTGGGGTTGGAGGATTTGTTCTGTGATAGGTGGATTTGTTCTGTGACTGGAGGACTTGTTCGGGGATTGGTGTACTTGTTCTGAGGTGTTTGGAGGGCTTGTTCTGAGGTGTTTGGAGGAGAGGATCTGAGGTGTTTGAAGGAGAGGTTCTGAGGTGTTTGGAGGAGAGGTTCTGAGTTGTTTAGAGGACAGGTTCTGAGGTGTTTGGAGGAGAGGTTCTGAGGTGTTTGGAGGAGAGGTTCTGAGGCGTTTGGAGGAGAGGTTCTGAGGTGTTTGGAGGAGAGGTTCTGAGGTGTTTGGAGGGCTGGTTCTGAGGTGTTTGGAGGGCTTGTTCTGAGGTGCTTGGAGGAGAGGTTCTGAGGTGATTAGAGGAGAGGTTCAGAGGTGTTTGGAAGAGAGGTTCTGAGGTGTTTGGAGGGCTGCTTCTGAGGTGTTTGGAGGGCTTGTTCTGAGTTGTTTGGAGGGCTTGTTCTGAGGTGCTAGGAGGGCTTGTTCTGAGGTGTTTGGAGGGCTTGTTCTGAGGTGTTTGGAGGGCTTGTTCTGAGGTGTTTGGAGGGCTTGTTCTGAGGTGTTTGGAGGGCTTGTTCTGAGGTGTTTGGAGGGCTTGTTCTGAGGTGTTTGGAGATCTTGTTCTGAGGTGTTTGGAGGAGAGATTCTGAGGTGTTTGGAGGAGAGGTTCTGAGGTGTTTGGAGGAGAGGTTCTGAGGTGTTTGGAGGAGAGGTTCTGAGGTGTTTGGAGGAGAGGTTCTGAGGTGTTTGGAGGAGAGGTTCTGAGGTGTTTGGAGGAGAGGTTCTGAGGTGTTTGGAGGAGAGGTTCTGAGTTGTTTGGAGGAGGGGTTCTGTGTTGTTTTGAGGAGGTGTTCTGAGTTGTTTGGAGGAGGGGTTCTGAGTTGTTTGGAGGAGGGGTTCTGAGTTGTTTGGAGGCGAGGTTCTGAGGTGTTTGGAGGCGAGGTTCTGAGGTGTTTGGAGGCGAGGTTCTGAGGTGTTTGGAGGCGAGGTTCTGAGGTGTTTGGAGGAGAGGTTCTGGGGTGTTTGGAGGGCTTGTTCTGAGGTGTTTGGAGGAGAGGTTCTGGGGTGTTTGGAGGAGAGGTTCTGAGGTGTTTGGAGGGCTTGTTTTGAGGTGTTTGGAGGAGAGGTTCTGAGGTGTTTGGAGGAGAGGTTCTGAGGTGTTTGGAGGAGAGGTTCTGAGGTGTTTGGAGGGCTTGTTTTGAGGTGTTTGGAGGGCTTGTTTTGAGGTGTTTGGAGGGCTTGTTTTGAGGTGTTTGGAGGGCTTGTTTTGAGGTGTTTGGAGGAGAGGTTCTGAGGTGTTTGGAGGTGTTGTTCTCTTACAGGAGAAATTGGACTTAGATTAGAGAATTTGTGCTGTGCCTGGAGATCTTCAACTGTGAGTAGAGATATTTTTCTGGGGTTGGAGGATTTGTTCTGTGATAGTTGGATTTGTTCTGTGACTGGAGGATTTGTTCGGGGATTGGTGTACTTGTTCTGAGGTGTTTGGAGGGCTTGTTCTGAGGTGTTTGGAGGGCTTGTTCTGAGGTGTTTGGAGGGCTTGTTCTGAGGTGTTTGGAGGGCTTGTTCTGAGGTGTTTGGAGGGCTTGTTCTGAGGTGTTTGGAGGGCTTGTTCTGAGGTGTTTGGAGGAGAGGTTCTGAGGTGTTTGGAGGGCTTGTTCTGAGGTGTTTTGAGGGCATGTTCTGAGGTATTTGGAGGAGGGGTTCTGAGGTGTTTGGAGGAGAGGATCTGAGTTGTTTGGAGGAGAGGTTCTGAGTTGTTTGGAGGAGAGGTTCTGAGATGTTTGGAGGAGAGGTTCTGAGGTGTTTGGAGGAGAGGTACTGAGGTGTTTGGAGGAGAGGTTCTGAGGTGCTAGGAGGGCTGGTTCTGAGGTGTTTGGAGGGCTGGTTCTGAGGTGTTTGGAGGGCTGGTTCTGAGGTGTTTGGAGGGCTGGTTCTGAGGTGTTTGGAGGGCTGGTTCTGAGGTGTTTGGAGGGCTGGTTCTGAGGTGTTTGGAGGAGAAGTTCTGAGTTGTTTGGAGGAGAGGTTCTGAGTTGTTTGGAGGAGGGGTTCTGTGTTGTTTTGAGGAGGGGTTCTGAGTTTTTTGGAGGAGGGGTTCTGTGTTGTTTGGAGGACGGGTTCTGAGTTGTTTGGAGGAGAGGTTCTGAGTCGTTTGGAGGAGAGGTTCTGAGGTGTTTGGGGGAGAGGTTCTGAGGTGTTTAGAGGGCTTGTTCTGTGGTGTTTGGAGGTGTTGTTCTCTTGCAGGAGAAATTGGACTTAGATTAGAGTATTTGTGCTGTGCCTGGAGATCTTCAACTGTGAGTAGAGATATTTTTCTGGGGTTGGAGGATTTGTTATGTGATAGGTGGATTTGTTCTGTGACTGGAGGACTTGTTCGGGGAATGGTGTACTTGTTCTGAGGTGTTTGGAGGGCTTGTTCTGAGTTTTTTGGAGGAGAGGTTCTGAGGTGTTTGGAGGAGAGGTTCTGAGTTGTTTGAAGGAGAGGTTCTGAGGTGTTTGGAGGAGAGGTTCTGAGTTGTTTAGAGGACAGGTTCTGAGGTGTGTGGAGGAGAGGTTCTGAGGTGTGTGGAGGAGAGGTTCTGAGGTGCTTGGAGGAGAGGTTCTGAGGTGTTTGGAGGACAGGTTCTGAGGTGTTTGGAGGGCTTGTTCTGTGGTGTTTGGAGGAGAGATTCTGAGGTGTTTGGAGGAGAGGTTCTGAGGTGTTTGGAGGAGAGGTTCTGAGGTGTTTGGAGGAGAGGTTCTGAGGCGTTTGGAGGAGAGGTTCTGAGGTGTTTGGAGGAGAGGTTCTGAGGTGTTTGGAGGGCTGGTTCTGAGGTGTTTGGAGGGCTTGTTCTGAGGTGTTTGGAGGGCTTGTTCTGAGTTGTTTGGAGGGCTTGCTCTGAGGTGTTTGGAGGGCTTGTTCTGAGGTGTTTGGAGGGCTTGTTCTGAGGTGTTTGGAGGGCTTGTTCTGAGGTGTTTGGAGGGCTTGTTCTGAGGTGTTTGGAGGAGAGGTTCTGAGGTGTTTGGAGGAGAGGTTCTGAGGTGTTTGGAGGAGAGGTTCTGAGGTGTTTGGAGGAGAGGTTCTGAGGTGTTTGGAGGAGAGGTTCTGAGGTGTTTGGAGGAGAGGTTCTGAGGTGTTTGGAGGAGAGGTTCTGAGGTGTTTGGAGGAGAGGTTCTGAGGTGTTTGGAGGAGAGGTTCTGAGGTGTTTGGAGGGCCTGATATGAGGTGTTTGAAGGAGAGGTTCTGAGGTTTTTGGAGGGCTTGATCTGTGGTGTTTGGAGGTGTTGTTCTCTTGCAGGAGAAATTGGACTTAGATTAGAGAATTTGTGCTGTGCCTGGAGATCTTCAACTGTGAGTAGAGATATTTTTCTGGGGTTGGAGGATTTGTTCTGTGATAGGTGGATTTGTTCTGTGACTGGAGGACTTGTTCGGGGATTGGTGTACTTGTTCTGAGGTGTTTGGAGGGCTTGTTCTGAGGTGTTTGGAGGAGAGGATCTGAGGTGTTTGAAGGAGAGGTTCTAAGGTGTTTGGAGGAGAGGTTCTGAGTTGTTTAGAGGACAGGTTCTGAGGTGTTTGGAGGAGAGGTTCTGAGGTGTTTGGAGGAGAGGTTCTGAGGTGTTTGGAGGAGAGGTTCTGAGGTGTTTGGAGGGCTGGTTCTGAGGTGTTTGGAGGGCTTGTTCTGAGGTGCTTGGAGGAGAGGTTCTGAGGTGATTAGAGGAGAGGTTCAGAGGTGTTTGGAAGAGAGGTTCTGAGGTGTTTGGAGGGCTGCTTCTGAGGTGTTTGGAGGGCTTGTTCTGAGTTGTTTGGAGGGCTTGTTCTGAGTTGTTTGGAGGGCTTGTTCTGAGGTGCTTGGAGGGCTTGTTCTGAGGTGCTTGGAGGGGTTGTTCTGAGGTGTTTGGAGGGCTTGTTCTGAGGTGTTTGGAGGGCTTGTTCTGAGGTGTTTGGAGGGCTTGTTCTGAGGTGTTTGGAGGGCTTGTTCTGAGGTGTTTGGAGGGCTTGTTCTGAGGTGTTTGGAGATCTTGTTCTGAGGTGTTTGGAGGAGAGATTCTGAGGTGTTTGGAGGAGAGATTCTGAGGTGTTTGGAGGAGAGGTTCTGAGGTGTTTGGAGGAGAGGTTCTGAGGTGTTTGGAGGAGAGGTTCTGAGGTGTTTGGAGGAGAGGTTCTGAGTTGTTTGGGGGAGGGGTTCTGTGTTGTTTTGAGGAGGTGTTCTGAGTTGTTTGGAGGAGGGGTTCTGAGTTGTTTGGAGGAGGGGTTCTGAGGTGTTTGGAGGCGAGGTTCTGAGGTGTTTGGAGGCGAGGTTCTGAGGTGTTTGGAGGAGAGGTTCTGAGGTGTTTGGAGGAGAGGTTCTGGGGTGTTTGGAGGGCTTGTTCTGAGGTGTTTGGAGGAGAGGTTCTCGGGTGTTTGGAGGAGAGGTTCTGAGGTGTTTGGTGGGCTTGTTTTGAGGTGTTTGGAGGAGAGGTTCTGAGGTGTTTGGAGGAGAGGTTCTGAGGTGTTTGGAGGAGAGGTTCTGAGGTGTTTGGAGGAGAGGTTCTGAGGTGTTTGGAGGAGAGGTTCTGAGGTGTTTGGAGGAGAGGTTCTGAGGTGTTTGGAGGAGAGGTTCTGAGGTGTTTGGAGGGCTTGTTTTGAGGTGTTTGGAGGGCTTGTTTTGAGGTGTTTGAAGGAGAGGTTCTGAGGTGTTTGGAGGTGTTGTTCTCTTACAGGAGAAATTGGACTTAGATTAGAGAATTTGTGCTGTGCCTGGAGATCTTCAACTGTGAGTAGAGATATTTTTCTGGGGTTGGAGGATTTGTTCTGTGATAGTTGGATTTGTTCTGTGACTGGAGGATTTGTTCGGGGATTGGTGTACTTGTTCCGAGGTGTTTGGAGGGCTTGTTCTGAGGTGTTTGGAGGGCTTGTTCTGAGGTGTTTGGAGGGCTTGTTCTGAGGTGTTTGGAGGGCTTGTTGTGAGGTGTTTGGAGGAGAGGTTCTGAGGTGTTTGGAGGGCTTGTTCTGAGGTGTTTTGAGGGCATGTTCTGAGGTATTTGGAGGAGGGGTTCTGAGGTGTTTGGAGGAGAGGATCTGAGTTGTTTGGAGGAGAGGTTCTGAGTTGTTTGGAGGAGAGGTTCTGAGATGTTTGGAGGAGAGGTTCTGAGGTGTTTGGAGGAGAGGTTCTGAGGTGTTTGGAGAAGAGGTTCTGAGGTGTTTGGAGGAGAGGTTCTGAGGTGTTTGGAGGAGAGGTTCTGAGGTGTTTGGAGGAGAGGTTCTGAGGTGTTTGGAGGAGAGGTTCTGGGGTGTTTGGAGGGCTTGTTCTGAGGTGTTTGGAGGGCTTGTTCTGAGGTGTTTGGAGGGCTTGTTCTGAGGTGTTTGGAGGGCTGGTTCTTAGGTGTTTGGAGGGCTTGTTCTGAGGTGTTTGGAGGAGAGGTTCTGAGGTGTTTGGTGGGCTTGTTCTGTGGTGTTTGGAGGTGTTGTTCTCTTGCAGGAGAAATTGGACTTAGATTAGAGAATTTGTGCTGTGCCTGGAGATCTTCAACTGTGAGTAGAGATATTTTTCTGTGGTTGGAGGATTTGTTCTGTGATAGGTGGATTTGTTCTGTGACTGGAGGATTTGTTCGGGGATTGGTGTACTTGTTCTGAGGTGTTTGGAGGGCTTGTTCTGAGGTGTTTGGAGGGCTTGTTCTGAGGTGTTTGGAGGGCTTGTTCTGAGGTCTTTGGAGGGCTTGTTCTGAGGTCTTTGGAGGGCTTGTTCTGAGGTGTTTGGAGGGCTTGTTCTGAGGTGTTTGGAGGGCTTGTTCTGAGGTGTTTGGAGGGCTTGTTCTGAGGTGTTTGGAGGAGAGGTTCTGAGGTGTTTGGAGGAGAGGTTCTGAGGTGTTTGGAGGAGAGGTTCTGAGGTGTTTGGAGATCTTGTTCTAAGTTGTTTTAGGAGAGGTTCTGAGGTGTTTGGAGGGCTTGTTCTGAGGTGTTTTGAGGGCTTGTTCTGAGGTGTTTTGAGGGCTTGTTCTGAGGTGTTTGGAGGAGAGGTTCTGAGGTGTTTGGAGGAGAGGTTCTGAGGTGTTTGTAGGGCTGGTTATGAGGTGTTTGGAGGAGAGGTTCTGAGGTGTTTGGAGGAGAGGTTCTGAGGTGTTTGGAGGAGAGGTTCTGAGGTGTTTGGAGGAGAGCTTCTGAGGTGTTTGGAGGAGAGGTTCTGAGGTGTTTGGAGGAGAGGTTCTGAGGTGTTTGGAGGAGAGGTTCTGAGGTGTTCGGAGGAGAGGTTCTGAGGTGTTAGGAGGAGAGGTTCTGAGGTGTTCGGAGGAGAGGTTCTGAGGTGTTTGGAGGAGAGGTTCTGAGGTGTTTGGAGGGCTTGTTCTGAGGTGTTTGGAGGAGAGGTTCTGGGGTGTTTGGAGGGCTTGTTCTGAGGTGTTTGGAGGAGAGGTTCTGAGGTGTTTGGAGGAGAGGTTCTGAGGTGTTTGGAGGAGAGGTTCTGAGGTGTTTGAAGGAGAGGTTCTGAGGTGTTTGGAGGAGAGGTTCTGGGGTGTTTGGAGGGCTTGTTCTGAGGTGTTTGGAGGAGAGGTTCTGAGGTGTTTGGAGGAGAGGTTCTGAGGTGTTTGGAGGAGAGGTTCTGAGCTGTTTGGAGGAGAGGTTCTGAGGTGTTTGGAGGAGAGGTTCTGAGGTGTTTGGAGGAGAGGTTCTGAGGTGTTTGGAGGAGAGGTTCTGAGGTGTTTGGAGGAGAGGTTCTGAGGTGTTTGGAGGAGAGGTTCTGAGGTGTTTGGAGGAGAGGTTCTGAGGTGTTTGGAGGAGAGGTTCTGAGGTGTTTGGAGGAGAGGTTCTGAGGTGTTTGGAGGGCTCGTTCTGTGGTGTTTGGAGGTGTTGTTCTCTTGCAGGAGAAATTGGACTTAGATTAGAGAATTTGTGCTGTGCCTGGAGATCTTCACCTGTGAGTAGAGATATTTTTCTGGGGTTGGAGGATTTGTTCTGTGATAGGTGGATTTGTTCTGTGACTGGAGGATTTTTTCGGGGATTGGTGTACTTGTTCTGAGGTGTTTGGAGGGCTTGTTCTGAGGTGTTTGGAGGAGAGGTTCTGAGTTGTTTGAAGGAGAGGTTCTGAGGTGTTTGGAGGAGAGGTTCTGAGGTGTTTGGAGTAGAGGTTCTGAGTTGTTTGGAGGAGGGGTTCTGAGTTGTTTGGAGGAGGGGTTCTGAGTTGTTTGGAGGAGGGGTTCTGAGGTGTTTGGAGGAGGGGTTCTGAGTTGTTTGGAGGCGAGGTTCTGAGTTGTTTGGAGGCGAGGTTCTGAGGTGTTTGGAGGAGAGGTTCTGAGGTGTTTGGAGGAGAGGTTCTGAGGTGTTTGGAGGAGAGGTTCTGGGGTGTTTGGAGGAGAGGTTCTGAGGTGTTTGGAGGGCTTGTTTTGAGGTGTTTGGAGGGCATGTTCTGAGGTGTTTGGAGGAGAGGTTCTGAGGTGTTTGGAGGAGAGGTTCTGAGGTGTTTGGAGGAGAGGTTCTTAGGTGTTTGGAGGGCTGGTTCTGAGGTGTTTGGAGGGCTGGATCTGACTTGTTTGGAGGGCTGGTTCTGAGGTGTTTGGAGGAGAGGTTCTGAGGTGTTTGGAGGAGAGGTTCTGAGGTGTTTGGAGGAGAGGTTCTGAGGTGTTTGGAGGAGAGGTTCTGAGGTGTTTGGAGGAGAGTTTCTGAGGTGTTTGGTGGGCTTGTTCTGAGGTGTTTGGAGGGCTTGTTCTGAGGTATTTGGAGGAGAGGTTCTGAGGTGTTTGGAGGAGAGGTTCTGAGGTGTTTGGAGGAGAGGTTCTGAGGTGTTTGGAGGAGAGGTTCTGAGGTGTTTGGAGGAGAGATTCTGAGGTTTTTGGAGGGCTGGTTCTGAGGTGTTTGGAGGACAGGTTCTGAGGTGTTTGGAGGACAGGTTCTGAGGTGTTTGGAGGAGAGGTTCTGAGGTGTTTGGAGGAGAGGTTCTGAGGTGTTTGGAGGAGAGGTTCTGAGGTGTTTGGAGGAGAGGTTCTGAGGTGTTTGGAGGAGAGGTTCTGAGGTGTTTGGAGGAGAGGTTCTGAGGTGTTTGGAGGGCTGGTTCTGAGTTGTTTGGAGGGCTTGTTCTGAGGTGTTTGGAGGTCTTGTTCTGAGGTGTTTGGAGGGCTTGTTCTGAGGTGTTTGGAGGAGAGGTTCTGAGGTGTTTGGAGGAGAGGTTCTGAGGTGTTTGGAGGAGAGGTTCTGAGGTGTTTGGAGGAGAGGTTCTGAGGTGTTTGGAGGAGAGGTTCTGAGGTGTTTGGAGGAGAGGTTCTGAGGTGTTTGGAGGAGAGGTTCTGAGGTGTTTGGAGGAGAGGTTCTGAGGTGTTTGGAGGAGAGGTTCTGAGGTGTTTGGAGGAGAGGTTCTGAGGTGTTTGGAGGAGAGGTTCTGAGGTGTTTGGAGGTGTTGTTCTCTTGCAGGAGAAATTGGACTTAGATTAGAGAATTTGTGCTGTGCCTGGAGATCTTCACCTGTGAGTAGAGATATTTTTCTGGGGTTGGAGGATTTGTTCTGTGATAGGTGGATTTGTTCTGTGACTGGAGGATTTGTTCGGGGATTGGTGTACTTGTTCTGAGGTGTTTGGAGGGCTTGTTCTGAGGTGTTTGGAGGAGAGTTTCTGAGGTGTTTGGTGGGCTTGTTCTGAGGTGTTTGGAGGGCTTGTTCTGAGGTATTTGGAGGAGAGGTTCTGAGGTGTTTGGAGGAGAGGTTCTGAGGTGTTTGGAGGAGAGGTTCTGAGGTGTTTGGAGGAGAGGTTCTGAGGTGTTTGGAGGAGAGATTCTGAGGTTTTTGGAGGGCTGGTTCTGAGGTGTTTGGAGGACAGGTTCTGAGGTGTTTGGAGGACAGGTTCTGAGGTGTTTGGAGGAGAGGTTCTGAGGTGTTTGGAGGAGAGGTTCTGAGGTGTTTGGAGGAGAGGTTCTGAGGTGTTTGGAGGAGAGGTTCTGAGGTGTTTGGAGGAGAGGTTCTGAGGTGTTTGGAGGAGAGGTTCTGAGGTGTTTGGAGGAGAGGTTCTGAGGTGTTTGGAGGAGAGGTTCTGAGGTGTTTGGAGGAGAGGTTCTGAGGTGTTTGGAGGTCTTGTTCTGAGGTGTTTGGAGGGCTTGTTCTGAGGTGTTTGGAGGAGAGGTTCTGAGGTGTTTGGAGGAGAGGTTCTGAGGTGTTTGGAGGAGAGGTTCTGAGGTGTTTGGAGGAGAGGTTCTGAGGTGTTTGGAGGAGAGGTTCTGAGGTGTTTGGAGGAGAGGTTCTGAGGTGTTTGGAGGAGAGGTTCTGAGGTGTTTGGAGGAGAGGTTCTGAGGTGTTTGGAGGAGAGGTTCTGAGGTGTTTGGAGGAGAGGTTCTGAGGTGTTTGGAGGAGAGGTTCTGAGGTGTTTGGAGGAGAGGTTCTGAGGTGTTTGGAGGTGTTGTTCTCTTGCAGGAGAAATTGGACTTAGATTAGAGAATTTGTGCTGTGCCTGGAGATCTTCACCTGTGAGTAGAGATATTTTTCTGGGGTTGGAGGATTTGTTCTGTGATAGGTGGATTTGTTCTGTGACTGGAGGATTTGTTCGGGGATTGGTGTACTTGTTCTGAGGTGTTTGGAGGGCTTGTTCTGAGGTGTTTGGAGGAGAGGTTCTGAGGTGTTTGAAGGAGAGGTTCTGAGGTGTTTGGAGAAGAGGTTCTGAGGTGTTTGGAGGAGGGG
Source organism: Ara ararauna (assembly GCA_028858755.1). Lineage (NCBI taxonomy): Eukaryota > Metazoa > Chordata > Aves > Psittaciformes > Psittacidae > Ara > Ara ararauna. Next base: position 163,638,525 of record CM054377.1, read on the forward strand.
TTCTGAGTTGTTTGGAGGAGGGGTTCTGAGTTGTTTGGAGGAGGGGTTCTGAGTTGTTTGGAGGAGGGGTTCTGAGTTGTTTGGAGGAGGGGTTCTGAGTTGTTTGGAGGAGAGGTTCTGAGTTGTTTGGAGGCGAGGTTCTGAGGTGTTTGGAGGAGAGGTTCTGAGGTGTTTGGAGGAGAGGTTCTGGGGTGTTTGGAGGAGAGGTTCTGAGGTGTTTGGAGGGCTTGTTTTGAGGTGTTTGGAGGAGAGGTTCTTAGGTGTTTGGAGGGCTGGTTCTGAGGTGTTTGGAGGGCTGGATCTGACTTGTTTGGAGGGCTGGTTCTGAGGTGTTTGGAGGAGAGGTTCTGAGGTGTTTGGAGGAGAGGTTCTGAGGTGTTTGGAGGAGAGGTTCTGAGGTGTTTGGAGGAGAGGTTCTGAGGTGTTTGGAGGAGAGGTTCTGAGGTGTTTGGAGGAGAGGTTCTGAGGTGTTTGGAGGAGAGGTTCTGAGGTGTTTGGTGGGCTTGTTCTGCGGTGTTTGGAGGGCTTGTTCTGAGGTATTTGGAGGAGAGGTTCTGAGGTGTTTGGAGGAGAGGTTCTGAGGTGTTTGGAGGAGAGGTTCTGAGGTGTTTGGAGGAGAGATTCTGAGGTGTTTGGAGGGCTGGTTCTGAGGTGTTTGGAGGACAGGTTCTGAGGTGTTTGGAGGAGAGGTTCTGAGGTGTTTGGAGGAGAGGTTCTGAGGTGTTTGGAGGAGAGGTTCTGAGGTGTTTGGAGGAGAGGTTCTGAGGTGTTTGGAGGAGAGGTTCTGAGGTGTTTGGAGGAGAGGTTCTGAGGTGTTTGGAGGAGAGGTTCTGAGGTGTTTGGAGGGCTTGTTCTGAGGTGTTTGGAGGGCTTGTTCTGAGGTGTTTGGAGGAGAGGTTCTGAGGTGTTTGGAGGAGAGGTTCTGAGGTGTTTGGAGGAGAGGTTCTGAGGTGTTTGGAGGAGAGGTTCTGAGTTGTTTAGAGGACAGGTTCTGAGGTGTTTGGAGGAGAGGTTCTGAGGTGTTTGGAGGAGAGGTTCTGAGGTGTTTGGAGGAGAGGTTTTGAGGTGTTTGGAGGAGAGGTTCTGAGGTGTTTGGAGGGCTGGTTCTGAGGTGTTTGGAGGGCTGGTTCTGAGGTGTTTGGAGGTCTTGTTCTGAGGTGTTTGGAGGGCTTGTTCTGAGGTGTTTGGAGGAGAGGTTCTGAGGTGTTTGGAGGAGAGGTTCTGAGGTGTTTGGAGGGCTGGTTCTGAGGTGTTTGGAGGGCTGGTTCTGAGGTGTTTGGAGGGCTGGTTCTGAGGTGTTTGGAGGGCTTGTTCTGAGGTGTTTGGAGGGCTTGTTCTGAGGTGTTTAGAGGAGAGGTTCTGAGGTGTTTGGAGGAGAGGTTCTGAGGTGTTTGGAGGAGAGGTTCTGAGGTGTTTGGAGGAGAGGTTCTGAGGTGTTTGGAGGAGAGGTTCTGAGGTGTTTGGAGGAGAGGTTCTGAGGTGTTTGGAGGAGAGGTTCTGAGGTGTTTGGAGGAGAGGTTCTGAGGTGTTTGGAGGAGAGGTTCTGAGGTGTTTGGAGGAGAGGTTCTGAGGTGTTTGGAGGAGAGGTTCTGAGGTGTTTGGAGGAGTGGTTCTGAGGTGTTTGGAGGAGAGGTTCTGAGGTGTTTGGAGGGCTTGTTCTGAGGTGTTTGGAGGAGAGGTTCTGAGGTGTTTGGAGGGCTTGTTCTGAGGTGTTTGGAGGGCTTGTTCTGAGGTGTTTGGAGGGCTTGTTCTGAGGTGTTTGGACGAGAGGTTCTGAGGTGTTTGGAGGGCTTGTTCTGAGGTGTTTGGAGGGCTTGTTCTGAGGTGTTTGGAGGGCTTGTTCTGAGGTGTTTGGAGGGCTTGTTCTGAGGTGTTTGGAGGGCATGTTCTGAGGTGTTTGGAGGGCTTGTTCTGAGGTGTTTGGAGGATGTGTTCTGAGGTGTTTGGAGGAGACGTTCCGAGGTGTTTGGAGGAGAGGTTCCGAGGTGTTTGGAGGAGAGGTTCTGAGGTGTTTGGAGGACGTGTTTTGATGTGTTTGGAGGACGTGTTCTGAGGTGTTTGGAGGAGAGGTTCTGAGGTGTTTGGAGGAGAGGTTCCGAGGTGTTTGGAATAGAGGTTCCGAGGTGTTTGGAATAGAGGTTCTGAGGTGTTTGGAATAGAGGTTCTGAGGTGCTTGGAGGGCTTGTTCTGAGGTGTTTGGAGGGCATGTTCTGAGGTGTTTGGAGGGCATGTTCTGAGGTGTTTGGAGGGCTTGTTCTGAGGTGTTTGGAGGGCAGGTTCTGAGGTGTTTGGAGGGCAGGTTCTGAGGTGTTTGGAGGAGAGGTTCCGAGGTGTTTGGAGGAGAGGTTCCGAGGTGTTTATAGGAGAGGTTCCGAGGTGTTTGGAGGAGAGGTTCCGAGGTGTTTGGAGGAGTGGTTCTGAAGTGTTTGGAGGAGAGGTTCTGAGGTGTTTGGAGGAGAGGTTCTGAGGTGTTTGGAGGAGAGGTTCTGAGGTGTTTGGAGGAGAGGTTCTGAGGTGTTTGGAGGGCTTGTTCTGTGGTGTTTGGAGGGCTTGTTCTGAGGTGTTTGGGGGGCTTGTTCTGAGGTGTTTGGAGGGCTTGTTCTGAGGTGTTTAGAGGAGAGGTTCTGAAGTGTTTGGAGGAGAGGTTCTGAGGAGTTTGGAGGATGTGTTCTGAGGTGTTTGGAGGAGAGGTTCTGAGGTGTTTGGAGGAGAGGTTCTGAGGTGTTTGGAGGAGAGGTTCTGAGGTGTTTGGAGGAGAGGTTCTGAGGTGTTTGGAGGGCTTGTTCTGAGGTGTTTTGGAGGAGATGTTCTGAGGTGTTTGGAGGAGATGTTCCGAGGTGTTTGGAGGAGAGGTTCCGAGGTGTTTGGAGGAGAGGTTCCGAGGTGTTTGGAGGAGAGGTTCCGAGGTGTTTGGAGGAGAGGTTCCGAGGTGTTTGGAGGAGAGGTTCCGAGGTGTTTGGAGGAGAGGTTCCGAGGTGTTTGGAGGAGAGGTTCCGAGGTGTTTGGAGGAGAGGTTCCGAGGTGTTTGGAGGAGAGGTTCCGAGGTGTTTGGAGGAGAGGTTCCGAGGTGTTTGAAGGAGAGGTTCTGAGGTGTTTGGAGGACGTGTTCTGAGGTGTTTGGAGGACGTGTTCTGAGGTGTTTGGAGGAGGGGTTCCAAAGTGTTTGGAGGAGAGGTTCCGAGGTGTTTGGAATAGAGGTTCCGAGGTGTTTGGAATAGAGTTTCTGAGGTGTTTGGAATAGAGGTTCTGAGGTGCTTGGAGGGCTTGTTCTGAGGTGTTTGGAGGGCATGTTCTGAGGTGTTTGGAGGGCATGTTCTGAGGTGTTTGGAGGAGAGGTTCCGAGGTGTTTGGAGGAGAGGTTCCGAGGTGTTTGGAGGAGAGGTTCCGAGGTGTTTGGAGGAGGGGTTCCGAGGTGTTTGGAGGAGGGGTTCCGAGGTGTTTGGAGGAGAGTTTCCGAGGTGTTTGGAGGAGAGGCTCCGAGGTGTTTGTGGAGAGGTTCCGAGGTGTTTGGAGGAGATATTCCGAGGTGTTTGGGGGAGAGGTTCCGAGATGTTTGGAGGAGGGGTTCTGAGGTGTTTGTAGGACTGGTTCTGAGGTGTGTGGAGGCCTTGTTCTGAGGTGTGTGGAGGCCTTGTTCTGAGGTGTGTGGAGGGCTTGTTCTGATATGTGTGGAGGGCTTGTTCTGATATGTGTGGAGGGCTTGTTCTGTGGTGTTTGGAGGGCTTGTCCAGAGGTGTTTGGAGGGCTTGTCCAGAGGTGTTTGGAGGGCTTGTTCTGAGGCGTTTGGAGGGCTTGTTCTGAGGTGTTTGGAGGGCTTGTCCTGAGGTGTTTGGAGGGTTTGTTCTGAGGTGTTTGGAGGAGAGGTTCTGAGGTGTTTGGAGGAGAGGTTCTGAGGTGTTTGGAGGAGAGGTTCTGAGGTGTTTGGAGGAGAGGTTCTGAGGTGTTTGGAGGAGAGGTTCTGAGGTGTTTGGAGGAGAGGTTCTGAGGTGTTTGGAGGAGAGGTTCTGAGGTGTTTGGAGGACAGGTTCTGTGGTGTTTGGAGGAGAGGTTCTGAGGTGTTTGGAGGAGAGGTTCTGAGGTGTTTGGAGGAGAGGTTCTGAGGTGTTTGGAGGAGAGGTTCTGAGGTGTTTGGAGGAGAGGTTCTGAGGTGTTTGGAGGAGAGGTTCTGAGGTGTTTGGAGTTCTTGTTCTGAGGTGTTTGGAGGGCTTGTTCTGAGGTGTTTGGAGGGCTTGTTCTGAGGTGTTTGGAGGAGAGGTTCTGAGGAGTTTGGAGGGCTTGTTCTGAGGTGTTTGGAGGGCTTGCTCTGAGGTGTTTGGAGGGCTTGCTCTGAGGTGTTTGGAGGGCTTGTTCTGAGGTGTTTGGAGGGCTTGTTCTGAGGTGTTTGGAGGGCTTGTTCTGAGGTGTTTGGAGGGCTTGTTCTCTTACAGGTGAAATTGGTCTTAGATTGGAGAATTTGTCCCGTACCTGGAGATCTTCAACTGTGAGTAGAGATATTTTTCAATGGTTGTAGGACTTGTTCTGTGACTGGAGGACTTGTTCGGGGATTGGTGGACTTGTTCTGAGGTGTTTGGAGGGCTTGTTCTGAGGTGTTTGGAGGAGAGGTTCTGAGGTGTTTGGAGGAGAGGTTCTGAGGTGTTTGGAGGAGAGGTTCTGAGGTGTTTGGAGGAGAGGTTCTGAGGTGTTTGGAGGAGAGGTTCTGAGGTGTTTGGAGGAGAGGTTCTGGGGTGTTTGGAGGGCTTGTTTTGAGGTGTTTGGAGGAGAGGTTCTGAGGTGTTTGGAGGAGAGGTTCTGAGGTGTTTGGGGGAGAGGTTCTGAGGTGTTTGGAGGGCTGGTTCTGAGGTGTTTGGAGGGCTGGTTCTGAGGTGTTTGGAGGAGAGGTTCTGGGGTGTTTGGGGGAGAGGTTCTGAGGTGTTTGGAGGAGAGGTTCTAAGGTGTTTGGAGGAGAGGTTCTGAGGTGTTTGGAGGAGAGGTTCTGAGGTGTTTGGAGGAGAGGTTCTGAGGTGTTTGGGTGGGTGGTTCTGAGGTGTTTGGAGGGCTGGTTCTGAGGTGTTTGGAGGGCTGGTTCTGAGGTGTTTGGAGGGCTGGTTCTGAGGTGTTTGGAGGGCTGGTTCTGAGGTGTTTGGAGGAGAGGTTCTGAGGTGTTTGGAGGAGAGGTTCTGAGGTGTTTGGAGGAGAGGTTCTGAGGTGTTTGGAGGAGAGGTTCTGATTTCTTTGGAGGAGAGGTTCTGAGGTGTTTGGAGGAGTGGTTCTGAGGTGTTTGGAGGGCTTGTTCAGAGGTGTTTGGAGGAGAGGTTCTGAGGTGTTTGGAGGAGAGGTTCTGAGGTGTGTGGAGGAGAGGTTCTGAGGTGTTTGGAGGAGAGGTTCTGAGGTGTTTGGAGGAGAGGTTCTGAGGTGTTTGGAGGAGAGGTTCTGAGGTGTTTGGAGGGCTGGTTCTGAGGTGTTTGGAGGGCTTGTTCTGAGGTGTTTGGAGGGCTTGTTCTGAGGTGTTTGGAGGGCTTGTTCTGAGGTGTTTGGAGGGCTTGTTCTCTTACAGGTGAAATTGGTCTTAGATTGGAGAATTTGTCCTGTGCCTGGAGATCTTCAACTGTGAGTAGAGATATTTTTCAATGGTTGTAGGACTTGTTCTGTGATTGGTGGATGTGTTCTGTGACTGGAGGACTTGTTCGGGGATTGGTGGACTTGTTCTGAGGTGTTTCGAGGGCTTGTTCTGAGTTGTTTGTAGGGCTTGTTCTGAGGTGTTTGGAGGGCTTGGTCTGAGGTGTTTGGAGGAGAGGTTCTGAGGTGTTTGGAGGAGAGGTTCTGAGGTGTTTGGAGGAGAGGTTCTGAGGTGTTTGGAGGAGAGGTTCTGGGGTCTTTGGAGGAGAGGTTCTGGGGTGTTTGGAGGAGAGGTTCTGAGGTGTTTGGAGGGCTGGTTCTGAGGTGTTTGGAGGAGAGGTTCTGATTTCTTTGGAGGAGAGGTTCTGAGGTGTTTGGAGGACAGGTTCTGAGGTGTTTGGAGTGCTGGTTCTGAGGTGTTTGGAGTGCTGGTTCTGAGGTGTTTGGAGTGCTGGTTCTGAGGTGTTTGGAGTGCTGGTTCTGAGGTGTTTGGAGGGCTTGTTCTGAGGTGTTTGGAGGAGAGGTTCTGGGGTGTTTGGAGGAGAGGTTCTGAGGTGTTTGGAGGAGAGGTTCTGAGGTGTTTGGAGGAGAGGTTCTGAGGTGTTTGGAGGGCTTGTTCTGAGGTGTTTGGGGGAGAGGTTCTGAGGTGTTTGGAGGAGAGGTTCTGAGGTGTTTGGAGGAGAGGTTCTGAGGTGTTTGGAGGAGAGGTTCTGAGGTGTTTGGAGGTGAGGTTCTGAGGTGTTTGGAGGGCAGGTTCTGAGGTGTTTGGAGGACAGGTTCTGTGTTGTTTGGAGGAGAGGTTCTGAGGTGTTTGGAGGAGAGGTTCTGAGGTGTTTGGAGGAGAGGTTCTGAGGTGTTTGGAGGAGAGGTTCTGAGGTGTTTGGAGGAGAGGTTCTGAGGTGTTTGGAGGGCTTGTTCTGAGGTGTTTGGAGGGCTTGTTCTGAGGTGTTTGGAGGGCTGGTTCTGAGGTGTTTGGAGGGCTGGTTCTGAGGTGTTTGGAGGGCTTGTTCTGAGGTGTTTGGAGGGCTTGTTCTGAGGTGTTTGGAGGAGAGGTTCTGAGGAGTTTGGAGGGCTTGTTCTGAGGTGTTTGGAGGGCTTGCTCTGAGGTGTTTGGAGGGCTTGCTCTGAGGTGTTTGGAGGGCTTGTTCTGAGGTGTTTGGAGGGCTTGTTCTGAGGTGTTTGTAGGGCTTGTTCTGAGGAGTTTGGAGGGCTTGTTCTCTTACAGGTGAAACTGGTCTTAGATTGGAGAATTTGTCCTGTGCCTGGAGATCTTCAACTCTGAGTAGAGATATTTTTCAATGGTTGTAGGACTTGTTCTGTGACTGGAGGACTTGTTCGGGGACTGGTGGACTTGTTCTGAGGTGTTTGGAGGGCGTGTTCTGAGGTGTTTGGAGGGCTTGTTCTGAGGTGTTTGGAGGGCTTGTTCTGAGGTGTTTGGAGGAGAGGTTCTGAGGTGTTTGGAGGAGAGGTTCTGAGGTGTTTGGAGGAGAGGTTCTGAGGTGTTCGGAGGAGAGGTTCTGAGGTGTTCGGAGGAGAGGTTCTGAGGTGTTTGGAGGAGAGGTTCTGAGGTGTTTGGAGGGCTTGTTCTGAGGTGTTTGGAGGGCTTGTTCTGAGGTGTTTGCAGGGCTTGTTCTGAGGTGTTTGGAGGAGAGGTTCTGGGGTGTTTGGAGGGCTTGTTTTGAGGTGTTTGGAGGAGAGGTTCTGAGGTGTTTGGAGGAGAGGTTATGAGGTGTTTGGAGGGCTGGTTCTGAGGTGTTTGGAGGGCTGGTTCCGAGGTGTTTGGAGGAGAGGTTCTGAGGTGTTTGGAGGAGAGGTTCTGAGGTGTTTGGAGGAGAGGTTCTGAGGTGTTTGGAGGAGAGGTTCTGAGGTGTTTGGAGGAGAGGTTCTGAGGTGTTTGGAGGGCAGGTTCTGAGGTGTTTGGAGGACAGGTTCTGAGGTGTTTGGAGGAGAGGTTCTGAGTTGTTTGGAGGAGAGGTTCTGAGTTGTTTGGAGGAGATGTTCTGAGGTGTTTGGAGGAGAGGTTCTGAGGTGTTTGGAGGAGAGGTTCTGAGGTGTTTGGAGGAGAGGTTCTGAGGTGTTTGGAGGGCTGGTTCTGAGGTGTTTGGAGGGCTGGTTCTGAGGTGTTTGGAGGAGAGGTTCTGAGGTGTTTGGAGGAGAGGTTCTGAGGTGTTTGGAGGAGAGGTTCTGAGGTGTTTGGAGGAGTGGTTCTGAGGTGTTTGGAGGGCTTGTTCTGAGGTATTTGGAGGAGAGGTTCTGAGGTGTTTGGAGGAGAGGTTCTGAGGTGTTTGGAGGAGAGGTTCTGAGGTGTTTGGAGGAGAGGTTCTGAGGTGTTTGGAGGAGTGGTTCTGAGGTGTTTGGAGGGCTTGTTCAGAGGTGTTTGGAGGAGAGGTTCTGAGGTGTTTGGAGGAGAGGTTCTGAGGAGTTTGGAGGAGAGGTTCTGAGGTGTTTGGAGGAGAGGTTCTGAGGTGTTTGGAGGGCTGGTTCTGAGGTGTTTGGAGGGCTTGTTCTGAGGTGTTTGGAGGGCTTGTTCTGAGGTGTTTGGAGGGCTTGCTCTGAGGTGTTTGGAGGGCTTGCTCTGAGGTGTTTGGAGGGCTTGTTCTGAGGTGTTTGGAGGGCTGGTTCTGAGGTGTTTGGAGGGCTGGTTCTGAGGTGTTTGGAGGAGAGGTTCTGAGGTGTTTGGAGGAGAGGTTCTGAGGTGTTTGGAGGAGAGGTTCTGAGGTGTTTGGAGGAGAGGTTCTGAGGTCTTTGGAGGAGAGGTTCTCAGGTGTTTGGAGGAGAGGTTCTCAGGTGTTTGGAGGGCTTGTTCTGAGGTGTTTGGAGGAGAGGTTCTGAGGTGTTTGGAGGAGAGGTTCTCAGGTGTTTGGAGGAGAGGTTCTGAGGTGTTTGGAGGAGAGGTTCTGAGGTGTTTGGAGGAGAGGTTCTGAGGTGTTTGGAGGAGAGGTTCTGAGGTGTTTGGAGGGCTTGTTCTGAGGTGTTTGGAGGAGAGGTTCTGAGGTGTTTGGAGGAGAGGTTCTGAGGTGTTTGGAGGAGAGGTTCTGAGGTGTTTGGAGGAGAGGTTCTGAGGTGTTTGGAGGAGAGGTTCTGAGGTGTTTGGAGGAGAGGTTCTGAGGTGTTTGGAGGAGAGGTTCTGAGGTGTTTGGAGGGCTTGTTCTGAGGTGTTTGGAGGGCTTGGTCTGAGGTGTTTGGAGGGCTTGCTCTGAGGTGTTTGGAGGGCTTGTTCTGAGGTGTTTGGAGGGCTTGTTCTCTTACAGGTGAAATTGGTCTTAGATTGGAGAATTTGTCCTGTGCCTGGAGATCTTCAACTGTGAGTAGAGATATTTTTCAATGGTTGTAGGACTTGTTCTGTGATTGGTGGATGCGTTCTGTGACTGGAGGACTTGTTCGGGGATTGGTGTACTTGTTCTGAGGTGTTTGGAGGGCTTGTTCTGTGTTTTTTGGAGGAGAGGTTCTGAGGTGTTTGGAGGAGAGGTTCTGAGTTGTTTGAAGGAGAGGTTCTGAGGTGTTTGGAGGAGAGGTTCTGAGTTGTTTGGAGGACAGGTTCTGAGGTGTTTGGAGGAGAGGTTCTGAGGTGTTTGGAGGGCTGGTTCTGAGGTGTTTGGAGGGCTGGTTCTGAGGTGTTTGGAGGAGAGGTTCTGTGGTGTTTGGAGGAGAGGTTCTGAGGTGTTTGGAGGAGAGGTTCTGAGGTGTTTGGAGGAGAGGTTCTGCGGTGTTTGGAGGAGAGGTTGTGAGGTGTTTGGAGGAGAGGTTCTGTGGTGTTTGGAGGAGAGGTTCTGAGGTGTTTGGAGGGCTGGTTCTGAGGTGTTTGGAGGAGAGGTTCTGAGGTGTTTGGAGGAGAGGTTCTGAGGTGTTTGGAGGAGAGGTTCTGAGGTGTTTGGAGGAGAGGTTCTGAGGTGTTTGGAGGAGAGGTTCTGAGGTGTTTGGAGGAGAGGTTCTGAGGTGTTTGGAGTTCTTGTTCTGAGGTGTTTGGAGGACAGATTCTGAGGTGATTGGAGGAGAGGTTCTGAGGTGTTTGGAGGAGAGGTTCTGAGGTGTTTGGAGGGCTGGTTCAGAGGTGTTTGGAGGGCTGGTTCAGAGGTGTTTGGAGGGCTGGTTCTGAGGTGTTTGGAGGTGTTGTTCTCTTGAGGAGAAATTGGACTTAGATTGGAGAATTTGTGCTGTGCCTGGAGATCTTCAACTGTGAGTAGATATATTTTTCTGGGGTTGGAGGATTTGTTCTGTGATAGGTGGATTTGTTCTGTGACTGTCGGATTTGTTCGGGGATTGGTGTACTTGTTCTGAGGTGTTTGGAGGGCTTGTTCTGGGTTTTTTGGAGGAGAGGTTCTGAGGTGTTTGGAGGAGAGGTTCTGAGTTGTTTGAAGGAGAGGTTCTGAGGTGTTTGGAGGAGAGGTTCTGAGGTGTTTGGAGGAGAGGTTCTGAGGTGTTTGGAGGAGAGGTTCTGAGGTGTTTGGAGGAGAGGTTCTGAGGTGTTTGGAGGAGAGGTTCTGTGGTGTTTGGAGGAGAGGTTCTGAGGTGTTTGGAGAAGAGGTTCTGAGGTGTTTGGAGGAGAGGTTCTGAGGTGTTTGGAGGAGAGGTTCTGAGGTGTTTGGGGGAGAGGTTCTGAGGTGTTTGGAGGAGAGGTTCTGAGGTGTTTGGAGGAGAGGTTCTGAGGTGTTTGGAGGAGAGGTTCTGAGGTGTTTGGAGGAGAGGTTCTGAGATGTTTGGAGGAGAGGTTCTGAGGTGTTTGGAGGAGAGGTTCTGAGGTGTTTGGAGGAGAGGTTCTGAGGTGTTTGGAGGAGAGGTTCTGAGGTGTTTGGAGGAGAGGTTCTGAGGTGTTTGGAGGAGAGGTTCTGAGGTGTTTGGAGGGCTTGTTCTGAGGTGTTTGGAGGAGAGGTGCTGAGGAGTTTGGAGGGCTTGCTCTGAGGTGTTTGGAGGGCTTGCTCTGAGGTGTTTGGAGGGCTTGCTCTGAGGTGTTTGGAGGGCTTGTTCTGAGGTGTTTGGAGGGCTTGTTCTCTTACAGGTGAAATTGGTCTTAGATTGGAGAATTTGTCCCGTGCCTGGAGATATTCAACTGTGAGTAGAGATATTTTTCAATGGTTGTAGGACTTGTTCTATGACTGGAGGACTTGTTCGGGGATTGGTGGACTTGTTCTGAGGTGTTTGGAGGGCTTGTTCTGAGGTGTTTGGAGGGCTTGTTCTGAGGTGTTTGGAGGAGAGGTTCTGAGGTGTTTGGAGGAGAGGTTCTGAGGTGTTTGGAGGAGAGGTTCTGAGGTGTTTGGAGGAGAGGTTCTGAGGTGTTTGGAGGAGAGGTTCTGAGGTGTTTGGAGGAGAGGTTCTGGGGTGTTTGGAGGGCTTGTTTTGAGGTGTTTGGAGGAGAGGTTCTGAGGTGTTTGGAGGAGAGGTTCTGAGGTGTTTGGAGGAGAGGTTCTGAGGTGTTTGGAGGGCTGGTTCTGAGGTGTTTGGAGGAGAGGTTCTGGGGTGTTTGGAGGAGAGGTTCTGAGGTGTTTGGAGGAGAGGTTCTGAGGTGTTTGGAGGAGAGGTTCTGAGGTGTTTGGAGGAGAGGTTCTGAGGTGTTTGGAGGAGAGGTTCTGAGGTGTTTGGAGGAGAGGTTCTGAGGTGTTTGGAGGAGAGGTTCTGAGGTGTTTGGATGGGTGGTTCTGAGGTGTTTGGAGGGCTGGTTCTGAGGTGTTTGGAGGGCTGGTTCTGAGGTGTTTGGAGGACAGGTTCTGAGGTGTTTGGAGGACAGGTTCTGAGGTGTTTGGAGGACAGGTTCTGAGGTGTTTGGAGGTGAAGTTCTGAGGTGTTTGGAGGAGAGGTTCTGAGGTGTTTGGAGGAGAGGTTCTGAGGTGTTTGGAGGAGAGGTTCTGAGGTGTTTGGAGGGCTGGTTCTGAGGTGTTTGGAGGGCTGGTTCTGAGGTGTTTGGAGGAGAGGTTCTGAGGTGTTTGGAGGAGAGGTTCTGAGGTGTTTGGAAGACTTGTTCCGAGGTGTTTGGAGGGCTTGCTCCGAGGTGTTTGGAGGGCTTGTTCTGTGGTGTTTGGAGGGCTTGTTCTGAGGTGTTTGGAGGGCTTGCTCTGAGGTGTTTGGAGGGCTTGTTCTGAGGTGTTTGGAGGGCTTGTTCTCTTACAGGTGAAATTGGTCTTAGATTGGAGAATTTGTCCTGTGCCTGGAGATCTTCAACTGTGAGTAGAGATATTTTTCAGTGGTTGTAGGACTTGTTCTGTGATTGGTGGATTTGTTCGGGGATTTGTAGACTTGTTCTGAGTTGTTTGGAGGGCTTGTTCTGAGGTGTTTGGAGGGCTTGTTCTGAGGTGTTTGGAGGAGATGTTCTGAGGTGTTTGGAGGAGAGGTTCTGAGGTGTTTGGAGGAGAGGTTCTGAGGAGTTTGGAGGAGAGGTTCTGAGGTGTTTGGAGGAGAGGTTCTGAGGTGTTTGGAGGAGAGGTTCTGAGGTGTTTGGAGGAGAGGTTCTGAGGTGTTTGGAGGAGAGGTTCTGTGGTGTTTGGAGGAGAGGTTCTGAGGTGTTTGGAGGAGAGGTTCTGAGGTGTTTGGAGGGCTTGTTCTGAGGTGTTTGGAGGAGAGGTTCTGGGGTGTTTGGAGGGCTTGTTCTGAGGTGTTTGGAGGAGAGGTTCTGAGGTGTTTGGAGGAGAGGTTGTGAGGTGTTTGGAGGAGAGGTTGTGAGGTGTTTGGAGGAGAGGTTGTGAGGTGTTTGGAGGAGAGGTTGTGAGGTGTTTGGAGGAGAGGTTGTGAGGTGTTTGGAGGAGAGGTTCTGAGCTGTTTGGAGGAGAGGTTGTGAGGTGTTTGGAGGAGAGGTTCTGAGGTGTTTGGAGGAGAGGTTCTGAGGTGTTTGGAGGAGAGGTTCTGTGGTGTTTGGAGGAGAGGTTCTGAGGTGTTTGGAGGGCTTGTTCTGAGGTGTTTGGAGGGCTTGTTCTGAGGTGTTTGGAGGAGAGGTTCTGAGGTGTTTGGAGGGCTTGTTTTGAGGTGTTTGAAGGAGAGGTTCTGAGGTGTTTGGAGGAGAGGTTCTGAGGTGTTTGGAGGGCTTGTTCTGTGGTGTTTGGAGGTATTGTTGTCTTGCAGGAGAAATTGGACTTAGATTAGAGAATTTGTGCTGTGCCTGGAGATCTTCAACTGTGACTAGATATATTTTTCTGGGGTTGGAGGATTTGTCCTGTGATAGGTGGATTTGTTCTGTGACTGGCGGATTTGTTCGGGGATTGGTGTACTTGTTCTGAGGTGTTTGGAGGGCTTGTTCTGAGGTGTTTGGAGGAGAGGTTCTGAGGTGTTTGGAGGAGAGGTTCTGTGGTGTTTGGAGGAGAGGTTCTGAGGTGTTTGGAGAAGAGGTTCTGAGGTGTTTGGAGGAGAGGTTCTGAGGTGTTTGGAGGAGAGGTTCTGAGGTGTTTGGAGGAGAGGTTCTGAGGTGTTTGGAGGAGAGGTTCTGAGGTGTTTGGAGGAGAGGTTCTGAGGTGTTTGGAGGAGAGGTTCTGAGGTGTTTGGAGGAGAGGTTCTGAGGTGTTTGGAGGAGAGGTTGTGAGGTGTTTGGAGGAGAGGTTGTGAGGTGTTTGCAGGAGAGGTTCTGAGGTGTTTGGAGGAGAGGTTCTGAGGTGTTTGGAGGAGAGGTTCTGAGGTGTTTGGAGGAGAGGTTCTGAGGTGTTTGGAGGAGAGGTTCTGCGGTGTTCGGAGGAGAGGTTCTGAGGTGTTCGGAGGAGAGGTTCTGAGGTGTTTGGAGGAGAGGTTCTGAGGTGTTTGGAGGGCTTGTTCTGAGGTGTTTGGGGGGCTTGTTCTGAGCTGTTTGGAGGGCTTGTTCTGAGCTGTTTGTAGGAGAGGTTCTGAGGTGTTTGGAGGAGAGGTTCTGAGGTGTTTGGTGGGCTTGTTCTGAGGTTTTTGGAGGGCTTGTTCTGAGGTGTTTGGAGGGCTTGTTCTCTTACAGGTGAAATTGGTCTTAGATTGGAGAATTTGTCCTGTGCCTGGAGATCTTCAACTGTGAGTAGAGATATTTTTCAGTGGTTGTAGGACTTGTTCTGTGATTGGTGGATGTGTTCAGTGACTGGAGGACTTGTTCGGGGATTGGTAGACTTGTTCTGAGGTGTTTGGAGGGCTTGTTCTGAGTTGTTTGGAGGGCTTGTTCTGAGGTGTTTGGAGGGCTTGTTCTGAGGTGTTTGGAGGAGAGGTTCTGAGGTGTTTGGAGGAGAGGTTCTGAGGTGTTTGGAGGAGAGGTTCTGAGGTGTTTGGAGGAGAGGTTCTGAGGTGTTTGGAGGAGAGGTTTTGAGGTGTTTGGAGGAGAGGTTCTGAGGTGCTTCGAGGGCTTGTTCTGAGGTGTTTGGAGGGCTTGTTCTGAGGTGTTTGGAGGGCTTGTTCTGAGGTGTTTGGAGGAGAGGTTCTGAGGTGTTTGGAGGAGAGGTTCTGAGGTGTTTGGAGGAGAGGTTCTGAGGTGTTTGGAGGAGAGGTTCTGAGGTGTTTGGAGGAGAGGTTCTGAGGTGTTTGGAGGAGAGGTTCTGAGGTGTTTGGAGGGCTGGTTCTGAGGTGTTTGGAGGGCTGGTTCTGAGGTGTTTGGAGGGCTGGTTCTGAGGTGTTTGGAGGGCTTGTTCTGAGGTGTTTGGTGGGCTTGTTCTGAGGTGTTTGGAGGGCTTGTTCTCTTAAAGGTGAAATTGGTCTTAGATTGGAGAATTTGTCCTGTGCCTGGAGATCTTCAACTGTGAGTAGAGATATTTTTCAATGGTTGTAGGACTTGTTCTGTGATTGGTGGATGTGTTCTGTGACTGGAGGATTTGTTCGGGGATTGGTGTACTTGTTCTGAGGTGTTTGGAGGGCTTGTTCTGAGGTGTTTGGAGGGCTTGTTCTGAGGTGTTTGGAGGAGAGGTTCTGAGGTGTTTGGAGGAGAGGTTCTGAGGTGTTTGGAGGAGAGGTTCTGAGGTGTTTGGAGGAGAGGTTCTGAGGTGTTTGGAGGGCTTGTTCTGGGGCGTTTGGAGGGCATGGTCTGAGGTGTTTGGAGGAGAGGTTCTGAGGTGTTTGGAGGAGAGGTTCTGAGGTGTTTGGAGGACAGGTTCTGAGGCGTTTGGAGGAGAGGTTCTGAGGCGTTTGGAGGGCTTGTTCTGAGGTGTTTGGAGGGCTTGTTGTGAGGTGTTTGGAGGGCTTGTTCTGAGGTGTTTGGAGGGCTTGTTCTGAGGTGTTTGGAGGGCTTGTTCTGAGGTGTTTGGAGGAGAGGTTCTGAGGTGTTTGGAGGAGAGGTTCTGAGGTGTTTGGTGGGCTTGTTCTGAGGTGTTTGGAGGGTTTGTTCTGAGGTGTTTGGAGGGCTTGTTCTGAGGTGTTTGGAGGGCTTGCTCTGAGGTGTTTGGAGGGCTTGCTCTGAGGTGTTTGGAGGGCTTGCTCTGAGGTGTTTGGAGGGCTTGCTCTGAGGTGTTTGTTGGGCTTGTTCTGAGGTGTTTGGAGGGCTTGTTCTCTTACAGGTGAAATTGGTCTTAGATTGGAGAATTTGTCCTGTGCCTGGAGATCTTCAACTGTGAGTAGAGATATTTTTCAGTGGTTGTAGGACTTGTTCTGTGATTGGTGGATGTGTTCTGTGACTGGAGGACTTGTTCAGGGATTGGTGGACTTGTTCTGAGGTGTTTGGAGGGCTGGTTCTGAGGTGTTTGGAGGGCTTGTTCTGAGGTGTTTGGAGGAGATGTTCTGAGGTGTTTGGAGGAGATGTTCTGAGGTGTTTGGAGGAGAGGTTCTGAGGTGTTTTTAGGAGAGGTTCTGAGGTGTTTGGAGGAGAGGTTCTGAGGTGTTTGGAGGAGAGGTTCTGAGGTGTTTGGAGGAGAGGTTCTGAGGTGTTTGGAGGAGAGGTTCTGAGGTGTTTGGAGGAGAGGTTCTGAGGTGTTTCGAGGGCTGGTTCTGGGGTGTTTGGAGGGGTTGTTCTGGGGTGTTTGGAGGAGAGGTTCTGAGGTGTTTGGAGAAGAGGTTCTGAGGTGTTTGGAGGAGAGGTTCTGAGGTGTTTGGAGGAGAGGTTCTGAGGTGTTTGGAGGGCTTGTTTTGAGGTGTTTGGAGGAGAGGTTCTGAGGTGTTTGTTGGGCTTGTTCTGAGGTGTTTGGAGGGCTTGTTCTCTTACAGGTGAAACTGGTCTTAGATTGGAGAATTTGTCCTGTGCCTGGAGATCTTCAACTGTGAGTAGAGATATTTTTCAATGGTTGTAGGACTTGTTCGGGGATTGGTGGACTTGTTCTGAGGTGTTTGGAGGGCTTGTTCTGAGGTGTTTGGAGGGCTTGTTCTGAGGTGTTTGGAGGGCTTGTTCTGAGGTGTTTGGAGGAGAGGTTCTGAGGTGTTTGGAGGAGAGGTTCTGAGGTGTTTGGAGGAGAGGTTCTGAGGTGTTTGGAGGAGAGGTTCTGAGGTGTTTGGAGGAGAGGTTCTGAGGTGTTTGGAGGAGAGGTTCTGAGGTGTTTGGAGGGCTTGTTCTGAGGTGTTTGGAGGAGAGGTTCAGAGGTGTTTGGAGGGCTTGTTTTGGGGTGTTTGGAGGAGAGGTTCTGAGGTGTTTGGAGGAGAGGTTCTGAGGTGTTTGGAGGAGAGGTTCTGAAGTGTTTGGAGGAGAGGTTCTGAGGAGTTTGGAGGAGAGGTTCTGAGGAGTTTGGAGGAGAGGTTCTGAGGTGTTTGGAGGAGAGGTTCTGAGGTGCTAGGAGGAGAGGTTCTGAGGTGTTCGGAGGGCTGGTTCTGAGGTGTTTGGAGGGCTGGTTCTGAGGTGTTTGGAGGGCTGGTTCTGAGGTGTTTGGAGGGCTTGTTCTGAGGTGTTTGGAGTTTTGAGTTGTTTGGAGGAGAGGTTCTGAGTTGTTTGGAGGAGAGGTTCTGAGTTGTTTGGAGGAGGGGTTCTGTCTTGTTTGGAGGAGGGGTTCTGAGTTGTTTGGAGGAGAGGTTCTGAGTTGTTTGCAGGAGAGGTTCTGAGTTGTTTGCAGGAGAGGTTCTGAGTTGTTTGGAGGAGAGGTTCTGAGGTCTTTGGAGGAGAAGTTCTGAGGTCTTTGGAGGAGAGATTCTGAGGTGTTTGGATATCTTGTTCTAAGTTGTTTGAGGAGAGGTTCTGCGGTGTTTGGAGGGCTTGTTCTGAGGTTTTTGGAGGGCTTGTTCTGAGGTGTTTGGAGGAGAGGTTCTGAGGTGTTTGGAGGAGAGCTTCTGAGGTGTTTGGAGGAGAGCTTCTGAGGTGTTTGGAGGGCTTGTTCTGAGGTGTTTGGAGGAGAGGTTCTGAGGTGTTTGGAGGGCTTGTTTTGAGGTGTTTGGAGGGCTTGTTTTGAGGTGTTTGGAGGGCTTGTTTTGAGGTGTTTGGGGGAGAGGTTCTGAGGTGTTTGGAGGAGAGGTTCTGAGCTGTTTGGAGGAGAGGTTCTGAGGTGTTTGGAGGGCTTGTTTTGAGGTGTTTGAAGGAGAGGTTCTGAGGTGTTTGGAGGGCTTGTTCTGTGGTGTTTGGAGGTGTTGTTCTCTTGCAGGAGAAATTGGACTTAGATTACAGAATTTGTGCTGTGCCTGGAGATCTTCACCTGTGAGTAGAGATATTTTTCTGGGGTTGGAGGATTTGTTCTTTGATAGGTGGATTAGCTCTGTGACTGGAGGATTTGTTCGGGGATTGGTGTACTTGTTCTGAGGTGTTTGGAGGGCTTGTTCTGAGGTGTTTGGAGGAGAGGTTCTGAGGTGTTTGGAGGAGAGTTTCTGAGGTGTTTGGAGGAGAGGTTCTGAGGTGTTTGGAGGAGAGGTTCTGAGGTGTTTGGAGGAGAGGTTCTGAGGAGTTTGGAGGAGAGGTTCTGAGGTGTTTGGAGGAGAGGTTCCGAGGTGTTTGGAGGAGAGGTTCTGAGGTGTTTGGAGGAGAAGTTCTGAGTTGTTTGGAGGAGAGGTTCTGAGTTGTTTGGAGGAGGGGTTCTGTGTTGTTTTGAGGAGGGGTTCTGAGTTGTTTGGAGGAGGGGTTCTGTGTTGTTTGGAGGAGGGGTTCTGAGTTGTTTGGAGGAGAGGTTCTGAGTTGTTTGGAGGAGAGGTTCTGAGTTGTTTGGAGGAGAGGTTCTGAGTTGTTTGGAGGAGAGGTTCTGAGGTCTTTGGAGGAGAGGTTCTGAGGTCTTTGGAGGAGAGGTTCTGAGGTCTTTGGAGGAGAGGTTCTGAGGTCTTTGGAGGAGAGGTTCTGAGGTCTTTGGAGGGCTTGTTCTGAGGTGTTTGGAGGAGAGGTTCTGAGGTGTTTGGAGGAGAGGTTCTGAGGTGTTTGGAAGAGAGGTTCTGAGGTGTTTGGAGGAGAGGTTCTGAGGTGTTTGGAGGAGAGGTTCTGAGGTGTTTGGAGGTGTTGTTCTCTTGTAGGAGAAATTGGACTTAGATTAGAGAATTTGTGCTGTTCCTGGAGATCTTCAACTGTGAGTAGAGATATTTTTCTGGGGTTGGAGTATTTGTTCTGTGATAGGTGGATTTGTTCTGTGACTGGAGGATTTGTTCGGGGATTGGTGTACTTGTTCTGAGGTGTTTGGAGGGCTTGTTCTGAGGTGTTTGGAGGAGAGGTTCTGAGGTGTTTGGAGGAGAGGTTCTGAGGTGTTTGGAGGAGAGGTTCTGAGGTGTTTGGAGGAGAGGTTCTGAGGTGTTTGGAGGAGAGGTTCTGAGGTGTTTGGAGGAGAGGTTCTGAGGTGTTTGGAGGAGAGGTTCTGAGTTGTTTGGAGGAGGGGTTCTGTGTTGTTTGGAGGAGGGGTTCTGTGTTGTTTGGAGGAGGGGTTCTGTGTTGTTTGGAGGAGGGGTTCTCAGTTGTTTGGAGGAGAGGTTCTGAGTTGTTTGGAGGAGAGGTTCTGAGTTGTTTGGAGGAGAGGTTCTGAGTTGTTTGGATTAGAGGTTTGAGGTGTTAGGAGGAGAGGTTCTGAGGTCTTTGGAGGAGAGGTTCTGAGGTCTTTGGAGGAGAGGTTCTGAGGTGTTTGGAGATCTTGTTCTAAGTTGTTTGAGGAGAGGTTCTGAGGTGTTTGGAGGGCTTGTTCTGAGGTGTTTGGAGGAGAGGTTCTGAGGTGTTTGGAGGTGAGGTTCTGAGTTGTTTGAAGGAGAGGTTCTGAGGTGTTTGGAGGAGAGGTTCTGAGGTGTTTGGAGGAGAGGTTCTGAGGTGTTTGGAGGAGAGGTTGTGAGGTGTTTGGAGGAGAGGTTCTGAGGTGTTTGGAGGAGAGGTTCTGAGGTGTTTGGAGGGCTTGTTCTGAGGTTTTTGGAGGGCTTGTTCTGAGGTGTTTGGAGGAGAGGTTCTGAGGTGTTTGGAGGAGAGGTTCTGAGGTGTTTGGAGGAGAGGTTCTGAGGTGTTTGGAGGAGAGCTTCTGAGGTGTTTGGAGGGCTTGTTCTGAGGTGTTTGGAGGAGAGGTTCTGAGGTGTTTGGAGGGCTTGTTTTGAGGTGTTTGGAGGGCTTGTTTTGAGGTGTTTGGAGGAGAGGTTCTGAGCTGTTTGGAGGAGAGGTTCTGAGCTGTTTGGAGGAGAGGTTCTGAGGTGTTTGGAGGGCTTGTTTTGAGGTGTTTGAAGGAGAGGTTCTGAGGTGTTTGGAGGGCTTGTTCTGTGGTGTTTGCAGGTGTTGTTCTCTTGCAGGAGAAATTGGACTTAGATTAGAGAATTTGTGCTGTGCCTGGAGATCTTCACCTGTGAGTAGAGATATTTTTCTGGGGTTGGAGGATTTGTTCTTTGATAGGTGGATTAGTTCTGTGACTGGAGGATTTGTTCGGGGATTGGTGTACTTGTTCTGAGGTGTTTGGAGGGCTTGTTCTGAGGTGTTTGGAGGAGAGTTTCTGAGGTGTTTGGAGGAGAGTTTCTGAGGTGTTTGGAGGAGAGGTTCTGAGGTGTTTGGAGGAGAGGTTCTGAGGTGTTTGGAGGAGAGGTTCTGAGGAGTTTGGAGGAGAGGTTCTGAGGTGTTTGGAGGAGAGGTTCCGAGGTGTTTGGAGGAGAGGTTCTGAGGTGTTTGGAGGAGAAGTTCTGAGTTGTTTGGAGGAGAGGTTCTGAGTTGTTTGTAGGAGGGGTTCTGTGTTGTTTTGAGGAGGAGTTCTGAGTTGTTTGGAGGAGGGGTTCTGTGTTGTTTGGAGGAGGGGTTCTGTGTTGTTTGGAGGAGGGGTTCTGAGTTGTTTGGAGGAGGGGTTCTGAGTTGTTTGGAGGAGAGGTTCTGAGTTGTTTGGAGGAGAGGTTCTGAGTTGTTTGGAGGAGAGGTTCTGAGGTCTTTGGAGGAGAGGTTCTGAGGTCTTTGGAGGAGAGGTTCTGAGGTCTTTGGAGGAGAGGTTCTGAGGTGTTTGGAGGGCTTGTTCTGAGGTGTTTGGAGGGCTTGTTCTGAGGT
Organism: Ara ararauna; assembly: GCA_028858755.1. Classification (NCBI taxonomy): domain Eukaryota; kingdom Metazoa; phylum Chordata; class Aves; order Psittaciformes; family Psittacidae; genus Ara; species Ara ararauna. Next base: position 163,658,353 of record CM054377.1, read on the forward strand.
GTTTGGAGGAGAGGTTCTGAGGTGTTTGGAGGAGAGGTTCTGAGGTGTTTGGAAGAGAGGTTCTGAGGTGTTTGGAGGAGAGGTTCTGAGGTGTTTGGAGGAGAGGTTCTGAGGTGTTTGGAGGTGTTGTTCTCTTGTAGGAGAAATTGGACTTAGATTAGAGAATTTGTGCTGTTCCTGGAGATCTTCAACTGTGAGTAGAGATATTTTTCTGGGGTTGGAGTATTTGTTCTGTGATAGGTGGATTTGTTCTGTGACTGGAGGATTTGTTCGGGGATTGGTGTACTTGTTCTGAGGTGTTTGGAGGGCTTGTTCTGAGGTGTTTGGAGGAGAGGTTCTGAGGTGTTTGGAGGAGAGGTTCTGAGGTGTTTGGAGGAGAGGTTCTGAGGTGTTTGGAGGAGAGGTTCTGAGGTGTTTGGAGGAGAGGTTCTGAGGTGTTTGGAGGAGAGGTTCTGAGGTGTTTGGAGGGCTGGTTCTGAGGTGTTTGGAGGGCTGGTTCTGAGGTGTTTGGAGGGCTTGTTCTGAGGTGTTTGGAGGAGAAGTTCTGAGTACTTTGGAGGAGAGGTTCTGAGTTGTTTGGAGGAGGGGTTCTGTGTTGTTTTGAGGAGGGGTTGTGTGTTGTTTGGAGGAGGGGTTCTGAGTTGTTTGGAGGAGAGGTTCTGAGTTGTTTGGAGGAGAGGTTCTGAGTTGTTTGGAGGAGAGGTTCTGAGTTGTTTGGATTAGAGGTTTGAGGTGTTAGGAGGAGAGGTTCAGAGGTCTTTGGAGGAGAGGTTCTGAGGTCTTTGGAGGAGAGGTTCTGAGGTGTTTGGAGATCTTGTTCTAAGTTGTTTGAGGAGAGGTTCTGAGGTGTTTGGAGGGCTTGTTCTGAGGTGTTTGGAGGAGAGGTTCTGAGGTGTTTGGAGCTGAGGTTCTGAGTTGTTTGAAGGAGAGGTTCTGAGGTGTTTGGAGGAGAGGTTCTGAGTTGTTTGGAGGAGAGGTTCTGAGGTGTTTGGAGGAGAGGTTCTGAGGTGTTTGGAGGAGAGGTTCTGAGGTGTTTGGAGGAGAGGTTCTGAGGTGTTTGGAGGGCTTGTTCTGAGGTGTTTGGAGGAGAGGTTCTGAGGTGTGTGGAGGAGTGGTTCTGAGGTGTGTGGAGGAGTGGTTCTGAGGTGTTTGGAGGCCTTATTTTGAGGTGTTTGGAGGAGAGGTTCTGAGGTGTTTGGGGGAGAGGTTCTGAGGTGTTTGGGGGAGAGGTTCTGAGGGGTTTGGAGGAGAGGGTCTGAGGGGTTTGGAGGAGTGGTTCTGAGGTGTTCGGAGGAGTGGTTCTGAGGTGTTCGGAGGAGTGGTTCTGAGGTGTTTGGAGGGCTTATTTTGAGGTGTTTGGAGGAGAGGTTCTGAGGTGTTTGGAGGAGAGGTTCTGAGGTGTTTGGAGGGCTTATTTTGAGGTGTTTGGAGGAGAGGTTCTGAGGTGTTCGGAGGAGAGGTTCTGAGGTGTTCGGAGGAGTGGTTCTGAGGTGTTCGGAGGAGTGGTTCTGAGGTGTTTGGAGGGCTTATTTTGAGGTGTTTGGAGGAGAGGTTCTGAGGTCTTTGGAGGAGAGGTTCTGAGGTCTTTGGAGGAGAGGTTCTGAGGTCTTTGGAGGGCTTGTTCTGAGGTGTTTGGAGGAGAGGTTCTGAGGTGTTTGGAGGAGAGGTTCTGAGGTGTTTGGAGGAGAGGTTCTGAGGTGTTTGGAAGAGAGGTTCTGAGGTGTTTGGAGGAGAGGTTCTGAGGTGTTTGGAGGAGAGGTTCTGAGGTGTTTGGAGGTGTTGTTCTCTTGTAGGAGAAATTGGACTTAGATTAGAGAATTTGTGCTGTTCCTGGAGATCTTCAACTGTGAGTAGAGATATTTTTCTGGGGTTGGAGTATTTGTTCTGTGATAGGTGGATTTGTTCTGTGACTGGAGGATTTGTTTGGGGATTGGTGTACTTGTTCTGAGGTGTTTGGAGGGCTTGTTCTGAGGTGTTTGGAGGAGAGGTTCTGAGGTGTTTGGAGGAGAGGTTCTGAGGTGTTTGGAGGAGAGGTTCTGAGGTGTTTGGAGGAGAGGTTCTGAGGTGTTTGGAGGGCTTGTTCTGAGGTGTTTGGAGGGCTTGTTCTGAGGTGTTTGGAGGGCTTGTTCTGAGGTGTTTGGAGGAGAGGTTCTGAGGTGTTTGGAGGAGAGGTTCTGAGGTGTTTGGAGATCTTGTTCTAAGTTGTTTTAGGAGAGGTTCTGAGGTGTTTTGAGGGCTTGTTCTGAGGTGTTTTGAGGGCTTGTTCTGAGGTGTTTGGAGGAGAGGTTCTGAGGTGTTTGGAGGAGTGGTTCTGAGGTGTTTGTAGGGCAGGTTCTGAGGTGTTTGGAGTAGAGGTTCTGAGGTGTTTGGAGGAGAGGTTCTGAGGTGTTTGGAGGAGAGGTTCTGAGGTGTTTGGAGGAGAGGTTCTGAGGTGTTTGGAGGAGAGGTTCTGAGGTGTTTGGAGGAGAGGTTCTGAGGTGTTTGGAGGAGAGGTTCTGAGGTGTTTGGAGGAGAGGTTCTGAGGTGTTTGGAGGAGAGGTTCTGAGGTGTTTGGAGGAGAGGTTCTGAGGTGCTTGGAGGAGAGGTTCTGAGGTGTTTGGAGGAGAGGTTCTGAGGTGTTCGGAGGAGAGGTTCTGAGGTGTTCGGAGGAGAGGTTCTGAGGTGTTTAGAGGAGAGGTTCTGAGGTGTTTGGAGGGCTTGTTCTGAGGTGTTTGGAGGAGAGGTTCTGGGGTGTTTGGAGGGCTTGTTCTGAGGTGTTTGGAGGAGAGGTTCTGAGGTGTTTGGAGGAGAGGTTCTGAGGTGTTTGGAGGAGAGGTTCTGAGGTGTTTGGAGATCTTGTTCTAAGTTGTTTTAGGAGAGGTTCTGAGGTGTTTGGAGGAGTGGTTCTGAGGTGTTTGTAGGGCAGGTTCTGAGGTGTTTGGAGGAGAGCTTCTGAGGTGTTTGGAGGAGAGGTTCTGAGGTGTTTGGAGGAGAGGTTCTGAGGTGTTTGGAGGAGAGGTTCTGAGGTGTTTGGAGGAGAGGTTCTGAGGTGTTTGGAGGAGAGGTTCTGAGGTGTTTGGAGGAGAGGTTCTGAGGTGTTTGGAGGAGAGGTTCTGAGGTGTTTGGAGGAGAGGTTCTGAGGTATTTGGAGGAGAGGTTCTGGGGTGTTTGGAGGGCTTGTTCTGAGGTGTTTGGAGGAGAGGTTCTGAGGTGTTTGGAGGAGAGGTTCTGAGGTATTTGGAGGAGAGGTTCTGAGGTGTTTGGAGGGCTTATTTTGAGGTGTTCGGAGGACAGGTTCTGAGGTGTTCGGAGGAGAGGTTCTGAGATGTTTGGAGGAGAGGTTCTGAGGTGTTTGGAGGGCTTGTTCTGTGGTGTTTGGAGGTGTTGTTCTCTTGCAGGAGAAATTGGACTTAGATTAGAGAATTTGTGCTGTGCCTGGAGATCTTCACCTGTGAGGAGAGATATTTTTCTGTGACTGGAGGATTTGTTCGGGGATTGGTGTACTTGTTCTGAGGTGTTTGGAGGGCTTGTTCTGAGGTGTTTGGAGGGCTTGTTCTGAGGTGTTTGGAGGAGAGGTTCTGAGGTGTTTGGAGGAGAGGTTCTGAGGTGTTTGGAGGAGAGGTTCTGAGGTGTTTGGAGGGCTTGTTCTGAGGTGTTTGGAGGGCTTGTTCTGAGGTGTTTGGAGGGCTTGTTCTGAGGTGTTTGGAGGAGAGGTTCTGAGGTGTTTGGAGGAGAGGTTCTGAGGTGTTTGGAGATCTTGTTCTAAGTTGTTTTAGGAGAGGTTCTGAGGTGTTTGGAGGGCTTGTTCTGAGGTGTTTGGAGGGCTTGTTCTGAGGTGTTTTGAGGGCTTGTTCTGAGGTGTTTGGAGGAGAGGTTCTGAGGTGTTTGGAGGAGAGGTTCTGAGGTGTTTGGAGGAGAGGTTCTGGGGTGTTTGGAGGGCTTGTTCTGAGGTGTTTGGAGGAGAGGTTCTGAGGTGTTTGGAGGAGAGGTTCTGAGGTGTTTGGAGGAGAGGTTCTGAGGTGTTTGGAGGAGAGGTTCTGAGGTGTTTGGAGGAGAGGTTCTGAGGTGTTTGGAGGAGAGGTTCTGAGGTGTTTGGAGGAGAGGTTCTGAGGTGTTTGGAGGAGAGGTTCTGAGGTGTTTGGAGGAGAGGTTCTGAGGTGTTTGGAGGAGAGGTTCTGAGGTGTTTGGAGGAGAGGTTCTAAGGTGTTTGGAGGAGAGGTTCTGAGGTGTTCGGGGGAGAGGTTCTGAGGTGTTTGGAGGAGAGGTTCTGAGGTGTTTGGAGGGCTTGTTCTGCGGTGTTTGGAGGAGAGGTTCTGGGGTGTTTGGAGGGCTTGTTCTGAGGTGTTTGGAGGAGAGGTTCTGAGGTGTTTGGAGGAGAGGTTCTGAGGTGTTTGGAGGAGAGGTTCTGAGGTGTTTGGAGGAGAGGTTCTGAGGTGTTTGAAGGAGAGGTTCTGAGGTGTTTGGAGGAGAGGTTCTGGGGTGTTTGGAGGGCTTGTTGTGAGGTGTTTGGAGGAGAGGTTCTGAGGTGTTTGGAGGAGAGGTTCTGAGGTGTTTGGAGGAGAGGTTCTGAGGTGTTTGGAGGGCTTATTTTGAGGTGTTTGAAGGAGAGGTTCTGAGGTGTTTGGAGGAGAGGTTCTGAGGTGTTTGGAGGAGAGGTTCTGAGTTGTTTGGAGGAGGGGTTCTGTGTGGTTTGGAGGAGGGGTTCTGAGTTGTTTGGAGGAGGGGTTCTGAGTTGTTTGGAGGAGGGGTTCTGAGTTGTTTGGAGGAGAGGTTCTGAGTTGTTTGGAGGCGAGGTTCTGAGGTGTTTGGAGGAGAGGTTCTGAGGTGTTTGGAGGAGAGGTTCTGAGGTGTTTGGAGGAGAGGTTCTGAGGTGTTTGGAGGAGAGGTTCTGGGGTGTTTGGAGGGCTTGTTCTGAGGTGTTCGGAGAGAGGTTCTGGGGGGTTTGGAGGAGAGGTTCTGAGGTGTTTGGAGGGCTTGTTTTGAGGTGTTTGGAGGGCTTGTTTTGAGGTGTTTGGAGGGCTTGTTCTGAGGTGTTTGGAGGGCTTGTTCTGAGGTGTTTGGAGGGCTTGTTCTGAGGTGTTTGGAGGAGAGGTTCTGAGGTGTTTGGAGGAGAGGTTCTGAGGTGTTTGGAGGAGAGGTTCTGGGGTGTTTGGAGGGCTTGTTCTGAGGTGTTTGGAGGAGAGGTTCTGAGGTGTTTGGAGGAGAGGTTCTGAGGTATTTGGATGAGAGGTTCTGGGGTGTTTGGAGGGCTTGTTCTGAGGTGTTTGGAGGAGAGGTTCTGAG